>OY856186.1:46925803-47580045 GCA_963693315.1 Diogma glabrata
AAAGTGATTCTTGCGTATAAGTAACGCAAGAGTTAATTATTATTATTTTTACGAACCATGTCTCTATTTTTACATACTGCTTCATCCAATCCTAATCAAGATTCTCCCATATATAAATAACCAGAGGATTGCATAGCTTTGATTCGTTGCCTAGTATTTAAAGAACTATGGTTGCCTCCTTTAAATTATGAAGAACATATATATTTGATTCAGAATAACATGGATAGGGTGATTCTGTACGAATCATGGGGTGAGTTAAATTTTTAACTCACTCCATGATTGGTTCAAAATTCCACCCGATATGTTATTCACAGAAATTAACAATTCATATTGACAGTAAGATACTAATTTGGATAAAGCAGATTATCTCAATAATTGTTGCGCACCAAAATCAATTAATTGAAGGTTGTATAAAAATCAAGAAATGTGGCACCTGAATAAAAAGGCGATTGTTGAAAATTCGTATTAACTATAAAAATCGTTGCACCAGAAAAAGTAGGTGTTTGTTGTAAATCAAAATAGGAAGTGTTTGCACCAAAAAATAGGTGTTTGTTGAATATTGATATCAAAAGTCATTGCACCAGAAGAAAAGTTGTTGATTGAATATCATACTAAAACATTAGCAAAAAAAAAGTGATTCTTGAATATCGAAATTTACAATCTTTGCACCAAAAAAATAAGTGTGAATTGAAAATTCAAATAAAATTGTTGTACCAAAGATAAAGAGATTATTCATGAAAATTTCCCGTAATGTTGATGATGATAGATAATTGTCTATTATTGCTGTTGACCAGTCTCATTTAACAATGACCGTCGAAATTGTTAAACTAGTTTTAACTTTGCATTGCAAGTACCACCTCATATTGCAGACTTTTTCAATCTTTGGCACTGCATAGTGTGACACTGATTGCGTAAATATTTAGGCCTTTATGAAAATATTAAAATTATCCTCATTTTCAAAAGTTTTCAACAGAATGATTAATCACTTTTGTAATTTGTGTAATTTCATTCCATTTGGTTTATGTTTAAATTTTAATTTTAATAAATCTGACTCTGAGTGATGTAGAGAAAACTGAAACTTCATTCAAACAAGTCAATACAGATATAAAACATTAGAGTACCAACAGTTTTGCAGAAAATTCCATAGCCTACCTGGTTTGAAATTCAAACACAAGATCGTGAGCACTCCTTGGCAAAAAGAAGTTCAAAAGATGAAACTATTACTGATTTATGTAGATATGTACAAATACAGTTTAATTTACGCATAATTTGCCCTTTCAATGCTAGTTGATCGAATTGCATACTATGACCTTGACACCACAGTTTGTACTTTTAAGACAATTTTTCTGGTTTTTTTTTGTTGAAACGAATCTGCTTTAAAAATTAGAATTTGTTCATGTCGGCAGTCGATAGTAGAAGTGGGAGCAATAAAAATTGTATTATCATGAGTGAAACTTTTATTATTTTTATTACTTTCATTAAAATAACGTTTCAATCATCATCCTAGAAAAATCTTAATCATAAAAAATATGCATTATTCAACGTCTGATTTAAAATCAAATGTTTATTACAATTATTGCAAAGCTTCATAGCTCTAATTCCAACAACAAATAGTAGGTATCAAAAATGTAATCGTAAAAATCATTAATTTTTTTTCCTATAAAAATATTAACATTAAAACATAACTTAACCTTAAAATGCAATCGAAATCCAATTTAAATTTAACAACAGCATAATTAAACAATATAACAATAAATCAATAATAACGCAGATGTTTTGTAAGATTTAGTATTTGGAAGTACAAATCTATTTACAAAATACAAGAGAAATAATCAAACAAAACAGAAACAGTAGTTATAGAAGGGGAAGCATGTTAAATTTAAAGGTTTCAATAAAAATAAAACATAAAACTATTTAAGAAACGCTAAGAAAAAAAAATACCAAGTCATTCATGATTATAAGAATTTAAAGATACAGTTTCTGTAACAATAATAGTAGACTATCAGAAAAATTAAAAAAAAATAGATTATTTGTGGTTAAGACAAAAAACCGGAAGTCCTGGTGGTTATGTTCATAATTGCAAATCCTTACCTAATACCAAAATCACAACACATCTAATTAAATTTCATCATAAAATACCACCAATAACGGTAATTGCAACAATGTTAAGATAAACATTTATATTATTTTTTTTATTAAACGAATAATAAAAAAAAATAAACCTTTTAAAACAATAAATTGTAATATTTTCATTTTTAATTTCTAATTTAAAATAAATTACAAGAAAACGTCAAATAAATAAATAACTAGCACGTGCACTTTCAATTATTTATAAATCTTAAATTTAAATATATTTTTTTTTATTTATTAAAATGTAATATAATGTAAAAAAGCAACAACAACATCACAAAAATTTTTTTTATTATTTTAATATAATTTATAAGATTAAAGCGACACGATTATATATTATATTTTTGAAGTATTAAAATAATTGAATAAAATTTGGAAGGAAAATGAATTAATCATTAGATGGAGAGTAAAGTGCATAAACTGCAACAGTTAAAGTGGTATAAAGAGGAGATTGTATAGAATTAACCGTTACTAAGTAGTTTTTGTTATTATTATATTATAAAACAATTTTTTTATTGTAAAAATGCATAATCTTATTTTTCAAACACATGTTCCTCGTTTGTATTATAACAATCTATTTTCTCGTTAAAGGGTTTTGTTTAGAAAATTTCATGAATCGATTTATGTAAGCATCAAATGATGTTCCGGGAGTTCAAAATCGTTCGTTGTGTATACAACATTCAAATAATATTTAGAAACCAAATTTTTAACGATATGATAAAAAAAATATTTTTTTAAAACTCGTGCCGATAACTAGCTTTGCTGGAGGATCATACAAGTTGCTCAGTTACAAATAGATCCACCTGGATACCAGGCAAACAATAGTTGGAATTTGTCTTCTCTATGTATCGCATATCTCTGCGGAGAGGATCTTTTGTTTATCTCCGTTATTCGTGGGTACAATATGGATATTGGATAAACAAAGTAATAATTTTTACAAATCTATTAAAAGAGATTTCGTTTCATCTAGGGATGCAGGAAAGCAAATGAATGAGAAAACGGGTGCTAGGTCAATCTTTAGTGGCGTTGTGAACTGAAGATACATTAAATCTATACACACACTAATAGCGGAATTCTCTAAGCGTTGCAATCTTACCAAGCTGTCATACAACGTCAGAAAGATACCGATAAAATGGATTGGGATTTAGTCACCCTCAATTCGACTTTGATTGAAGAATTGGCAAATCTCGGCCCGAAAATTTTTAAAAGGTTCCTTATAAGAGGGTGCGAAATGACAGAGATCAATGCAGATAAAAGATTTCGCGAACAAGATCTTTTTGTGATTTTGTGGTAGATCAGCTTGTGTTAGGTGGTAGATGTTATGAACAGAGCAGGGAATGATGGCAACATCACTCCAGCTAACTGAAAGAAGGTAGTAACGGCATTAGCAAATACCTTTTCTAAAGTCTTCAGTGAATAAACCGCGCCGGTTCGGGTCTGAAAAGATGGTGATTGGCATCGGAATCATGTAAAATTTATAGCATATGCTGATATCTAATTCATACCGCTGTAAACGAACTTAATCAGCCCTTTAAAAGAGGTGTAATATTTATATAAAAATTTACAACTCTAAATTAAAAATGAATAAATAACTGAATATGTACCCAAACCAAGCTAATCTGTACACGAAAATCTAAAAAAAGATTATCTAAAATATATTAATATATTTGTAATAAATTTAATAAACATTAAATTCACATAAGTAAAAAAATTTTAAATCAAAATTTAATTGAAAAAATTAGAAATATAAAGAAAATATTATTTATAAAAATTAAAAATTTGATTTTATTTGTTTGCATTTAAAGAAATTGTTGCCAGCTAAAAAATCTTAATACTAAAAATCATAATACAAAACTTAAAAAATGCAACGAAAATTTATTACTAATTTCAAAAAGCTAGATAATTTTACAAATTTAATTTGAATAATTAATTAGTTAAAAAATATACAATAAAAACAGTTGTGACATGATACAATACTGATAACAATTGCACTCCTTGATCAAAATATACATAATAATTTCCAATTGAATAGATTGATCAATGTTTTATAACTAGAATTTTGTATATTTTGTTTCATTTTAAATATATATTAGCCGCATTCCCATTACATTATTTCAATATACAATTTCCATTAAACGAGGAAAAAACTAAATCAAAAACTATTTCTCATTTCATTTTCTATTCTATTTCTATTCATTTCTCAAAAGCCAATGTATATACCAACACGAAAATCAAAAATTTATAATTTGCGTTTTATAAATCTTATACTACCTTATGACTCAATTATTAATATTGAAGCAAGTCAATCTTTTAATTTACATGTTGATCTATAATACTGATATTATAGGCTACCTATGTAGTCATTTTTAGGGAGTTGATTTTTGGTGGTTTTGATTCTTAATTTGAAGCCAGAATCAATATAGGACCGATCATTACAGAGGTTTGGTCATGTGTCAAACTGGAAGATCCTAATATAAAGGATATCCAAAATGGACTGTGAGCTTAAACGCTGCAATACAACAACCAAGAGCATCTCCCTCATAACTGAAGAATAGCTAAACTAGAATCTATCAAGAATGATTCCATGTTAATCAGAACATGTAGGCTATCTGAAAGTGAAGTTGTGATAAGTTTCAGCTTTGAAGTAGTCACTTTCCACCTATTTACGAAAGATGAGGCTAATACTGAATCAAAGACACCTGAATCGGTTTATTTTGCTTATTCCACACAGAAAAGCTCTGCTTAAGACCTATTTATTTCTTCGCATAAATAATTTCCTTAAGTCTCAAACAACCAGTACCGATTGTGATAATTGCTCCACCGAAACAGAGCTTTATGTACCGATGGGGATCTGCGATATCACTGATTATTAGTATCTAGACTGTAGTAATGAATTAGTTGTTCAGGTTGGAGAGGTGCAGGGAACATTACATACCAGTGGCGGATTAAGGGTTCAGGGGGCCATGGTGCAGGTAAATTTTTGGGGCCCTTTATCCTCATTTTCCAAAATTGATTACTAAATAAAACGGTCATCAGCTTCGAAAAAAACCATAGTAAATTAAAGTATTATTTTCAAAAATTCATTTTTGATGGCTAAAAAACAGAACTGATATTTTGATGATTCAAAACTGCATGTCTGAAATCAGAACTCCGAAAAACGATAACAATTACACCCTTAAAGAATCTCTGAAATAGAGTATATACAATGTGGATCATGAATTGATTCTCTAGTTGAAACGATACGCTTGCAGCAGTTTTTAACTATGGGTTCCATTGTTTTCTCAGATTCTCAAATAAATAATTCCAAATAAAATTTTCGATTTCTCTATTTTGCAATCTAAAAGCAATAATTTATTCGAATATTTTAAATAAAGATATATAATTTGTAAAGAAAATAAAGAAAAAACAAAAGTTTTAATTCCGAACTTCCGAGAGTGATAAAACTCTGGGCTCGAATGACAATGGCAACTTTCTTGGAGCTCTTGAACTTTTGGCTAAATTTGATGCTTTCTTTAAAGAGCATAGTGATAAATTTGGCAACAAAAGAAAAGGTATGCGACATCTGAAGCAAACTTAATGAAATGATAAAAGTGATTGTTATTGGGATATTTTTATGAAGAACGTCGTACCTCTCAAGCACAATATGTGACGAAATTATTGCCATCATGGGGCAAGAAATCAAAAATCGTATTGCATCCGACGTCATTGACGCAGTTTATTATTCGATTAGTGTTGACTCCACTCTGGATGTAAGTCATTCGGATTAATTGGCTTTTTGCATTTGATATGTAAAAGATGGTAAAATCAATGAACGATTAGTTGCTTTTATTCCAATTGAGGGTCAAACATAAGAGTATCTTTTTGGCATCGTTTAAAAATTCCTCGAAGAAAACAAAATTGACATACAAAATTGCAGAGACAGTCACATGACAACGCAAACAATATGGCCGGAATTAGTGGCGGTTTTCAAGCGTTCATTCGATTGTTGTAAGGATTGTTGTAAAGATGGCTTGTAAAGATCGTTGATTATTTTTTTTTATTTCTATGAAATTAGGCTCGATGTCAATACTGTTACCGTTACCGTTCCCAGCTGAACGATAACTTTTCAAAATGAAAGGAATCAATAACATATTTACATCGGAGTAGCGCTTCCAAAATTTCCGTTTTGCCAATACTGACAAAGTTTCTCACGTTACCGCTGTAATACCGATACTCTAGAAAATAGAATAACTAAAACACTTTTTTCGGCAAACGGCTGTAAAGTTTAACTTTACTGCCGCTAGGGAGTTAGCTAAAGTCTTACTTTTTAGCCTGACGGCAAAAGTAACGTCTAGTAACGAAAGTAACGTCTAGTGACAGCAAAAGTAACGCCATTTTTATTTTATATTATGGAGGCTGTAAAGTAGCCTTTGTTATTTGTTAGTTTGTTATTTTTTCAAACATATTGTATAACCATGACAACAAAAAATAAGTTGATTCTCATTGGATTATGATATTTTGAATTATTGTATTTTACTATGACAGCAAAACATAACAAACAGTTTCATTGGATAATGAAATTTGGAATTATTGTATAGCTATGACAACAAAATAACAACTATTTCAATTGGATTATGAAATTTTGAAAAGGCTGCTTTGGTAAAAAAATTTTATTCATGCAAATTTAAATATTTTTTTCTGTTTTTTGGAAGTAATTATGACGATAAAAATTCATATTTATAAAAAGTTTAATGTATTAATTTCATATTTATAAAAAATTTAAACGTTTGCCGAAAAAATAGTGTATTTAATTCGGAGTTAAAGTGACTTTTTGTGTTTCGTCTACAATTGTGTTTTGTCTACAATTTCGTCAAACTATAGACTCAACACAAAAAGTATCACTTTAGCTTCTAATTAAATAATGTACTATGTTTAGAAAAGTTATTGAACTTCAAACCCAAAATAGTCGCTAAACTTTTAAAGGGGTTAAACATCAACAAAGCATCAGGAATGGACAATATTCCACCCATTATTTTAAAAACCTTTTCCAAAGAACTTTCACCAACTTTAACTAAAATATTCTACCAATCCTACAAATCTGGTATATTTCTCTCGTGCTGGAAGTTGGCAAATGTCCAGCCCGTCCCCAAAAAGGGACCAAAATCCGATATCTCAAATTATAGGCCAATAGCTTTACTATCGGTCCTATCCAAAGTCTATGAGCATTATATTAATACACATATTTCAAAATTTCTGGAAGAAAATCATTTGATATCCGACAGCCAATACGGTTTTCGAAACAAAAGATCAACTACCGATCTATTAAACTATGTAGCGCATTGTTGGAACAGCATACTTGATGAAGGTGGTGAAACATGCGTTATCGCTTTAGACATCTCCAAGGCATTCGATCGAGTCTGGCATGCCAACTTAATCAACAAGCTCGTTGCGTACGGTTTTCATCCCAATGTTGTGAAGCTGATTCAAAATTTTCTATCCAACCGATACATTTCGGTAACCATAGACGGATTTTCTTCTGAGTCTAAACTAATTAACTCTGGTGTACCCCAAGGCTCAGTATTGTCCCCAACCCTATTTTTGATTTATATCAACATATTGTTGAAAATCACCAGTAATCCAATAAATAGTTTTGCAGATGATAGTACTCTGCACAAGTCGTTCGAGCCCCTTCCTTCAAAAGGTAAAATGCACGAACGAATTAATCCTGCCCGGAGAGACGCTGCCATAAACTTGAACAAAGACCTGAATAAAGTCGCCGACTGGGGTGACCAAAACCTTGTCAATTTCAACTCCACCAAAACACAGCTGTTGATTGTTTCCAGATTAAAGACCGAGTTCCCCAAAGATATTTTATTTAGTATGTGTGATGAACCAATAGGTGAATGTAAAAGCATTCGTTTATTGGGTGTCACAGTTTCAAATGATCTACTCTGGAACGATCATGTAATGGCGATGGCAAAAAGCGCGTCTAAAAAACTCGGCCTCCTAAATAGATGCAAAAAATTTTTTACTCCATACCAATTGCTCCATGTTTATAAGTCCTATATTCGTCCCTGTATGGAGTACTGCTGTCAAGTTTGGGGTGCTGCCTCTGTTTCCATCTTGGCCCTCTTGGACGCTGTTCAAAAGCGAGCTATACGAATTGTGGGTGATCGAACTTTGACATCAAAACTTGATTCCCTACAACATCGTCGCACTGTTGTTGACCTCGTTGTTTTTTACAAATATCGTCATCAGCAGTGCTCAGATGAAATCAGCGGCATCATGCCTCAAACTTATTCTTACCCCCGTTCCACTCGGCAATCGGCTGCCGTAACCAGTGAAACGGTAAAGATCCCGCGCTGTCATACTGGCAGATCGCAGAGAGACTTCTTTGTCCGAACTGCGTACAAATGGAATAGTTTGCCGGAACACTTAGTCCCAGGTGGCTTCAACCCACAGATGTTTAAAAAAGCGTTAATCTTCACCTTAGAACGCCAGTTGTTGTGGGACCCAGGTCTAGACCTAGGTCTTAAAAGGTATTTATGTGTTGTTGTGACACATATTCTAAACCCTATTACACAACACATTTTATTAAAAAAAAAAAAAAAATAGAATTTCAATAAATTTTCAATAAATATTCTTCTATCTATCTTCTTCTATCTTCTATCTTCTTCTATATAAATAAAAATGTAAATGTTCGTTTGTTCAAAATAGGTAATCTCCTTAAGTACTGGATCGATTCCTTTGAAATTTGGACGATTAGTTGCATTTCAATAAAGGCGGGGTTTTACATGATTATTTTTAGTTGTATATGTTTCATAACATAGGCTGTACAAGTTTCTCACCTGTTGTATTCTCAATTAACTCAATGTTATGGTCGAGTTTCACTTCATGCTTAATTTGATCGATTAGTTTTGTATTGTGATCAGCCATAGATTATTTTGTGTCCTATTTTCGGTAGGACTGTCCTCCTTTGGAGCAAGAAGGTCCTCCGTCCTCATTTACTATAAAGGTATCCTCTTTATTCGTTTTATTTATTTTATTAATGAATTTTATTTTTAAATTAAAACATGCTTCTCTGTCGGAAGAGTAAAACGTCGTATTGCTTTCGTGTTTAATGGATTTTATTTTCTCACATATTTGCAATGCTCATTGCTCGCTCGCATTGTAAACTTTTGATCAAAAATAAACTAGTTCATTAAACATCTCAACAATAAAGTACTCTTATACAGTTAGTTTCTTAGGTGCCTTTGCGTGTCAAAACATAGATGCGAAAAATGCTGGAAAGTATGGTCGAAAATTCACTGAGTTTCATTTTTATAGAAAACTCACAAATGCAACAAGAATTAGACGAGATTGGCTAATCTATTCACCGTCAGCCAAAGCAGTTTTTTGTTTTGTATGCCGTTTATTTGGTGATTTGAATGGAAAATCGCAAGCATTTTCATTAAAAAGATTCAATAATTGGAATAATTCATCACATTTCGAAGCATGAAGAGTCTAAGTACCACATGACCAATAATTTTACATATAAAATGCGTATCAAAAATGAACTTACTTTCGAAAAATCTTTTAATAATACAACTAAAATTGCATCACGAAGACTTGCTTTTCGTGGTCACGATGAAATTTTAGGATCAAACCACAATGGAAACTTTCTTGGATCTCTTGAATTATTGGCTAAATTTGATCCCTTTTTACAAGAACATATTTCTCTTTTAGAGCTTAGAACGATCCTTGAAAATGAAAGCTTAGCATTCGAAATCGATCGGTTGTAATTTCTCGTTTTGGCAATAAAGGAAAAGGTACACTCTTTTCATGTAACATTGACAAATGATTTTTTTTTATTATTCGGAATATTTTTAGGAAAAGCATCGTATCTTTCAAGCACAATTTGTGAAGAATTCATCTCTATCCTGGCAAAACATGTTAAAAGTCACATTGTTTCGGAAATTATAGAGTCTCGATATTATTCGTTTAGTGTCGATTCCACTCAGGATGTGAGCCATACAGACCAGTTGTCTTTTTGTGTTCGATATGTCAAAAGTAGTACCATTTGTGAACGATTTATTTCATTTATTGAAATCGAAGGTCATACATCGAATTATCTTTTTGACATCATTATGAAATTCCACATTGAAAACGAAATAAACATTGATAATTGTAGAGGCCAGTCATATGACAACGCTTACAATATGGCAGGTATTTATGGTGGCCTACAAAGATAGGTTCGTCAAACAATTGAAACAGCAATTTTTGTCCCTTGCTCTGCTCATTCATTAAATTTAGTCGGTAAAAATAGTGTTTCTGGCAATACTGCTGCAACTAAGTTTTTTGATATGGTTGAAAAACTTTATGAATTTTGCGTATATTCCCCTTTTCGATGGAATCGATTACAAGAACAATTAACCGAAAATAGCGAATACATGTTAAAGAGAGCAACTGGAACGAGATGGTCAGCTAGATACGAATCATTTCACGCTTTACATTCTTGTTATTTAAAAGTGTTGCATGTTTTAAAATCTTTCCTACATGAGGAAAGCTTCAGTGATAATAACAAAGGGTAACAGGTTTGATAAAAAACTATGTCAATTCAAAAATATTTTGATGCTTGTCCTCTGGAAAAGTGTACTAACCAAGTTAAATTTTGTGAATCGAGCGTTACAAAAATCTAATTTAACTGTCTCGGTGACAAAAAACTGTTTGATTTAATAATTACAGATTTGGAAAATAAAGATTACAACAAAATTTTTGATGATGCCTGTCAGCTTTTAAATTCTGTTTCATCTAATATTCAAACCGCAAATAATATTCAAACTTGCTCAACGTCACAAACACTTTGTCTAGAGGAACAAAAAAACCACCTTGAAAAATCGTTGTTCAAGCCAATTATAAAGGCTTTTCTTTTCAATCTGAGAGAGCATGCTAAAGATTATAAAGATCTAGATAGTACTCGTTTTTGATACATCTAAATTTAATGAGTGATGAAGAGATTGCTAATTCTTGCAGAACAATAACCGCAAAATACCCAAAAGATCTCAATGCAAATCAATCAATTTCACATTTGATAATTTAAATTATGAATCGATGTACAAAACAATATTCAATACTAATCTTTCCACCACTTTTCCGAATATCTATATTTTATTACGAATGTTTTTATGCATGTTTGTCCATTATGTTATAGGCGAACGATCATTTTCAAAACTGAAGTTAATCAAAAGTTATTTGCGTTATACTATGAGTAATGATCGTTTGAACGATTTATCCATTCCATCTATTGAAAATGAAATTTTGGACGAAATTAAATTCGATGAAATTATAGACACTTAAATACAGAAAAATGTAATTTTAATGCCTGAAAATTATTATATTTCAAACTTGTCTGGTTTTAGTTTCTTTTTTGCTTATGCTTGGGACCCCTGAATCGCGGGGCCCTGGTGCGGTGGCCTAAAAACTTGTATGATAATCCGCCACTGTTACATACACAAACTTCTATAAGTTAACCTCCATCACTCCTACAAATGCTGCTCTAAAATTGACAAAGTATGAGGTAGATGTTGTCTTGACCCAAGAACCGCGACTCCCCGGGTACTTGAACTTAAGAGTCAAAACATTAAATTGTTGTTCGTTAAAAATGCAGATGAAGTTTTTTCCTGCTATACCTACAGCCTATATTCTACTTATAGGCTGTAGCAATAAAGTTACAATGGCGGGGGTCTTGATGTTTAACAACCACAACTTATGAATCATTCTCATTTAGGATTTCTTATAGGCAAAAAGTCGAACCTACCCTGTTGATGTGGTGCAAATGCTCAGCATACATTCTGTGGTAACATTAACACCAATGTGCGAAATGAAGTTCTTCTCGATTTGATTCTTAGCGCCAATTGTATATTTTTAATGATGGTAAGTAACCTAGTTTTAGAACGCTAATAGGCAAAATATATTATATTTCACTTGTAATATCGATTTCACATCAAACAGTGTAATTAACTGAGTGTGAGTTACACTCGCGTGTGAAGAACACTCCTTTTCCTCCCCCTCCGTATCCTGAAGATTCTAGATCTAGGAAGAGGACACGGACAAACTGGAACCCCCTTGAGTCACTCAAAAATTTCTAAAGCTGGGTTGGGTCATGTGGACCTGGCAGTCTCAGTGAATTTTTCGAGAATGTAAAAACTATGGCGCTAGCGGACTGGGCATTTATGAGTTAAAAATCGTGAAAGTGATTCTTGAAGGCACTACTGTAATGATATGTGGGATTCCTATGAGACATCAAGACTTCAAAAAGTTTTATCAATTTGTTTCACTATCGCGTGTTATCTCCAACGATCATATGGCCAGTAAGAAATCGCTTGTGCGGAGTTCTTAGAACCCCAACTAAAAACGCACTTTCCTGAACGCCTATTCCTATTCCGAAAAAAGTGCAAAAAATGAAACAAAGAAATTATATGTAATACCAATTTGTTATTTCCCGCGACACGGCATATAGGTTGAAAAAAATTGCTCTAATTTATTTCTCAATTCCTGTTTCACGATGTACCGGAATAGGCCTACAGGTTGCTTTGAAACACAGTTACAACCTTATGGCATGGAACTAGGACTATTCAGTTATTTGTCTTTAAAAATATGCTCTCAAAAAGCTTTTTCAAAGTTACAACGGCTTTTGGGCCCCTCCCGTGGGAAATTCTTTCATACTCCGTATATATGTACTTTGAAATATATAATCAGGAGATCATAATAACGTATTTTGTTATGACTATTTCATTTTTAGTGTTCAGTTCAGTTTCATTGTTATTTTTAAACGAATTTTCATGAAAGTAGTTTTTCCGAGTTGCTCGACATCTTAAGTTATACTCGAACGATTCGCTTGAAATTTGATGGAGATTTTCTCTGCATATCACCTATAGTTTGATGTTTGGATTTTGAAAAAAAAAATTTCCTGCTATTTTTAAAAAATCCGGCTGGTTCGAAAAACATGGGTAAACAAGAAAGTCTTTTTTTACAAGAGCTGAAGCCACATCGACTAGGACTCTCTTTTCATTAATAGCTCCCCTTCATAGTCTATATATCTTTTCGAATTTCTGATTTTTTTTGTGATTCGCTTTTCTATTCTTGAAATGTCGATAAACATTTTTAAAAATTTGCATACTTAAATGTCTTCTTTTTGTCTTACTGTAAAAATGCATAAAATTTAGGCTTCTTTTTTTTTTTTTTTATTCAAAGTTAGGCATGTTTAGTGTTAATTATAATAAATTATAAATTAACGTCTCTGAATATCCGAAGATACCATGCCAACTAGGGATAAGAATGGAATGCAAATTAAGATTCTCTGAGAAATTTATGAACGTTAACTTTAAAGCCTTGAGGATTAAACTCATCAGGGAAAACCCAGGAAGGTAAGGCATTCCAAAGATGAGATACTCTGTTGAAAAAGTCACGTTGGAAGGCTACAGTTCTACACCTAATTATTTGAACTGTAAAGGGATGCGCTGCTACGTTTGCTCTGGTGTGACGCGAAAGGTTTGCTGATTTAGGTAAAATCGATTTGATCTCTTCAGAAGCTCGTTCATCCATAATATATTTATAAAATATAGTCAAATCAGCAACATTTCTTCTGTGCTGCAAGGAATCAAGACCGTTAGTAAGACTTGGGTTACCAATGAGTTTAATAGCTCTACGCTGTACAGAATCAAGGCAGTTGAGACTACTCAAGTAAGCTCCACCCCATATGTGGGAACAGTATTCCATGCAGGGACGTATAAAAGATTTATAAACTAAAAGAAGCTGTTCGCTATCGAAAAACTTACGACATCGCCCCAAAAATCCTAACTTTTGAACAGCATTCTTAGCCAGATTAAAAATATGAGAATTCCACTTCATATTATTTTCAATCTCAACACCTAGAAGTCTGACAGACTCATTCTCTAAAAGATTTTTGGGGCCAAACGTTAATGGAAAAGGATTGGGTGTCGTTATCCTAGAAAAATGACAAACCTGTGTTTTGCTTGTGTTGAATTCAACACTGTTAGCAATACCCCAATCCATAATTGTTTTAAGATCAGTGTTAAGGGAATCTATCAATTTTGACCTACACTCACTAAGCGCCAAGGGTGTATATAATTTAGGTGCTTCATGAGACGCATGAAGCGTGCTATCATCAGCAAAACTATGTATAGGATGAACCGTTGAGTCCAACAAATCATTAATATAGATAAGAAAAAGAGTTGGTGACAAAGCGGAACCCTGAGGAACTCCTGCATTAGTTGAAAAAGTATTCGATGATACACCGTCAACATTGACCCGAAATTTTCGATCAGATATAAAGCTCTGTGTCCAAGATATAAGCTGCTCGTCTAAACCATAGGATCTCAATTTGCATATAAGGTTGTTATGCCAAACTTTGTCAAACGCCTTGGAAATATCAAGAGCAACACCGAATGTTTCTCCAAAGTTTTCAAGCGACTTGTTCCAGATATGAGTGACAAAAGACAGCAAATCTCGCGTCGCTCTTCCTTTTCGAAATCCATATTGTCTCTCATTAATTAATTTGGAAGACTCTAAGAAGCTCATCAAATTAAAATTGACATATTTCTCAAAAATTTTAGCAACTACCGATAAAATTGAAATGGGTCTGTAATTCGTAGGATCAGTCTTACTGCCCTTTTTTGAAACTGGCTGTACACTAGCCATTTTCCAAATTTCAGGAAAAATTCCTTTCTTATATGACAAATAGAAGATTTAAGTGAGGATTGGTGCTAGCTCCCTAGCAAATGTTTTAAGTATAATCGGAGGAATAAAATCAGGGTCTGTTGCCTTGTTAGTATTGATTTTTAAAAGCATTTTTCGAACAATGTTTTTCCGAAAAATTATCCGCCTCATTTTATAAGAAACTTTAGAAATAGGTTTAGGTTGGAAATTAGGTTCTTTTAAAGTAGAATTTAAAGAGAAATAATGCCCAAGCAAATTAGCTTTCTCTTTTGGATCATTAATAGGGACATCTCTATTAACAAGAGGCGGTAGGGAAGATTTACAAAAGTTGCTTTGGACGCCTTTGCGGCTTTATAGAAATTTCGTGAACCAGTCAGATGTTCTGCGAATTTAGATGCTTTTTTCCTATTAAATAGATGTTTCTCTTCATCTATTAACTTACGACATAAATTTCTCTCTTTACGGTACTGTCTAAGGTTTTCATCGGTTTTGTTTTGATTAAACTTTCGAAAAGCCTTTTTTTTAACTTTTATAGCTTTTTTGCATTTACTAGAAAACCATAGATCAGTTTTCGGAATGATCAATTTATTAGGAATAAATCTGTGCATACCATCAATTACAGTTTCAGAAAAATTTGATGCAGCTATGTCTGGGTCTTGGCCGGTAAGGCAATAGCGTTTCCAAGGAAAACATCTAAAAAAAATTTTTAAGTCCTTGCCAATCCGCAGCTTTGTAATCCCAAACATTACGAGGATTCGCTTTAAATTGTTTTGGAATTTGTATATTTAGTTGTGTGGAGATCAAATTATGATCTGAACCACCCAATGGTTCTGATATTTTAAATTGAACCAGATATGAATCGTTTGTCAAAAATAAATCAAGTAAATTACTACTTTGACCAGGAATATCAGGAACTCTGGTTGGCAGGTCTATTATTTGAGTAAAATTGTGATAAAGAGCAAACAACTCAGCCTGTCTACCAACCTCGTCAGTTTTAGAGCTGTGTGTAAGCCATTCTTTATTATGGACATTAAAATCTCCAAGAACTATAAACTTTGCATTAGGATACTCAACCAAGCTATCTATCTTCTCAGATAAGTCATGAAATAAATTAGAGTTCTCAGGTGAATTAGGTGAACGGTAAAGTCCAAAGACAAACAGCGTTTGACTTGGGCAACTAATTTTTAGTGACACCATATTGTGAAATTTTGCATTTAATTCAAATTTATTTAATCTCATATATGGTATAGTATCCCTAATATAAGCACAAACTCCATGCTTAATGTAGAAAGAGGATTCAAGTTCATAATTGGGACAAAGGTATCTGTTTTTATCTAAAGGTATCTGTTATCAAAGGTATCTGTTTTTACACCAGAATGGTATCATGACAGCAATGATGGATACTATCATGACAGCAAACATTCTATAAAAAAAACTTAACCATGCTCTGGCATATATTAGTGATTTTCCGGAGCAATCTTGTACTACATCACATTCTTGAAAAATGAACCGAAGCAAATGTAATATTTATAACTAAAAATGACAAGAGATTCCATTGCAATCTGAAAGACCCTTGCCTTTCCACCTTTTCTAAGTTTACAAATGCACAATGGAACAAAGATGTAAACACAAATACTACGTTGTCCGCTGCATAAAGAACTCGATAGACCTACTAACTTTACTATATGGGGTTACTGGTTTGGTGTTCAGCCCTTAACAAATTGGTCAATCAGAAACTCTTGATAAAAATTCAGAGATGCGTATTTTTGAGCATTAATAGCTCTCTGGAACATACCCCCCGCAGCTCAAGAAATTCTCTTTCATTCTATTCCTATCGACATCTTAGCCAACAAAATAGACATCAGCATGACAGTTAGACTTTAAGTCTACAAGTAAGTGGATTTGCAATAAAAGAAGACACCTTTTAATTCTGGTAAGTATGCAATTGGACTTTTTTATAGTAATAAATGGTAGTGCTGATTAAGAAATGTCTTATTTTACAAATTCTATAGAAAAAACCTATGTAAACATAATTCTGAGTTGTTTACATAATCCCGACCTAAGAGTTGATTGGTTATTTATAATGAGATTCTTCATCTTTTGCTCTTAAGCAAAGCATTTAATTATTCTTTTCATTGCACACAAATTCAAAACTCAGCTTATCTCAATATAAAATGCAAGTCAACCCATTTCCTTACATCATCTCAATAAACAATTTCTCTACAATTACAGACAATAATTCGACCTACAAAAATTTGACAACCGCATTATAACTCAATATACTACTAGGACTATAAAAAATGTTCTTCATTTATGTAGATACAAAAATGTTTGTTAAAATTTTAAGGCCTGTAATGAAGCGCTGCTTCGTTGAAGAATCAACGAAGTGGCATAGCAGGCCATGCACCTAGCGAGATTATTAAGGCCCCAAACTAGCTTCAGTGAGTGGGGTCGAACAAAAAAAAATACCTGCTGCTCCAGCACAAATATCAGTAAAATACGCGTAATTCGATGTGGACACGGAGCAAAGAGAAAAAGCAAGTGAAATAGATAGACTCTGGCAACCCCGTACACGTAAAGAACCACGATCACCACGTCCAACCCCATAATTCTAACACATTCACACGTTCTCGCACTTCATCAATTCACTCACACACACACATACATGTAAACATACTCACACACATGCACACATCCATGCCCATACGCACATTCACACTACGCGATACAGTCAAGCTACCATATTCAAACAAATAATTTAGCTTGATATGATATTATTTTCATGCTGGTGGATATGTACCATATGAGATATACAACCAGTAGACAAACGATTTTGATGACAAAAAAAAAATTCAGGAAAAGAATATCAGATGATGAAAGATCTGATGCTCTACGGCTTGAATATGATGACTAAAATTGATGTTTAACACAAATCAGTGCATGACTTCGTTGTGAATGTAGATCTTGGATTAACTTTTCGGTAATCGATGGTAATGCTGTCAATGCCACATTGCGTACATCAGAATTTACTAAAAGCTGTTTACCGGCCTCTGCTAGTAAAGACACCCACACATCTATATACACACACTTATACACCTACATACATATCCAGAATCATTCATACATGCAAATAGAACTAACTTAAAATATGACTCACCATATTATTATAACCATATTATTATAACCCTTTATATATAATTCAGATAATCATTAATCATTAATCAAGATAAATTTGTATTTGCGCAATCTGAGATTCGATTTCTAGATGATACTGTAAAAGAATACGGTATACTGCCTGATTGTGATTGCGTTCAAGTCATTCAAGACTTAGAACGTCCCACTACTGTTAAGCAACTGAAGCGATTTTTAGTTATGCTTAACTTTTATCGAAGTTTTCTACCAGCTGCAGCGACTGATTAAATTGTTCTGGAAGAACAAAAAAATTTCTGGAAGGAATACAAGAGATAAACCAAAAATCAACCTATCTTGGACGTCTGAGTCCATACAAGTTTTTAATAACTGCACTCTTCTACGATTTCCCAAAGTGTTTTTAATTCTGGAGCCAATGCTTTTTCCCAACTATTAATGAAATGTGTAATTTGACCATATATCAAAAAAGACGTTAAAACATGGCACAATAATGCAGCGTTTCAAAAGCAAGGTGTCTCGACGATACACGGTGCTGGAAGCGATTTTTCTTCCGGAAGTCACTTCTAGTATAGTCGTTTTCTCTATTTACAATAAATATTTACAGATCTTTCGCAGTTACTAGGTTTTAAACGATGTCGAACCATATCGTATAATCTCGAATGTAACGGAATGATAGAACGTAGGCATCATATTGTCCATCCGGAACCGTTATCACTGGATAACAATTTGTTGATTTTTCTGCGAATTCCATCGTCTCTTAGGCCCTAATCCAAGTTCATCAAATAATTGAGAAAACATTTCGACGAGATACGTCCAAAGTAAACGTCCCAAACGTGACGTTTTCAACTTCGTCCGTGATCCAATATCTGTTAATGTGCTTACATGTCTTCCTACAGACCAGCACTATAAAAAATTAATACAACCTCCTTACACCGGTCCATTCAACGTTTTAAGTCACAGCAACAAACACTTCGATTTGAAAATTAGGCAAAATCACCAATATTTCAATTGATAAACTTAAACACAGTTATCCCGATAATTCAGGTGACGAACGCAGTTCTGCCACGCATTCACTACAATTGAGTCAAAAAAGGGTAGTAAAACTGACCCATCTAATTATAGACCCATTTTTATTTTGTCAGTAGTTTCTAAAATGTTTGAGAAATATTTAAATTTTAATTTAATGAGCTTCTTGTAGTCTTCCAAATTACTTAATGAAAGAGAATATGGCTTCCGAAACTCGATTGTTACTCATGGAACAAATCCCTTGAAAACTTTGGTGAAACTTCCGGTGTTGCTATTGATATTTCCAAAGCATTTAACAAAGTTTGACACAAAAATCTTATATGCAAATTGAGATGTTATGGATTAGATGAGCCACCACACTAATTTCCTGGATGCAAAGCGAACGAAAAATTCGAGTCAATGTTGACGGTGTTTCATCGGATGTATTTTTGACTAATGCAGGCGTTCCTCAAGGTTCCGCTTTATTTCCAACTCTTTTTCTCATCTATATTAATAGCTTGTTGGTTTCAACAATTAATCCTATCCATAGTTTTGCTGATGAAAGCACGCTTCATGCGTCTCATGTTGCACCTAAATTATATTCACCAACTGTAGATCAAATTTGATAGATTCATTAAATGTTGATCTAAAAACTGTTTTTGGTTGGAGAGTTGCTAACAATGTTGAATTTAATTCGACCAAAACAAAAATTGACCATTTTTCAAGATTGTCAACACCTAGCCCTTTTCCATTGAAGTTTGATTCCAAGGATCTGATGACGAAAGAGTTCGTGAAACTTCTAGAAGTTGAAGTTGAAAATAATTTGAAGTGAAACTCCCATATTTTTAGCCTAGATAAGAACGGTGTTCTAAATTGGGGTTTTTAGGATGATGTCGTAAGTTTTTCAATATCGAACAGCTTATTTGAAGACACAAATTTTTTATACGTTCCTGCATGGAATATTGTTCTTAGATATTTTAAACTACATATAAGTATGCTCCACCCCATAGCATACTTATGTAGTTTAAAATATCTCAATTCTGTGCAGCGGAGAGCAGTTAAATTAATTGGTAGCTCAAATCTTACTAATGACCTTGATTCCTTGTAGCATAGAAGAAATGTTGCTGATTTGACGATTTTCTACAAATATATCATGAATGGATGGGTTTCTGGAGAGATTAAATCGATTTTACTTAAGTCTGGAAGCCTATCGCGTCATACCAGAGCATCAGTAGCCGTCCATCCTTTTACGGTTCAAATAATTAGATGTAGAACTGTAGCCTTCCAGCGCGACTTTTTCAACAGAGTCTCTCATCTCTGGAATTCGTTACCTTCATGAGTTTTCCCTGATAACTTTAATCCTCATAAGTTCTAAGTCGGCGTTTATAAATTTCTCAAAAGAAACGTAATTTTCAATCGATCTTAATTCCTAGTTGGCATGTTATATTTGAATATTCAGAGACGTTAATTTATGATTATTAACACTAAAAATGTTTAACATTCAATAAAAAAAAGACTTAAATCATTCGGATTCATGACCCTCTAGCTATTCTGCTACCAGTACACGTAACGGGCATGAATTAACTAGATTCAACATAGGAATTCAGCAATAGTTACTTGATCTTAAAAATTCCCAACTCTCCCATATACTATCTAATGTTTCTGTATATCAACCAACAACTAAAAATCAATTTTAAATTATATTCACGATACACGATAAATAAGCAACCAATATTTAATTTATTAAAACTTCAAAGTTGCCAACTCTTAAAACTTGTTTCTTAGATATTGTCGTTCATTCATAAATACAAGTTGTAATTAATGATTGAAGCAATAAGTAACATCTTCAATTAATTTTTATTAATTAAATGCTTACTGAATCTTCAAACGATCTTAAGCATCCACTTCTTGTCTTATTGAATAAGATTACATTTATAATTATTAATTTTAATATTTTCTTTTTTAAATTTTTTGCTTGTTTCATTTAACATAAAGTAAGTCTAAGAATTGAAAGGAAATCAAGTTTTATTTAAATTAAGAAGAAAATAAAAAAAAATATTACAAACTACTTATGTGTATCCTCCATAAACGACTACAAAACTGGAAGTATTAAAAAAAATTATAATTACGGATTATTATGTGAAATAATTCACAATTGCGATTTTTATGGATCATTTATAATTTAAATTAGTTTATGCATTAAGAGTACATAATAAATAATTAGCTAAATTGATAATTTTATTTTAATTGCAATATTTTTTTAAACATTTAGAAGAAATTAGAAAAAGTAATTTAATATTGATGGTCGATTTCTGTAAAGGGGAAATGGTGACTATCGAACACCACTCAGTTTTACAAACAAATAAACAAATTTTTGTTACAATTTCATATACATTTATTTTTAATAAACCGGAAAAATACAAGACTTATAAATTTATTTCTGTTATAATCACTTTCACTTATATTTATCTATTATTGAATTCATATATATATAAATTATTTAAGAAAAGTTAAAATAACAAAGTTATAACAAAAAAACATCTAAAATCAAAAAACAGTTATGTTATTTATTTGCGCTAATTGATTTTGCGTCTTTTTTTGCAAATATTTTTTTCATTAAATTTATTAACATTTTATTTAATTTAGAATGAAAAAATTTGACATGAAGAGGAAATAAAAATAAAAATGAATAATTATAATTTATTGCTTACAAACAGAAACAAATTTGTTGGTACATGAAGTGGGGTTGTGACAGACTAAGAGATATTGCTTAAAATAGTCTGAAAATGAGGGCGTAGTAACCTACAAGGAACTCAAATTGAACACACATCTGCTTTTAAGATGATAAATCCTGAATTTTAAAACCTAAGCTGCACTGGGGGTACAAATCACAACCAGTTTGCGAATCAAAATTTAAATTAATCAAATATGCCAACCTCAAATTTCAAATCAATTTAGAACATTTTTTACATAATTTAATTATCAAATTTCTTCGATTTCCAATTTGTAAGAAACACACCCGTATTTTTAGTTTGCATTGTTTTAAAGAGCTGCCAAGATTGTTTGTTACAACAAACACTTCAAAACGCTACTGGGTGGTCAACCATATTTATTATTAAATTGTGTTGACATTAATCCTATTCCATCAATGCTAATGTTGCTATACAAAGTGAGAGGTTGTATTTTCATTGTCAAATTCGTTTACTTGAATTTTAACAAATTAGGCTAGGATTTGAGGTTGCAAAAACTTGAGACCTAATGTAAATTAGTTAAATAAACGACTTAGTATTCCTACTAACTGTGGTTAGTATAACAAGAACAACGGGACAGTTTCCAGGATTCAAAAATCCCTCTATAACTCTTATTAGCAGAATTCGTTCCAAAGGTTCAACTAATAAAATACAAACATTTTTTCTTAATATTTTTTGTAATTAACTTTTGACGGTACTTCGTTTGTTTTACTAAATTTTTATTTTTAGGAACGCAGTTGGTTTTGGAGAGTAGAGATGGTCGACCGAGAGTAGAATCCATGAATTTGGTTGTTTTTCTTTGAAAATTTCAGTGATATTTTTTTTTTCAAAGTAACAGAGATTAAATATTCAGAAAATTTACAAAAGTTATTAGAAATCTAGAATTAAGTGCTCAAAAGGTCAAAATTAGAGGTTTATTGATTTTAAAATTGAGTGACAAAGTTATTTCAGTCGAATGATGTGAATCAAACAAAAATAAAGTATGTTTTGCTTGAATAAACAACAGGCAACTTAGTAGATATGAGCAATTTCACGAAGATTCAACAACGTTTTGACTTGAACCCTTTTAATTTTGAATATTTTTTCTTTATAGATAGTCTTGCATAAATAAAAAATACAAGTTCTCTTAGAATTTTTTTTTCGACCAGGGGTCTTCACAGGGTGCCCCTCAATTTTTTGTTATTCTGTGACGTGAGTGAGTGACGAGCGATTGTAGAAAAACTACTCAGCCGATTTTCATAAGTGATATTTCATTGAATTTTTAGAAATAATTTTTAACGGTGTAACATAAGAAAAAAAGCTTTAAAGATGGCGCAGCCTCTTTTTTTTTTTGAACCAAATTGAAGCTTATTTTATATCTAACTAATTGTGAAAGTTTAGGACACGCGTTATTTTTCGTTTTAAAGATAAAATTCGTTGTGCATATGACGGTGTGAAATCAGCTTTTTTTGTTCAGAAGGAAAATTATAAAATGGTGTTATAAACTAAGAGATTTTTTTTTTATGTTAAATATCAAATATTTTATGAAATGAACTTCTTAAAATATTATAAAAATTATACATCTACAATAAATAAAATATATACAATTATATATACAAATAAATACAATTGTTAAAAATGATTTACTTATTTCACAAACAGAAGTTTCTTTTGAATAGGAAAACACTTCTGCAATTATTTTCTTTGTATTAGATGGCATAAAAAAATGTGTTATGAAGTGTGATTCAGACTTCGTGATTGAGAGTCGAACCACTCCCACATGCATTAAATTTGCATTGACAGAAGTTTTTTTGGTTGTTTTCGTTTTTCCCTTTAAACATGGTTTCTTGTACTCAACCCGTGGTCGTCATCTACAATGGTTTCCGTTTAAAAAAGTTATCATAAAATAGTTGTGTGCTGTTTCCCAGTGTAGTTTCCTGTATTCAGTTTGTAATCGTTAATCGCTATAAAATTGTAATAAAACAGTTGTACAATACCATTGATTCATAATCGCGCTATTTTCATGTATAATTCTTACAATCGTATCATAATCAATATTTATCATTTAATTCTTTTCAATTTTTTTTATATACCAATTAGCTATGTAAATTCATTAGTGGGTATAAATAATGAACAAAAAGGAAATAAAATTCCCCAAGAAACTACCTTATCGATTCGTTATTGTTGGCAAATGGCGTTAGCTGATTATAAATGATGTTACCCAAACTGCATTCAAAACAATACAGTCTTAATTTCAAATGCCAAATCACGTCAAAAATTTTTAAATCCCTGGTTTAGTGATAAATTGCTGAGGATTAAAAAATCACGGACTATTTCTATAAATTGAGATTGAAATTTCCTGACAACCTATATGTTATTTCTCAGTTTAGATTTTATAGAAATAATTTAAAAGTAGAGTGCTTGAATGCCAAAAAAAGTTATTGTAATAGTCTCATTTCCTAGTTATTTGAGGAAAATTGTAAATGAACTAATTTATAACAAAAGTAATAAGCAATCAGTTATTACAAAAATTAAAAAAAAGACATAGAACTAACGCACCCAATTAAAATTGCAAATGCTTTTAACGAACACTTTATTGAGGTAGGATCAAAACATAATCAACATTTTTCAGTTAGCAATTTTTCTAATTTGACACCTTGTAGTCCGAAAAAAGGTATCAACTTTTATCTTACGCCTACTAGTGCAGTTGAGTTGGAATCTATAATTAAGGGTCTAAATTTATCTGCTGCTAATGGTGCTGATTGTATATCTTCTAGATTTTTAAAACAACGAATTAATGATATAATTAATCCACTAGAAAAGTTGATAAATTCTTGCTTAGAGAAATGTGAATTTCCGGATAATTTGAAAATAGCCAAGGTTCATCCATTATTTAAATCTGGAGAAAAAACAAATATGTCAAATTATAGACCAATTTCAATTTTGAAAAGTGTTTCATATGCGAATGCGAATTTGTTCGTCTTGGAGAATTCGTCTCCTAATGATCAGTTCCACTGGAGGTATTGAAGCAGAAAATACAGTTAATGCAGAATCAAGTTTGAGTGATGAAATATTGGAGATACAGCAACAGCCTATCAGCGGACCAAGCGTTTTACAAGAAAATATTTCATCACCCACGATAGTTAATAATGGAACGTGATGAGCTAATTAATCGCATAAATGAACATATTGTGTCATTTGTAGCTAATTAAATTTCTCTTATTAATCGAAAATTTATACATAAATTAACACACAGGTTAAAATTATTGATACCTCACCATTTTATTGCACAACAACAGTTCATGTATTTGGAAAACACAAAATCAAACTTGAAAGTGGGAGAGTGTTAGTATTTGGCAATTTTTTGGAAAATTACTCTTTTTTCATTCAAGATTCTGTGCAGAGTTATCAATGGAATAATTTACAAGCTACGATACATCCGTTTTTAATATATTATAATCCACCAACTAGTCAAGGTATCGATCACTTAATTTTAGTCATTATCTCTGATATAACTGAACATGATAGTGTGGCAGTGTATCTATTCATATCAAAAATTATTGATTTTATAAAAGATAAAATAGAACATCCTATTGAAAAAATAGTTTATATGACTGATGGTGCGGGATTTCAATATAAAAATAAAAATAATTCTATAAATCTATGCTACCACAAATCAGATTTGCACAGATTTGCAGAGTGGCACTTCTACGCTACCAGTAATGAAAAAGGACCGTGTAATAGAATAGGAGGTACATTGAAACGAGGTGCTCATCGAAATGGTTTGCCTAACAAGGATATTATGCAAACCCTTATGGATCTTTATGAATGGGCAAGAAAATGGCAATCAACAATGAATTTTCCACATACCAGTAAAAAATTTTATACAGCAATGAAGTAACGGCTAGAAGCAAGACGCAGAGAAGCTGTAACTATAAAAGGTACACAATCATTTCATGTGTTTATACCCAAAGATGAAAAGACATTTCTCACAAAAATATATTCTAATATAGCTAAAACTAGGATTTTTAAGATAAACCGTTTATATGCAAGGTAAATTTATTTTATATTTTTAAATTCTTTTATATTTTGTTTTATTATTAATAAATGTATATTGTTATTGGGTAGTGAAATCCGAAATTCTACGTCCACGCCATGCTACCTGGGTAATGCTAACAGCATTAGGTTGGTGTAGTTGAGAGGGGCAGAGTAAATACTGCTTATACTCAATGATTCTGCACCATGGCGAGTCATTGGCACCACAAAACCAATGCAACTCAAGTGTCTGTTCTCCATGTTAGGGGCGGCTTGGAGCGGGCGTCTGTCTTGGATCAAGCGGCTCGCTATATAAACGTGTATCAAGCGTCTGTTCTCCATGTTAGGGGCGGTTTGTAGCGGAAGTCTGTCTTGGATTCGACGGCTCGCTATATAAACATGTAAAAAGGTTGTTTCTGGTGACCTTAAGATGCAGAACGAACCCATTCACGAAAATTTGGGTTGGGCGAAGGGTTAACACCCCATTTCCGTAAAAAATTACTTGTCATGAATTCTGTACACAGGCCTCGGATAATCTCGGATTCATTATTAGAACGACCTCGGAAACTGTACCCGGACTACGATTTAAAAATGGGAACCTGGAACGTGCTAAGCCTTAGAAGACCAGGAGATCTACTAAAACTTACAAACCAAATCAATAGCTACACTCTGGATATAGTGGCGTTACAAGAACTAAGATGGCCAGGGAGTGGAATCCACGAAACAGCCAAGGGATACACTCTCTACTATTGTGGTCATGAAAACGGAGGAGAATTTGGAGTTGGCTTTCTCATACATCGTCGCGTGAATCAACATGTTATCGACTTTCGCCCAATTAATATGCGGATATGTACAATGAGAATCCGTACGCAAAAATTTAATGTAACGATCATCAATGTTCATGCACCTACTGAAGATAAAGCAGATGAAATTAAAGACCGGTTCTTTCTAGAACTCGAAGAAGTCATCAATAACATCCCGTGGCACGATATAAAAATCGTGGTACGTGACTTCAATGCACAAATTGGTAGAAGTGCACAACTTAAAACACATGTCGGCCCTAACAGCTTGCATCATACTAGTAACAATAACGGCTTTCGTGCAGTTGAACTGGCTATGATGTATGATCTAGTAATTTCTAGCACTTTCTTTCCTCATAAGAGAATCCACAAAGCAACGTGGAAATCAAACGATGGAAGAACTGAAAATCTAATCGATCACGTCATGATTTCTAAGAGACACTCTACAAGTGTAACTGACGTTCGATCATACAGAGGTGCTGATATGGACACCGATCATATGCTTGCCATCTTTAAGTATAAATGCAAATTATCATCTACATTTAATAGGCAAGCAAAAAAGACCGTGCGCTGGAATGTCGAAGCATTTAAACACCTGGAAACACTGAATAGATATCAGGAAATTGTAACGCAAAGCATAGAAGAGCATGACATCCCATCTGAGATGCCATTAAACATACAAGAAGAATGGCAAACGCTTCAATCAACCATCATATCCGCAGTACAAACTCCAATCAGAAAACGACCACCGAAATCACGTAACGAATGGTTTGATGACGAGTGCCACGAAAGCATTGAGCACAAACAAAAACTGCGAGAAAAATGGTTAACAAGAAACACCCGAAGCTCCCAAACTGATTATATATGCGCCAGAAAAGCCTCAGCAAAACTCCTACGGAAAAAGAAACGCGAACACATGAAGAGCTGTATCGAAAACATCAACCAACATGCGGCTAATGGAAATTCGAAAGAGTGTTTTGCCAATGCGCGGAATCTGACCAAAAATTTCCACCCAAGATCTACAGCCATCAAAAATGGAAAAAACAAGCTTACAACAAGTGAACGTGATGTGCTGGAAGTATGGCGATCCCACTTTCAAAACCTGCTGAATAGGACGAATGAAGTTCATCCTATTCGAGCAATTGCTCCGTCAAGGGAGGAGATTTTTGTCCCTTACCCAACAATAGAAGAAGTGGAAGCTACCATCAAAAATTAAAAAATGGCAAATCACCAGGTATCGATGGAATCCCTGCAGAACTATTAAGAATGGAGGAGCAGCCCTGGTCTCACGTATATATGATCTGATTCTTGCAATTTGGGACCAAGAAGAACTACCTGCTGAATGGAAAACAGCTATCATTGTTCCGCTACATAAGAAAGGTGACCGCCCAAAGTGGGCGAATTATCGTGGAATCGCACTGTTGAACACAGCATATAAAATACTAGCTAATGTCGTACTCGCTCGGCTCATCCCGTTCGCAGAATCTATCATCGGCGACTATCAGTGTGGTTTTCGACCCAACCGTTCAACCACAGATCAATGTTTTACCTTAAGGATGATTCTGGAAAAATGTTGGGAGTACAACATCAGCATTCACCAGCTCTACGTTGATTTCAAGCAAGCATATGATAGTATCATCCACGACAACCTCTGGTCTGCACTCATATGCCCTGGTATTCCAGCAAAACTTGTTTCTCTGTGCAAACTCACAACATTGGGATGATCAAACTGTAGAATAGTAATCGAAGGGTCACTTTCTGACTCTTTTGATATAACACCAGGTGTTCGACAAGGTGATGCACTCGCGCCCGTACTATTTAATTTGGCGCTTGAGTTCACGATAAAAAAAAGCCGCATTGAGACACAAAACTGTATATTTAACAAATCTACACTCAGAGAATTTTGTTAGTAAATTTAATAACCGCCCCTTTTAAAAATGTGTAATAAGTTATTTTATCAATCTGATAACGATTTTTATTAAAGTAATTGCCACATTCGTTCGATTAAAACATTTTGTTATTATTTTCATAAAAATGTTTATTAAAATAAAAATACGGTCAATATTATTAAAAAAATCACAACGGTTGATTAAACTAATAACCAATTTTTATTAAAATAATGAATTCGGAGTCAAAAAAAAAAATCATGTGATTAACGTAGAGCTATTAAAATAAAAACATAAATTATTATTTTTGTAGTTAATTTTAATAACCATTTTATTAGATTAATCATTGACGTTTTTACTTTCAAAACGTAGGTTATTAGATTAATAATAATATACATTACTCTAACTTTAGGTTATTATTTTTAATAAAGATTAATAAAATCTTGGTAAGAATCAAAGTTTATATACAGACGCTAAATAAACAACTTTAAAAAATATTTAAAAGTTTTGTGAAAAGTTAAAAGTGTTGTTAAAAAAATTGAAAAAGTAAGATTCTTTTATTAAACGATAAGAAATTTGATTTAAAACAAAAACAAATAGTTGGCAGGTAAACGAATTCATACGTTTGGTATGTGAAACTTTGTAAATTTTTGTGCTGTCTATTTCGTTTTTAAAAAAATTGGTTTTTCAGTTCCTGAAGCAGATTCATCAGAACATGTAGAAATTTTGTTTGATGAACAGAGTAGTTGGGCTGAAATTGAGTCTGCATGGGACAGGACTAAACAACGGAGACTTAGCGACATTTAAAAATTAAAATCAACTTCGGAAATTTTAACCTAATGGAAGCAATTTAAATTATCGCTTGGTTATAAACTGGTAATTAATAATTCAATATTAGTATATTTCAATAACATTTTAATTATAATAATATTCCTTTTAAAATTTTCAGATAGAGATTTATTTCAAAGCGGAAACATTAAAAGCCAGCGATTTTGGTTGTATATTACCAACATTTATTTAGAAAACTCAGCCCATTTTTTAAGAACAAATTAAAGATGAAAAGTTAAGAGAGATTGTTGAAAAGCTTCGCAATACACAGAATATACGACAGAAAGTAAGTTTTTTAAATTTGTTTTTTTTGGCTCCAAAAACTTGAAAAACAGAATTCCATTCAAATTTTACAGCAACAGAATTTTTTGCGGTCAAATTTGTATGAAATTCTGTTTCTGTTTCTGATGTATTTGAATATCCAACTGCAAGTTAAAAAGTTGTTTTTGGACATGTCATTTGTAATTTTTAGGGTTTCGTTTTTTATACGGAATACTTGGTGAGAGTACAATGTGTTTTTCACATTATGTCGATTATCTCGTGAACCATTGATCCGATGAACTTAAGATTTGAGGTGCTTATAAAACTAACCTATCCACACAAGATAACGGGTTAAAAATAAATAAAGTTGTGTTCGTTTGTTTTACAGAGGTACGATGTAAAGCCTTTGAGAACATACATTTTTTTATCGAGACGAGTAGGGTATTATATGAAAGGGCTTCGCGTTTCAGCATTCCTTAAAAATGTATTTTGGAATTTTACACCTCACCATTTTTCGTATAATTTTGAAAAATGACGTTTTCTCTATGTTTTATTGCCCCGATTAACTCCGACCCTACTTAATCGAAAATCTTGAAATATATTTGGAATGATAGAAAAATGTGTAGGTTTTTAATGAAAAATATAGAAAAGTGGCAGATACTCATAACTATATTTATTAAAGGGGTGGGAATGATAAGGGCTAAAAACATCTTTTAGAACCAGGTCAAGTGCGGTGTCATTTGAAAGAGCACTTGATTTTAGAAACATTGACATTTTTTTTAGAATGTTGCAATGCACAGTTTTTGAATTATTGTCAAAAAAGTGACACAAAAAGTTGGTCCCCCCCCTTGCATTTCGAGCTTTATTAACACAAATATTTGAAAAAATTTCACAGAGACAGGAAGTTTGATAAACACTGAACGTAAATTATAGCGAAGTCTCAAATAATTATTTTTTTGAACTTTTAAGGGATTGGGGTGGGGAAGGAAGAGCACCAAATTGTCATTTGAAAGAGCACCAAATATAAGAACAATTGCAATTTTTTTTAAAATTTTGCGGTGCACATTTTTTGAGTTATTCTAAAAAATGTGCAAATTTCATGCCGTTCCCCCCATACGTTTCGACACTGATAGACAGAAAAAATTGAAAAAATTCACAGAGACAGGAAGTTTGCTATATTTTGAACGAAAATTATAGCGAACTCTCAAATAATTATATTTCTGTGTGTTTGGTGAAAGGGTGAAAGGGGGGTAAAAAAAACTTTTTTGACCCAGCGAGTGGGATGTCATTTGAAAGAGCACCAAATTTAAGAAACATTGCAATATTTTTTAGAATTTTTCCATAAACAGATTTTTAGTTATTGTTAAAAAAGTTTTATTTTAAGTATATACACCACTGCCCTAAGTTTTGACTCTGATTTATAGAAAAAATATTCTCAATTTAAACCATTTAAACTGGCTAAACTGGCTAAATCTTTCTTTAGTTAACATAAACAGCTATGGATAAGCTTTAACCTTAATACCGCATTTACAGCGACATAGCAAATTAGTAGATGTAATTTAAATCAGTGCTATAAACATTTTTTATTTTAAGAGCTTGCAACTAATTTGAGATCTAGTTTTACTAGTAAATAATTTTCAAATTAATATTGACGTAGTAAACACCATTGCAAATAAACAATTTTGATTTCTACACCGTTTCCTGTTCCTAAAAATTTTAAATTATCAAATTTCTTTTCTCCGTCAAATATTTTTCAACAATCAGAGAAAGAACTTGAGGAATGGTCTAGTTATCATATTTTTATTGCTTTTTTAAAAGTTTGACAGATGGCAATTTAAACTAAACTAAATTAAAATATGTTTATGAGATTAAAAGATTTATTTTGCAATCTACGCTGTAAACTCATATTAAATATGACAAGATGCAAATTAATATACTATCTTCTAGTTTGCTATGTCACTGTAAATGCGCTATAAGTAACAATTTTTGTGTCATTTTTAATCAATGTATAGTAGAATTTTTTTGCCAGCGAACACGAAATTTGTTTGTTATGCGCATATTGTTTGCACATGCGCATATTGTTTGCACATTCAGTGTCTCGATTAAAATATTGAAAAAAACTATTACGGTCCCATTGAAATGGACAAAAAAAAACACATAAAATAATAAATTACTATTGAAATTCAACCAATTATAATAGAAAACCAAAAACTAGTAAAAATATTAATGATTTTGTAGGCAATGTAACAAAATTTTGATAATTAAAAATAATTATAATAAAAATAACGACGCCTATGGAAACAAATATCACAACAAACAAATGGTACGAACTAGAAGTAAAAATTTAACTAATATAATTGTTTTGAAAACAAATTTATCCCAAAATAAATAATACATATCTGTTTTACTTTTTGTCTCATCTTTTATCTCTTGCTGCGTCGTATCCGTCAAAAATTCGCGGGCAAAAAAATTCTACATAGATGTGATTGACATTTACTATTGAGGTCTACGATTAAATATTTATTCTGTTATGCGTCAATAGTCTGGCGATATAAAGACTTTACAACACAACTTTATGTCATTTATTTTTGATATTGTGTTCTTTTACATTCACGGAACCCTTGGCGAGCGAATTTTATTCGCACTTGTCCGACTTTTTTTGAGTGAAAACAATTACACCTATTCAATGTTAGAGTCTGTTATAATATAATTATTTTTCTGTTTTATATTATGTAGATGGTATTCTGCTATCAACTATGTATTTACTGCACAGGATTCTCCGTCCAACCAACAAAGCTTGAGATTCGAGATTCTCAAAACAGTTTGGCCATTATAGGTGAAACTTTTAAAAATCTTGAAGAGATATTACAAAATTATTTGGATTAAAAATTACCAATTCAGCCTTTTTTGTTAATTACTGGATCTAGAACTAAGCCAATACTAGTATGTTTTGATAATGTACGGTATGAAGTTTATATATCATGGAAAGCAGTTGATGTGCGCTTCAAAATATTTTATTTATTCAACTTAAAATATCCGCAATCAGCAACCAATTTTGGAATTTTATCCAAAAGTATTTTTATACATTGAAAGGCGAAAAAGAAATAGCACATTATTCGATCAATTTGTTGATTGATTGGTTAAATTAAAATCAATAATATATATTATTAGTTTAACTATGTAAATTTATTTTTTAATTAATAATTAATAAAAAATATAGTAAAATATAATATATTTTACTATATTTTTTATTTTATATACGAACATAGTTTCCCTTTTTTTCTTTTAATTTTTGTCACATATAAATTTAAAAATACTTTCAAACAAAATTATGAATTATTTTAAAATTAAAACTGTGAAATATAAATACTTTAAAATTAAATGAAAATAATTGAAATATGTATATAAAATTGTTAATAAAAAATTTATGTTTTCTTTTATTTAAAAGTGTAAAATATAATTTCCATTATTAATTTAATAAGTTCCATTATTAATTTAATAACATCTAATTATTAATTTAATAAGTTCTATTATTAATTTTAAAGCATCTTATTATTAATTTAATAAGAACCTTTTATTAATCTAATTAGATTGTATTATTAATCTGATAATATAATATTATTTTAAAAACAACTTTATTATTCTAATAATATATGTCATTTATCCAATGGATACCTAATATGAATGTAATCCATTATGTTATTAATTCAATAAGAATTTTTATAAATATAAAAGCGATCGTTTTTAGATTTAAAATTTTAATTTTTTTTGTTAGTAAATATTACGAACAAATAATATTAGTTTAATAATGCCTGTAATTACGAAATTAGTGAAAATAATCACAAGTTGTGATTAGCTGTATGATAATCACCAAATTATTAATCTAATGGCTATTTTGATAGTTTTTAATAACAGAATTCTCTGAGTGTAGTCAAGTTCTTGGCTATACAAATGATATTGCGCTTCTCGGACGTAGAACAAGCGATATTAAGGATAGTCTCTCTCAGCTTGAAAGAAACGCTAAACGACTTGGATTATGCATCAACACTAGCAAAACTAAAGTGTTAACAACATCTAAGAACATACCTCCCGGAAATCTGGATACTGGCGACTATGAAGTGGAACGCGTGGAAAACTTCAAATACCTCGGGTCTGTAATAACATCGTTAAATGACATGCAGGCAGATATTAAAGCCGCAAACAGAGTTTTCTACGCATACTCAAAATTTTTGCGATCCAAACATCTTTCGCAGTCATGCAAACTCACACTTACCAAAGCATTAATCCCACCTGTGCTTACCTTTGGAAGCGAAAGCTGGACACTGACTTCCTCCGATTGTAGAATTCTATCAACATTCGAGAGGAAAGTCAAACGAACAATTTTTGGTTCATGTAAAGTTGCTGAAAATCAGTATAGAATCCGAATGAATCATGAAATCAGACAGTTTATTGGAGGCTGCGATGTAATCGGATTCATTAAATCTAACTGGATTAGATAGTTTGGTCATGTAGAAAGGGCTCCATTAGATAGAATGATAAAAAAGCGTCCCAACAACAACCAGCTGGTGTTCGTCGCAGAGAAAGACCTAGACAACGCTGGCGTGATGACATCATCCAAGACCTTCGTGATATAGGATGTCGAAACTGGGGTCAACTGGTCATAGAACGAGATGATTGGAAGCTGATTGCACAGACGGCAAAATCCCTCCATGGGATGTAAACGCCAGAGAAAAAGAGAGAGAGAAATATTGTGTTTATTACACAACTTAGAATAAAAATTAAAAGTTATTTGTTATATGACTTCTATACAACATGCATTATATTTCACATAATTTTTCACACTATTTACTTCTCAGCATGCGTTTTAATATATATCAGGTACATAATTAATTTTCGACAGATAGAAATGGGAGAAAAGATAAATTATGTGAAAAGCATCCACACCCTTAGATCACACCCTCACCTTACTTCTATCCTTGAAATAATTAAAAGGTCAATAAATTTCTATAAAACAAGAATTCAGGTGGTTTTAGTTAAATAGACTGCATTGTTTAAAAAAAAAAACTTGAAAAACGGAAATTAAAATTTTGTAAAAATTTTATTTTCAAAACGATAAATTATGCCATTGCGAAATTTATGATTTAAATTAAATATTAATTAAACATTTAAAATAGAATAAAAGTGAGGGTACCCTCAACAGCGCCATCTTTGAAAATATTATTTGAGTTTAAGACAGTTTAAAAAAATTACTACAACATTTTAAATAATGTTTTATAAGATCTATCAATTACCTTTCTAATGAGCTATAAATGACTTAAATTGGTTTAGTCAATCGTCAGCAATCGGCAGCCAAAGATACTAATGTTTCTTTGTGTTTCACCACCCTGTGTAATCCCCAGAGCGAAATTTCATTTTTTGAAAGAAATTGTATTTTTATTTTGTCATTGGCTATCTGTGTATTTATTACACGCCAATTGTAGTTATCAATAGTTTGCTTAAACTAATAGTTAACAAAAATTGGAACAAAGTTTATAATTTCAGTAAATAACCGGATTTTGCATTCAACTGGAAGGCATTTGTAGCCAACAAAACTGCGACAATTATAAATGTTCTACCAAGAGAGCAGCGGAATCATAAACCTTCAAACTTAAATCAAGCAGATCATGCGTCCGGAGAAATGACAGCAAGGCAGCTTGTAAAATTGGATTAATGGTGGATGGGTCCACAATAGCTGCCTATGGAAAGAAAATTTGGCCTTTGTTGAAAACAGATATACTTGCTGCTACAGAAGCTTATGAAGAAAACAGATCCTCTAAAATATACAACCTGCAATCGGAAAATGTAGAAGATGTTTTATCAGAATAAGTGATCAAACTTTTTAGTTAAACCAATTTATTAAGGTACTTGCCTACATATAGCATTTACAAATAAAGAGAGATTAATGCTAATACGAAATAAAACCCTAACAACCGCAGAATTAATGGACTGAGAAAGAAAACTGATAAAATGGGCACAACAAAAAGAATTTCAACATGAAATCACACAATTTTCACAAAACTGAGAGATTCACAGGACTAGCAAAATTGTATCACTCACTCCATTCATTGATGGAAATGGCATTATGCGTGTTGAAAGACACCTTCATAACATGAATAGTAGGTATGATAAAAACACTCAATCATTCTGCTGAATTTCCACTCCTTACACAGATTGATAATTTCCTTCTTTCGCTGAAAATATCTCCATCCTGGCCCATCCTTAAGATCTCATCTAATAAAACAAAGATTTTGGATCATTAGAGACTACAACTTCGTTTGAAATGAGCTTTGAAGGCGTGTGATTTGTACACGATACCAGGCAGAAGCATCAAACTAATTAATGCTTAATCTTGACGAAGCACGAGCTTCACCAAATAGACCATTTAGCAGATGAGGTGTGAATTACACTGGACTGGTTCAGAAAGCTTCTAAATGGGGAAGAGAAGCAAAACTAACAAAAAGCTTAATATCCATATCTGTGTGCATGGTGACGAAGGCCATCCACATCGAGCTCGTCAGTGATTTAACTTCGGAGACGTTCATCACAATTTGGAAGCATATTATTTCTAGAAGAGGTATCCCTACATGTATTTAAAGTGACAACGGTACTGCTTTTACAGGTGCTAATTGGAAGTTTAAAGTAGTCTTTTCTTTGGTAAACTCAAAGGAACGCAAGAAAGCTGTTTCTGTATTTTCAAGTAAGTATATGATATATTGGAAATTTATTCTACTCTCAGCAACACACTTTGGAGGATATTTGGCTAAATCAATGGTATCAACTTGATTTTTAAAGAGCTAAGCACTTTATTATGTCAAATAGAGCCTGTATTGAATTCAAGCCCCTTAAGTCCAACTTCAAATGAAGATTCATCTTATGAGGCACTTACACCATCAAATTTTTTGATTGGATTGGCAACCAGACTAATTCCTGAAGAAAATTTAGTAGCTATACCTGAAGGGAAATTACAAATATGGAAACAGTTGGAACAACGCACTCAACACTTTTGGAATAAGTTGTGACACGAATATTTAAACACATCGCAGCAAGACAGTGCTATGAAGCGCTGCTTCTTTAACTAACAAAGAAGTGGCATAGCAGGCCGCGTACCTAGCGAGATTATTTTTAGCCCCAGCCTAACTGCAGCCAATGGGGTCGAGAGAAGAATACCTGCTGCCCCAGCACAAATAACTGTATTTGTACGCGTAACATGAGATAAGAATGATGTAAAAAAAAGGAAAGTGAACTTAACAGACTCTGGCGACCCCCATGTACGAATGAACCACGATCACCACGTCCAACCCCCATACTTCAGCACTCATTAACACACTTTCGCATCTCATCCATTCATGCACACACACACACTCACACCCCCACATACACACACACATGCACACATTCAAGCCCATACGCCCACTTTACATGAGAAATATAATATAAATGAAAAGTGTGGTAAAGCAAATAAAACAATATATAAATCTGTAATCAAAGAAAGATTGAAGCTGTAAAATTTAAAATAATACTATTCAAAGTTGGTCTACAATAGGTATACATACAGTCATTAATAAAAAGAAAACTTCATCATCATTCACTTCTTCAGCGATTTTTTTATTAATCGAAATTCACCAAAACGGTTCCTTTTGAATTTCTGATAAAATACTAAAATTAAAATTTATTTCTTGAACCAACTCTCTCTAGTATTTAGAAATCCAATGGTCCTTCATTTTTCGAATACGAAGTAAAAACCTCGATGCATTATTATATTTACTGATCTGCTTTAGTACAAGCATGCATACCATGGGTTACGATTATGTAAAGGCATAACTTCATGACATCCACCATTAAACCAAATGAAGAAATTTGGTGATGAATACCGACAGCTCGTATTACGAAAATTTTCATATTTATCTCGAAAGGTATTAAACATAACGTTAGTTTGTTTATTAGTCATACTATAGGATGTGATTGGTAATTTCGATCCCATAAAAGGTATTATTATTTTCTGGTGTAATATTTTTTGCCTTGAAAAATCGTGAATGATTTCTAAAGCCTTTTCTTTAGACCATATGGTTTCAAAATTCAGCACCCATTATAGCAATAATAAAAATTACCATTAGTTGTATGTAACTGAGTTTGGGTTAAATTTCAATGAATATTATCATTAATGGTGCTATTAGTAACCTTGTAACCATTCGCTATTACTCTTGTTTTCCTTCATATTTTCCAACAATAAATTACTGATAATGAATGGCTAAATCACATAAGATAATGCACTAATTAAAATTATAAAATAAATAAAATAAATCGAAATATTAATTATATATGCATTCACCCGCCCACATACACCCCAGACATTCACGCAAACATTCATAGTACGAACGCTCTCACATATATACATATTTAAAATGAATCACCTCATAGCTTGGCCAGCTCCCACTCCTGTTGTCCAAAGTTAATTGCTCATCCTCATCCAGTTCATCGATTGGTGAGCTCTGACATCAGTATCACGACGACGATGTAAAAATTATTGTAATCCAATCTTGTTGATGATATTTCTTTCCCCCCCCTTTTTTTGTACTACCGGAAATGTACTCTCCAGCAGGAATGAGGATGTCAACGTAATATCACAAAAACAAAATGGTTGTGCCGGATACGTATTTATAATCGTAACATGCGGCCAAGTATTTCCCGTAAATCACTCTCCAGCGTCCAATCCACTGATTCACTTCGTCCTGATATCAGTGTTACCCCAGAAACATCACAGAGATTTCATCAGAAACAGAAACATCCAGAACACAGCTATCTGGAACATGGACAATCTTCCAATTTCAACAAGCAATTACAATAAAGATGGCTACGAGGTTTATTATGTAACAGTTTTTGGTTAAATTTATTTTTCTTCACATTTATTTTTATATAACTTATGCCAACAACGAATTATACGTATGTATTTTTTTAAATAAATTATGCTAACACAGAATTATCCGTATCTATTTTTATATAAATTATGCTTACACAGAATTTTACGTATATAGTTTTAAATGAGAATGCAAAATTATTATTTATAGCTCTCTTTATCACAGTTCAAGGGAACATACAACATCACAGTCATTCCACAGTTATATTATTATAATTTATTAGTTAAATTTATTACAGCACAAGACTGGACAGTTTATTTAATTAAATGGATTCATTCTTTTCTGGAATTAATTCCTTTATTTTTAAATAATAAAATACACCACATGAAAACACTCGACGTCTAGCTGTCAAAACAAAACCACCAACAGCTGTGAACTGATTAGACATGAAGTCGAAATATGAGTTTACATGGATAGTAAAAATTTTTCAGGTTTTTTTTTATTTTTAATTAACCACCAATGCGGCACAGACACACACATTTGTTTAAAATTTGAACTAATGATTGTAGCTATATAAAAACCGAACTAACTGAACGCCAAGGACATTACACTCAATACAAATGTAATCCATATAATTTTATGTTTTTGTTATACTTGCTCTAACACTGCTCAAATATATAGATCCATTTTTTTCATTACTTTTTCATTTTTTTTCTAAAATTTTCACTATTTAATTATAATACAGGAAACGTGAATCCAAGTTTCCTTGCTTTTGATATTCACGCGCGAAATGCCACAAGGTATCAGAGCGTTTTTATGTTCGTAATGTAACGACACAAACAAATAAACTTGTACTAAATTGAAAACTAGAAAATTGAAGAGGGGTAGTCAATTTTGTGTGATTTTCTTTTTAGGGTTCCGTTTTTTATACGGAACAGTATTGGTGAGAGTACAACGTGTTTTTCACTATATTTCGATTATCTCGTGAACCATTAATCCGATGAACTTAAAATTTGAGGTGCTTATAAAACTAACCTATCCACACAAGATGGCGGGCTAAAAAATAAATAAAGTTGTGTTCGTTTGTTTTAAGGAGGTACGATGTAAAGCCTTTGAAAACATACATTTTTTTAGCGAGACGAGTAGGGTATCATATGAAAGGGCTTCATTTCAGCATTATTCAAAAGTATATTTTGGAATTTTACACCTCACCATTTTTTGTATAATTTTGAAAAATGACGTTTTCGGGATGTTTTATTGCTCCGATTAACTCCGACCCTACTTCATCGAAAATCTTGAAATATATTGGGAATGATAGAAAATTGAGTAGGTTTTTAATGAAAAATATAGAAAAGTGGCAGACACTCATAACTATATTTATTAAAGGGGTGGGAATGTTAAGGGGTAAAAACATCATTTAAAACCAGGTCATGTGGGGTGTCATTTGAAAGAGCACTTTATTTTATAAATATTGCCATTTTTTTTAGAATTTTGCAATGCATAACTTTTGAATTATTATCAATAAAGTGACACAAAAAGTTGGTCCCCCCCATGCATTTCGAGCCTAATTAACAGAAAAATTTGAAAAAATTCACAGAGACAGGAAGTTTGATAAACTCTGAACGAAAAATATAGCGAACTCTCAAATAATTATATTTTTGTGTTTTTAAGGGATTGAGGTGGGGAAGGGTGAAAAAAAACTTTTTTGACCCAAGCGAAAGGGGTGTCATTTGAAAGAGCACCGAATTTCAGAAACTTTGCAATTTTTTTTAGAATTTTGTGGTACACAGTTTTTGAGTTATTCTAAAAAATGTGCCAATTCCAGACCGCCCCCCCCCCCCTACGTTTCGACACTGATAGACAGAAAAAATTAAAAAAAGTCATAGAGACAGGAAATTTGTTATATTTTGAACGAAAATTATAGCGAACTCTCAAATAATTATATTTTTGTGTTTTTAAGGGATTGAGGTGGGGAAGGGTGAAAAAAAACTTTTTTGACCCAAGCGAAAGGGGTGTCATTTGAAAGAGCACCAAATTTCAGAAACTTTGCAATTTTTTTTAGAATTTTGTGGTACACAGTTTTTGAGTTATTCAAAAAAATGTGCACATTCCAGACCGCCCCCCCCTACGTTTCGACACTGATAGACAGAAAAAATTGAAAAAATTCAAGGAGGCAGGAAATTTGCTATATTTTGAACGAAAATTATAGCGAACTCTCAAATAATTATATTTCTGTGTGTTTAAGGGATGGGTGAAAGGAGGGTAAAAAAAAACTTTTTTTCATTTGAAAGAGCACCAAATTTCCAAAATATTGCATTTTTTTTTAGAATTTTGCGGTACACAGTTTCGGAGTTATTCTAAAAAATGTGCAAATTCCAGACCGTCCCCCCTCCCCTTCGTTTCGACACTGATTGACAAAAAATATTGAAAAAATTCATAGAGACAGGAAGTTTGCTATATTTTGAACGAAAATTATAGCGAACTCTCAAATAATTATATTTCTGTGTGTTTAGGGGATGGGTGTAAGGGGGTAAAAAAACTTTTTTTGACACAAGCGAGTGGGGTATCATTTAAAAGAGCACCGAATTTCCAAAACATTGCAATTTTTTTTAGAATTTTTCGGTACACAGTTTCGGAGTTATTTTAAAAAATGTGTAAATTCCAGACCGTTCTCCCTTACGTTTCGACACTGATAGACAGAAAAAATTGAAAAAATTCATATAGACAGGAATTTTGCTATATTTTGAACGAAAATTATAGCGAACTCTCAAATAATTATATTTCTGTGTGTTCAGGGGATGGGTGTGGGGAGGGCAAAAAAAACTTTTTTGGAACCAACCGAGTGGGGTGTCATATGAAAAAACACTTAATTTAAGAAACATTGCAACATTTTTTTAGTTATTGATGAAAAAAGTGCTATTTTAAGTGTATGTATACCACCCTATACTTCGACGCTGATTTATAGAACAAATATTCCCAATTTAGACCATAAAAATACTGGTTAAATCTTTCTTTAGCTAACATAAACAGCTATGGATAAGATTTAACCTCAAGTAACATATTTGATCATTGTAGATGTGATTGACATTTACTTTTGACGTTTACGATTAAACATTTATTCTGTTATGCGTCCATAGTCTGGCGATATAAAGACTTTACAACATAACTTTATGTTATTTATTTTTGATATTGTGTTCTTTTACATTCACGGAACCCCTTGACGAGCGAATTTTATTCGCACTTGTCCGACTTTTTTAAATTTATTTGATTAAATTGATGTTGATGGTATTCAAAAATCACCTGTACCATTGGCACAATAATTTGTGATTTTATTATATTAATTATTGTTTTATTATATCATTTCACAAAACTTGGCTTGTAAGGTGGAAGCATGAAGAGTTGGATCAAGTACAAATCATAGAGTGAGTGAAAAATTTAATTTGTCAATATAATAATTACATTTGAAGTGTTGTGTATTCCTCCAGCTTTTGAGGTTGTCATAGTCCCTGTTCTTTGCTCTTTTCGTCTTCTTGTGAAATATATGAGTGAAATTTTGCCTTTTTACTGGGTTGAGGAAAGCTATAACTGAATTCACCTGACCGCGCTAGTCGGAAATATAAATCTCAAGGCACGCAATTCTTCAAATGTTGTCACCAGCAATCAACATTTCGGACAAATCAGGTAAGTCAACACTATAAGATCCTTATAAATGATTAAATTTATGCGATGGTATTAATATTCCTGACATTACAGATTTAATATTTGTTTGCTTTAGAGGATTGAGAAAAAAGACAGAACCATTGAGGGTGAAGTTTTAGGTAGGATAATAGTTAAATAAAATGTATCTTTATACAAATATTAATTTGTTTTCTTTTTAGGAAGCTTGCATCTCGATTGTAACACTTTTTACTAGTGTGTATATTCTTGCTGTGCTTAAATGTAAATGACAAATTTAAGTAACCTGGCTCTTTTTTTACCACCATGGTTTGTATATTTTTCCTTTCTGGCTGCTGAGCAAAACCCAAGGAAGGCCTCACTAAAAAAATCAGTAACCTTCTAATTCATCCAAATCGTGCGAAGATTAAGTAGTTTTTGGAACTAAAACTAGATACGAGTCACACAGAATGCTTCAAAAAGTTTCCTTTTCTTAGAGCTAGGCTTTTTGTGAGATCCGATGTACACTTTCAGTTGCGCATACCGATGATCAGAAAAGGATGTTCCTTAGACACAGCCCATTGCTTTAGTCTGTAAGCATTTAAATGTTTAATTTGCGTGTAAGCAAGACTTTGGAAGGAAAGATCATTTTATCAAAAGGGTCAATTTGGTCAAGAAAAACCAACACTTTGTACATCAACAGTTCGTTTTAGTCCACTAGCATTTTTTAATACTTTTTGTTAGATTAATAATTTATTATTCTGAATTAATTTCAAAATGATTACACAATAATTTGTTTTTAATATTACTTTAAATTGTAGAATTGTAGACGGTGGGTGATGGTTGATTAAAGTGGGACTTCAGTTGTCGATTTATTTTATTAATAGAAAAAAAACCTAAAATATTATAACAATTTTTAAAAAATAAATAAATGAATGAATACATTAGTTTTGTTGTTGCTTGTGATTCCTGTTTTATTCTTTATATTTTTAAAAAATAGCTATTTCTGCATAGAAGAACTGGAGGTGGATTTGATAATATTATAAGTAAATTTTTTTTATTTCGGTTTGCTTCTGGCTAATCATTTTTAATATGAATATCAAATAGTAATTGATTTTTGTGTGAGGTAAGGTGATGGGGCACGCCTTTGATAGTTTTGTTTTTCTTGTATAATAAATATTAAAATTGGGTCTAATAAATTTTTTAATTTTTATTATTTTATATTGATTAATTAGTTTAAACAACTTTTTATGCAGTGATTTGAGAATGTTATTAATTAAAAATAAAAATGAAAGTGGTCATTAAAGATATTGCAAAATCTTTTACAAGAGAACAGAAATTCTAGTTTACCAGTTTTTCAACTGCAGACTGCAGTGAACGATAATGTCAATACAAAACAACCAACAAATGTAATTCTAAGATATTTTGATCTCATAACCTTTTGATATTATTACTTGAATAATCTCTTCAAAAACATAGAGTAGGTGGCGTTATGCAATAAATAATAATATTTTGAAAGAATTATATTTCAAATCTTATTTTCTTATTAGCCATTTTAACATTATTTTTTTTTTATAATTAAACTTTTCATTGTTAGTTATTATTTCAGCTGATTACTTTTTATTTATAGTAAAAACTAATTGTAAAAAGTTAAATAAATAAATAAATATATATGTAACGGACAACAGCGTGCAGTTAGTAGTTTTATATTTTTTAAATATTATCGAAAGTGTACATATTATCGATTAATCACTGACCGAAATCTTAAATCCATTTATGACCTTGCCTAACCGCAAATCATTTTTATTTGTTTCATACTTTTGTTTGCTCTATTGTTATTATTTTATTTATTATAAAAAGTGAAGATAAATCGGTAGTTTAGCTTTTAACTGAAGCAAAAACAAAATGTTATGTTATTATTCTTTTGAAATTAAAAGTTATAATTGCAAATGCAGTGAATGTGGTTTTTATTGTATTAAAGTTTAAACTATGTGACTTTAGCACAAAGTCTTAATTACCCACATAATCGTTTTCGCTTTTACTAAGTTAATTAGTATTTGTCCTTAGAAAAGGTCAAACAGAATAATTGATGATTATTTATTACCGGTAATGACTGTGGTCTCATTTTGAGCTTAGAACAAAATGAGTGTTTTCCACGTCCCAAAAAGTAAGATGATGAAAAAAGTTGCAAGAATTCATAAAAAAGCTCACATATTGGAAAATAATATTTTGTCTTTAAGTTAATCTAAAGTGTTTTTATGCTACAAGTTTCACTGTGAATAATCACTTAGTAGGCACCAAAGTAGACAAGTTAGTCATGAAAGCAAAAACTATATATAAATGCTGTTAAGAAATTAAAATAAGACAAAACGTTTGACACACAAGATAGTTTTACCAGTCAGTAGAATCCAAAAATAGGTCAGTCAACATATTCTTTATATGCATATCTAAATACCATGAAAAGAAAAAAATGTGTATAATAACTTTTTTGTTGGTCATCACAAAACCATAAACAGGCTGCAACGAAATTTCGCTCGTCATTGTTTACAGTTAAATTCCCAATGCTATATCTTCCAAAAGTAAGCATTATTGTGCAAGTAGCCAACGTCGATTCGACATCCAAAGTTTCTTTCGAGCACTTTAATTTATTCAATTTATTTAATTTGTTTAATTTATTTAATTCGTTTTATTTAATTTATATTATTTAATTTATTTAATTTATTTAATTAATTTTTTGTTTAGTTTGAGTAAATCACTTAGGTTATTGACCTCTAATGCTTTATGCACGTGTTAACGATAGGAAAGGAAAGTTAAAAGGTTGGTATTTAGGGATTTGGGATAGGACTGGAGCGATAGTGTTGTTGTACTGCTGATTTAAAAGCTTGAAGATTGTATGTAGCAGGGAAAACATTTTTTGGTAATCGATTCTACCAGTATACCGAACGTGGAAGGAAGGTTATTATAGCTAGATGTTTTCACATATGAGGCCTCCAAGGTATGCTCATGGGAATGGAACGATTGTCTTGTGGCTCGTGACGATTTGCGTAATGGTGGAATTTAATCATTAACTTCTTTAGAGCATTTACCGTAGGGCCATTCCGCGGTAATCGATACCAGAAAGTAAAAAAATTACTTGCAAATATGTATACTTACGTAGAAAATTAACAGACTTTATATTTTAATTTATCATTATTTAAAAGAATTTTTATAATATTTTTGCCGATTTTCGTAATAATTTGATCAAGCAAAGTGAGCGGATTTCAAAGTATAGCATGGAAAAAATTTACTAAAATAGCAACACGATTTTAACGTCAATCACATTCAAAAACCCGCCATTCACATTTGCTGTCTATACTGCGACTCATTATTATTTGTTGAAAAAAAAATTGAAAGCAATCAGGTAAGTAGTAATCATTTTATTGATGAAACTGTAACGTAGAAATTTTTGTAACGCCCGTCACAAAATGCATAGAAAAGTTCATCCTACATGAGGCTGACTAGCTTTTATTTTGTATTGACCTTACAAAAGAACCTTACTTATAGGATTAAACAATCCTTGAAAAATATTCGTGTGAATTCAAATAGACCTTGCGTTAAAATATAGGCTGATTTATTTGTGTAACACCCATCACACCTTACAACCGTTACAATTTTCTTTACTAATGTTATAATTTTTTAAGTGCACAATAGGAATATAATACGTTCTTATATGTGTTTCTCTATGTGTGTCTATGTGTTCCACCTATCTAATATCCCTGTGTGAAAAAATTGATAGCTTTTTCAGACGGATGCCCAGTTTAAAATAAATTTACTATTTCCAGTGTCGATTACAGTGAGAGACTGGACGATAGGCTTTCTTTGCCACTAGTTATGGTAAGGGCGCTGTCGACGGCTGTGTGCAACTGCGACGGATAGACTTTAGTGGGCAATAAAATCTCGGTGATTTTTTATCAACATATTCTGGTATTATTATGAATATTTGTCTTCACATCCAAAAGGCTCGCGTTAAATATCATTCCGTCATTGAGTCATTCTGGAAATTCCATTTCATATGGTCTTACAAGGAGTTCAAACTCCCAAAATTGTCTTTTGTTTAGAGACAAAAATAATCATAAAAGTCCAAAATAATAAAGAAAGTCTAAAAATTTACTTAAGAATTTGTTTAATTTACACTCGTAACACCCGTCACAAATCTTGTAACACCCGTCACAAGCTTTTTTTGTAAAAGAAAAATATAAAAAGTAATATATAAACAAAATACTTAGAGTATAGGAACGGACGATTATTTATCTCACAACCTAGCTATTAATTTTGTGACAAAAATTTCTAGTTTAGCTAAACTCTAATGATTGATCAACAAGATATCATATTTTGTAAAAGTACTCGTAACACCTGTCACAGGGCTTAAATCTATTATTACATGTAAACGCTTGAATAATTCTAAATGTGTTTTTGTTTTACTTTAAGAAATCATTGAAATGAATTGAATTATATTCAAAACACAAAGATTTTTGTTCTAATTTGGAAATTATATCAGTTTAAATGCGTACAAATGTAACACCCGTCACTGCGGAATGGCCGCGTAGAAGTATCTGTAGAATAGTGTAAGAGCTTCAACCACTCTTCTATGATGGAGAAAATCTACATCCGATGTTATCATTGGATCATCAATCAGTTTTAAAGCACGTTTGTGCACTCTGTCTACAAAGTTTAAAGATGTTTCAGGTGCTGCAGCCCATAAATAGGAGTCGAATTCAAGGATTGATCGTATATATGCCTTATAGATCGTAGCAATTTCAGATGGAGAGAAAAGGCTTTTACAGCGACGCAGGAAGCCAAGTCGTTGGGATCCTAATTTTACAACAGAAAGAATATGATCATGCCATTTTAGTTTGTGATTGATATTAGTACCCAACAGCTTAAGCGTAGGCGAGTTTATTATTGGTTGCCTGGAAAACGTTGCATTGCAGCTATATAGCGAGGTTTTATGGGACAAAACATACGACTTCGTCTTCGTAGCATTAAATGTCACAAGATTCCATTTACCCCAATCCAGGATTAATTTAAGATCTACATCCAAGGATTCTACCATTTTTCTACGATAAGAATTGGTGGTTAGACTAGATGGCTGTTTTTTTAAATAAATAGGAATGGAAGATAGTACTGTCGTCGGCAAAGCTATATATTCGGATGGTGGTGATAGATAAGAAATCGTTGATAAAAATCAGAAAAAGAGTTGGTGATAGAACCGAGCCCTGGGGAACACCGGCCTGGATTGGGAGTTTATCCGACATGGCACCATCCAGCACTACTCTAATAGATCTTTGTGATAAAAAATCTTCTAACCAACAGATCAAGGTCCTACAAACTCCAAATGAAATTAGTTTACTGTCAAGAGTCCGATGCTAAACTCTGTCAAATGCCTTAGATTTGTCAAGGAAAATAATATGAGACTCACCAAAGTTATTAATTGTTTTTCCCCATTTCTCCGTGAGAACCAGCATGATCTCACCAGTAGATCGTGTTTTACGAAATCCATATTGGCGGTCGTGGAGAAGATTGTTGTTTTCGAGATATGCCATTAGCTTATAATTAATAATTTTTTCCATAACTTTAGCAAGTATCGAGGTTAATGCAATAGGACGATAGTTTGATGGGTCATACTTGTTGCCTTTTTTCGGGACTGGTTGAACATTAGTCAGTTTCCACATTGATGGTGTTATGGTGGAATGCGCTCGATTGTACATAACTGAAAATTAAACCCATCACAACTTCCTTAGTGGGTTTTTAGTTGCCCTGGATTTATTTACTTCTGACTCCGTACTTGTGGTATCTTCAGCGTTTATATAAACTAATGAACTTCAACAATATATAGGCTTCAACTTATATACAATAATATTGTAGATACACAAATAAATTTTGTTTAAAGAAAAACACTTGGATTTCAAATAGTTTAATTTTCATATACACTTTTTATTTGATTTAGTTTAATGTAATTACAGTGAAGAGTTAAATGAAACTGATTAACATATTTTTATATTAATTAATTTTAAGAAATTATAACGGGCATTATTACAGGGTTATGAACAAATTTGCTGAATACAATCTTGTTTTGATTTAAATAGCTTTAATAGAATAATTGTTTTTATTTGTTTGTATTTAAAGACATTGTTGTTTCCGTTTATGACAATTTTATATGTTCCCACATCACTCACCCCGCAGTAGAATACCCCTAAGAAAAATTAAAAACGAACTTTTTGGGCTGGTCGCTCAGACAAAGATGGTATCGGTGAATCGTCCGTCAAGTACGCCGGTTTCAGTCTGTCTATGGAGATAGATATTGTTTTACCATTCATATCTATAATGAAATACTTCCGGAGTCGTTTCACTACTTTATATGGTCCCTCATATGGAGGAGTTAAACCGATCTTAACTCTGTCCACTCTGACGAAAACATAGTCACTGTCCGTCAAGTCCTTTGGAATATAAATATTATCTTGAGGGACGCTCCGGGTATTTTGTGGTACGACGTTGCGCATCGACTGTCGTAATTGATTGACCAGTGAGATTGGATCTGTCGATGGCGCAGAGGAAGAATGCATTAGAAGTTCTCCAGGGACCTTTAGTGACTGTCCGTAGACAAGATCTGCTGGAGAGCATCCGAGGTCAGGTTTGACCGAAGTTCTAATCCCAAGGAGAATAAATGGTAGTTCATAGCTCCATTTCAAGGTGTTATTTCTAGCTTATAAAGACCCTTTTAAATGGCGGTGGAATCTCTCCACCATGCCATTAGCCTGTGGATGGTATGTTGTTGTCCGTATTCTATGTGAACCTAGCAGTTTGTTAAGTTCCTGAAAGAGGTTGCTTTCAAATTGACTGCCTTGGTCAGTCGTTATCTCAAGTGGTACACCAAATCTTGAGATATACTGGTCCACGAATGCTTGCACTACAGTTGTCGTTTTCATATTAACCAACGGTATGGCTTCAGGCCATCGTGTAAATCTGTCGATTATGGTCAGTATGAATGTGTGGTTATTTGACGGTGGTAATGGACCGACTAGATCCATGTGGACATGCTCAAACCGTCCGGCAGGAATGTTAAATCGCCCAGTTTCTGAACGAGTGTGACGAAACACTTTCGACTTTTGACAGGCGAGGCATGTTTTTGACCAATAACCCGTGTCCACATTCATATTGGGCCAAAAATATTTAGAAGACACCAATTTGTGCGATGCGCGGACGCCAGGATGAGACAGGTTGTGAAGATTGTCGAACACCTGTTGACGTAGCTCCTGTGGAATGTATGGACGATTTGTGCCAGAAGAAGTTTCACACCATACTGGTAAATCTGATGCAGGATCTTGAAGAAGTTCAAAATTTAATTTTGATTTATGCGAATTAGTATTTTTGTTGCGAATTTCCTTTAATTCCTCGTCAGCCTCTTGCAAATTGACAAGTTCCATGTTTAGAGCTGTATGACATATCGGAGATACCTGGTATTCATAAGGTCGAGACAAAGCATCTGCTACCACGTTACTCTCACCCCTAATATAGCGTATATCTGTCGTAAATTGTGATATATAATCTAATTGACGAACTGGCGGGGGCTTCTTTCAGACTTTGATGCCATGGCAGTAGTCAGAGGTTTGTGGTCGGTTAAGATAGAAAATTCTCTGCCCTCAACGAAATACCGAAAATGTTTAATGGCACAATACATTGCCAGTAACTCGCGATCGAAAGCGGAGTACTTACATTCTGCGAGAGAAAGTTTTTTAGAGTAAAAGCCCAATGGTTCCCAACATTCTATGTTCAACTGTTCCAATACTGCGCCAATAGCTACGTTGGAGGCGTCTGTACTTATCCTGAATTGTCCGCGTTCCTTTGGATGTGCTAAGTACGATACCTGAGCCAGGGCAACTTTTGTTTTGTCAAAAGCTGTTTGACATTCAAGTGGCCAAAAAAAATCTTTCTTTTTGCGTTTTTGAAGAACAGCAACCTGTGAATGTATTGGAGCAAGTAATTCGGCTAAGTGAGGAAGGAATCGGTGATAGTAGTTAACCATACCGATAAAACGCTGCACTTGCCGTATAGATGTTGGTTGGGGAAATTCGTTGATAGCCACGATTCTCTCTGAAGATGGTCGAATACCATCTTTAGAGATCTCGTGACTAAGAAAATTAAGTGAGACTGCACCGAACGCACACTTCGAAGGTTTTAGAACTATGCCGAAATCTGTGAGGCGTTGGAATAGGATATGAAGGTGTTCTAAGTGTTCGGACTCTGATCGACTTGCCACCAGAATATCATCGATGTATGTGTAAAAAATTCAACCCTTTTGTGACTTCGTCCATGAAACGCTGAAAGGTCTGTGCTGCATTTCGCAGACCGTATGGCATTCTCAAGAACTCAAAAAGCCCAAAAGGTGTTGTGATTGCTGTTTTAAATACATCTTCTGCAGCTACTGGTATTTGATGGTAAGCTCTGACCAAGTCTATCTTTGAAAAGATAGTACAATCTTGCAAATTGAGAGAAAAGTTGTGAATGTGAGGAAGTGGATAACGATCTGGTACTGTCACCGCGTTAAGTCTGCGATAATCCCCACAAGGTCGCCAATCAGTGCTATCGTGTTTCGGAACTAAATGCAGAGGTGAGGAGACAGATGATGATGATTGTCTACACAACCCTAAAGAGTTCATATATTCAAACTCACCTTTTGCAATTTTGTGTTTCTCCGTAACTAATCGACGTGCACGAGAAAAGGTAGTTGTCCCTCTGTTACGATTCTATGTACAACATTTTGCTTTATGGGCAATTCATAATTAGGTTCTTGCGTCAATGTAGGAAAGCTACGAAGAAGTTCTCCATATTGTCCATTGACTATAAACAACCGCACTGTTGGTGATGGATCGAATGTATCCATTGTGCAAACAGAGAGCGATGTATTTGAGTCAAGAAGTCGTTTGTTTTTAAGATCAACGACTATACCGAACTTTGTCAGGAAATCAGCGCCTATAATAGGCCTGGTTACTGACGCAATGACGAAAGGATGCCGAAGTTCACGGCGGAAACCTAAATTGATGTTAAGTAATTTTACACCGTAAGTTACGATGGGAGTTCCATTAGCAGCGTATATTGTACTACGAGAATCGTTAGAAATATTTTTAAAAAGAGTGAATGGGATAACTGAAATATCGGCTCCAGTATCTATTAGGAAATCAAGATTGGTTTTAGAGCATTTAATAAATAAGCGACGGTTACGAGGCGTCCCATCGTTTGCCGCATTAACTTTGGGACATTTTAGTTTTCCGACTTTTCAGTCGAACCACTGGGATTGGATTGACCTTTAAAAGTACACGAGCCACCAACACACTTCTGTGCAGCAGTGCCAAATCGAAAATGGTAATAGCAGAATCGTGGTCGATTTACATCGGAAGAGCGAGAACGTGATCTTGGGCGGTACCGATACCGTGACCGGTTCCGAGAAAAACTTCTTTGATTGTTCGAATGAGGAAATTTATTTCATGATCTAGATCGATCTTGTCGAAAAACTTGCTGTCGCAGCTCTTCATTGCAACTGCGAGGCTATTGAGTGTTACGATATCAGCAGTAGATTCGCTTGCTGGTTTGTTGACACTAAAAATTGTTCCAGACGTTGTTGGGCTATGAAAATCCCAAATCTTGTCAGCCAACGCGGTTAATTTTTCTATCGGTTCTGCTTCCTGGATGAGAACGATTCCACGTAAGTTTTCAGGAAGTCGTTTTAACCATAATGTTTTCAACAAGCTATCTGTTACAGCTGGAGATGCACCTGCCAATTGTTCCAATTGGCGATAAAAAGACGATGGTGTTTGGTCTCCCATAGCTGTAGTACCTACCAGCTCCTCAATTCTACGCGTTTCCGAAAGGAAAAAAAGGCTCATTCTATTAACTACTTCAGTTTTAAGAGTTTTAAATTTATTACTGTCCGGTGGCTTAGAAACTACATCCGATACGGTAGCAATAACGTCAACTGGAAGAGCAGCAACCGTCATTAAATATTGTTGGTTGTCCGAGGTTATGCGTCGAGTTGCCAAAACCGCCTCTGCATGAGCGAACCAAAGACCCGGCATTTCATGCCAAAAAGATGGAAAAGCAACTAACTTACTCGAGTCGATTTGCACTCTTTCAAGTTTCTCCTCAATAGTAAGTTTGTTTTCATCTTCCATGATTACCCAATTGAAGATAAAAAATGATTTAAAAAAAAAGTAGTACCACCGAGTAATTGTTGAGAAGCAAATCACAAATATGTTTGTATATATATAAAGTAAATCACTGTTACGTAATAAATCGTTTTATTAAAATTATAATTAACGGTAACGATAACGGTTACGTTTCAAACCATGCGCGATATCAACAATGTGGAACAAACAAAATTATTTTTCCGAAAAGTAAATTTCAAAACTAAACAACAATTCAGTAAATTTCGATATTTTTCAAAAATATATTTTAAATTTAGTAGCTTTTAAAGTAAAATTCAATATTCAAAACAAGAAAATAAACAATAAAAAATTCATTACGAGACTTACCCTGTGATAATGTCTTGAGTAATTTAATTAAATTCTTTGGGAAAATAAACTTATAATATGATGTATGTTGAAATTCCTTTTGTGGTAGACAAAACGGCTGATAAAATTATTTTCACTAGCAAATGAACATCTTCTTGAATTTGTAGAACAAAATGTTGTTTGTGTTGACGAGTTGATTGTTGCGGTAAATAGATAACGTTATTAAACAATAACGGTAAAATAATGAAAATTCCACTGCAATACAATACAACGAGAGTATTCTATTCTATTGATATAAATTAGTTTTTAAAACTTACTCCTTACTTGGTACGAAGAATCGTACCAAGTTTCCATTCACAAAGCCTTTTAATGTGAATTTATATCTGCCTAGTTTGATAAATCCAAATTCTGCGAGCTCCTTGTCGTAAGTCACCAATTTAGTTGCCCTGGGTTTATTTACTTCTGACTCCGTACTTGTGGTATCTTCAGCGTTTATATGAACTAATGAACTTCAACAATATATAGGCTTCAACTTATATACAATAATATTGTAGATACACAAATAAATTTTGTTTAAAGGTTTAATAATCGTTAAAAATTTACAAGATAATGCTTACCGTTTTTGTTGTCGTTTAAAACGGCCTCCTTATTTAATTATAAATACTGGAGTGAAATCATAGAGGCTCTCTTATCTTGTCAATTATTCTCTCGTGAATATCGAAAAAAGATGAATTTTTTTGAATTTACGTTTTCTTTCCTAAAATTAAGTAGTAGAATTTTTGTCTAGACAAAATTTAATTAGTGCAATTAGTTAAAGTTTTTTATTTAGTTCAATTTACTAGTGCAATATAGTAAAATTTTATATGTTTGTGCTGTAACAAAACAAAAAAGCCCTTAGCCTATTCTTTTCTGATTGGAATATGTTCTTTTTTTTACGTCTATTTGTTGAGGTCAATAATTAGTGCTGTGATATTGAATAGATTATTTTTTCTTATTTTTTATATTTTAATGTGTGTTAAAATTAAGCATATCCAAAAAAAAACAAAATTCTATTTAATTTGTTGTTAGTTGTGAATAAATTAATTAAATAGATAATATGTGTCTAAATCTAGAGTAAAATTGTGTGTTATTATTATCTGAAACAAAAAGGAAATCCATCATTTTGTAGTAGCCACATCATCATTGTTACAGTCTCCATTCCAGAGATACATGCTAAGCGTATCATTAAATTTGCTAAAAAGACGATTAATATACTGTTACCACTATTATGAATGATGATAAATAATCGAGATCCATTTTCTCGACATAATAACACGTATTATCACTGTGATGGAAATCATATTGTGAAGTTTATTTTTATTATCAACTCTCATCTTTGTTGCTATTATTGATGTTGTCATCAGAAACGAATTATTAGACTCAATATAAATCTACGCGTTATTACGATTGTAAAATAGTTTTTGGATGATCATTACTGTTAATCATCAATGTTATATAATTATCACGGCCGCGACTTAAGACGAATTAATTGAATCAAGCTAGAATTACCTGTTATCGCTGTTGTGGAAACAGTAAGTGACGGTCAGTGCTGTTAATCATCATAGTCAGATTTATAGTACCTGAGTATTTATATTTATAGTACCTGAGAGAAATAAATTAATTTAACATAAACTTACGCATTATTGCTGTCGTGGAGATAATTATCGACCATCATCATCATTGTTCTTCATAGTTATTGCTGTTGATGCTGAAGCCGGAAATAAATTAATTGTACTAGAGAAAGCATGCCAACGGGATAAATGTTATGGGTGTCCTGCTTTTTTAAACCCGGAGCAATTATATTTCGATATATTTCCTGCCAAAATCAATAATTGCCGATGTCATCATTCTCCTTGATACATCAAGTACTGTAGTTTAACAATTTTCATCCATTGTCGTCATCCTGTGTGCTGAATAATTGGGTGTATTTCCTGTATTTCCATCAATTACCGCTATCATCATTCTTCTTGATACCACCAGTATTATAACGTGGTGTATTTCACAATTGATTAACTTGGTGGAGATGACCGATTGATTAAGCTTTCGAAGTATATTGAGCGGGCTCTGGACTAGCTATGGGGTGAGTAAATTCATTTATATATGGGTATGTATGTATGTATGCATGTGTGCGTGTGTGTAAGTCCATATGCATGTATACATGGGGTGCGTATGTTGGTGGAATGAAATTTAATTTATGTGCAAGTCCTAAATTATAATGTATTGGCTATACGCAGAACACATACCTTCCCAACTCTGTCTAGATGCGCCAGTTGTTTGTTAATAATCACGGTTGGATTTCGTATGGGATTTTTAGTGACGGGTTAATACAACACGTCAACTGAAACTTAAACTTGAAATGTGCGAGGCCACCCTGGGTCGTGGTATTATGTTTGATTGGACTATCATCGGATATTGCTGATGAAAGCTCGCCAGTTAAAAAAAAAATTAACATCATTATCAGATATTCACTATTTATTAGTGAATGATGCATTTGAAGTACATACAGGAAATCTAAAAGTTGGATTACAACGTGGTGGCTATGGTAATAAGTATTTAGCCCTCCCTAAATGTGGTACTTGGTACTTTCTTGATGCTTACTTATCATCATCAGTATTTGATCAAACAGAAACGATTTATTAATGCGATGCGTTATACTTGAATTATGGGGGAAATTCGCGTTATATAAATACATATCGTGTTGGTTATTTCCAGAAGGGGAGCAATGTGTTTTGGTTTAACTTATGAGAAAACTGATAAAAAAAAGGTAAGGAAGGTTGTTCTGCTTGTGAAAATATTAAATGAAGGCTTTTCGAAAACGCTAGTCATCTTATACATTATAGTGATGCCTTTATTGTTAATACTGATCCTTGGGGTACACGATGTGTTTATAAAATTAATACTAATAATTATAAATTTATATTGTGTTAAATTCTAATTGTAATTTTTAGGTAAACTTCATTATAGCCATTTCTGGGACTTAACTATTTTTAGCTATTTGGGCATGGATGTAGGTATGGGTGTTTGTGTGCGTGTGTGTGTGTGAGTGTATGAGGTGCGAAAGCAGGTGAATGTGTAATAAAATAAGGTGGTGGACGTGGTGATTGCCGCTTTTTCACGTATGGGGTCGCCAGAGTCTTTTTATCTCACTTGTCTTCTTTCTTTGATCCGATTAAAATTAATAAACACGCGTACGATACTGATTATTTGTGCTGGAGTCTGCAGGTGAATTGTCTCTGACCCACATCTTGAAGCTAGTTTAGGGTCCAAAACCTCACCAGGTGCGCACCCTGCTCAACGATTGCATTGAGATCTCCAATTTTACCAATTCTCCATTACAATGGGTAAAGACCCGAGCTTAAGGACAAATGAAAAGACTAATAAGTGGGTAGACCAGGGTATCAGGGTATTTATTTAGTTTATTTAATTAATTTAATTTATTTAATTTATTTAATTTATTTAATTGATTTAATCTATTTAATTTATTTAATTTATTTAATTTATTTAATTTATTTAATTTATTTAAATTATTTAATTTATTTAATTTGTTTTACTAATTTAATTGGTTTAATTAATTAATTTATTTAATTTATTCAATTTATTTAATTTATTTTACTCAGTTAATTGATTTAATTTATTTAATTTATTTAATTTTTGTAATTTATTTTATTTATTGAATTTATTTAATATGTTCAGTTTATTGTCAAATTGTCATCGCCTCAACGGCGTAATCGATGTCTGCCTAAGGATTCGAGCCAGGCACTGACGAGGAAGGTTCGAATTCATCCGAAACACAAAAAATGTGAAGTGAATCCTCTATAAGTTTAAATTCCCTTAATGTAGTCTAATATTATTACATATAGTACTACAAATTGACCAAGTGTCGGCCATTAATTTCACATTGATTGGAAACAATCAATAATGACTATACAATTGTGACTTAGGATGTTAATTAGAATAGAAATGTTCCCCATTCTATGAATTCGCACAAAATAATGTCTAGAAATTTAATGTAAAAAATCCCATATAATGTAAAAACATTTTCATAATATGGAGTCTAATGGCAGTGGAAAAATTCAACTTAAGTAAAATAAATAAGTGATGACGAAGTTTCAACTTCGAAATTGTCATCGCCTCAACGGCGTAATCAATAGCGTGTCTGCCTAAGGATTCGAGCCAGGCACTGACGAGGAAGGTTCGAATTCATCCGAAACACGAAAAAAGTGAAGTGAAGTTTTTTTCTGAGAAACTTCAAACCATACCTTTGAATTGAAAAAAATTCCAATTACTTCTTTTACTTACTTGAGTTTAATTGATCTCAAAAATCACCAAAATATTCAGTTTATGTAATTTATTTAATTTATTTAATTTATTTAATTTATTTAATTTATTTGCTTTATTTAATCTATTCAATTCATTTAATTCAGTTAATTTATTTAATTTATTTAATTTATTAAATTTATTTAATTTGTTTAATTTATTTAATTTATTTAAATTAGTTAATTCATTTATTTTTTTAATTTATTTAATCTATTTAATTTATTTAATTTATTTAATTTATTTAATTTATTTAATTTGTTTAATTTATTTAATTTATTTAATTTATTTAATTTATTTAATATATTTGATTTATTTAATTTATTTAATTTGTTTAATTTATTTAATTTATTAATTTTTTTAAATTATTTAATTTGTTTAATTTATTTAATTTAATTAATTTTTTAATTTATCTGATTTATTTAATTTGTTTATTTATTTGTATAATTTATTTAATTTTTTTAATTTATTTGCTTTATTTAATTTATTTGATTTATTTAATTTATTTAATTTATTGAATTAATTTAATTTATTTTATTTATTAAATTTATGTAATTCATTCAATTTATTTAATTTATTTAATTTATTTAATTTGTTTAATTTATTTAATTTGTTTAATTTATTTAATTTATTTAATCTATTTAATTTATTTATTTAGTTTATTTGATTTATTTAATTTAATTAATTTGTTTAATATATTTAATTTATTTATTTTATTTAATTTATTTAATTTATTTAATTTATTTAATTTATTTAATTTATTTGATTTATTTAATTTATTTAATTTATTTAATATATTTAATTTATTTAATTTATTTAATTTATTTAATTTGTTTAATTTATTTAATTTATTAATTTTTTTAATTTATTTAATTTGTTTAATTTATTTAATTTAATTAATTTTTAATTTATCTGATTTATTTAATTTGTTTATTTATTTGTATAATTTATTTAATTTTTTTAATTTATTTGCTTTATTTAATTTATTTGATTTATTTAATTTATTGAATTAATTTAATTTATTTTATTTATTAAATTTATGTAATTCATTCAATTTATTTAATTTATTTAATTTATTTAATTTATTTAATTTATTTAATTTATTTAATTTATTTAATTTATTTAATTTATTTAATTTATTTAGTCTATTTAATTTATTTATTTAGTTTATTTGATTTATGTAATTTAATTAATTTATTTGCTTTATTTAATCTATTCAATTCATTTAATTCAGTTAATTTATTTAATTTATTTAATTTATTTATTTTATTTAATTTATTTTATTTATTAAATTTATTTAATTTATTTAATTTCTTTAATTTATTTGATTTATTTAATTTATTTAATTTATTTAATTTATTTAATTTATTTAATATATTTAATTTATTGAATTTATTTAATTTGTTTAATTTATTAATTTTTTTAATTTATTTAATTTGTTTAATTTATTTAATTTAATTAATTTTTTAATTGATCTGATTTATTTAATTTGTTTATTTATTTGTATAATTTGTTTAATTTTTTTAATTTATTTGCTTTATTTAATTTATTTAATTTATTTAATTTATTGAATTCATTGAATTAATGTATTTTATTTTATTTATTAAATTTATGTAATTCATTCAATTTATTTAATTTATTTCATTTATTTAATTTATTTAATTTATTTAATTTATTTAATATATTTAATTTATTTAATTTATTTAATTTATTTAATTTATTTAATCTATTTAATTTATTTATTTAGTTTATTTGATTTATTTAATTTAATTAATTTATTTAATATATTTGATTTATTTAATTTATATAATTTATTTAATTTTTTTAATTTATTTAATTTATTTAATTTATTTAATTTATTATTTTTTTTAATTTATTTAATTTAATTAATTTATTTAAATTATTTGAATTATTTAATTGATTTAATTTATTTGATTTATCTCCTTTATTTTTTTACTTAATTTATTTATTATGTATAAGTTATTTAATATATTTCATTTACTTAATTTATTTACTCATTTTTTTGTTGCTTACTTCATTTATTTAATTTAATTTATTTATTTATTAATTTTTAATTTTTCAAAGAAAGTGAGACTGTAGAAGCTACCGCAGAAACTCCATGTTTTTCTTTCCTTTTAATTAATTTTGAGGATGGTTTGAAGGTGTTGTGGGGTTGAGCTGGCTTTGATCGCAAAACATACAGACGACGGATGTGGAGCTTTTCTTACAAAGGAACCAAGTGTCGGGAAATACAGACTCTCGGTGTCTGTGTATGATGCAAATATATCCAGCAGAATGGAACCTGTATGAGGGAGTAAAAATATGGCCGGTTTGTTATCAAACTTTGCTAGTCACGAAACGAAGGTTGCTATTTTGAAAGAAGTTTTCCCTCAAATAACTCATTGTACCTGCTTGACCGAGCAGTATTGTTTCATACTCCAAGACCGGAGAAGAACCACAACAAAAATCAACCGTCTAAGGCTACTTTTGATCACACTGAGCTTTATTCTTAGATAGAATATCAGCTCCGATTGACTGTGACGGAAAGCTACAGCCAGCACGTTCATTTCCCATAATTCAGTCTCAACTATTGCTGATAACTGCTAGAAAATGACTCAATCTGGTCCTATTTCTGTCATATTTTTGAATGCATGACTAGAAATGATAACATTCTATAGCCAGACACCATAGAGTTTTCTATCCTATTCCGCCAAGATGCTTTAACATAAAAAAAAGGGATGAAAAACAAATTATTGTCTTATTCATTTAAAAAAAAAATACTTTTCTCGAAAAAATTTTACCAAACAAGTATTTGTTTTTGTGGTGGTGGTGGTGGCATCAGCTGTTCAGAATGTTTTTCTTTATTGGCCATGCATAGCAACAAAAAAAATTATGTGGAAGTTCAAATGTGTTCCGAACAAAATAGGAGCTTCTATAAGCGTCAGACCATGATCGTTTTCACGTTAAGATTGAAAGTCAAATGCTAACCGTAGCATCCAGTACATCAACCAAGTCCGAAAAATAAAGTAAATCACAGATTTCCATTGATACAGATAGCTAGATAGATACATATCTGTAAAGCACCGTCCCAATTATCAACATTTATTTAGGATGACTTTTGAGGTTTGACTTATATAAACAAGTTTCACGTCGTGTTACTTGTTACCTGCAGCTACAAAGCTATTTTCTCAACTAAAATAATTTGTTTATGCAACTAATCATGCAGGAGTCAACGCGTGCATTACAACTGATCGTATTTTAAAATTTTTTTATTTTTTTTGTTGAGAACTAGATATCTTATATAAAAACAATGGTGAGTTATAAAAAAAAATTTTATTTTCTACTTTTCCTTTCCTTCCTACCTTATTTCCTAACAGCTACGTTGTCATTGTCAAGGTATTTTGTACTATTTTTCTATCGTCTTTTATGCATTTCTTTTAATGCATTTCTTATCAACGCCCGTAATACAACTTATCGTATTTTGTTCATACATTTTTGAACCTGTTTGATTTGTTATCTCATTTTGTATGCTTTTGGTTCATGAAACTTTTTTGATATTTACTTGAACATTTGGTAATTTTTTGGACAGTCGATCGTAATTAGATCATCGGTACAGATCTCATCTGTTATTTTGTTGTCACAATAATAGACATAAAACTTCAACATTTTGTTATATATTTAGAAGTATTTTTTCAAAAATTAAAATTAAATTGACATTAAATTGTGTACCAGAGACGATTGGAATAAAATCAAAAAGACAAATATAAGATGTTGGATTTTGTTGTTTTTCTGTAAAAAAAGAATTCATGACTAATGTTGTGACAGTCCATATTTTATTTTGGATAATAAATTTTCCGTAACTAAAATATTTAGAAAACTTTTTTTTGGTTAATTTAATAGTAAAAAAGATCTTTTTTATTCAATTTCACAAAAACTTTCTTTGTTTGTAATATGCAATAACAACCAAAATTTACAAATGTGCAAACATGTGTATTCGCTGAAGCTCGTCGGATTACAACTTTGTCAGGCAGTCAATCCTCTGATTGCTTCTCGTTAGGGATTCACTAGCATGTTTGGTGTTCATTACAAATTGGCGCCCAACGTTAAATGTCAAATCGATACTCTTAATTCGCCAAAGGTTGTAAGTTAATATTGACGGTCGTCGACCTGTTATTCTTAGCATTCTCTAACTTAGCTATCGTCCAGTCGATTGCTGTATTTCAGAATCTTAAGAACTTTTTTGTGTTTTCGGATTTTGCAGAAACCAAAGCATAAACTCGCTTGACTTGACTTGATTTCGTTACGTAACTTTTCCAACCACAAAATCCAGCTCAACTAGTCGTAAAATTTCCTTGCCTCGTTCAAATCAAAATTTTCAGAATGGATTCGAACAAACCACACACCTGTTGAAAATTACGGCTACTTTTCACCTGATATATCCTTCACAAAAACCACTTCCAACTAGGGATCAACCCAGACTCCTTGAACAAAACGTATAACTTTCCTATAGGCCGTCATAGATACACGGTTAGTGGAGATACCAAAGATTCAGAAAGTGGAAATACCACCATCCTCTTGTTTATAGACTTCAGGCTGCAATCAGATTTCAGACTCGAATCACAACCTCAACTAGTTGATCGAAATTTAGTAGGTACAATTAAAATATTTCACTTTATAAAAACAACATTTTGTGAGTTTAAACAATTCCACCTGCGATACTAAGTAATCAAATTTTATAAAATCGAAGGAAACCCGAACCAATTATAATTTCAATAATAAAAAGTCTTGACCTTTTCCAAATACCATTATCATCTTTGGAATTTCTTTTGTTTTTTTTTTGCTTCAAATGATCTTCAAATATTAAACTTACAATTTGTTTGTAGTAATTTATCATAATTTTCGAGTCAGACCCTGTCCTAATTATATACGAATCGCGCATATCATTATTTATTTCATCGATTTCTCATTATCTGATAAAAATCGTTACATTTTTGAAAGACAGCAAAAATTCATTTCAATTATATATTTGTTATATCATCAATACCATCACAGTAATTATCATAACAAAACTATATAGTAATAATTATTATTTCATAAAAATATCAAGGTAATTCGTGCAATTTCTAACGAAAATATCTTTAAAGTAATTAAATTTTTGCAAAGGTATAAAAAAAAATAACTTTAAGCTTTAAATGGTAAGTGAGATGTAATCGTCTTTTCGTTAATGCACTTAAACTTCTTTTAACACAATTCACAATTTATTAAAAAACATTATTCTTAGGATTTCTTGAATTAACTAAATATTTTGGAAGACGATCATTAATTGACCTTGCTAAATTTTCTTTCTTCATTTCTAATAACCAAGATGTGATTTTTTGCAAGAGCAACTTCATGACAATGAAGGCATGAATATCAAGCCAATTGAAATAGGTTAAATAGTCAATTGTTAATCTCTGTCTTGACTATTCGGTATACTTATTGTATAATTTAACTCTTTTGATGATTACAAGATCTACTTTCCTTACTCACAAGATCAACTGTGGGACGTATACAAGAAATAAAACACCTCTTTTGAATTATTTAAATTTCAACTATTCATTTTTCCTTTGAGTTCTTAAATCGAAAAAAAACGACAGTTATAGTTTACAGTCAGCACGCGCAATAATCGTGACAAGGCGTTTGGAATTATTTCAATATAGAAATTATTTCACAATATTTTGGAACGAATTGAACTTTTTCAAAATCATAGTCGATAGTCGATGCGTTTGATTATTGTTAAATTTGTTCTCAAAAAAATAATCAAATTTCAGTAGTTTGATCAACGTTTCCCGGTGAAATCCCTTACCTATTGTGATTTATTAAACAGTTTTGTCTTTCGCAATTGACTACTTAAACAGAAGTATGATCTGTAACCTTACACATCTAAGAGATCAATCAAAAAGTACAAGTTGAAACTTAAGTATAGGCATTATCGAATTTTCTGTTTGAATATGAAAATGATGCCTGTAGAATGTAATTAATGTCTGTAAACGTTGCTTTGAGTTTGTTCAAAATTTGTAATTGTGTTTAATTGTTATCTTTTGTAATAAATTAATTACTGGTTTCAACTGTTATAAGATTGAGATTGAAAGCATTGTCGAGTATTGATTTAAATAAAAGACTCTTAGGAATTTTACTTAATTGCCACTGCATGAAATGAAGTTTTTTTTAACTTGGTGAGAATTATTTTAGAATTTTGTAATGTTTTTTTGTTTCTTGCTGAAGCTCAGCTGGAATTAATGTAACAGTAAACAAACCATTGATCCTTTTTTTTTTTTATTTTAGTGCAAACTAAACCTAAAGGTTGTTGGGAATTGAAACAAAAAAATTATAACATTTCACCAGTCTAATCAACTGTTTGTTACTTCTGGTTAGGGTAAGTGTTCATTGGCTCAAAGTATTTTGTTTACGATCCAAATACGCCTGTACCAATCGATACCTCAGTTTTTGAAGCATGTGGGTACCATTTGATAAAATTATTACACTGTTGGACGTAGTGGAGTCACTCTGATCACTCCGCTTTGTTGCTAAAAGTGAAAGTGTATTTCTTCTTAAAATTGAACTAGCTAGTTTTCTCTTTTTTTCAAATAACTCAAGTCAGAGATTTTCTCTAGAATAATTAAGTTTAATGTAAGGAAAGAGCGCATCATCGCTTTAATGTTTTCCTCCCTAGAGTTTACAAACAAGAACTTGATTCAAATATTTTACATCATGATGGATTTCATGTTCAGCTTTCTTTTAATGCTCTAACAAAAGTCTAGGACTAACGAAATTTGATTCAGATTGAGTTTTAGTCCCACAGCAGTGCATTATGTGACTACCATATGTAGAAGTTTCTTTTGTAGAGTTTCACAGTGTTACCTCGAACTAACATCTGAAACGATCTAAAGCGACAACAAACGAAAGCAATGTGAAGCGTGATACTATGGACTATGATATCCACGTACAATCACCGGCCTTAGATTCTGGTCCCCTAGTCCTCAGCATCTAAAACACTCAGTTTATTTTGGAAATGCCAAAGTTTTTTTATACTAAAGATGCCTGACCACTTCAAGTAAGGGGATCCTGTAGACGCCTTCATTGTCTCAGAAGGCGGTGAGTGGTTTTTAATCACCGTTTTCATGATAAATGATGTTAAACTAATGAGTCTAAGACATTTCAGCTGAGTGACATCTTTCTCCTACTTTTGGAACTAATATGACTTTTGCCGTTTGCATGGTTTTGAAATGTGCCCAAGTTCCAAATTGCTTCTCAAGATTCGCATGATGTGCGGTAAAAGTTACTTCTGCCTTCTTTTTAAGAGAACTGGGACTATTCCATCTACTCCTGGTGATTTGAATAACTGCAAGATGTTTATGCACTTCTTCCTGGCGTCCACCGTAAAACTTTGTGGCACCATCTTCCAGTCTTAGAGGACTGAACATCAATTCCTTGAACAACTCGTGTTGGACTCACTAATGCTCCTCGGAAAAATGCGTTTTTCGAAAAAAGGGCACCTCTCTGCTGCCAGCACCTCTCTGCTGCACTTTGATTGACAGTTTTACCTTCACTTTAGCTTCTCCCAGTCAAATATATTATTTAGTTGTCTCTCTAACTATTACAAGGTGAAACACGTCTTTAAGATTGTCCCCAAATAAATTTCATCTTGTGTTCCTATGGTTCCAAACAGAGTGTGATTCCTGAACTGTCTAGCTTGAACACGATAGTTAAATAAGTCAACGAGGAAAGTTTATTTATGCCTCTCCAAAGGTCTTGGTCAGAGCAAAAAGTGTTTTCCAAACTTTCCTTAAAAATCTTTAATAAGTCTGAAAATAAGCCTCCAACAACAAAACTTTATGAATTGCTGAAATGGTGAGGATTGTGTTAAGTCTATTATGCAGTCTACAGTCACGATCATGAAAAATCATTACCTTCCTCTTCAAAAAAAGATTCTCTAGATCTTTAAACATTGTCCTACGCCAATTTTTCCTTGTGACAAAAGTAAGAGTCTCCCCAACGTTGAATATGCTCATAAGTGAGTAAACGTGAGAGACAAAAATAGTTAATTATTTCCCTAATAACAACGCCATTTTTAGAAGCGTTTGCATCTACATCTTATAATATCTTAACCATGTTGTTGCAAGGACCTTAACGCTGTTTTTTTATATGACGGTGAGTTTGAGTCCCAAATGTTTCTTTTTGAAAGTCCTGGCCACTACAGTTGACGCGCGGTAAATTTTTATTTGGGTCACGCACAGATTTCATTGTGCTTTCGTTTTTGGGGATGCCACCTGCACCTTTTGCTCAGTGCTCTAGGAAATAAGGCGGTAACCTTATGGGGATCAAGAAATCATCTTTAAATCTTGTCATCAGTGATTGCGTATCTAATTCCACTTTTGGTAGTACTGTCAAGAGCCAGTGAACTACGTTTAAGTCGCCAAACTTCACCACAACAAAATCGGTTTGAATTGTATACCTCCAAATCAAATATTAAAGAACTAGTCTTTCTCCAACTGGTTCACTAGCGCTTGTGTAACTAGCCTTTGATTGTGAATGGCGTTGTTTCCTTTAAATTATATAAATGATTTTTTTGGTCTTCTCCACCGGGTTATCTTACGGTTTTATAGATTCCTGGTCAATGTTTTATTTACTGCTCCATTGGTTGGGAAATCTCAATTCAGCTCTTGTGATACAATTCCTTCGCACGTAATCTAACCATCTAGTACTGGTATCAGTAAGTGCTTACCTCAGTAGATTGTCTAGTCCTCCTAGCTGGGTTCAAGGTCTAACTCTATTTTCTCTCATTTAACCCTATCTGTTGGCATGGTGTAAACGATTATAACTACGCTACTCGCTATCCTTATCGTTCAACGACCGCTCTCTGCTGTTAAGATGCCTTAACGGTCGTCATTGTTTCAACTCTCTTAACTGTCTTGACTGTTTCTGTTTTGACTTTTTTACTGTTTTGGCTTTCTATGCTATCTTGACTGTCTTGTCTTAACACTCTTGATGGTATTGAGTTTCTTGACTATCTTAACTGTGATAACTGTCTAAACTGTCTTGAATGTCTTTATTTTCTTGACAAGCTTGACTATCTCAACCGTATTGAATGTCTTGAATATGTTGACTGTCTTGGCTGTCTTGACTGTTTTAACTGCCTTTACTGTCTTGACTGTCTTGACTGTCTTGACTGTCTTGACTGTCTTGACTGTCTTGACTGTCTTGACTGTCTTGACTGTCTTGATCGTCTTGACTGTCTTGACTATCTAAACTGTCTTGGCTGTCTTGACTGTCTTGACTTTCTTAACTGTCTTGGATATCTTGAGTGTTTTAACTATCTTTACTGTTTTTACTGTCTTTACTGTCTAGACTGCCTTGACTATCTTAACTGTCTTGACTGTCTTGACTGTCTTGACTGTCTTGACTGTCTTGACTGTGTTGACTGTCTTGACTGTCTTGACTGTCTTGACTGTCTTGACTGTCTTGACTTTCTTGTCTGTCTTGACTGTCTTGACGGTCTTGGCTGTCTTGACTGTCTTGACTGTCTTGACTGTCTTGACTGTTTTAACTGCCTTTACTGTCTTTACTGTCTTGACTGTCTTGACTGTCTTGACTGTCTTGACTGTCTTGATCGTCTTGACTGTCTTGACTGTCTAAACTGTCTTGGCTGTCTTGACTGTCTTGACTTTCTTAACTGTCTTGGATGTCTTGAGTGTTTTAACTATCTTTACTGTCTTTACTGTCTAGACTGCCTTGACTATCTTAACTGTCTTGACTGTCTTGACTGTCTTGACTGTCTTGACTGTCTTGACTGTCTTGACTGTCTTGACTGTCTTGACTGTCTTGACTGTCTTGACTGTCTTGACTGTCTTGACTTCCTTGTCTGTCTTGACTGTCTTGACTGTCTTGGCTGTCGTGAATGTCTTGACTGTCTTGGCTGTCTTGACTGTCTTGACTTTCATGACTGTTTTGACTGTCTTGACTGTCTTGACTGTCTTAACTGTCTTGACTGTCTTTGACTGTCTTGACACTCTAAACTGTCTTAAATGTCTTGACTGTCTTGGCTGTCATGAGTCTCGATTTTCTTGACTGCCTAGACCGTCTTGACTGTCTTCATTGTTCTGACTGTTCTGACTGTGCTGACTGTTCTGACTGTCTGACTTTCTTGACCGTCTTGAATGTCTCTACTGCTTTGACTGTATTGAGATTTTTGATTTTCTATACTTTTTTTAATGTCCGGACCGTCTTGACTATTTTGACTGTCTTAACTGTTTTGACAGTCTTGATTGTCTTAACTGTCTTGACTGTCTTGAATGTTTTGACTATCTTGGTTGTTTTGACTGTTTTGAGGGTCCTGACTGTTTTGACTGTCTTGACTATCTTAACTGTCTATACTGTCTTGAACGTCAAGGCCTGACTGTTTTAACTATATTGAAGTTCTTGACTGTCTTAACTGTCTTCCATGAAGTGGCTGTCTTTACTGTTTTCATTGTCTTGACTGTCTTATCAGTTTTTACTGTTATGACTGTCTTGACTGATCCAACTGTCTTGTCTGTTTCGAATGTCTCGAATGTCTTGACTGTTTTGACTCTTTACTGTTACTACTGCCTTGACTGTTTTGACTGTATTGAGGTTTTGATTGTCTTAACTGTCTTTGATGTTTGGATACTCTTGACTATCTAGACTGTCGTGACGGTCTTGATTGTTTTGACTGTCTTGACTGTCTTGACAGTCTTGACTGTTTTAAATGGTCTTGACTGTCTTGACTGTCTGGACTGTCTGGACTGTCTTGACTGTCTAGACTGTCTAAACTCTCTTGAGTGTTTTGACTCTCCTGAGTATCTTGACTAGCTTGACTGTCTTGACTGTCTTAACTGTCTTGACTGTCTTGACTGTGTTGACTGTCTTGATTGTCTACACTGTCTTAGCTGTCTTGTGTGTCTTGACAGTTTTGACTGTCTTGACTATATCGACTTTCTTGATCGTCTCGACGTCATTAACTGTTTAGACTGTGTTGACTGTTTTGACTGTCTTGACTATTAGACTGTCTTGGTTGTCTAGACTGTATTGATTTTCTTGATTGTCTTGACTGTCTTGATTGTCCAGACAGTCTTAACTGTCTTGAATGTCTTGACTGTCTTAACTGTCTTCGCTGTCTTGAATGTCTTGACTGTCTTGAATGAATGACTTATTTGTTTTGAATGTTTTCACTGTCTTGTCTGTCTTGAAGGTCTTGACTGTCTTGTTTGTCTTGATGATCTCGATTGTCTTGACTGTTTCGATTGTCTTAACTGTCTCTACTGCATTGACAGTTTTGACTGCATTGAGTGTTATGATTATCTTTACATTTATTAATGTTTGGACTCCCTTAATTGTTTTGACTCCCTTGACTGACTTAATTATTCCACTGTTTCTCCCTCTACCTTTCTTGTCATAACTGTTCTGACTGTCTTAACCATCTTGACTGTCTTAGCTGTCATTACAGAGTTGAATGTGCTGAATATCTTGACTTGCTTAAATATTTTTATTGCGGTCTTGACAGTTTTGGCTATCTTTACTGTTTTAGCCGTCAGAACGAATGTCTTCACGGTCTTGAAAGCCATGATAGTTTCGACCTAAATGAGGGTCTTGACTATCGCTTCTTTCCTGAATGTATCCACTGCTTTGACTGTCTTGTCTATCTTTGCTCTCGTGACTGTCTTTAATTCTGTGACTCTCTAAACTGTCTTGATTGTTCTTACTTTTCTGACTGTCTCAGCGATCCTCACTGTTTTCACTATCTTCAATGTTTTCACTGTATTCACTGTCTTGACAACGTTGACTGTTTTGACCATCCCGACTGTCTTGACAGTCTTGATTTTCATATCTTTCTTGACTGTCTGAACTATCATAGTTGCCTTGTCTGTCTTGACTGTTATGAGTTTCATTACGGTCATAAGTGTATTGATTGTTTAAAGGGACGTGTCTGACTGAATTGACTCAAATAACTGTTTTGAGCGTCATCGATGTCGATGTCTTTCTTGACTGCCTATACCCACTTAGCCTTTACCATCTTGACTGTTTATTGTTAACCGTTTACTACTTACGTGCATCTCTCAGATTCAATTTTTTGTAAACTCTTTTTTTTAAATCCTTTTTTTTAATTTGCTAATTAAAAAAAATAAAACGAGAAAAATAAATACTAAAAACCAAAATATATTTTTTTATTTTTCCTACTTTTTACAATTCGCATCTCATAGATGTATTTCATTTATAAAAATGAGTAATTTTTGGAGTAAAAATCACGCCATTTGGAAACAATTAATACTATGGTTGATTGACTTAAGCATCTTGTTTAACTTGATAAATTCGGTTGTCCCAACAATTCTAAATGTCTTTAGTTTTCAACTCTCTTAACCGTCCTAAATATAATCTCTATTGCCTTATCTTTTGAATTTCTTGAGTGACTTCACTGCTTCAACACTTCACTTTATTTACTCAAATGCCTGTTTTGACTGTTTTGGTCAATCTTTGTAACAATCTTCGTGGGACTATTTTGATTATATTAACCAGCTTAATTGTCTTGTGTGTGACCTTCTTGATTTCTCAATTTTCTCAGCAGTGTAGACTGTCTAGATTATCATGACTATCTTGATTGTCTTGTCTGTCATGACATTTTTTGTTGTGTTAGTTGTCTTGAGTTACGTGACTGTTTGAGAATCTTGACTGCTTTTTTTATTACTGCCATCTTTTATTACTGTCATGAATAATTTAATTGTCCTTGTCCATGAATAATGTTACTTAATAGTCTCGAACTGAGTTACTGAGTTACTAATGTTACTTAATAGTCTCACATTAGCGGTTTTATTGTCTTGACGATAAGAAAAAACTGTTTTGTCTATTTCGAATATTGATTAAAGACATATTAATCCTAGTTAAGGTCTACTTAAGTCTCGACGGCAAAATTAGCTTGCGATTAACACTGTTACCAGCCAGAATTTAAACCAGCCGTGAGCTGACTCTTATGATGCTACCAAGTCTTGTGTGGTTTAATTTACTCTGACTTACTAGTTCGCCCCAGTTTATATGAATGGTTTCATGACCTTAACGGTTTTTGTGTCTTTGTTGATTGTTGTTACTGTCCTAGGCTATTAACATACATTGCATGTAGTTATTTTCATATCTTAAACTATTATTTGCATAAATTTTACTCAAAATTATCCGCTATGCAGCAACTGACGTGCTATTTTGTTTTAAAAAAGCTTCAACATTACACATTTTCTTTGCAAGGCAGCCTTAGGGTTGAATCATTATTCCAAAACAAAACCATTCTTTTTTCTGACATTTATTTAAAAGCAAAATTTCTTTTCGTTTTGTTTTTTAAATTATTTGGATCAATATATTGGTTCAATTAAAATTTTTGATTGCATTTTATTCATTCCAAAGTCCAAACATAAGCAACATCTTTTGTATATAAGTATAATAAATGATCATTTAATATTGACACTATCATGATGTTCATCTTTCCAAATAATAAAAAAATAAATAACCATTTTTTTTATATAAATTATTAACAAATGAAAGTAATATATTTGAGTCATCAAATATATTTCGTATGTAATAACAACATCAAAATCAATCAAAATTAAAATGAATTTCCTTAGGCTAACGATGTTTTCTATCTCCTTAATATTTATTACTTCTAAATCGAAGATGAAATTGATTTTAATTCATACATATATTAACGATAAATTGTATCAATCGTTATAAAAAATTTAATAAAGTAAATAATGTATTGTAAGTAATGTCGTATTTTAGGTTATACATATCCAAATAATAACAGATGTGGAAATATGGAGACATAAATCAATACGTCAAAACATAAAACTCCCGATTGATATTGATATCGTCTTTTGATCAATGATATTAGAAAGCATCTACGGGTGTTATATAAACAACGATTATTTATATCACAAAAAAATTAATATTTATCGATATTTTTTGTTGGGATTATATTTATACGGTTTAAAGCAATTAAGTAGCGGTTCAAATTATAAGCCGCCTTCGAAAAACAATCTTGTCCATTATAAACAATGCAAATCAAAATAACATAATAATACATTTTTATTCGCAGCACTAACTTTTTTGTTCGCTTCTTTTGCAATTATTAACACCATCGGTAAAAATTATTGCTTTGGAATGACGAAGCACTAACAATATTTACTACATCAAAAAAATTAATTATTATAATTTGATATCGAAAGTTTGAGGTCGGATGGCTTAGATGTATCAATTTAATTTTGTCTAAATGACGATTTAGATCTTGTTATTATAAGTGATGTAAGTTATAACACTTACATTAAAGTGGTGTTTAATTATCGAGTATATAATTTTGTTTTATGTAGGGCATAGGTCTATGATCGAATCCTAGGAGACTATGGCTAGTGTGATCTTGGTTATCTATCAACAATGATTAAAAGACAAAAGCTCTGTGTTAACAATCAGGTCCTCTATCAGATATTAAAACTAAAACTCCATCCAATTGTCAGCTATTAAATTGAACGACTGAATGAGACATAAGCTAAGCAACACAGATACAAGGTAGCACTTGTAACAAACCCTGAATACGCAAGTGAATCACTAGCAGAAAGCAAACGAATGGAATGCGTGCCAAGCAATGTTGTAAATAAGACGGTAAAGAAGGAAAAATAGAGACTCTGACAACCCGAAAGGCTAAAGAAGCCAAGATCATCACACCAACCACAATATAACCACAACGACTGCATTTAAAAAACTAGGTAAAGGTTTCGCCCCATGATTGGTTTTATCCCACTCATCATTTCGTTGCAACCCCGACTTAACCTATCATCCTCTCCAACTTAATCATATGATGAATAAACGAACAAAACAATAAGTGAAATATATAAACCAAAGTTAAAAACTAATTAATAACAAGAGTTACAACGACCTAACCTCTTTGAAATCTATTCACCAAAAAACTTACTCAAACAAATGTCGAAGTAAATATATTGATAGATTTGATGATTCAATAACATCCAAACATATATAGCAAAAAACACTCTGGACTGGGTAAAAAGAAAAAGTAAACATAGAAAAAAACCAACAGCTGTGTGTCTTAGACAAGTTGTCCGAACGCATTTGTTCAACAATAAGATAAATCGCTGTCAACGCGTCAGTTCATGTACAATATAGAAAAATTCCACAACTGATTTTTTATGGGAGTAAACAGCTTCGTAGCACATTTTTCCTGAATCTAAAGTAATAAATTACACTACATTACATTACAATACATTACATTACATAACATTACATCCTACAAATCTGGTATATTTCCCTCGTGCTGGAAGTTGGCAAATGTCCAGCCCGTCCTTAAAAGGGACCAAAATCCGATATCTCAAATTATAGGCCAATAGCTTTACTATCGGTCCTATCCAAAGTCTACGAGCATTATATTAAATATTAATACACACATTTCAAAATTTCCGGAAGTAAATCATTTAATATCCGACAGCCAATACGGTTTTCGAAACAAAAGATCAACTACCGATCTATTAAACTATGTAGCGCATTGTTGGAACAGTATACTTGATAAAGGTGGTGAAACATACGTTATTGCTTTAGACATCTCCAAGGCATTCGATCGAGTCTGGAATGCCAACTTAATCAACAAGCTCGTTGCGTACGGTTTTCATCCCAATGTTGTGAAGCTGATTCAAAATTTTCTATCCAACCGATACATTTCGGTAACCTCTAAACTAATTAACGCTGGTGTACCTCAAGGCTCAGTATTGTCCCCAACCCTATTTTTGATTTATATCAACGAATTGTTGAAAATCACCAGCAAACCAATAAATAGTTTTGCAGATGATAGTACTCTGCCTGGAGAGACGCTGCCATAAACGTGAATAAAGACCTGAATAAAGTCACCGACTGGGGTGACCAAAACCTTGTCAATTTCAACTCTACCAAAACACAGCTGTTGATTGTTTCCAGATTAAAGACCGAGTTCCCCAAAGATATTTTATTCAGTATGTGAGATGAACCAATAGGTGCATGTAAAAACATTCGTTTATTGGGTGTCAAAGTTTCAAATGACCTACTCTGGAACGATCATGTAATGGCAATGGCCAAAAGCGCGTCTAAAAAACTCGGCCTCCTAAATAGATGCAAAAAATTTTTCACTCCATACCAATTGCTCTATGTTTATAAGTCCTATATTCGTCCCTGTATGGAGTACTGCGGTCAAGTTTGGGGTACTGCCTCTGTTTCCATCTTGGCCCTCTTGGACTCTGTTCAAAAGCGGGCTATACGAATTGTGGGTGATCGAAGTTTGACATCAAAACTTGATTCCCTACACATCGTCGCACTGTTGCTGACCTCGTTGTTTTTTACAAATATCGTCATCAGCAGTGCTGGGATGAAATCAGCGGCATCTTGCCTCAAACTTTTTCTTACCCCCGTTCCACTCGGCAATCGGCTGCCGCAACCGGTGAAACGGTAAAGATCCCGCGCTGTCATACTGGCAGATCGCAGAGAGACTTCTTTGTCCGAACTGCGTACAAATGGAATAGTTTGCCGGAACACCTAGTCTCAGGTGGCTTCAACCCTCAAATGTTTGAAAAAAGCGTTAATCTAAACCTTAGAACGCCAGTTGTTGTGGGACCCAGGTCTAGACCTAGGTCTTAAAAGGTATTTATGTGTTGTTGTGACACATATTCTAAACCCTATTACACAACACATTTTATTAAAAAAAAACATTACATTACATTACATTACGTTACATTACATTACATTACATTACATTACATTGCATTACATTACATTACATTACATTACATTACATTACATTACATTACATTACATTACATAACATTACACAACAATGCATTACATTGCACTACATTACATTAAATTACATTACATTACATTACATTACATTACATTACATTACATTAAATTACATTACATTACATTACATTACATTACATTACATTACATTACATTACATTACATTACATTACATTACATTACATTACATTACATTACATTACATTACATTACATTACATTACATTACATTTCATTACAATACGTTACATTACATTACAATACGTTACATTACAAAGCATTACATTACGTTACATTATATTACATTACATTACATTACATTACATTACATTACATTACATTACATTACATTACATTACATTACATTACATTACATTATATTACATTACATTACATTACATTATATTACATTCCATTACATTACATAACTTCGTAGCACATTTTTCTTGAATCTAAAGTATTACATTACATTACATTACATTACAATACATTACATTACATTACATTACATTACAGTACATTCCATTACATTACATTACATTACATTACATTACATTAAATTTCATTACATTACATTACATTACATTACATTACATTACATTACATTACATTACAATACATTACATTTTTTTTTTTTTTTTTTTTTTTTTTTTTTTTTTATTTTCCAAAAATTCAGAATTTATAATACGGAAAATATACAGTTCTTTTATAGCTATTTGTACAACATGGCAATTATTTAATAATATTTACTTAAATTAACTAATTAAAGTAAAAATATAGAAACAAATTCTTTTATTCTATTAACTAAAAAAATTTAATTCAAGTATAACTAATAACTATAAACTAGGATTGTGATGACGATGACAATACAAACAAATTTTCCCCTTCAGCATATGACAAGAAAAAATATAAATTAAAATAAATTAAGATTAAAATTAAAATTTGGAAGTTTTATATGTATTTTAATGTTTTGCATCGTATTCTCTTACAAATTCTTTATATAAATGTTCTTTAATTTCATTTTTAAACCCGCTTAAGCTTAAATTTTTCCAATTCTGCTGGATGTTATTATAAAGGTTAAAACCAGTATATAAAACACTATTTCTAGATGTTTGAAGTGTGTACTTAGGTAATCTATATTTAAATGCGTTTCTTGTATTTCTTCCAGTAATTTCTATATTTCGAGAGTTAATAGTGTTACATATTAGCATATCGTTTTCTATTTTATAAATTGTTAGAAGAAACTCATAAGGTACTAACTTTTGGATGGGTAGAAGTTTATTATTATACAGCAATTTGGTGGAGTACCGTTTAGGCAATGAATACAGAGCTTTTAATGATTTATTTTGCATTATTTGTAATTCATCAATTCTTGTTTGACATGCCGCACCCCATATTGGTATTAAATACAAAAAGTGAGACAGTATATGAGAATTATATATTTTAATTTTGATATCTGGATTTATGTATCGACCCACCCTTCGCAGAACACCAATAAGAGGAGATACTTTAGATTTTATTTTATCTAGATGATTAGGCCATTTGAGACGAGAATCAATTTTTAATCCCAAATACATGGCTTCTTCAGCTTTTTTAATGATATCTCCGTTTATTTCTATTTCATTAAAAACTGGATTGTTATTTGTTTGAAATATCATGTAATTCGTTTTTTTAATGTTTAATTTTAATTTATTAGCTTTTAACCATGTATTTAATATAAGTAAATCGTGCTCCATGTTAGATTTAAGTGTATCTATATCGTTTTCTCCGTAGATCAAAACCGCATCGTCTGCAAATAGCTGCAATATTCCTTTTAAGGGTAAGTCAAAAATATCGTTTACATATGTTATAAACAGCAAGGGGCCAAGAATCGATCCTTGTGGTATTCCTGATTTAATTTTTCTGGAATTTGATTTGATTCCTTTTATTTGTACGTATTGTTTCCTATTTGTTAAATAGCTGTTTAATAATTTCAAAGCATCTCCAGAAACCCCATACCTTTTAAGTTTGGTTAACAATATTTTAAAATTCACGCAATCAAAAGCTTTCTTTAAATCTAAATATATGCATCCGGTTCTTTTCCTCATTTCTAGATTATTATAAATTTTTTCAATTAGGTTCAGCGTAGCAGACAGTGTGCTGCTGTTATGCGAAAATCCAAATTGATTTTTGTGGATTATTTTATTAATTTTGAAATGATTTAAGAGACGCGATAAAATTACACGTTCGTATGGTTTTGATAAGGAAGGTAAAACGGAAACTGGTCGAAAATTATTTTTATCATTTTTACCTCCAGATTTATACAATGGTGTAATTCTAGCTATTTTTAGTTCATCTGGGAATAATTTTGTTGAGAAGGATTTATTGATGGCTTTACTTAAGGGACCTGCAATTTTATTAACATTCTGTTTTAGCATGTCTGTGGAAACTTTATCAAACCCTTTAGCACAATTTGAATCTAATTTTGTTATTAGGTTATGAACTTCTTCTTCAGTGGTTGGAGAAAAGGTGTCTAGCTGAGATATCTGGTCATTGAGATTATTATCACAATCATAATCTTCAAAATCCTGGTCTGAACTATTTACTGATGTGATATTTAATGATGCTTCAATTTCACTACCGACTTCCGTAAAAAAATCGTTTAACTCATTTGCAACAATTTGTTGATCTTTTATTAAACTATCTCCAACTTTAAGAAATATTTCTTCTGAAGGTGCTTTTTGGGAATTATTAGTTAAAATCTCGTATATTAAACCCCAGAATTTTTTTGGGTTAAGTAAATATTCATGAAATTTTTGTGTATAATATAAGGTTTTCTGATTTATTATTCCTAAATTTATTTCATTTTTGAGATTAGTAAATTTTAACTTGAAGTTGTTATTTAGCGGATATTTCTTCATTTGTTTGTATAGCTTATTTTTGTTTTTTATCATTTCTTTCAAATTTTGTGTAAACCAGGGCCTTTTAAAATTGTTTTCAGGTGCTTTTGTAATAAGTTTTTCATTTTTTGTTATTTCTTGAACTAATTGTTTATAAAAGCTTTCGAAAGACGTAATGTCAAAATTTATATTTTCAATAAACCTGTTTATTGCATTTCTGTCGATCTTGGAGAAAACTATTGGAACCTTGGGGAGTATATTGTTATGGGTACAAGAAATCAATAAATATTTATGGTCACTTAAATCGGTGTCGCTGTATAATATAGCGAATTTTTTGTTTAAACATAAAGGGGACACAATATGATCCAAAATGGTATCAATTGTATTAGCACGTCTCGTATAAAAATCAGAGTGAATTTTATTTACGATTTTGAAATTATTTTGTGTTATGTTATTTCTATAATTTAAAATTTGAGAATGATTATTTCTAAGAAGATTTAAATTCATATCTCCAACTATAATAAACTTTTTTAACATGTCCATTTTTTCATTGAAATAGTTGTTAAATTCTAATTCACTGACATGTGGTGGTTTATATACAGCACATATATTAAATTTAGCGCTTTCAGACTTAATTGCAATGCAATCTATCTCCAAAATTGCAATGCAATCTATCTCCAAATGGGATTCACTAATTACCAAATTAAATTTATACTGTTTTTTTGCAAATATAGTTATTCCACCCCCTCCCCTATCTTCCCTTGTAACATGAAATGCTGAATATGGTTCAATATTGTAATATTTGGTTTCACTTAAGTACAAAAAAGTTTCGACAAGTACAATAACATCAACATTTACCTTAATTACTTGATATAAAAGGTCTTCTATGTCATTTAATTTATTGTGAATCCGGTTAATATTTATATAAAGAATTGTTATTGAATTACTTTTTATTGTTGTGTGAAATTTTCTAAAATCTGCCAAACTCAAAAAATGCTGATTGTCATCCTCAAAACCGTCCATGTTTCAAGAGTTATTTTATAAATTCAGTAACCTAAGAAAAAAGAAAATAAATTTTAAATAAATGAAAAAAATAAATAAATAGCTATAAAAATAATAATAATAATGATAATAGAGACAAAGAAACTTATTAATTTCTGCTTGTGGTGAAGCAAAAAACGAAAAATTAAATTATTCTTCTTCGTTTTCATCAATTTTTGTGACATCATCATTTTGTTGAAAGAAATCCAAATGTCTGACGTCATTCATCGATTTTATTAACATGTGATCAGAAACACTTGTAGTTTTTGCGTATATATTTCCAAAACGGTACCATGAGTTTGCGATTTTATTTTGTTTTTTTAGAGCTGTTAAGGCAGACAGTATTTCCAGATTATATTTTGTAAGCCGATCATTTATATAAATTTGTTTCTTGGCAGAACTGCTTGTAGATGATGGCGTAATATGAGACTGAAATTCTTCCATATATAACGGACCAAGTGTTTTTTTTGTTGACATAAATTTTGATTTAGAAGTTGCGGATGTGAATCGAATTATTGTATAGCCATACCTTTTTCCTTGTTTTAAATTTGAGTATACAACATTTTCAAGACCGAATTGGTATAGATTGTTCAATTTTCTTGTAACATCCTCAGCTGTTGTTATTTCTTTTGGTATACCATAAACAACAACATCATTCATAAGTTCTCTCTGTTTAAATTGATTTATATCTGCTTTTAATGCAATGATCTCTGTTGTAGCGGAACTTAATATTTTATCCATGCTATCAACCTTATCATTAGTGGTATTATTATCTTTCCTAATGGAAGTTATAATAGTATTTAGGCTTTCATGTTGAGCGTTCATTGTTGTTCTAAGTCCATTGATTGCTTCCATAATGTCTGATAAAGTTAGATCTTTTATTGTATTGGTATTCTGCGGCTGGTTGGATCGATCAGTATTTATGTTTGGTGATTGATTATTATTAGTTAATTTTGAAACTGATCTTAATTCAGGCATTTTTATTTTCATAGATAAAAAAATTCGAAATAAAGTAAAAAAATTTTTCTTTTTTATTATAGAACAAACTTCAATTTATAAAACACGCTTGATGTGAACGAGAAAAAAAACTGGTTTTACTATTGTCACAAAATGATTTCAATAATTTTATTTAGAATATTTTAAAACTTTTTCTCTAATCATATATCACTTGATTAATAACCACTTTAATTTAATTTAATAATAGATTAATAAATTTATATATCTTTTACACTTTTCCATTTAATTTAGTCTTTAAATGCTTTACTTTAATTTTTTTTTGCTTCACCGACATGCAACAATAATCTACTCGAACGCCATGTTGAAAAAAGAACATTACGTTACATAACATTACATTACATAGCATTACATTACATTACATTACATTACATTACATTACATTACATTACATTAATTTACATTACATTACATTGCATTACATTGCATTACATTGCATGACATTACATTACATTACATTGCATTACATTACATTACATTACATTACATTACATTACATTACATTACATTTCATTACATTACATTACATTACATTACATTACATTACATTACATTACATTACATTACATTACGTTACATTGCATTACATTACATTATACATTACATCACATTATTTATTTATTTATTTATTTATTTAATTAACATATTCACAAACAATTTACAATATAAAAATTTATATTAAAAACAAAAATTTACAATAAAAATAAAAATTTGCACTAAAAAAAATAAATGTTTATAATAAAAATAAAAATTTACACTAAAAAAAAAATAAAAATTTATAATAAAAATAAAAATTTACAATAAATATTACAAATTTTCTATAAGACAAAACTGAAATTTACCTAAATAAAATAAAATGCTTTAAATACAACTTTGTTATCTATTTGTATACTACATTTTTTTATTCTATTTTTAAAAGTAGTTTTACATATATTTGCGTCGTATAGTTTTATAAATTTATTAAAGTTATTAATTCCCCAATTTATCGGTTCGTTATTGCCATAATCAGTTCTGTGTTTTACTTATTTCAGATAGCTAGAGTGTCTTGTTTGCCTTATATTGTCATTTATTTTAACCTTATCATTAAAATATAATACGTTTATATTGTGGTGTAAAATATCATATATAAAACTAGCTGATAACATATCACGACGATCAGCTAGGGAGTTCTCGTTAAGTAATTTGAGCCTTTCAGTATAGTGCGGCAAATTGGTAAAATTGCGTGGATCGTAAACGTGTCTAAGAGCAAAGAGTAAAAACTGCTTTTGAACAGATTCAATTGAAGTGCAGTGAATTTTCTGAAATGGTGCCCAAATGACTGCTCCGTACTCAAGAATGGTTTGAACTAATGAACAGTAAAGTGATTTAGTTACCATAAAATTATCAAATTCCGTTGCTCTTCTTTTTATAAAACTTAACATTTTTCGCGCTTTCGCTATAGATGAGTCATAGTGCTCTCTATAAGTTAGCTGCGCATCGAGAACTACACCAAGATCACGCACTGTACATACTCGAGTTAGTGTTCTTTCATTCAGAGAATACGTGTAGTATTCGGGATTTTTCTTACGATGAAAGGATATCACTGACCATTTGTCTATGTTTAATTCAAGTTTGTTTAGTAAGCACCAATTCTCAAGCGCAGCGATTTTGTTTTGAAGGAACTGAGAATCGAAATGATTTTTTATAGTATGATAGATTTTAAGATCATCAGCATAGAAGAGATGCTTAACATCACTCAAAGTTTCTGATAAATCAGCAATAAATATATTGAACAGAAGAGGCCCTAGATGGCTACCTTGAGGAACTCCAGAGGTAGCGTAAATGGTATTTGATAATGTTCACATTGCATTACATTACATTACATTACATTACATTACATTACATTACATTACATTACATTACATTGCATTACATTACATTACATTACATTACATTACATTACATTACATTACATTACATTACATTACGTAACATTACATTAAATTAAATTAAATTACATTACATTGCATTACACATTACATTACATTACATTACATTACATTACATTGCAAAACATTATATTACATTACATTACATTAAATTACATTACCGTACATTACATTACAATACATTACATTGCATTACATTGCATTACATTACATTACATTTCATTACATTACATTACATTACATTGCATTACATTACATTACATTACATTACATTACATTACATTACATTACATTACATTACATTACATTACATTACATTACATTACATTATATTACATTACAGTACATTACACTACATTACATTACATTACATTACATTACATTACATTACATTACATTACATTACATTACATTACATTACATTACATTACATTACATTACATTACATTACATTACATTACATTACATTACATTACATTACATTACATTACATTACATTACATTACATAACATTACGTAACATTACATTAAATTAAATTAAATTACATTACATTGCATTACACATTACATAACATTACATTACATTACATTACATTACATTACATTGCATTACATTGCAAAACATTATATTACATTACATTACATTAAATTACATTACCGTACATTACATTACAATACATTACATTGCATTACATTGCATTACATTACATTACATTACATTTCATTACATTACATTACATTACATTACATTACATTACATTACATTGCATTACATTACATTACATTACATTACATTACATTACATTACATTACATTACATTACATTACATTACATTACATTACATTACATTACATTACATTACATTACATTACATTACATTACATTACATTACATTACATTTCATTACATTACATTACATTACATTACATAACATTACACAACAATGCATTACATTGCACTACATTACATTAAATTTCATTACATTACATTACATTACATTACATTACATTACATTACATTACATTACATTACATTACATTACATTACATTACATTACATTACATTACATTACATTACATTACATTACATTACATTACATTATATTACATTACATTACATTACATTACATTACATTACATTACATTACATTACATTACATTACATTACATTACATTACATTACATTACATTACATTACATTACATTGCATTACATTACATTACATTACATTACATTACATTACATTACATTACATTACATTACATTACAGTATTACATTACATTACTTAACATTAACGCATAGTCGCAAATCTTGGCGAGTGACATATAAACTTAAGGGTGGGAGTGTGGGACCTTTCCTATTGGAATTCAATGGCTTGAGATTTTTTATGCACTAGGTTAGTATAATGCTGATAGAAGTGGAACTTCTTGGCTTAGAAGGCTGAAAATCTTTGAGGCTATAGCTTGAAAGTTTGGCTCAAAATATAGGACTTAGCTGATACAATCTAATGTGGTACGTTACGGTCGTTTGAATAATCATATTGCAACCTAATTAATTCTATTTGTATATATGATGTTATTTAAAGTAGCTTTTAAAAATGGAGAGTCTGTGCTTAAAGGTTCCCGAAAATCAAGACGTTTTAAAAATTTAATGAACTTTGTTGGCGTTGATAAAGATAAAAATGACAAAGCTCACATTAGAAATTTTGAATTGAAAAACATGGATGGGCTGAAATCTCAAGCTCTGAGATATCAAAACTTCGGTCTGGGTTAAGTATTTTGATAGAGTTTTTGGCAAAAAACTTTTATGAAGCCATGGTTTTTAGTTTTGGACAGCGATGTATATCAAACATAACTCTTTGTTAAAGTACAAGCACTTTTTTATCTCTGTTTAGAAATTTATTACAAAACTAACACGAAACATCAATATGTTGTCGGAAAATTATAACTTAACTTAATTATAAATTAATTATAATTTAACTTGATTATAAATTAACATAATTTAGTGAAAAGATGATACACTCAGCAAACTACTCAAAAACCTCTCCATTTAGCGTTTCGAGAAAATATTACAAAATCACAAATTCATATTTCTTTCAAAATTTCAAAAATATTGTAAAAATAAATAAAATCAAACTTTTTTAAAAATTCTAAAAATATTCCAAACATTATTACAAAATCAAAAATTAAATTTTTTTCAAAAATTCTAAAACTATTGCAAAAATTATAATTAAATCAAAATTTGATAGGCCAGTAAAAATAGTATTTGAACAACAAAAAAATTCGTTACAGCAAACTGACAGCGGGATATTGTGGAACACGATATTGTAAAAGAGGGAAACATAAATCGAACCAGCAGCTGCTATCCGGGGGGGAGTGGGGTGGGTTTTTAGGGGTTGAAGACAGTTTTTCGTGCTTTATGGCTAAACCGTGCATCCTATCAAAAAGAGTTATATGTAAAAGTTGTAGGAAATAAAAAGATCTACATTTTTTGCAGGGACCATTTTTACCCTAAAGTCAAAATTTTTCGAAAAAAATGCGAAAAACCGATTTTTCTCTTTTTTTTTTTCTTTGAGAAAAAAAATTTTTCGAAGCTCAAACGTTGGTAAAAGATACCTCTATTTATTGCAAAAAGGCGTTAATTTTTTCGGAGGGAAATATTTAGACGTTGTTGTTTAATTTAATTTTTTTGAAAAAAAAACCAAATTTTTAACTGCGATTCCTCTTAAAACTACGCCTCCTTCAGAGTTCTGTTTCGGCTCACTTACTCGTTGTTATGTTTACTTTTGATAAGTTGTAAAAAAAGGTATACTGCTGAGGAAAAAATGGCGGGAAAATTGAAGAAACCGAAAAAATCGCTTTTTTCGTGGTAATTTTCATATTTATCGTTGAATAATTGTTACTAATTATTAAAATCATTTTAATTTTTTTATGATTACGTATATGACGATCATTTGGAAATATATTTATGAATAATTATATGCTTTCGTTTTCGATCTTAATAGAAATTGTTCGAAGAAAAAATCAACAATTACAATTTTAGTCGTACTAAAAATCTTTAAAATTAATTATTTCAAGAACACGAATATTACCCTCTTTGTTAATTTGGAATATTTTAGAGTAAGGATAGAACTGTTTTTACAGAAAAAAAAATTAATTAAATTCCAATTGATCTTCAACCCAAGCGCCATCTTTAAAAAAGTTTTTTTAATATTTTAATTTTAAAATTAATTACAAAAACAATTAATTAATTTTTTTTCAAACGATTAACTAATCACCCATTAAACAAAAAAAAGTTTGATAAAATTGATAAAGCCATTTTTGAGCAATTTGATTTCGAAGGTACGATTGGCAGAATTTTCATTTTTCTAAAATATTTAATACTTATTTTAGTTTATAATATATGATAATTAATATATGATATGTTTTAATTTAATATGAATTTTTCATTGTAATTGAAAAGAAAATTAACTATCCATTTGATAAATTTCAGCAAAATCTGCAACTGGCATATTTTTGCTAGCAAATATTCGAATGGGTTTTGATCGTGGAACAAAACGTCTGTCTGTAATTTGAGCATGTTTTGGGTAAAAGATTAAACCTTCAGAAAACCCAAAAAAGGCCTTATTTAGTACCTTCTTTAAGCTTCATTTAGTACCTTCTAAACCAAAAATAAGTTTAACAGAATCAGTAAACTTGGGTTTAGTGTATGGTACAAAGTACAAAAAAAATCAACCTATATTCAAATGTGTTTTTCTCAAAAACAAAAAATAACAATTGTCCTTATAGGTTTAGTATGTTTTAAGTACTGTTAAATAACAAATCTGTAAAATATAAAAAACATGAAAGAAAACTAAAAGGTACTTTTTGAGATCGCCATGTTTGAAGAATAAAATTTACTTTTTTGTTACCTAAATAAACTAAAAGTAACGAAAGCATATAATTATTCATTAATTTATTTCCAAATGATCGTCGTTTACGTTTATCATTAAAAATTTAAATGATTTTATTAATTAATAACGATTATTCAACGATAAATATGCAAATTACCACGAAAAAAAAGCGATTTTCTCGGTTTTTTCAATTTTCCCGCCTTTTTTTCCATAACAGTGTACCATTTTTTACCAGTTATCAAAAATAGACGTAAGAACGAGTAAATGAGTCAAAACTGAACTCTTAAGGAGGCGTAGTTTTAAGAGGAATCGCAGTTGAAAATTTATTTTTTTTTCAAAAAAATTAATTTTAACAACAACGTTTAAATATTTCCCTCCGAAAAAATTGCTGCCTTTTTGCAATAAATGGAGGTATCTTTTTCCAACGTTTGAACTTCATAAAATTTTTTTTGTAAAAGAAAACAAGAAAAAAGAAAAAAATCGTTTTTTCGCATTTTTTTTCGAAAAATGTTGAGGTGAGGGTAAAAATGGTCCGAAAGTGTAGATCTTTTTATTTCCTACAACTTTTACATATAACTCTTTTTGATAGGATGCACGGTTTGATCAGAAATCATGGAAAACCTCTTTCAACCCCTAAAAACCCTCTCCATTCTCCCCCGGATAGCAGCTGCTGGTTCGATTTATGTTTCCCTCTTTTACAATATCGTGTTCTACAATATCCCGCTGTCAGTTTGCTGTAACGAATTATTTTTTTTTTTCTAATTTTTTCTCCTATTATTACTGGCCTATGAAACTTTTTTCATAATTCCAAAAATATTTCAAAAATTAGAATAAAATCAAATATTTAAGCTTTTTCTAAATTAAAATAATATTCAAAAAATTCTTAAAATTTCAAACTTTTTTCACAATTATAAAAATATTGCAAAAATTATAACAAAATCAAAAATTGAAACTTTTTTCAAAATTCTAAATATTATCAAATATTTAAAATTTTTTCCAAATTCTAAAAATATTCCAAAAAATTTTTCAAAATCAAAAATTGAAACTTTTTTCAAAATTCTTAAAATATATATAAAAATCAAAAATTCAATTTTTTCTAAATTCTAAATGCCATAATTCTCAATAATAATAATAAAATTTCATGTCATCCAAATAATTAATTTTAGTTTTTCCAAAAAATGGTAAAAAAATAAATAAAAATCTTTCTTTTGGAACACTTGACAACTTTTTTTTGACAAACTTACAAATCCATAATTCTCTATAATAATAATAAAATTTCATGTCATACAAATAATTAATTTTTTTCAATAGCAACTTTTAAGACGTGCTATTATCAACTAAAATTAGAGGGAAAGTTGCATGTTACCGTCAAGGGTAGAGAAAGTAGTACTTTAACAGCAAGGGTAGTTCAAGTATTTTGATATAAGTACCTATTTGCTGTTGATATTTTTCAAAATTTTCCAAAAAACAAAAAAAAATTGATTTGTTTATTTATTTATAAAATTCAAAAAGTTATCAAAGCCACCTATACTCATTTTCTCATGAAACTGTTTTTTCCTGACACCTTTAAATTAAATTTATCATTAATTTTTTTCATTTTTTGGTCTTTTTTAACAGTTGCTATAGAAAAAATGTTGTATTCCACACGATGATAAAATTTCATTATCTTCTCGATGTTTATTAGCACCTCGGCTAACGCCTAGACGCTAAAATCGCTCTCAAAGATAAAGTGGAATTTTTTCATCTTGTACAATAAACAACCATTTTTTGGACAAGCCTATAATGAAATAATCTAGTTTTTGGTATCACATACCGATCCCGACTATCAAGATTTCTCCGCATTCTTTGTTCCTACTCATTATCACTTAAAATGAACGTTTTTTAAGCAAAAAAAAACGCATATTTCCTTGTTTTTACACACTTAACGATTTTTTTGACAAAGTTTCTATATAGTTATCGAATACATCGTCCTTTCGGCTGTTATGATTGAGTGTACCTATTTTTAGAAACCAAAATTTTTAAAATCCCTTCAGCCGTTTTCTAGATCTCGTTGGTTGTGACGGCCGGACGGAGGCCGGCCGGCAGACAAACATACATTTTTGTTCGCTTTTTTAGAATCAGTAGGTCCTAAAACGTCAATAAATGCCAATAAAAGTGGGGGTAAGAATTTCACTTCTAGCTCATGAACGTAGTACTTAAGTTTTTCAGACCGAAGTAATTCAATTTTGTTTGAAGTTATATTTTATTTGAAAATTTAAAAACAAAATTATTTCAGGTCCAGGTTGGGACATTACATTATATAACTTGTTGCCCTGTGGCTGTTGAAACGAAAACCAATTTAAAACGCAATGCTTTCGCCGTTTTTGAGTTTACTGAGAGTATACAACGCCAGTCGGACAGCGATTTCCATTGTTTTAGATATCGCCGAAGCCCAAGGCTCAAGGTGGATTTGAAAGATTAACTTCCTTCTAAACTACCGATTGCTAATCCCAAAAAACCTCTTTTGCAGGAAGGGCAGAACCAAAATCTGCCCAACCTACCAATCGTACCTCCAGTGCAAGTTGGAAAGATATTAGTGAGGGCGACTTAAATCCTGGTTAAAATCGTTTTCCCGCCAACCAACTGATAATACAAATTTGTTACAGGCACCTCGTATTTTTACGAAAAAACCTTCCAATGTGAATTGCAATCGACAATCTGTTTCCGTGATTGTACGCAGTACAAATATATGAGTTACTCATGAAACTAAACTTATTATTCAAGCTGGTGAGGCAAATTTTTTGCGAATACTAAACCAAGAGGTCGTATGACTTTCTATATACGTTGGTCAGGAACCTCAATCGATCCAACCTTCAGATCAACCTTCTACCAGGTACTTTCTTTGAAAATTAACCAACAGCATATTCCTCTGCCTTATCCCAATTCAAATTGCAAACCCGATCATCATTCTAATCCTCAATCACATCACAGCATACCTTCCAAGGGGCACCTTCAGCTGGGATAAATTTTTATTTAACCACTCCACCATCGATATTTCAGATCGAAGTCGCATTCCCATTAAACCTCACCTTTTCTTGATATCCGTCACAGACCCATCAAACACCAACTCCTACCCGGAACAAAGGGTCTACTTCTACTGAAAAACATTCCAATACTATCCGGAATGGGAATGTAGCTTTCACCGCTTGACCCAATTGTCTGAAAGTATAGAAACATTTATTTACCGAACTGAAGCTTTGAATCACAATTCCTTCTCCAATTCAACTGACACCCTCTCTTGTCACCTTCATCTCTTTTTCGTCGATCGCGCATCCGAGTGGTTTTGGCAATTTCATCGAGGAACCCAACAGCTTCATCGACCTGATATTTGTCAAGCTTTACGCATGGAGGTCAAGGGATTCAGATTGTAACGTGCCACTTTGCCGCGACGCTATATTATTTTTACGTGTGGGACGCGCCTTTATTAAGTTGATTTCACCGAAAAGTTCTTTCAATTTAATCTTAATTGTTTTTTTTTTTTTACACAACACAATACTGAAACACTAAAATATAGAAACAGAAAAGAAAAAAAAAAACTCAAACAATATATAGACAATGAAAACACAAATATTATGTTCAACAACGATTTTACCATTTAATCTTTGAAAATTTAACAAATATTTGAGAATTTATCAAACATGTATGTAACACTATTCAAATTTTCAAATTTAACACAAGAATTTAAATTAATTATTTTCAATAAATTAACAAAAACAAAACATATTAAACATATAAACAAAATTCGAAATAAATATTTAAATAATTTTTTTATACCATGCGGCTTTCATCTTCTTTCCTTTCCAGCAATTAATTCCCTCACAATAGTCTTCAATGTGTTTGGGCTCAATCTCCTTGATGTGTTTCTCCTGAACGCCAAAATCGACTAGCTGCTTTCCAAAGTCGAAAAACGAATAGACTGATATGTAATTTTCATCAGCTATATATACAAAAAAATCTTCATGCATCATCATTTTATTTTTATTATTTCCCCTCGATTTTTGTTTCCCCTCGATTTTTGTTTCCTCTCGAACATTTAATTTTTCTGTTGGTTGGCCTGTCTCTACACTTTGACGACTTGCTAATTTATTGTACAGGCATATGTTGTTCTTGACTTTAACCGTATCGTAATCGTATTATCGTTCTATGAGTTAAATTACATCAAAAGTTTACAAATACTTCGAGCATTTCATATCATCAATAAAGCCATTTATTTATTTCTTCGTCTATACTTTCATAATGTGATAACTTTTATGTTTTGTAACAGCTAAACAAACGCTACTTGCACCATCTGTTGGTTATTTTGACTTCTTTTCTTAAAATATTTACTTCCCAACAAATACGAAAATATTCAACAAAACGCAATTTCTAATGTTATTGTGATGAAGCTGATGAATCCGTAGATTATAGTTCCGTGTTTTTGTTAAATGGTTTGTTGTTTAATTATAATTTTTCTCAACTAAATCTAAGTTTTACAATGTTTTTTTGTTTATTTTTGAATACATATTAAATCTTACCAAACATAAAAATTCAAATATTTAACAAAAGAAATCAACTGTTTTATACAAATCAATAATTTATGTTTTACAAAAACAAAAAAATAACAAATGTTAATCAAAAAAAGATAATTTGGCTCGACTTTATCAATGGAATTACAAAAAGTGAAATTAATTTGAGTAAACATTTAGGCGATTTACGTTAAACAAATACAACATAAAATGTGAGGACATTGCAAATTAAATTAGCTAACAAGCTTTATAAATGGTTTGTGATGAAATTGTTATTCCCGCGTTACATCACACCTTTTGTAGAGGTTTTGAGAACATTTTCGATGTTAACCAGAACCAAACTCAAAATAACAAACACCATATCGAAAATGTTCTCAAAAGGTCCACATATAATGTATGTGTATGACCGTTGCACCAACTCCACTATGAACCCAATAACCATTAATACCTAAAATAACACAAGATAATTCAACATACCAAGAAGAAAATTACTAGACATGAAAAAGAAATCTTATATCACATAACTTAACGCCATAAATAACTTATTTATTTAACCTAAACAACATATATTTAGAAATACATTAATAATTAAATTGACCAGAAAAAACAGGCAGGAAACTAATTTTTTTTTATAAGCTCTTCTGGGAAAACCAAACAATTTCCTGGACCGAACAGAAGCACTTATGCTTTGGAAGACGTGCATGTTTCGATCTCTTTCCAAAGTGTTTCTAGCCGAAGCAAACCAAGTTCCAAATATAATTTAGAGATTGGTATGCGAAAACTAATACTAACATTTATTATATACGCCCAAACACTTAGAACTATATCTAAAACAAAAATTAAATTAACAGGTAGGCTAATCTTATTGGCAAAACTCGCGACTAGCGCTCGTTTCCAAAGATTTCCCTACCGCAAAACGAAACGTGTCAAAATAAATTAACAATTTCTTGCAAAAACTGAATTTATTTTACATGAAACAAACAGATAGGCAAATTATTTATTTTAATGAGCGCGTTGTGGGAAAACTGGAATCGTCCAGACCTAGCACAACGCCCTCACTCGAAAGTTGTGCGATAACGCTATCCTTCCAAGCCTTCCTACCGCAAAATATGAGAATCGAATTCTCAAAAACAATATCAACATGCAAAGCATGCGCAAAAAAAAACAAAACATAAAGAATAAGTTAATTAAATCTAACATGTCCAACAGCAATTGGAAGCCATGTACACAAAATCTTATAACTAGCATGCACAGCATGTACCCAAAAAACTAAACTAACTTATGAATACATGAAAACTGAAACAACATCTATTATACCTAACATACTAAGTAATAATCAAAACGAACTTAAGCTTAACATGCAAAATCCATGTAACATTGACTAACCTAAAACATTTAACACATTAAAATGAAACTAAATATAGACATATATGACTTAAATTAAACATGGAACACATTAAAATGAATACTAATACATTAAACACATTAAAAAGGAACAATTGAGCTTAACACTAAACACATTAAAATGGCATTTTTACATAATAAATTTTTTTATATTACAAATGTGATATTTTGCCGTATATTTACCGTCCACATCTTCCAAAACATATACCGATTCTCCAAGTTTTGCTTTAACAATGGCTTTTATGTATTGTGGAGCAAGCTTGGCGTTGAATCGTTCAACCATGTTTGACTTTTTAAATGATTTCCGCAGGACTAACTCTCCAAGCGCGAACTCAGTTGGCCTGGTTCTTAGATTATAGTATTTGGAATACTTGACATACGCATTTTTTAGATTTAGAAGTACTTCCTCCCTTACTTTGCTCAACTTTGCCAATCTATTATTTTCTACAACATCGGTGTCGTTAACATCCCTTATCAAATCCTTTCCCAACTCCATTTCCTTAACAAAATTTATGAAGTATGGTGTATGTTTTGTGGAGTCATGGGTTGCAGTTCTAATCGCGCAAGCAATTTTGGCAATTTTTAAATCCCTATTACGCTGGTCATTTTGTATATATGATCTTACACTGGATAATATAACTCGATTGATTCGTTCGGCAGGGTTGGACTGTGGATGGTATATAGCATTTAACAGATGTTTTACACTATATTCATCTAACAACTTCTTGAACTCTTTCGATGTAAACTGTACGCCGTTGTCTGAAATCAAAGTTCGTGGCACCCCAAATACAAGGAAAACATCATTCTCAAGAATTTTGATTAGTGATTTAGTTTCTGCTCTTCTGACTGGTTTTAAGATGCAGAACTTACTGAAAATGTCGACAATTACTAAGAGATATTGATTACCTTCCTTAGACCTTGGAAACGGTCCCATATAGTGTACCGCAATCATTTCCCATGGAGTTTTGACGTCTTTTTGACTTCCCATCGGTACTTTGGAGGAAACATTAGGATGCTTGTTTGTCTGACACTTACCACACTTGTTGACATATTCTTTAATTTCCCGGTACATATTTGGCCAGTAGTATTTATGCTTTATTTTTCTAAAAGTTTTAGATATACCAAAGTGAGCTCCCAAAGGGCTGTCATGGTAAAGCTGCAAAATTTGTTGTCTTTGAGTCACTGGAACGTAGCATCTCCATTCGCCACTGCAATCGCCTTTCTTTGTATTGTCATGGATTAGCTTGAGCACATAGTTTTCTTTAATACTGAAATTTGGGAATTTCTCTGGGTTTTGTAGTATTTTAGCTTTTAGTAGAGTATGTTCATCATCCTTATCATCATTAATGATTTCGTCAACCTCCATTAGCCTTGACAATGCATCTGCCACAACGTTCAGTTTTCCTTTCCTGTGTTTAATTTCGAAATCGAACTCTTGCAGTTTTAATGCCCAACGTGCTAGCTTTGAAGTTGGATCTTTCAGATTAATTAACCATCGCAATGAAGCATGATCTGTAATGACATAAAACTTACTCCCTTCAATGTACGACCGAAACTTATAAATGGACCTAACCACGGCTAAACATTCCCTCTCAGTTGCCGAATATTTGCGTTCGGTTGGGCTTAACTTTTCCGAGTAGTATGCGATTACACCTTCCTTATCTCCTTCTCCCTGCGTCAAGATTGCACCCATTCCCAATTCTGAAGCATCACATTGAAATGTGAAAGGCTTTTCGTAGTCTGGTGTTATTAATACTGGTGCCGAGACAAGTGCTGTCTTTAACTTCATTAACGAACATTTAGCTTCTTCTGTCCATACAAATTTCGCCTTTTCTTTCTTTAAAAGATCACTTATTGGAGCTGTGATTGAGGAAAAGTCTTTAATGAACCGACGGTACCAGTTCGCCATTCCTAGTAACCGTCTAACATCTCTAATATTTTTTGGATACGGTATATTTAAAATAGGGGATATTTTCTCTGGATCTGGTGAAAGTCCATTTTCGTCTAAAACGTAACCCAAGTACCTCAGTTCTTTAACGCAAAATTTAGATTTTTCCAGGCTTATTGACAAATTTGCACTATTTAACCGTCTTGCTACCTCTCCTAGTAAAAAAAGATGTCGCTCGAAAGTGTTGGATGTTATTATGATGTCGTCAATGTAGACAAACACCTCTGGTTCGAGATCGTGTCCCAAACACTTCTCCAGAACTCTGCACATGGTCTGAGCGCTATTACATAGCCCAAACGGCATACGTTTGAACATAAAATGTCCCCTCCCTGGAACAATGAATGCCGTTTTTGGACGTGATGATGTATGAAGTGGTACCTGCCAGAATGCGTCTGATAGGTCTATTGCTGACATATGTTTTGATGATCTAATTTGCCCTAGAATTCCTCCAATGTGGGGAAGTGGATACGCATCCTTAACGGTTACTTCGTTTAAGGCACGTGCGTCGAGGCAAAGCCTAACTTTACCATTTGCTTTACGAACGCATACCAACGGATTGGCCCATTCACTTTGGGTGGTCTCTATCACACCCAGACTTAGTATTCTATCAAGTTCTGCATCTACTTCTTTCTGTAAATAAGGCGACAAAGGGTATGGTCGTTTGACAATCGGTTTTGAATTACCTGTATCAATTACATGTGTTGTTAAATTAGTACATCCCAACTCACCCTCTTTCGATGCTTTGAATTTGTGAATTGCAGCATCCAAATATTTCACTTGTATCGGATCTAAGCTGATTCGGTCTTTGACTTCTTGAGGATCAGGGGTAAGAGCATTGCAGTCCAATATCATATCACAAAATTTTCTTTTAATACCGAAATATTCCCAAAAATCTATGCCCAAAATGAGTGTTTTAGGAAGAGATGGAATAATGTACGTTGGCACTACTTTTACCATGTTCAGAGCTTTAAATGGAATATCCACGATACTTAGTGCTGAATGAACAGTTCCATCCACTGTTTTAATAGCTGACGATATTGGTTGACCTGTTAAATTTAGTTTTTCTAGTAGCTCCAAACCACCCAGTCCAAGAATTGTACAGCTGGCTCCTGAGTCCATTAGCCCTTTTAATTCATAACCTAAAATTTCTACTTTTAAATATGGTCTACGGTCTTTTTGTAGATCTATAATGGATGACATTATGTGTAAATCAGAATTTCTTACGAGGTTTGATTTAACGGTTTCGGATTCGTCTGGTGTCTGGCACTTATTGGAAGATCATTGACACCGACTTCTCGTTCTCCCATTAACCCGTTTCCCGAATTATCTTTATTTTCACGGGAGTGCTGAACTTGTACAGGATAATTAGAAGTTACTGCTCTGTGTGGTCGAAAATTTAAATGGTTCGTACAAGCTTTCGCTGTTGATCCTGGACTACCGCATATATAACAAAAGATTTTGAGTTGTGGTAGTGTACAGTTTTTGTGAGAATGTCCTGGCTCTTGGCAGTTCCAACACTGTAGTCTTTTTCCGGATCCTTCTGTTTCGATCTTTTGACCAAAATTGCCGTGATTTGTAGTTCTGAACTCTCTTTTTCCAGTATGTCTGAACGAACATATACAATGGTTTGCTAAATCTTCGTCTTTGGTACCTAAATCTTGTTGCATTTCCCTTGGGTTGTCAAAATATTCAAATTGATTATATAGTTCTTTTCGTGTATCAGAACAACAATTGTAGCATGATATGGGCTTCTCATCGTCGCATTGCTTGTGTGATCTGCTAGAACTTGATTCAACACAGTTAACAGCTGGATATCGTACTGGTCGTTTCCATTGATCCTGTCCGCTCATATTTCGTGAGTAAGATGGTTCTACCATTGAGGCTGGAGGTAATTGCATCATGTACATACGTCGATCTGCTAAAAGTTTGACTTCGTCCATTCTTTTGCAGAGTCGTATGATGCCATCTAATGTGGTTGCATCAGTCATAGCTAAATTATAGCTGTATTGCGGCAGCATATTTTTCTGGACAACATAAACTTTAAAATCTTCATCCAATGGCGGATACGCTCTACTAAATAGGATTTTGAGGTCGGTAATAAAGCTTGCAAATGGTTCCGTTCGTCCTTGTAGACGGTTGAGTATTTCTTCTCTTAGAAGGAAGTCGTAGTGCCTTGGAAGAAACTCGGTTTTTATACTTTGAACAAATTCTGTCCAAGTGTGGAATGTGTCTGAGCTACCCCAATACCATTTTTCGGCCTTATTTTTCAAAAGAAAGTGTATATTTGATAAGAGCGCATTCTCATTCACAGCTTCACCACGAGCATAAATCTCAACTCTAGCTAGAAATTCGTTAAGAGATAGTCCCTGTCCATCTCCACTAAAACGTAAATCCCATTTAAAAATATTTTTGTATCCTGTAACATTATCACCCTGAAATCGCTGATTTTGTCGGTTTGGATGTAACAAATTATTGTTTGTACTCGGTTGTTGTTGTTCGTACTAAGGAACTAGAAAATTATTATTTGCAATATTTCTAAAGTTTGCCATACCATTATGTCTTTCATTGGGTTCACTCGATCGGTGGCTAGGATCTGAAAATGAAACGTTTGGACTGTTAGAAAAAAGCCTTCCTCTACCTCTGCCAACATTCATTCGATCCAACTGAATTTCCAAATGCTCTGATACTTCTTTATTTTTATCGTGTTCTATTGACATTCTAATACTTTGACTCGATTCAGACGATGGCAACCTGGTAATACGTGCTCCATTCGATCTTTCCTCATGTAAGTAAGACGTTGTTTCTTTGAACAATTCTTTAAGACCACCCAAAACTTCGTCGTAGCCTAAAATAGTAGTATCCTTCATCCTAAGCAACCGATTAACCCATAGGGCTGCTCTTGATTTTATAATGGATAAGAGTTCAATATCTTTTTTGGTTTTTGCGAGTGAAAATTCATCAGTCAGCAGAGTCAATTTTATACGTGCTTTATCCAGTTCTTCTGACGGTTTAAAAAAATTGAGAAATGGAAGAATTTCATCTGCTTTACTTTCTTTGGTTAGCGCATTTCTTAGAGCCGCTGTTTCACTTCTTGCCGTCAACAATCCTTCAATCCCTCTGATAGAGAGCTCATGTTTTCGTTCCTCTTCACTTAAGTGCAAAGGTTCGTACGCATAGTTTTCACCGTGGGCCATAATTTTAATTTTTATTCCAAATTTTAATAATCCAATATATTTGTAGGACCACAGATGCACAATAACCAACCCTGATTGATTGAATTACGATTCAAATTAATTTAAGTTGTTTATTAATTTTAGACTATTTATCACGATTTTCTATCATCACAATTTCATTGCATACCCAGACCGCAAAAACGTATCTTATATTTTTATTTTGTAAGAATAAATATGTCAGTGCAACTGTCAAACAGAAAAACAAGTCAAAAAGTTAGCCAGAGGAACAAATCATTATGTCCGAACAAACAATTAATCGATTATTTGAATGTATCAAATAAATTATCATCCGACGGTAAATAACATTTTATCACATACACGAAATACCAAATCAAAATAATAATAAATAATTAAAGCAAAAAAAATATGATGTATTTATATTTATTAAATATTTAAATAATATAATTTTCGTTTTTATCTCTCTATACGACTGGGTTAAACACAAAATAATATGTCGTATCTCAAACTTTAAAAAGACTAATAATTTTAGTAAATAATATATACGCATATACGAAATCAATTCCAAAAATATATCAAATAAATAATAAAAACAAAAGCAAAGTTGTACCTTTTCTGACTTTAATGTCTTCCATCGACGTATTTAATCCACTTCTTTGTTCGAGTGATTATAGCTGGCAGTTTTATTATAGCTGGTCTGGCTTGTTTTAAGTGCCACACGTAATGAAATTTATTTTTCTACACAACTACTTATATCACCTTAATTGTATTTCAAATACACATATATATCAATTTTTTTTTTTTTTTTATTATTTTTTTTTTCAACAAAAACAGCACAAAACACTAACCATTAAACAAAACACTTTACATAAATCTATATTTTTTTTTTCCATGCATCTAATATTTAAAAAAAAATAACTTAATCGTATTAATTTAAACACTTAAACACCGAAAAATCACCTTCATGTACTTAATATATCAAAAATAGTTTGATTTTATTCACCAAAAAAAACACTTGCATGCACTTTATATATAAAATTAACTTAATTGTATTAATCTTAACACCGAAAAAATTACTTTTATGCACTTAATATATACAAAAACCAAATAGACTTCAACTTTACTATAACTTAACTGAATCAACCTTTACAATACAAACAAAAACATTTTTTTTTCACCAAAACCATAAACACTTAACAGCACAAACACAAAACAAAAGGAACTATTCTGACGAAATCCACTTAATAAAGATGTAATTTTTTCTGGTTATTATCCCCACAAGGGATGCCAAATTGTAACGTGCCACTTTGCCGCGACGCTATATTATTTTTTTACGTGTGGGACGGGCCTTTATTAAGTAGATTTCACCGAAAAGTTCTTTCAATTTAATCTTAATTGTTTTTTTTTTTTTACACAACACAATACTGAAACACTAAAATATAGAAACAGAAAAGAAAAAAAAAAACTCAAACAATATATAGACAATGAAAACACAAATATTATGTTCAACAACGATTTTACCATTTAATCTTTGAAAATTTAACAAATATTTGAGAATTTATCAAACATGTATGTAACACTATTCAAATTTTCAAATTTAACACAAGAATTTAAATTAATTATTTTCAATAAATTAACAAAAACAAAACATATTAAACATATAAACAAAATTCGAAATAAATATTTAAATAATTTTTTTATACCATGCGGCTTTCATCTTCTTTCCTTTCCAGCAATTAATTCCCTCACAATAGTCTTCAATGTGTTTGGGCTCAATCTCCTTGATGTGTTTCTCCTGAACGCCAAAATCGACTAGCTGCTTTCCAAAGTCGAAAAACGAATAGACTGATATGTAATTTTCATCAGCTATATATACAAAAAAATCTTCATGCATCATCATTTTATTTTTATTATTTCCCCTCGATTTTTGTTTCCCCTCGATTTTTGTTTCCTCTCGAACATTTAATTTTTCTGTTGGTTGGCCTGTCTCTACACTTTGACGACTTGCTAATTTATTGTACAGGCATATGTTGTTCTTGACTTTAACCGTATCGTAATCGTATTATCGTTCTATGAGTTAAATTACATCAAAAGTTTACAAATACTTCGAGCATTTCATATCATCAATAAAGCCATTTATTTATTTCTTCGTCTATACTTTCATAATGTGATAACTTTTATGTTTTGTAACAGCTAAACAAACGCTACTTGCACCATCTGTTGGTTATTTTGACTTCTTTTCTTAAAATATTTACTTCCCAACAAATACGAAAATATTCAACAAAACGCAATTTCTAATGTTATTGTGATGAAGCTGATGAATCCGTAGATTATAGTTCCGTGTTTTTGTTAAATGGTTTGTTGTTTAATTATAATTTTTCTCAACTAAATCTAAGTTTTACAATGTTTTTTTGTTTATTTTTGAATACATATTAAATCTTACCAAACATAAAAATTCAAATATTTAACAAAAGAAATCAACTGTTTTATACAAATCAATAATTTATGTTTTACAAAAACAAAAAAATAACAAATGTTAATCAAAAAAAGATAATTTGGCTCGACTTTATCAATGGAATTACAAAAAGTGAAATTAATTTGAGTAAACATTTAGGCGATTTACGTTAAACAAATACAACATAAAATGTGAGGACATTGCAAATTAAATTAGCTAACAAGCTTTATAAATGGTTTGTGATGAAATTGTTATTCCCGCGTTACAAGATGATGAAATCTAAGAACTAATAATGAGATCTCGTAAACTACGCAATTCTTCGTTTAACCGATACAATAACACACACCGCTTAATGACAGAGACCTATTGGCGAATAAACTAAACGGTGACTTCGACAATTCGACCTGATGTTCGTACAAGTGTCGTGACGTAGAAAAATTACTTGCAGACGTTAACTCTCGGTACAGACCCTAACCTGTTAGGCCTGCTCGGCAAATTTCTGAATTTCCATTTGATGGCAAAAATCCTCAAGAGTAACCAGAAGTGTGCGCACTTATAAGCCCATATCAATTTCCAAACCCTTTGAAAAACCACTGAACTGCTGGAACAGCAAACGGGAAGTTCACAGCCGTCAAAACTGTACTGCAGCCAAATTCTGTAACTGTGAAGCGGTGAAGTGATAAAAATTTCTTCGTTCCTTTTCATTAAAAAACTTATCACTTCACCGCTTCACAATTACAGAATTTGGCTGCTGACAAGCAATGAGTTTTTTGTTGCGAGTTTGAAAAAGATGACACGTTTCTTCCCAACTGTTGTCGTTGTCAGGAAAACCGTCGAGGGAGTGGGGTACCAAACCCTCTTCTTTACTGCCAACACTCTTAGAAGATGCCTTCGATTTGTACCTAACCCCTCTTCAAATTCCAAACATCAATACTACCACTCCAGTTCTAGAAACCAACCTTCTATTTGTTCTCCCAGCTGAAGATACATTTACCATACTCTCTATCCTAACGGTAGTGGAAAATGCTTCTCCGGTTGAATCAACTTAACCTTTCATTGAACACAATGGAGACAAAACTGACAATAACCATTCTTGAACGATATCCGAGTTGCGTGATAGCTTCACCTGTTCTTTTCTTACGTTTAAGCCACATAAGCAACGCTTCAAGATTAATTAGCAACCAGGTCATACATTGATACATACATTGGAACATACATTGATGCGATTTGAAATACCAAATCCTCATCGAGATCCACTCTTCGACTGAGATGTTTTTTTGCGTATTTGTCAATCAATTTGTTCTAAGACGGTTAAGCTTCCCAATGATTTAAGATATCATACGTCCTACGAAAATGAATAGCTGTTAGATGCGATACAGCTTCTTCTGTTGTTTTCTAAAATAGGTTTAGGTCAAACGCTTCATTGATGTTGGTGACACTGTCCCCATCAAACAAAGACACTATTAAAAACTAAAAAATGATGGGCGATCAGCTGGATAGTATGATGGCGCTGAGGGTCGTGTCATTGAAGAAAGTTCCAGTCCTTGGACCTCGCCAGTGGTCCAGGCCTGATAACCTGGCATGTTTAAGCTCCCGTAAGATTAATACCGTCACAAAGAAAGATGCGTATCCCTTTCCGCAAATAGACGGTATTCACTAACCTCAAGCCAATTTCATCTCCAGCTTGCTTTTGAAAGACAATTCCTGGCAAATCTCTCTTTAAAAGTCGCTTAGAAAGAAAACTGCGTTCACCGTACTTGGTCTGCCGTTGCACCAGTTCGTAAGAATGTACCATACGTAAGAATGTACCTTACGGACTATGCAATGCACTTCAGACCATGACGATATTAATGAAAAAGCTGAACCTTCCCCATTTAAGGTCCTGTGCCTTCGCATGTTTGGATGATATTGTAATCGTTACAGACACCTTTTTAAGCCATATTGATGTATTGATTGAAGTTGCCAAATATCTGATCGGTAGTTGAATACTTGGGCTCCGTAGTAGGTAAAGGCGTATTAAAAATCTATGAAGATAAAACTGCCTCAATTGTTGAGTTTTCCTTGTCAACCACTGTGAAATAGATTAAAAGATTTTTGGACATGGCTGGCTACTACGGTCAGTTTAATTCTGCGTTTGCCTCATTAGCCGTACCAATATCATATTTGTGAAAAAAATCTACTTACAATTTATTGTGAACCCCCGAATCAAGAAAGTATTGTTTTAAGCGCAAATTGTGGTGAATTCTAAGTATTCCAAGTCATTAATTTTACAATGCAACGTCAGTAATGATGATGTAGTGTGATCTTTGTGTACTGGTACAGTTGGAAAAAGGGAGTGTTGAGCATCGTATAGCCTATATGTCCAAGAAATTGAACTCTGCCCTACGATATTACTCCGTCAGCAAAAAAAAATGCCTTGCTGCTATCCTAGGTATTAAGAAGTTCCGCGCATACACTGACGTTCATTCTTATAAGCTCATTACTGATCACGCTTCTCTAAAGTGGATAATGCAGCAAATACGTAATAATTGCCCCTATTCGAAATAGGCGTTAAAAATAAATTTTCTTTCGGTCTTTTCTGTAATAATAAAAAACGAGGAGAAACGAAATTTGTTTAGTGAAAATAATAAAAAAGAAAAGAAAAGAAAGAATTATAAGAACAGAAAAATAAAAATTATTTTTATATATGCTAACATGGCTGGTTTTTTTTAACATTTTAGGAAGTAATTTACATGCATTGAATTGAATAATTATAATTTATTATTTGCACATAAAATCTTTTGCGAAAGAAATTTTTTAGTATATGTAATAAACAAAAACTCCCTAAACAAACAGGTCTTTTCAATAATTAATTTTAGTGATTTAAAAACTTATTATATTCTTTTTAATATATTTTATTTGTCTTGTTTCATGTCGATTTATTGATATTTTAATTTAATATTTCATAATATTGAGAAAATTATGGAAAATTAGTATTATTTTCTACACATAATTCAAATATTTAAATTTTTTGATGTCTGAATTTTAGTTTTTTAAATTGTATCATTAATGGCGATAAAATAGACGCATCCTTTACAAGCAAAATCACACTCATACATTTCCAATTTAGAACTTAAATATACGAACGCTATCTTCATGCATAAAAATGTTTGTCGGGTTTGATGCGAAATACATACTAAAATACATAAAAAATTTCAAATATTGTATTTACGAAAAAAAGGAACAAAAACAAAACAAAGATATACCAAACCAATATATATGTAAATAAATGGTCTATAATAATATAATTTATTCGACGTCATATATCGTAGAAATTGGAACATGTTCGTGATAGTTGTACACCGTTTGTGTTTCTTTAACATTTCATACATGCTAAAATCAAATATGTTTGTGATACTTATAAAAATAAATATATCAACAATGGCTGAATTGTTAATTTAAATACGGAGCGTTGGTTGTTTCAATCACAAATGCATTTAATTCCAAAAATTTCACATAATGTTCGATTAACAATGCAACATGTTTGAATCAACCAAGATTTTTTCTTTCGGTGATATCACCTACGTCAGTATTACTTGTGGGCCCGGATGGCCACTCATATCAAGTACTATGTAGTTCAATGTGACATCTGTGAAAATTGAAAGGCACCTAACACCGTGTTATGCGCTCCTATGGTGCCATGCCCTTAAAGTTCTATACTTCCCACAACTAACTCGTCCGAGTGAGTGAATAAAAGTGTCATCACTGGACTTCGTACGTACCTGCCCGAAGACCATACTCCACGAGATGTGCATCTTAGTGAAACTGTTTGTGCTCTTCGATGTTCCGTACAAGAAACTTTAGGTTGTTCTTCCAATTATGCCTCTTTTGGACATAGTACGTCCTACTCTTTACTCCAACGCTCGAATTGTCTAGACAAGAGTGGGCAACCCTTAATCGTCCAGATCAATTATCTAATACTCGCTCTCAAGTTAAAGACTAAAGTCTTTATGCAAAATACAGCTCGTTGCAATTTGCGTGCGTGGAAATGTGCTTTTGTCTCCGGTGGCATAATCTTCCGTCGAAACTCCGTTTTAAGTGACACCAGCAAGCAGCATAGTTCTGAATTAGCTTCAAAGTTTGTAAAAGCTTAGTTATCAGCACCGTTGATTATGTAGTCCTAAGAACTGTAGGACTTCATTTACCGATGACGCAAAATATACTATTCCAATGACGTGCGTCAATAGATATATGCTTCCCTCTAGTTCTCCTAGATCTCCTATGATCTCCTATACTGAATCTTTCACCCTAATGTTCAATTCTCAGCCTTAATTTTTTTTGTCTGGCTTAGCCTGGCCTCGCTAGAGCCAGAGAGTCCTTATATCAGAGTTTGGGTTCAAACCCAATTGCCATTTTGTTGTTTTTTTATTTGCAGGACGTATGTAGCCAGGATAACTTTCTTCTTTCGCCCTGACATGTAATGTTCAAGGTATTCTGAGACATTGGCTGGCTCAGATCATAATTTTATCTCCTTACAACTAAATATACAAATTTCAAAACAATTTAATGAGAATCCTCTCAATGTTTGGGATTACAGAGCGGCGGATTGGCAAGGACCTAAAAGTTTTTTAAATGGATTCCTTGGAAACGCTATTGCCTTGCCGGCCAAGACCCAGACATAACTGCTTCAAATTTTATTTGCAGAATAAAAATTTGCAGATTTATTCCTAATAAATTGATCATTCCAAAGACTGGTTTATGGTTTTCTTGTAAATGCAAAAAAACTATAAAGTTAAAAAAAGGGCTTTTCGAAAGTTTAATCAAAACAAAACTGATGAAAAACTTAGATAGTACCGTAAAGAGAGAAATGTATGTCAAAAGTTAATAGATGAAGGGAAACATCTATTTAATAGGAAACAAGCATCTAAATTCGCAGAACATCCGACTGGTTCACGCAATTTCTATAAAGCCGCAAAGGCTGTTCAAAGCAATTTTTGTAAATCTTCCCTACCACCTCTTGTTGATAGAGATGTACCTATCATTGATCCAAAAGAGAAAGCTAATTTGCCTAAAAGAACCTAATTTCAAACATAAACCTATTTCTAAAGTTTCTTATAAAATGAGGCGGACAATTTTCGAAAAAACATAGAAACTTAATTTGAATTCCATTCTTATCCCTAGTTGGCATGGTATCTTCGGATATTCAGAGACGTTAATTTATAATTTATTATAATTAATACTAAAAATGCCTAGCCTTGAATTAAAAAAAAAATGCTGTGTCATTCGGGCTACCATACTTCATAATACAAATTTTTAGCTACAAAACCTATAATTGCCAATCATCTATTTAGTAGCATATTCCTTTATCCTGTGACACACAGTCTTTTTAATTGCTTAAAGCCCGCATATAGTGTTATATAGAGATCCGTTTCTTCGAGTAAGCAATATAGTGGCATTATAAAGAAATACTCCATAGTTAAGATTGAGGTTGATACCGTGGACTGGATATAGTTCATGTTTTAACACTCCTTAAATGTCATTAGCAGGGAAGAGATTCTAGAAGGTCAGAATTGTCATACATTGATTTCTCCATTTACAGTTTTGTTTTGGAATTTTATAATCTGTTATGCAATTTATGAAAACAATGAGTAGATACACTTTATTATCTCTCCCACCGCAATTTTTGTTATCTATGACCTAAATCTCTTCGAATAAAAAACAAACACTAAACTATTTTCGCTTACCACACCCATCTAGAAATAGTCCACAAACGTGCAATTTTAATTCAATTAAACATTTCTGAAACGTCCATCGATCAAAATCTAATTTCAAAAGTAACCTTACCCAAACAAAAACATCCAAAAAATTTGCAGACTTAAAACTCCATTTCGAAAAGTTAAAGTTGATGAATAACTTCAAGAAACTAAACTTTTAATAATATATAAGACGAAAACAAAAAAAAAAACAGAAGATGGATTGAAAGAATAAAAATTTGAAAAGATTTTAATCAAAATGACCACAATTGTATTTGTGATTTATGAATATTATCATTTCGATATTCCTAATAAAATATTTGAAATTCACACGCGGAATATTTTGTTTGTTCTTTTTATTTGTTTTTTTTTTTCGGGGGCTTATGTTAATATATGAATATGGTTTATCTGAAGCCGATTGATGGGTGATATTGATAGTGATGGATAGTTTTCGTATTTATCGAAACGAAATAAAAACAAGTCGTGTTAATTTTTCATTTAAATATGTTTTGTCTAATGGTTTTTAGTTGGATTACACAATTTCAAGTCGGCAGTCGTATTTATGCTTATATTGTTTGATTTTAGATAAAATTCATCAATTTTGTCAAGTTTAATGGGTTTTTCGATAATGGTGGATTTAATTTATTCTATATAAAATAGTTTTTATTGATGTATAATGAAAACGAAAGTTGGTTTAAAATATGAATTCTTAGTACAAACCTGAAATGTTGAACTGAGTTTCAAGAAATACAGATTAAGTTGTATTTAACCAGGACAAGAAACAAGAATGATTCTTGTTAATCTATAATCTCAAAAGCACAATCATTCTCTTTTTACAAATAAATTATTCATCAAATTATGAAAATTGCCAAGAGCGAAAACTTTTAACTCGTTTTCTGTTAGAAATAAGGTTTTCTTCATTGCAACTTGTCTAAAAAAAATTCTTATACAATAAGCTAAAATATTTTACAAATATATTTGAGGCAATGTCAATGTCTATCTATGCAATTTTTCATATTTTGACTTAAGATTGACTAGCGTTAACTATTTAAATTGATTTTTTTTCTTCAAATTTCAATTAGAGTTTCTATTACTGTTATTGTAAGCTTTTCTTCTCTGCTACATTCGTATCAAAATTTTTGATTAACAAAACAAAATTTAAAACGAACAATAAGTTGATTCAATAAAATATTTGCAAAAATAATATGTTACTGCAATTAACATCCTCGTTTCAAATGAAATATTTAGACAGTTCAAGTCATGTTAGAAACTAAATGAGGTAGCTAGGAATATTGAATGAAATTAAATTGGTTTGTTACTTTTTCATTTTAACATTTGAGCTTTGAAAGTTTTAATTAAGTATGTAGAAATTTTAAGCTAGATTCTTTTCTGTTTGATACACTTAAGCAAGATTTAGCAAAATGATAATTCTCATGGACATTGGAACACTTTTTTTTTAATGATTAAAACATTGGAATAAATAAAAATATAATTTTGGATATCACTAATAATTTACATTTACTGTATTAGTATTCGTTGTTTTGAGTTTCTTGTCACAGTTTATGGTTTTAAATTAAAGTTTGGCTGCATTTTTAAGTATGTGTCGAAATCACTGCAGGGTCACCAATATAGCCTTCTTTCAATATAAAACACTTTTATTTGTTTTTAAAATTTATTATATAACAATTTTAATAGCAACGCAATTAACTTTTTTTATATGAACTGGTTGTTAAAACTTTAAAGCTATCATTTTCCAAAAATTTATGATTTCCGTTCAATATTGTTACGAGAACATTTTTATAGCATTCACCCGTTAGCACTCACTGTTGTTTCATACAATAGCAAGTTATCTCCTATACTATCTGAATTTTAACTACCTTCTTTGACAATCAAATCCCATTAAATCCTAACAACAAAGTATCAGTTATGTATGAAATAATTTAATATTTTAAAAAATTCCGTCCATTAACTTAATTTTAATTATAATTAAAACATATTTTACACTATAAACTCAAAGTTATAGTTTTTAAATTGTTTTTACGATTGAAAAATGACAAAATATTTTTGCTTATGCTAATCATAGAAATCTTTATATCGTTCACAAAATGGATTATTTTATTGCAAATTTTAATTTTTTTTTGTTTTGGTTTGATTGGAAAATCACACTTTTTTTCACAGTAATAAAATGGAATTACTACCGTTTTTGGCATTCGTATTAATTAAAAAATTGATGATAAAAATACGTAAACGAATAATAAAATTAATTAATTTAATTAAAAAAATGTCCGTATCATGTTTATCTTCATATAAGGTAAAACAGGTGATTTAGCGAATTAATTAAATTTTAAAAAACATTTTTGTGTTTTAGAAAAACTAAGGTCAAATAGGATAATATAGATATTTTGATTTAAGTTTATGGACGGTTTTTGGAATCGAAAATTTGTTTGTTTATTCTCCTTAACTGGGTTAGCAAGGACGTACTTTGGGTCAATTGCTTTTTAAAAGTGGCCTTTCAGGCTTAAATTTAATTTAATTTATTGTTTTGCTTGGCCGATGTCATACTAATTGCGAGCCGATGCATACCCTTAATTGCATGGCTAACAAGGAAGCATTGGACCAAAAATTTGACAAAGAAGCACAACTTACGTCCGAGTCTTTGATATTATGTGAAAAATTACTTTTATTCACTTTTTCTATTCATTTTGTTTCATTACCTAAAAGTTTTCTAATTTAGATTAAATTTGATTACATTTGGTGGTGATATGTTGTACTGCAATCAAAGTTATCTATTCAACCCAACTGTCTACTCCTTGCTGAATATCCAGTAAGAGAACCTTTTCCAAGCTAGCCATCTTTCTTAACTTTCATATAAGGAGAGGGCAACGTTTATACAGGCAATTCCTGTCGATAGAAAACCTTCCAGATCTGAGCTCTACAGTCTTCAAAAAAAAAACTGGGTTTTTTTCTTCCAATAAACAGAATCTACGTTCGTCTTTTTCTTCTACTCCAATATACTTGAGGTGTTTTCTTAATCTACAGTATCCTGTAAGAATCCCTGTCAGTTTAAAATAAAACGATATACAGTAAATAAATCATGCACAGAACCATTTATCTTAAGAGAGCATTTCAGAATACGAGATTTGCTTGTTTTGTAATAGCATAATCAATTATTGATTAGACAATGAATTAGCTTATGTTTTTTTTGCCGTGGTAGTATAGTAATGATCTCTGTTTTGTTTTATTTGCATACGCGGTAGATTTGCGGTGTGTGAATAAAATGTTTATTTGTTTCGAATTGGATGTATACCACCGAAAGAGAAGGATAGGTGGTCTTTTATAGATAAAGTCGATGATTATATTCTGATGATTGGACTTACTGTTGCTCTCCTTTTTTTGCTCAACTACGATATTCATTTCATATCGAAGTTAAATTGCTCACTCATTCTGGTTTTAAGAAATTTAAGCAAGTGATTCTCCTCTCCCTTACAATCCATTCTAAACCTCAGTAGGTTTTCTTTTGTATAAAGTCTTAATCTGCAAGTTAAGTGAAACAGTCTTATCAACAACTCTATTGGCGCAGTAGAATATGTTCTTATTGGCCCCTTTATGAGGAAACAGACTAGCCCTAGCAGATATTCCAACTTTATCTTCTCAGCGTTAAGCTGGTTTTCTTTTCGGTCTCATTATCTGTCCTCATTATCATCGTGCACATCCACAACAGGATACCTGGTCCCTATATGGTTTCTCCACAGGAGTTTGGTACCAAGAAATGCCTCCAGACATTTAGTCTAGACTGCAGTGGCAATAGCATCCACGTAACAAAGACTATTATTGTCCTGATTATTTAAACTAACCAGAATTTCATCTACCACTATACTTCACATGAGGGATGATAAGACCCCACCCTTTAGACAGTCCCCAATGGTGTCAAGGTTGATTTTACAACCAGTTTTAGGTTCTGCCATTCTAGTTTTGGTGATGCTCTTTTTCTTAATCCTCACTGAAAGCCTTGATGACCGCTCTGTGTGAAGAGTTGTAGAATGCTCCATCGATGTCCAGAAATGCCTTCCGTTATTTTGAACAGGGCGTTTCGTGTGAGATTTTTACGGGGTTCGGTTTGTCGTTTTTCAAAGTTGAGGAATATGCGCAAGTGCTTCTGAAGATTAAAAAAGGAGAGCGTTCAGCCAAGCTGCAGAAGAACTGAGACCATATCGTTCACCTCTGGTGGTTCAGTTGGCTGAAAAGTGGCTATGGCACATTTAATACTGTAAAATGTGTGGGCGCCCTTAAGTCCTCTGCGGCTAGTCTCACTTCTGGTTGGTCTCACTTCAATTTCTCTCAGAACGTCCAGAGCCGGTCTCTGCTTCTTGTTTTCTGTTTACATTCCTATACTTCGCCAAAGCTTTATGCAGTCTAGCCAAATAATGGCGCTGCAGAGATATTTTTTTTCGAACGTTTTGAAATTTCGTCTTTTAGGCTTCCTGATTTCTTTAAGGTAGGTGGTGGTATAATGTTCCAAGTTTTGGATTGTTTTGCTCTATTAAAAAGTTTCTTTACCTCTTCTTTTAATTTTGACAGTTCTTGCTTCATCAAAAGTGTTCTTTTATTATTTTATCCTAATAATTAGGGCAGCTGACTTTAAACGCCTTGATTATGGCATATGCCTGAGGGGTGATACTAAAAATTAAAATGATAATATTGTTGCTGCCTATAAGATAGTAGTGGACTGTATAGTTATTTGAAGTTCGATGAATTATTATCCTTGGATGAACAACATTTGGTTAATTGTATTTTGATAATTCTACCAATTTTAAATGTAAGGAGTACCACTGGCGATAGGTAGAAACTCGATGAAAAATGTGTATCATCTGCCTAATAGGCTAATTCGATGAAATCAATAATTGTAATATAATCTGCCTAGCAGGCTGGTACAATGAAATCAATAATTGTAATGTAATCTGCCTAACAGGCTAATTCGATGAAATCAATAGTCATTATATAAACTGCTTGACAGGCTCAATGCGATGAAACTATATTTAATCTGCTTAATAGGCATAGCTCGATGGAATCAATAATTGTAATATCGATGAAATCAATAATTGCAATGTCGATGAAATCAATAATATAATATAATCTGTCTGACAGGCCAGCTCGATGAAATCAATAATTTTAGTATAATCTGCCTAATAGGCTCAATGCGATGAAATCAATAATATAATAAAATCTGCCTGACAGATCAGCTCGATAAAATCAATAAATGTAATGTAATCTGCCTAACAGGCTAGTTCGATGAAATCAATAATAATAATATAATCTGCCTGACGACTCAGCTCGATGAAATCAATAACTGTAATGTAATCTGCCTAACAGGCTAGTTCGATGAAATCAATAATAATAATATAATCTGCCTGACGGGTCAGCTCGATGAAATCAATAATTGTAATGTCGATGAAAATCAATAATAAAAATATAATCTGCCTGACGGCTCAGCTCGATGAAATCCATAATGGTAATATAATCTGCCTAATAGGCTCAATGCGATGAAATTAATAATATAATACCGATGAAATCAATAATTGTAATCTTGACGACGTACATGGCAATCTAAGAATGGTCTAGAAAAGAAAAATGGCGAAAAGAAAATTTCTAAAACCACTAAGATTCTTTTTTGGTTATGAAAAAATTAAACCCCAAAAACTTTAACTACAATATAAAACTTTTATTTTTCCTTTTAGATTTAATACACTTTTTATTTTTAATATAACAATTACCACACTGTTTCATTTAATTGAAACAACAAAAGAACAAGAGAACAAGAGCTTTGTTAATAAAAATCATAGCTTATATACTTACAAAACATGTGATGATCAAAGCTGTCATAGACAAAATCCACAAAATAAGTTCTACCAACATTGGTCGAGCATTATTTCAGACTTTAATAGACGAAAAAAAACTAAACGCACTCACTGAGTAAAATAAGTGAATACAACAGATGACTGCATTACCGATGTGATATTTGAAGTATGACAGTTGTTTTGTTTTGGTGGAAATTTAATACAAGATAAGTCTAAATTATTTAAATTATTTACCTTAATTAACAATCATTATTATTATTATTTTCTAGCCCCATATGGACCATTGGCTGATTAAACATTCTTGGGATGATCAATGAATATAATTTAAATCAAGCTAAGTATAATATTTAATGAATTTTCTTCAACTGTATTTTGTTATTATTTTTAGAGTAATTGAACGCAAGGCGTTCAAAAAATTATTAGCAACAAATATTAAAATTAAAATTCATTGTGTATAATTTTGGTAAATATCGTTTTCCTTAAACTTGTCGATATTTGTTTGTAAATATTGACATGTCAATCTGATAGATAATTATGTAAATACATTCTCTATTATGTCATTAACGTCATCTTTATGTGAATATGGTAAATTCGTATAATATAATTATTTCAGTTAGGGTTCATTGTATTTCCGAGAAGATGATGTTACTGGCATTTGAGTGTTATGAGATAGATGGTTGAGCGAGGTTGAGTGTGATTTTTAGAGTAGAAATTGGAAAAAATTATTATAAAATGAGTCTTATTATTATAACTTTTTAACATGGTAAGGAATAATAGGCTAATGATACATAATTACTTTTAAAAGTTGAATAATTAAAATAAAAATTAAAATTATTATTTCTTTGTTCATCTCTTATATATTATGTGTGGAGCATAAAAGAAGTATTTTTCGTGCTGGATGAGAAACCATGCACTTGTGGCGGTGCCAGTCATTACATTAGACATCACTGCTCTGTTGGGCCTATTATTTATTGCATCAATGCCATGACTTTTTGAACGTACTACATAATACATCAGTGCCTTGTGAAGCGTTCTATTTATATCATCAGTACCTTGTTACGCGTGTTAAATCATTTCGTCTATGCCGTTAGGCGTACTATATTAGGATGTGTAACATCACCATTACTTGAAGCGTTGCTGACAAAATAATTGATTGTTTTTCATCTTTGAAATGAAAAATTACAGTCCACTATTATTTCTGTCAGGAGTAGCTCCCGTCCTTACCGTTACTTGCAGACTTAATTTAGGGTTCTCCTTAAATTGTTTTCACCTTTGGTTTCTGGGGTGCCGAATCAAGGATGGTTCCTCGGTTTTACTATCCCATTTAAGGTTCTATGATCCGATAAGGAGGATTCGTATTATACTCTCTAGTTTTTCATTAACTGTCTTACACCAGTACTTCCTACTGTTAAATTTAACACCTCTTGCATTGTCTTAACAATTCAAATAGGTGTGTTCCTAACATTAAACATGGTTTAGTTTTCTTTAATTAAATATTAAAACAAAAATCTCACTGGTTTGTGTTTATACTTCCCGATGTCTCGTTATGAGCTTTTGCATCACACAAGATGACAAGACACAACTTTTTCTTGTTTTACAATTCCGCTAGTGCCTGTATCCCTGCGGGCGGTATCATAAACACATCTCATGCACAGTAGACTGATACCATCACTATCACTATCTCGAGAATGCTTTCGAAAGGTGCAATCCTCTGCAGCGGCATTTTCATTCATCCCCACAACCATATTTTCCACAACATTGAATGTCGTTAAGGTTCACCCAGAGAAATATTTGGATGAAATATTCCTACAAGGGATAGTTTATGTAATAATTAAGTGTAATTTTCAACCGTGTCTAGTGAAGGAATAATAATTACATACCAAGTATTATCTATGAAATTTGTTCTAAACATTGATTATTCTTTGTATGAATGATAAAGCCTTTAGTTTATGTACGGATGATGCATAATATAATCATAATTTTATCACTAATTTTATTGATTAATACCGCAGAAAGGAATGATTTAACCCAAAAATTAGAATCACATAAGTCCTTATTAAGTATGTATTAAACTTTTATAAGCTTTAATTATGACATGTTATTTCATGTATTCTTCAATCTAGTTCTATCAATTATGTTTAATTAGACATTTGGTGTGACAATGTTATGATCAGTTTATCTATAACTATGGATAATATGGCATATTAAAACACATTACTTATTCATTATACCTATTTTATTATTTTCATTATTTTCTTGTTATCTAAAGATTCCTATATTTAAATAACAAATTATAAATTTAAGTAAATTACACATTTCTTAAAAATAAATATAATTATTAAAATTAAATAGTAAACTTATTGCAATTTTTAAATTTAATTAATTAAAAGCTTATTTATTAAAATTATACTCAAAGCATTCGTGGTAGGAAAAATTTCCTTCCATCGCTTTGGGTATGTAATTGAAAAGGTTTTTTATTTGTAAGCGAATCTATTTCTTTAAAGAAATGTTCTCCCTTTGACTCGCCTGTGTTATAAATTTTTTAATTGGAATCATGGCTTAAAATTTCAATTTCTAACAGAATTAGAATCAGCTTGCACCCGGATATTAGCATATCCTGTATTACATACAACTTTGATGAATCATAAACATGAAATCCATTTTTAAACAAAGTTCCTTTGTATCGAACTGCCGAAATTAATTCTACTGAATTATTTTTTAAGAATGGCTCCATGTTTAAATTTCTATAATAGAGATAATTATGTCTCAAAGACCTCATAGATTTTGTTTTTATAATATCAATATCTTTTTAGAATGGGGAATTATTTATAATATCAAACGCAAAACTGTAACTACATTTTTTACTAAGAGATAATGGTAGATTAATTCGTGAGGAACACACCTTAGAATATTCTTTAACCTGCTTGTTTTTGCTTTCTAATCGCATACAACTTAATGGTTTTAATGGACCTGAATATTCAATCAAACGGGGGTAATGGCATATGAAATGATGTTTTGGTTTTAAGGTTGTTTTAAAACAATTAATATATTGTGTGTGATGCTGTGTTATCAGTCCTTGTAAGGTAGCTATATCTGTTTTATTGAAAGAATCTTTTAACAAAAATTCTACAAGGTCATATAGACAAAGCACATATTTCCAACATACATCATTTTGAGGAACCTTACTACCCAAGAAAATAGTAAAATATTTAAGAAAACAATAGCTTTCTCTTGCAGACATATGTAAGTTCATGTTTTATATGTGCATGTTTTTTATCTTGTTTGATATCACTAGGGCGATTTTCAACTTCTATTTCTCCATAATCAAAGGATTTAATTTTGCTGTTGAGAAAATCTAAGGAAAAATAATTTTTTTCATAAATAAATATTTTCAAGGCATTTCCTAATCCAAATTTTACAATACCTTCAAAAACGTCATGCATTACATCGCAATAATAGTTTTTAGTGACATGAAACGTCTTAAGGCTGTTGAATAACGAATTAAATTTTACACCACTCAACTTAGAATCGTTAGTTTGGATATCGATCTCATGATTGTACACATTACGCAATTTACTTGTGTTTTCTATCACCGATTTTTGAAGGATTACTTTCTCTTCTATACAGTGTCTACAATATAAATTATGTGAAAATGATGTACTGTAGCCCATTATAGAATTTAGAGCTAGATTATCACCCGTTATTAGACCGAGTACAAATTTGACACATTTTTTATTATTATCGACTGTAATTACGATGCCTTCCGTTTCAATCAATTTCAAACATTCAATTAAGTGGGCAAGAGATTGATTAATTTCAAACTTTTTTAAGTGAGTAGTTTTCATTAACTGAGCAACAAATATATTGTTGAGTTTTAAGCTGGATGGTATGGATGGAAAATAGAAATAGAAACCTGCAATCGAGTGAGAACCTGCATGACTACCTAAAGCATTCCCAGTCTCAAAATCATCGTAATATAAAATATATGGTAAAACTATTTCGTTGGATGAAAAGAAACTCAGTTTTTCTCTCCACAACTTTCCCTGAACAAAATTAACTAAATTACTTCTGCAACTAAGCAACTGATTTGTATTTATCAAAGTTTCAGTAAGCACATTATTTCTTTCAAAAAATTTTTTAATTTGATAAATAACTGGTGACAATACACAAAAATAATTCAGTTCTTTTAAAATTGGTTGCCCTGATTTAAAAGTTTGTTGTACTTCACTGTGTATAACACAGTTTTTTGGACTTTCGAATCCAATTTTTTCTTTTAATTCTTGAATTAGTAGGTATTCTGTTTTCACTTTATCAAATATTGCCCTAATCACATTGAGAAATTCGTTAAAATCAACCTCTGAACTGGAAATAATGGGTCTTATTTCCACCAAAATCTCTAACAAAATTATTAAAATATGATTTTGAAATGATTTTAAAATTGAATCTATTAAAACAGTGGTCATGTTAGTTTTAGCATATAATTCAAGTACAAACTTTAATGCATTATTCTGTAATTTATACAGTACGTCCTTAAAATTAATTTTTATTTTATCATTTAATTCAACTGTTAGAGATTTACTTAATTCATTTGCATTAGACAATATAGTCGCTTCTTGCGATTGTCCCTTATTATTATTGGGTTCACTTATGTTAGAATTGAAAGTACAATTGCTTTCATGCTTATTTGTTAGATGGCGCTTGAAAGAGTTTCGGTTGGAAAAAAATTGGTTACAATTTTGTTGTTTACATTGTAAAACAGCGGTTGGGGCCAAAAGATGCATATAAGTAAAATGTTTCATTAAAAAATTTACACTTTCAAACGCATTCAAACATAGAAAACATGAAAACATATTGAAAATGTACTTTTTATATTAAACATTTATAAATTATTATTTTTGAAGTTCTGATAAGGTGTCAATTATATCAGATGACAAGTTATCAAAATTTGTAGTTATTTTGTATATGTACTTTTGTATTAAAATCCAAAATTTTTCTGACTGTTTGGGGTAAGCTAATCTAAATACAAAAAAAATTTTGAAACATATATCTAGAGCTACCAAGAAACTGTCGAAGCTATAATATATGTCGTCGTATACCACACAAAACTGTGCATTGGTGCTATTTATAAAAATAATAAATGGTTGTAGTTTTATATTTCTTGAAATAGCAAATTCCTTCGCTTGTTGGATTTTTTCATCCTTATGTTTAACACTGATGACTTCTACTATAAATGATTCGATTGAGTCATTTATAGTAAATTTTTTCAATTTGTCGTTTATTTTATGTTTCCCCGAAGGCTTTAAGAGATAATGAATCAACTTACACAGTTGTATATCAGGAATGTCTAAAACATAAAAGAAAAAAAACATATAGAACAAATAGTAATAAGATAATTATAATTAATATTCATTAACTGAAGTAATGAATAATTAATTAATTATTGATTATTATACCTTCGGTTTTTGACAGATCTTTCGCCTGCTGTAAAGCGTGTTTGTCCTTTAAACGTTTCTGGAGAATGGGTTTTATTTTATTTTTAAATTCTGACCAAGTATTAAAGAGGTACGCATGAGTTTCCGGATATAAAATTTCAAAATCGATTTCAACCTGCATAAAAAACAAAGAATTACATATTTTATTGATTACAGCAATACAAAACTGTTTACAGTCAAAAACAAAACTAAGTAAATTTTACAATTTTTTATAAATTTACAATATACAAAATAAAGTTTGGGTAGCGAAAATCCGAAATTCTACGTCCACGCCGTGCTACCTGGGTAACGCTAACAGAATTAGGTTGGTGTAGTTGAGAGGGGCAGAGTAAATACTGCTTATACTCAATGATTCTGCACCATGGCGAGTCATTGGCGCCATAAAACCAATGCAACTCAAGCGTCTGTTCTCCATGTTAGGGGCGGCTTGGAGCGGGCGTCTGTCTTGGATCAAGCGGCTCGCTATATAAATGTGTAGAAAGCGTCTGTTCTCCATGTTAGGGGCGGCTTTCAGTGGGCGTCTGTCTTGGATCAAGCGGCTCGCTATATAAACGTGTAAAAAGGTTGTTTCTGGTGACCTTAAGATGCAGAACGAACCCATTCACGAAAATTTGGGTTGGGCGAAGGGCTAACACCCCATTTCCGTAAAAAAATTATTGTCATGAATTCTGTACACAGGCCTCGGAATATCTCGGATTCATTATTGGAACGACCTCGGAAACTGTACCCGGACTACGATTTAAAAATGGGAACCTGGAACGTGCTTAGCCTCAGAAGACCAGGAGATCTCCTAAAACTCACTCAACAAGTCGAGAGCTACACACTGGATATAGTGGCATTACAAGAACTAAGATGGCCAGGCAGTGGAATCCATGAAACAGCGAAAGGATACACTCTGTATTATTGCGGTCATCAAAACGGAGGAGAATTTGGAGTTGGCTTTCTTATACACCGTCGCGTGAATCAGCATGTTATCGACTTCTGCCCTATTAATATGCGGTTATGCACACTGAGAATCCGCACGCAAAAATTCAATGTAACGATCGTCAATGTTCATGCACCTACTGAAGATAAAGCAGATGATATTAAAGACCTGTTCTTCCTAGAACTCGAGGAAGTCATCAATAACATCCCGCGGCACGATATAAAAATCGTGGTAGGTGACTTTAATGCTCAAATCGGTAGGATTGCAGAACTTAAAACACATATCGGCCCTAACAGCTTGCATCATACCAGCAACAATAACGGTTTTCGCGCAGCCGAGCTGGCTATGATGTATGATCTAGTAATTTCCAGCACTTTCTTCCCTCACAAGAGAATTCACAAGGCAACGTGGAAATCAAATGACGGAAGAACGGAAAATCAAATCGATCACGTCATGATCTCTAAGAGACACTCTACAAGTATAACTGACGTTCGATCATACAGAGGTGCTGATATGGACACCGATCATATGCTTGTCATCTTTAAGTACAAGTGCAAGTTGTCATCCACATTTAACAGACAAGCAAAAAAGACCGTGCGCTGGAATGTCGAAGCATTTAAACATCCGGAAACGCTGAATAGATATCAGGAAATAATAACACAAAACATAGAAGAGCATGACATCTCTTCTGAGATGCCATTAAACATACAAGAAGAATGGCAAACGCTTCAATCAACCATTATAGCCGCAGCACAAACTACAATCGGAAAACGACCACCGAAATCACACAACGAATGGTTTGACGACGAGTGCCGCCAATCCGTTGAAAATAAACAAAAACTGCGAGAAAAATGGTTAACAAGGAACACCCGAAGCTCCCAAGCTGATTATCTATGCGCCAGGAAAGCCTCAGCAAAACTTCTACGTAAAAAGAAACGCGAACACATGAAGAGCTGCATCGAAAACATCAACCAACATGCGGCCAACGGAAATTCAAAAGAGTGCTTTGCCAATGCACGAAATCTGACCAAAGATTTCCACCCAAGATCTACAGCCATCAAAAATGTAAATAATGAACTTACAACAAGTGAACGTGATGTGCTGGCAGTGTGGCGATCCCACTTTCAAGACCTACTGAATAGGACGAACGAAGTTCATCCTATTCGAGCAATTGCTCCATCAACTGAAGAGATTTTTGTCCCTTACCCAGCAATAGAAGAAGTGGAAGCTGCCATTAAAAAACTGAAAAATGGCAAATCACCAGGTTTCGATGGAATTCCCGCAGAACTTCTGAAAAATGGAGGAGCAGCTCTGGTCTCACGTATATACGATCTGATTCTTGCAATCTGGGACCAAGAAGAACTACCTGATGAATGGAAAACAGCTCTCATTGTTCCGCTACATAAGAAAGGTGACCGTTTAAAGTGTGAAAATTATCGTGGCATCGCACTGTTGAACACTGCATATAAAATACTAGCTAATGTTGTACTTGCTCGACTCATCCCGTTCGCCGAATCTATCATCGGTGACTATCAGTGTGGTTTTCGTCCCAACCGCTCAACCACAGATCAATGTTTTACATTAAGGATGATTCTGGAAAAATGTTGGGAGTACAACATCAGCATTCACCAGCTCTACGTTGATTTCAGGCAAGCATATGATAGTATCATCCGCGACAACCTCTGGTCCGCACTCATATGCCTTGGTATCCCAGAGAAACTTGTTTCTCTGTGTAAACTCACAACATCGGGATCAAATTGTAGAATAGTAATCGAAGGGTCAGTTTCTGATCCTTTCGATATAACATCAGGTGTTCGACAAGGTGATGCACTCGCGCCCGTACTATTTAATTTGGCGCTGGAGTACGCGATAAGAAAAAGCCGAATTGAGACACAAAACTGCATATATAACAAATCTAGTCAAGTTCTTGGCTACGCAGATGATATTGTGCTTCTCGGACGTAGAACAAGCGATATTAAGGATAGTCTCTCTCAGCTTGAAAGAAATGCTAAACGGCTTGGATTATGCATCAACACCAGCAAAACTAAAGTGTTAACAACATCTAAGAACATACCTCCCGGAAATCTGGATACTGGCGACTATGAAGTGGAACGCGTGGAAAACTTCAAATACCTCGGGTCTGTAATAACATCGTCAAATGACATGCAGGCAGATATCAAAGCCCGTGTCTCTGCCGCATACAGAGTTTTCTACGCATACTCAAAACTTCTGCGATCAAAACATCTTTCGCGGTCGTGTAAACTCACACTTTACAAAGCATTGATACGACCTGTGCTTACATTTGGAAGTGAAAGCTGGACACTGACTTCCTCCGATTGTAGAATTCTATCAACATTCGAGAGGAAAGTCATACGAACAATTTATGGTCCATGTAAAGTTGCTGAAAATCAGTATAGAATCCGAATGAATCATGAAATCAGACAGCTTCTTGGAGGCTGCGATGTAATCGGATTCATTAAATCCAACCGGATTAGATGGTTTGGTCATGTAGAAAGGGCTCCATTGGAAAGAATGATAAAAAAAGCGTCCCAACAACAACCAGCTGGTGTTCGTCGAAGAGGAAGACCTAGACAACGCTGGCGTGATGACATCATCCAAGACCTTCGTGATATAGGATGTCGAAACTGGGGTCAACTGGTCATGGAACGAGATGATTGGAAGCTGGTGGCACAGACGGCAAAATCCCTTCATGGGATGTAAACGCCAGAGAGAGAGAGAAAATAAAGTTCATCAAAAATCTTTTTATTGAGAAAAAAATTGTTTGGAAAAAACCATAGATTTGTGTTTCAAATAATTTTTGGATTTTAAGAAAAAAATTTACAGTGTATATACTTACAAGCCTAAATCCTTTCGAGTTTTTGTAAAGCGGCCACTGTGTAATTACTGATCTGATATCTGTATCTTTCGTCTGATCTGCGCTACGAATATGAAAGGACTGTTTCCATTTGCTCTCTACAGTTTCCCATGGAGCGTTATGCACTTTAAGCCAGTCTTTATTTGCGTCGTTGTCTTCTTGATCTGGATAATACGATATTTATTAATTATTTTGTACATATTTTTATTGTAAATTTATATTGCAAATACCTGTTAAGATCTCTTCCGACTGGTCTGTTGTTGAGATAGTAGAGCGCCGTCTCTTATTATCCGTGAAATATCCAACTTTTCTTAACTGCTTAGAAATTACTCTGTATTTATTATAGAGTGTTCCAGAGGGATATTTATTCTTCCGGAAGTAATAGTCCTATGAAATATCAAAAATTAACATTATATTTAAATAATATTTGTTATTATATATTATATAATACAATAATATTATATTGATTATATTTATTTCTTTTTTTTCTGCAACAAAAATATGTGAAATCTAATAAATTCTAATGCTTGAGCTTACAGCATTTTCTTCATGAAATTTTTGAATTATTTGTTTTGTGACACAATAAAAATCATTTGATATCATGCATTTGTTATTTTTAACATAAAAACGTGCGATATATGTACAAAGAAGTTCTCTAAGTTCAGGGGTAAGCTGTGGGGGGCTATTTGCCTCATACATAGATTTAATTTTAGCACCAGTTGAAGTGGCTAAAAAGCAATTTAAATCCTAATAATAAAAATAAAAGCATATTATACATTTACAAAAACAATACATGAAATGAATTATTTACAAACAAATCTAAAGAAGATTGTGTTGATGGGCAAAGCGTCTTTGATGCTGGTGTTGTTGATATTAACTCCTCCGTCGATGAAGGAAATTTTTCAATTAATGCATGACTACTACTAGGGTTAGATATCATATCAATGCTTTGGTTTAAAGTAATGTAATTCGGTAGATTCTGCAAAAAATAACTACTGTCAATATAAAGCCACATTCTAACAACAAATATCTCATCATTCAACAATCAAAATGAGCATAATATAACTAATGATGTCTTAATTAGTTACATTATGCTTTATACAAATGAATTGCAAACATTTCCATGTCAATTGATATTAATTTATATAAAAATTGTTAACTTTACATTTTTTTTTCTCCATTCTACTAATTTGGCTCGGAATTGCGCTTGGTTTCCTAGGTCTTCCTTAAAAATTGAACTAAGTTCAATTTCAGTTAAATATTGAAGTTTATTCAAATCGATGTTTTTACCTTTATAAATTGAAGTTAAATTTATTTTATATAGTTAGCTAAAATTACTGTAAACGAACTTATCAGTTTTGGTAACAACGATTCCATTGACCATTCTTTTAAAAGTTCGCCTAACGGATTTTCTTCCGGTACAATTATAAATGTGCTGTAAATGTCGGTGTCCTCAATATTGCTTGAAAATATGTTATCCATCTATTTAAATGAAAATTATTTTCTAAGTTTAATTTGAATGGAGCTTATATACTTTTTCTGACTGATAACTGACGTTCCGATCTAACTTTTAGGGCCGATTGAAATTGAAAGAGCGAAAAAAAATTATAAAACTTTTTGAGTTTAAAATATTGGTATAGTGAAAGGAAATGGAATATTTCGTAGGTTTATAACCTGTAAACTCTGGCTACTTTTAGTAAAATTTTTAAGATAACATTATGTATACAACTTGTTACTTTACGCAGACATTCTGCGTAAAGTAACAAGTGGTATACATAATGTTATTTGAATACTTATGCCAAGTGCAAACGCATTAGTCACTTTTTTATTGCATTATCCATAAGCGTAAGAATTTAAATGGGGTTAAAACTATTTTCTATTATAAAAATTTAAGTAACAATTTGTTATTAATGTAAATTTCAATGCAAGTTCATATTTGAAAGCCCACGTTTAGAGTGTATCACTGTCTTTTTTTATTATAAGTATTTAATAAACACTGATTGTTATCTATTGTTATCTTAAATAATCAGTATTTAATAAATAATGATTGACATACACTATTTTTGCTTTATTAAACTTACCTTTAACACTATTAAAATTGCAAAATAAACTTATAGCACACACAATTTAATTTCAAAACACTTTATTTCACACCACCTAATTGTAATGATTCTTGATGAAACAATGAAGCTTTAATTTTATATAATATTGTATGTTGAGTATGACTGATTGAGAGAGAAAGGGAGAAAAATCAAAAAATTGTATAAATTATGAACATTTGGACTAAATAGAACCTTATTAAGTATAAAATATCCATTCGTAGTGATGGATAACGAAATATTTCGAAGAATTAATAACGGTAAATTCTTTTTATTTTTCATTAAAATTATTCAAAATATTCAGTGATCATGCTTTAATAAGCACTTTTTTTATTGAATACTTCATCCTGACTTAAGAATAAGTTGTCCTCAAATAGGAATAATAATAAAAATTAGGTTTGTATCATTCTTAAGAGGAATATTTAATGCGTAAATAAAAATTGGCGTTTTTATTACTTTAATAAGTATAATTTCTCCAAACACATTTCTCTGGGTGTTGCGGCTGCTTTCCTAGATGATGTTGATATCTAAGGTTCTTCCTCTGAGATGCCATTAGCCGCTATTGCTTTGTTTCTCTTGAAGTTGTCGTTCGAGGTCCAAAGACATCGACTTTGATAAACCGCAGATAAGGATATTCTCTACCCCCGATATAGTGTTTTAGCCCGGTCGTCGAATAAAGTCAGTTGGCTTGTGCCCTTATTCCAACTTCCAGACAACTGCCAATCCCTTACAAATGTTCCGGCATTTTTAATTTCTAGCAGCATGAGGCATTTCTGCCTTGTTGGCCTAGCACTTCTTGAAAGAAAGACTGACACATTGTGAGGAATTGTACACAGGTTTGAAATGATAAAACCCAAATCCGATCCTCCGATTAGTGAATTCTATCACCAGTTACTTCACTAGCCCTACTTCAACAAACTCCAGCTCCGAGAGCTCCAAAAATAATTTTTAGCTAGAATAGTCGCCACTGTATTTTCTTGCGAAAGTCCCTCTAGTTCACTTTTGTTATTTATTCCAATGGTTTGTGCTTCTGTCCACGTTAAAAAACACAAAATGTTGTAGTTTTATATCTTTGTTTTTAAGACTTTAAGCCTTATCGACCTTTGTTTATTATTGTAATTTATTGTTTTTTCCCAGACTTGGGTATCAGATTTTTAGGTCGCTTTTCTTTTCCGCAGTTAGTTAAATAAAAATTATTTGAGGGAACAAAAAATGTTTTTTATTTAACTAACTGCGAAAAAGAAAAGTGGCCTAAAAATCTGATACCCAGGTCTGGGAAAAAAACAATAAAATGTAGTTTTATATTCAAATCATCCGTTATGAAAATTTGTTGAAAATTTTAGAAAATTTATCCGATAGAAATATGTAAAAATTTATCTCTCTAATGATTTTTTAGTCAAACCCAGAACTTTGCCATTATTCTGCATCGCCCTAAGGACCAAGAACATGGTCAAATCTGTTAAGTGGTCCCTCTACTGGGGAACTCTACTTTCCCCTAGTTTACTGGGGAAATTGCAGAATTTTTCAGGCAACCTGGCAGATTTTAATGTATGATTATCAATTTTTTTCCATCATTAAATAGTACTAAATAACTTTGTTCCAACTAATTTTCCCTAATATTATGACTTCATACATGTAGTCAATTAATTAGCAGAAGTGAGCACTATTTGCACTCCGGTTTGTAATAAAAGCTGTTTTGTTATTAATGCTAAAGTCCCCAAATAATATAAAGATTTGTCCTTAATAAGTAGTTTAATGACAGGGCAGAAATTTAAGTTAAGTAAATAATATCCTCAATGGAGTAATTGATAGCGTGTCTTTCAATGAATTCGAACAGGGCACTGATGAGGAAGTTTTGAATTCATCCAAAACATGTAAATGAGAAATGGAGTTTTTTTCTGAGAAATTGCCAATCATACCTTCCAATTCGAAAAAGTTCAAATTATTTCCTTATACTTACTTGAGTTTAATTGCTCACAAAAATTCTCCAAAATTTTTTTATCATATATCATTATTTTTAAAAACAATTGATTTCTCCACTGCAACGGCAAGAAATTTTCTGACCTAAGATCCTGAGTAAACGATATTATTAATTTTCGGCCATTTCAAAAGCACCATTTCTTCGAGACAAATCGAAGCGCAATATTGGGTTAAAAATTTAGTAACTCCATGCCGACTTTAGTTTAAAAAAAATTCATTGAGTTTTATATTTGATGCAGTTTTTGTTGAAATTTTGGAACATGTTTAGCTATCATCTGATGAAGTAGTTCCGTTTATATATTTTTCGGTGAAATTTACCCCACCCAAACTTCGTTCAACCCCACCCAAACTTCTATAAGGAAATCTGAAAAAGATGTTTAGAAATTTGCTTTATCAATTCCGCAGTCTAATGAAGAGAAGTGGTGTATTTTATGGAAGTAACCTATCAACCCATGAGTTTTTCAAGATAATCTGTAACAAAAATCTCCATAAAATAATAAAAACGATTTCACTGAACAAATCATGCGAATAATGCTGATAAAATCGGGATCTGGTGCAACAATTATTGATAAACCTTCACCACAAACTCCCCTTTGCGCATATTTTCACCACAATTTTCACAAAACACATGAATAATTAGCTCGGCAGACGAAATATTTTCTGCAGTAAAATCAGTTTTATGATTTAAATACAAACTTAACTTACATAATAAAAATTGATCAACAATTTTTCCATTCTGATGTAAAATCATATTGATATCACGGATATAATCAAGTATGATAATTTAAAACAAGAATTCCACTAAAATTTATCAACATAGGTCACATCACCCACGACAATCCGTTATCTGGGACATCCGTTTCATTTGTTGTCACTGTAATCAATAAAATTAAATCAATATTTTCAATGTTTTTTGCCCTTAACGATAACTATTATTACGACAGTTACACTTAATTTTCATAACGAAACAATATCAAAACAACAATAACAACATAAGACATTAAAACAATAAATTATAATTAAAAGACAATAAAGAATGACATATATCTGTTAAATTAACAATAAAAATTTTAACACTTTTGTCATATATATTTTATTTGAGTGCGCTGGGTGGTACATTATATACATAGAAATATTTTTATGAAAAATTTCGTTCAGACTTTGGATTCGTATGAAAACAGAAATCATTGTCAATTTTCAGTATTAAGTTAAAATAAGGCTTAAAAGTCACCCGGTAAATATAATTTTATTATTAAAAATTAAATTAAAATATTCAGTAATAATAGTTATTTATTATACAAGGGAAAAAAGTAGTAGATTTTAGCTCGAGGTTGTGTTGTCTCCCGACGCGAAGCGGAGGGAGACAAAAAACCGAGAGCTAAAATCTACAATTTTTCCCGTGTATAATACACTATTTTTTTCTGTGACTGGACAAATATTAATATAATTATTGAAAAAATAATATTAAACAAATATTACAATATGTATATTCACCACACCATACGAATTTTTCTTGAATAAAAACTTAAAATTAAGTTTCATTTTATTTGTCAAAACCAGTTATTAACATCAAGAAGAAAACGGTATAACTTTTCTTTAACATTAAAATAGTCATAAATGTTCATAAATATTCATAATATTTATCATTTATGTGTATATATGTATTTATATATATATTTTTATCTATCCGGGAAAAAAGTACATACTTTTTTCCCGGGGAAAAAAGTATTTTATGAAAAGTAGCATTTTTGCACCTGTCAGCAGAAGTAAAATGTTAAACTTTTTTCCCGTCACAGAAAAAACTAATTTGTCATAAAAGAATTCAAGATATCATTAGAATTTCAAGAAAAAAATTCAATGCTAAAATTAAATTAAACGGAAATTAGAATTCTTTATTGACAAGGATTCCGGACTTTTATTTTATGATGCGATGCATAAATGGATTGTTTATTGAGCTGGGTTAGTTTTTCTGGTTATTGAATTTTTTTTCGTGAGTTACATATGAACCGGTTTGTCAAACATCGTGATTTGCATAAACTTAAAAAGAAATATTTGGGAATGGTTACGTTCGGTAGTAACAAAGATAGTGTTAAGACCTTAGGTGGTACTCCTTAAAATGTTTTAATCACTGAATATTTATAGTTTATTTCATTTATAAGACATTAAATTTTTCATTGCCAATCAGATTTAAAAGTGTCTGAAATCCTCAGTAGCAATTGTCCAAACGTGGTGATAATTGTGGTGATAACGTGGTGATAATCAAACGTGGTGATAACCCAAGGCCGAAGGCTAAGTGCTCAATGATCAATGCCACTTGCTAAGAAATTTTCTAAAAAATTATGAGATTTTATCACCGGTCGAGGGAAGGAATTTTCCAAAACATTATGAGGCGTCATCACCGGTTCATTCATTTCGAAATTTTTTTTCCAACCGAACTAACTAACTAACAATTATCTTTTAACTGAACCATTTAAGACATTTATGAATTTATTATTCTAATATTTCATATTTCTGTAAAAAAATTAAGTATTTGTGATAATTGCCGTCGGGAAATTATCAGTTGAAATTGCCCAAAGAAGGTGATAGTTCGAAATAATTTTTTGCGAAGGTATCGAAAGCAAGTTGATTGGTAATAGTTTGAGGCAGTAGGCCGTTTTCTTATGTTTTATGCAACAATGAAATATCTTCACTATGAAAATTATTTTGAGGGAAAAAAAATTGGATGCGTCAAGAAATATTATTCTAAGGTTTTAATATATAAAATATTCGGATTTAAAAAAATAAAATATTCGGGAAGATTTACCGTGATTATTGACCTTTTCTTAATAATTTCTCTATTATTAGTATAATTAAAAAGGGATTGGGCAAATTAAATGATGTCATTATAATTTAGAGAATTTAATTTTTTATATTGTTTTTGTTTAGATAACATGTAATATGTATCTATAATACACAGTAAAAATTTAATTTTTAATTCAGGTACAACATTTTTGGAGGAGAAAAGTGTAAAGAGAAGGAGCAAGAAATGCAAGGGAATAGCAGAGGAGAGGGAAGGACATGTGTAACGGAGGTGATAAGATTTTTTATGCGAGAGAAATAGTTTCTTTATATTAAGCTTAAATTTTTTAAGGTTGTAACTAAATGGAAAAAAGTGGATTTTAGAGAATTCCATAAAAAGGTAGTTCGTGGGAAAAAGACGAGACATATTGCTCTGTTCGGCCAAAGAATGGTTCAAGCGAGTGTTCATGGAAGTTTGTTGCTGGACGATAGGGCGTGGAAACTGCAATCGTAAAGACAATGCCTTTTTTATCTCAACTGAAAACTTACTATAATAGTATATATAAGATACACAGGTCACAGAGGGCTCCGATATTGCGTTTATGATAGAGGGTATCCAACACTGAAAGAAAAAAGTAAGTATTTTCAACAGAAAACACGTATTAATTTAACAGAAATTTATGTGAGTTTTCAGCCACCTTAGCACTTTGTTATTAAAACATTTTTTGCTATGTTAAATATACAAAAATTTACACACTCATTTCTGTACAAAATGGGTTAAAAGGGGTTAAAAGGTTAACCTCTCACAATATATTTTTATTAAATAAAAACAAGCACTTTTAATTTAATTTAGATTTAATTTATTTGAACAAAGTTTCGATTCAATTTATACTTTATAGTTACAATTTTAATTTTCGTTTTGATAAACAAATGTTGTTCGACCGAACGCAAAACTCAGAGTGAGTGTACTGTAAATTGTTTTAATTTTTAATTACAATAATTATATTTTTATTAAGGCGAATTCAGCTTATGTTGGACCTGTTTATTTATTTTGTTTCGCCGAATGTTGTCGTTGTTATTTGATTTGAAATGTAATTATTTCAGTGTTTTGCCGCTACATATACTCCCCTGTTACGTTTTCTACGTACCTTGTATTATCAATTTATTTTTATCCGGCTAAGATCTTCAGCTGAGGCCGTGGATGGAAAATTCACCAGCGTTTACAAACTCTTTTCCATAATCTTCCACAAATTAAAACTCTTAGTTTTTAATAATAATTTTATTTTTTTATAGATATATATTTATATTTTTTTTTCTATTATTGTTTACGTTTATTTTTTTTTTTCTTTAATTTCATAAGTTAAATTTAATCACTTTTTGGGTTGGTTATGGTATTGCATAATTTATGTGTAAACTGAACTTAACTTTAACTTTTAAACTATTCAAATACCAATTATTGTCTTTAATTCTTTATTTTAATATAGCTACTATTTTTAGTGTAAATTTACTGGACCCCAAAGAAGTATGATTTTTGTTTTTATAAATGTTCATATATTCAAACTTCAACTCTTAAATATTTGTCGAATTATTTTATTATGTATATAAATAAAAAACTTAAAGAAATTCAAACTGGATTTTACAATAAAAACAAAAAAAAATGAAAAAAAACACAATTTACTAAACGAAAAAACTATAATTTTGTTCTGAAGGAGAGTATCCTTTCAGAACCAATAATAAAAACTTACTTAATTTATTTTTCCACAAAAACTTCAAACTATCCTTGATTCTGAGAAGATTGTCCCCTCTTCAGAATCTCGAAAGGAGGAGTTTTTACCAAAATATTTACACAAACTTTTCAAACAGAATTAACTCCTCCTTAAACAAAATTATTAAATATTTACAACAAAAATTAAACTTATAATTAACCAATTAAAATAAGCTTATCCTAAATTATATTGCACATAAAAAATTGAAAAAATTTACTTTCACCTAACATCATGGAAAAACCCTACATCTGGCAAACACCTTACAGTTAAAAATTTCCGAAATTTAATCAAACGCAATAAACTTAAATAGACAAATTAAACAACAAAAAAAAGACAAAATATCCTTTTTTATGATCTAATATTTTTCCATCATGTTAAGGCGACACAATTATCAGACATAATTGTGAGTGCAATAAAAAACTTATAAATAAATGAAAAAAAATTTATAAATTTATTTACACTTTGGCAAACAAAAATTGTCAGAGTTTAACCAAAGAAAATGTATACATATATAGCATATAGATATTGAAGAAACACCGTTGAAGTACTTCAACGGTCGTTTCACCCCCACCAGATCAAAAATTAAGAATTTTTAGATCGATACAAATTAAAATGAACTTTTTTTGGTTGCTTTTGCGTACTTTTGTCTGCCGACAGGATGCTGTAGGCTGGTTTTAACCTGTCAATGCCGATCGTCGTGTTCTTTCCTTGAATGTCCACGACGAAAAATTTACGCAGTTTGCGTACAACTGGAAACGGCCCTTCGTAAGGTCCTTTTCCTGTACTAAGGGGTCCTTTTACTTTGTCCACTCGGACAAAAACGTGAGTACAGTTGTCGAGATCTTTGGGAATGAAGATGTCGGTCTGATTGGGTTGCCTAGAAGGAGTAGGGATTAAGGTCTGAATACATGTTCGCAATTTCTTAATAAACTCAGACGTGTCAGAAGTGTTGGCTGTAGGAGAGTCGACAAAGAATTCGCCGGGGACTTTTAAAGTTTGACCATACACTAGTTCTGCAGGTGTGCAGTTGAGGTCTTCCTTGAAAGAGGTTCTTATGCCAAGTAATACTATTGGGAGTTCTGTGCTCCAATGAACGGTATTGCATCGTGCTTTCAACGATGCTTTAAGTTGACGATGGAAGCGTTCGACAAGACCGTTTGCTTTTGGATTGTAAGCAGTTGTGCGGATTCGATGAGATCTTAGAAGCTTAGTGAACTCGGTGAACAGATTGGATTCGAATTGTCCGCCATGATCTGTCGTTGTAACCGAAGGAATACCAAATCTAGAAATGTATTCCTGTAAAAGTGTTGACGCTATGGTACTTGCTGTCATGTCCTTTAATGGATATGCTTCTGGCCAACGTGTGAAGCGGTCTACTGTAGTCAAAATGTAGCTATATCCATTTGATTGTGGTAGTGGCCTAACGATGTCGATGTGGATATGTTCAAATCTGCAATTCGGTAATTCAAATTTACCAATTGGAGATTTTGTGTGCCTGTGGATTTTTGATCGTTGACACGATTCACAAGATTTAGCCCATATCCCTGTGTCAACATTCATTCGAGGCCAAAAATACTTCGCAGTAATTAATTTTCGCGTTGCACGTATGCCAGGATGTGATAAACCATGCAAGTTATCGAAAATCGTTTTTCTGATGCTGTGTGGGACTTATGGTCGATTATAACCAGAAGATGTCTCGCACCAGATTTTGTCGTTGCTGCCTGATGATTGTATGAACCTAAGTTTAACTTTTGATGATCTTGACGGTTTGTCAGGATTAATCAATTTCTTAAGTTCATCGTCCTCCTGTTGCAATTTTGGTAAGTCTTTCAAGTTGAAAGTAGAAGTGTAGATTTCTGTAGAAGATTCTTCACCAGAACGTGATAAACAATCACTGACGACGTTGTCTTTACCTTTGATGTGTCGTATGTCTGTGGTGAACTGTGCAATGCAATCTAGGTGACGTAGTTGTCGTGGACTTCTTAAAGTTTTGGAGGAAATTGCTGTGATCAGAGGCTTGTGATCAGTATAAACAGAGAAATTTTGACCTTCGACAAAATAGCGAAAATGTTTAATTGCGAGATAAATTGCTAATAGCTCTCTATCAAACGCAGAATATTTTGCTTCAGTAGGAGTGAGTTTCCTTGAGAAAAATGCAAGTGGCTCCAACATCCATTGTTGTACTGTTGTAGTACAGCTCCGACTGCAGTGTTCGAAGCGTCTTATGTTATGTTGAACTGTGTGTTGTCCAACGGATGTGCTAAAAGAGTAGCGGCGGCAAGAGATTGTTTGACCTTAATAAAAGACTCGCTACAGTCTTCTGGCCAAGAAAAATTGGATTTGTTCTTGCCTTTTTTAATCAATGATGCCAAATGCCCGTGAATAGGCGCTAACAATTCGGCTAAACGTGGTATGAAGCGGTGATAATAATTCACCATACCTACCTAATTGCTGTATTTGGCGGATTGATGTTGGAGCTGGAAAGTTGAGGATGGCAGTAACTCTATCTTTCGATGGGAGTATGCCGTTTTCCGAAATATAGTGGCTCAAAAAATCTAGTGATTTTTGGCCGAAGATGCATTTTGAAGCTTTTATATTTATGCCATATTCAGTTAGGCGAGTGAAAAGTGTCTCCAAGTGCAGAAGATGTTCTGCTTCGGAGCGGCTAGCTATGAGGATATCATCTATATAGACGAAGACGAAATCCAGTTCCCTTGTAACTTCGTTGATGAAGCGCTGGAATGTCTGTGCTGAGTTTCGTAAGCCGTAAGGCATGCGAGTGAACTCTAACAATCCGAAAGGTGTAGTTATAGGTGTTTTATGGATATCCTCATCTGCCATAGGTATCTGGTGATAAGCTCTTACCAGATCTATTTTGGAAAAAATTTTGCATCCTGCTAGTTGCAAGGAAAAATTTTGTATGTTTGGGATGGGATATCTATCCGGAACAGTAGCAGCATTAAGCTGTCTGTAGTCTCCACAAGGTCGTCAGTCCTTGTCTTTTTTCTGGACCATGTGCAAAGGAGAGGAGACTGGGGAGTTAGAAGGACGACAAATACCTAGTTCCACCATATGTTCGAATTCGGTCTTTGCAGCTTTGAGTTTTGTCGGGTCCAAGCGTCTTGGATTAATGGACGGAAGTTTTCCATTAGTCACAATGTAATGCTTTACATTGTGCTTAATTTGGAGGCCATAGTTTGGTGCCTCGGTAAGTGACGAAAACTTTTAAGGGAGAGTGCCGAATTGATTGTCGACGCTGAAATGTTTAAGAGTAGGCGTATTACAATTGGTGATAATTGCATTCACATGAAGAGATGTTTTTGAATCGATTAACTTCCGATTTTTGAGGTCGACCAAAATGTCATACTTCGAGAGGAAATCAGCACCTATTATAGGCCTGTTAACGTCTGCCAGTATGAAAGTGTGTGTGAATGTACGCCTAAGTCCAATGTTCAGTTTCAACAGTTTAGTACCATATGTTGGAATTGCTGTACCGTTAGCAGCAGTTAGCGTTTGAATGGGATCTTTATTGCCGTGTGGAAATGTAGAATGGGGTAGTACTGAGACTTCAGCACCACTATCGATTAAAAACTGTAATAAGTTTTCATCGTCCCTAACAAAAAGACGGCGTGAATTGTAGATCCCACTGTTAGCCGTAGTAACAGCGGGACTTAATAGTTTCCCGAGTTCTGAAATTGCGAAGCTGTTACGTCTGCTTCTTTGTAATTGCACGGTCTTAAACATTTACGTGCTTTGTTGCCAAATTTTCTGTGATAGTAGCACAGATCTCGTGATCTAGAAGAAGATCCGATGACGAGATCTGGAAGAGCGTCTGAAGTTGTAATTCGTTCTTGAAGTTGTTGGCCGACTTCTGTAACCTATGTCTTGACGAGACAATCGGCTACAGAGATCGTCAAAACGTTTATTGAATTGTTGTTCGAGTCTTTGCTCGAGAATGGCAAGGTCGTTATCCCTATCACTTGACGTTGCCTTGCATTGGGATGTTGACTGCGAAGTTGCAGCAATGGATGAAGACGTGCGTTGAGCAACTTCCCAGATTTTGTCGGCAATTGGAAGGATTTCTGCAATATCCTTATCTGCCTAGGGAGCCACAGATGATCTTAGAATAGTTGGCAAGCGCTTAAGCCAAAGCTGTTTAAGAAGGTCATTGTTGACCAATGATGAGTCGCCAGTTTCAGATTGAAGCTTGCGGTAAAATTCTGAGGGGCTTGCGTCTCCAATTTCTTGAAAACCTGATAAAATTCTATCTAAGCGCTTAGCCGCACTTATAGAGTGTCGCTCTAAAAGTGCATTTTTGAGAAAATCGTACTGACTTTGTGCTGTGGCGGATGCTTTAATAACGTCTAGTATGTTAACTACAACATCTTGTGGCAGAGCGGTTAGTACTGCATTAAATTTATTGATGTCCTTAACAATTTTGTTATTTTTAAAAGTAGTTTCGACAATTAAAAACCAAGCTTCTACCTGGTTGATGCCAAAAACTTGGAAGCTTTGTTTTATTGAGACTATGCATCCCTTTTTTGGAATTAGTAACATTCGCGTTTTGTATTGCGTCATCTTTTTCGTCAGACGATGACATTTTGGATATAATGTCCGAGCGTATCAAATGACAAGACCAAAAAAAATGTAAAAAGCAAATTGCAGTAGAATTGTTTCCGTTAAAAAAATTTTAGTTGTATAGTTTTAATTTATAAAGCAACACTATGTGACAACTCGATCGAACGATAGATACCAACATTCAACAGAAGAGTATATGTATGCACCACACGCAGAAACAACAACATTAAATTTGTAAACACTAAAAAGTTTTTGTAATGAATGAATCAACCGAATTTTGTAAAACGTAAATATATAAACCAAAGTAAATCCAACGAAAGCCGAAAAATATTGGAATATTATTTAAGTAGCGGTAATTGACAAACCGTTGCTCCTTTATATGATGTGATGTAATGCAAGTATGGATGATTTAATTTCGTTGCATGTATTTTTATGGGATCATGATTGATGTGGCTTCACGTCCGAAGCTCCCTCGCTGGGCTGTAAATGCCAGAGTATGATAAAATGTGTTGAAATTTGTTATTGTTGGCTTTTATGTACTTGTTTTGTGGGTTATAGCTTAAAATTTTGTTCTATAACATGTGTTTGTACATACAAATATAATTATATTTTAATATTTGTTACATTAGAAACTTTTTGCTTTTTATCTTTTTATGATTTTTTTCTTTTGAATTCACTGTTTGCATGTAATTAGTTATGTATTTGTTTGTAAAGTGAACACTTTTTAATTTGTTTTAAGAAAAATATGCATTTTTTTTGAAAACACGTTGTTTTAAACTAACTTGTATTTCACAGTTCACAGTTTTTCACAATTTCTTAAAAATTTGTTCACTCGCGTCGGCGATTAGAGATTTGTTAGTTTTTAAGCGAAACCCGTTAGGATTTACAGACACGCGTGTTGTGGACGTTTTCAGATTTCGCTAACCGTACCGGCGTGCTTTTTCGGGGTCACCACGTGAAGGGGTTAAAAGGTTAACCTCTCACAATATATTTTTATTAAATAAAAACAAGCACTTTTAATTTAATTTAGATTTAATTTATTTGAACAAAGTTTCGATTCAATTTATACTTTATAGTTACAATTTTAATTTTCGTTTTAATAAACAAATGTTGTTCGACCGAACGCAAAACTCAGAGTGAGTGTACTGTAAATTGTTTTAATTTTTAATTACAATAATTATATTTTTATTAAGGCGAATTCAGCTTATGTTGGACCTGTTTATTTATTTTGTTTCGCCGAGTGTTGTCGTTGTTATTTAATTTGAAGTGTAATTATTTCAGTGTTTTGCCGCTACAGTTTTTTGTAAACAAAATATAATATTTTGTTATAACAACATAGCCAATTTTTAAGAGATAAGTTAGTCTAACAAACATATATGTACTTTTAACAAAGCTTTTTTATAAAACGACATAGTTTTTATTAAAGAAAAAATAATATTTTGTTATACCAACATAGCCAATTATAAAGATTTAATTAGCCTAACAGAGATATATGTACTTTTAACATAATTTTTGTAAAAGTTTTATTTCACTATGTAACTTTGCTAAGTGAAAACAATAGAATTATTTGTTATTCATACATACTAATGAAGTGACTGCCATAATTAAAATAACTATATATTTTGTGGAACCTTGGTTAAAATTAACAATATTGGACCTTAAGACTCCTTCTAAAATTTGGAATAAAAACACTTTTTCTAAATAAATTTATTTATTAACAATGATTTTATTAATACTTATATATAATATAAAATTAAAATTTTAAATACACAACTTTATTATATAAATTAAATTAATGTATTATTAGTTAAGTCACCTTAATGTATATATTTATGATAAATAAACATTTTTATTATGCATAAGTTTTATTTATAATTTATTATAATTTATTTATTTATTAAAATTTATTTATCATTATAATTTATTTATTTATTTATTAATCATTCGTTATAATTTATATATTTATTTATTAATCATTCGTTAGAATTTATTTATTTATTTATTAATCATTCGTTAGAATTTATTTTGTTTATTATAAATGTTTTATGTTTTATGTACCATTTTATGTTTTTTTATATAAAAAATATTATCCTGAGAAGTGAGAAGGATTGTAATTAACATTTAAAGACTATAATACTTCAGCTAATAAAAATCAAAAAAATTAAATAATGTTTAAAATTCGAATATATTGTAGAAGTTGATTATTTTAAATCTAAAATTTAATAAAAGAAAGCATATAAACATATTTATGCATCTATGCTCTATCTTAAGATGCGTTATAAATAAATTCACATTATTTTTTGATGTTTTACATAAGAAACAAACGTACATTTTAGATTGGATAAAACAGATTTAAGATAACTTGGATTCCTTAAACTATTTAATGAAACTGTCGGTTATGGATACTGTAGATGATGTTACCGTAGATTATTGTTCTTTAAAATATTTCTTGAAATTGGTAAAGAAAATGTTTATTTATGGAATTCGAATATGTTGCGTTGTCGTTGCCAAATTAAAATTAATCTGAGCAAATTAATTCAGTAAACAAAATTGAGTATATTTAATTCAGACAATAGTTCGAATTGGTTTAAGTCTGTATTAGGATTGCAATAATTTATTGTATATTTTTTATAATTTTATTCCATTTAATATATTTTAATTTAACTTTTACTTAATTTTAATTTCTATTTTAACTTTAATTTATTTTAAATTATTATATAAAGCTAAATTTTTCAAAGTTAAAACTCAGATTAATTTAGTTCAGTTAACGAAAACGTAACAATTTTTTAGCAAGCGGCAAACATTTAACTTCAACTCACCAATTCTTTATTCACCTCTCTTGAAATTTATATATGTACTGCTCGAATTGTATCTATACCACTTTATTTTGTTACCCTTAAAACATTACTTATATCATCTTGTGTTATATAATAATAATAAGTTTTCCGCGAATAGAAATCGAGCTATCAGGATTTCAAAAATAAAAGTATATAATATAAATATAATTAAAGACAAATAAATGCTTCATAAAAAGATTGAATTGCTTACCTGTTAAATTTTTAAATAATTTAATGTTGTATATTATTTTCCCTTTCTTTAGCAATCTATAAATGTTTTTGTTTAGTTGCAAGAGAAGTTTTTTTTCATTTCCAAGCACAAAGACAACACGTTTCAAATGGAATTAATTTTAAATGCAATTCTTAAATGAATTTCGGCATTTTACAAAATGTCCTCTTATTTTAAAATAGCTCTACATACTTATAACAATTCTTTCAATTTGATTAACATAGTACTCCGTTACTTTAACTTAGCCTCGTAAACTCAATTTCTCTTAACATAGCGCTCTGGTATTATAATATATGCTTAACAGAGTATATGTTAAATATTTTTACCATTGTTAATCAAAATAAGCTACCTCCATGTTAAAATAACTAGAGCCATGTAATTTTAACAAAACCAATGTTTGTTTACAAAATGAATTTGCTTAGGTAAAATAACGAATCGATTTTTGTATTAATAACATAATTGAAAAAAACTAGCAAAGTCAATTTTATTGAAACGTAACATAAACTATGTTATTTTAACAAAAATATTTTAATAAAACAAATTTGGTTAATATTACGAAGCTTTTTTTCTCAGTGAATGAATTTGTTAAATTAGCATCATTCATTAATTTGCATGCCTGGCGTTGAATTCTATCTAATGCGACTAAATATGTTTTTGCGACTAAATATGGAAACATGGAAATTATATTCTATATGAGGTCTTAAAAAATCTTTATGTATGATTAGCAATTCAGAAGAAGACTGAGCGTGTGAGCTGATAGAGAGTTATTGATTGGTGAATTATCAATGCAGGTTGAAAGGTCCGAACTGTCACGGTTATGTGTGTATAGAGACAAGCATAAAATTTAGATGTATTAAATATGACCTGGTAAGTTTTCCCCCAATTGAAGATGATATTGATATTCTGTAGCATAAAAGACATCATTTCATCTCGTTTTGAAGCGATTGTGATTTAATTGATGGGGGCACGTTTGTGAAAATTGTACCCAAAATATAAGGTACTATCATCCGCGGATGAATGGATTGGATTAAGAGCGGATAGTAAAAGATCGTTTATGAAAATAAATAATAGGGTGGAGGAAAGAACAGATCCTTAGGGAACATCAGCGTCAAAAATATGGGAGCTAGAGATTGCGCCATCGACAACTACCTAAATTATGCAATTGTTCAGAAAACTTTTAATCCAAGAGACTAAAGAGCTAGCAATGCTCAGTGCTGTTAGTTTAACAAACAATGACTTATGCCAAACACAGTAAAAGGCTTTAGAAACACTCTAAAAAATCGAAATACGGAGACGTAAATTTACCATTATAATAAGCCTTAATTTACGTCTTTTTTTAAGTAATATTCCTCTCGCAGTTAAAAATTCCACCAAGAAGGTGTATTGTAATTATTTTACGGCAAAATGCGTAAATTTTAATTTTTTTGTTGTGTTTTTACGGCAAAAAGTGTTAAAATGCATCCAAAGATTTAAAATTTGAATGTTTGGTTTTTTTACTCTTCCATTGTTGTAAATTTACGAATTACTATGTGCGATTAAAAATACGTTGGAATCAGAAGTTGTTTATTGTTATACATTTTTTTAAGTTCGGTTTCTTTTTATAATGTTGTGTTTTTCAAAGAATATGTAAGACTACTTTATGGGGGATCAAAAACTCCATTCAACATTAACAGATCATGGATACTATGTACGTTTGAAAGCTCTTTTTAAATATATTCACAATTTTATTAATCATATATATTTATTTTACAGAAACATCAATTCAAAACGATGAGGAACGAGCATATATTTTTATTGAACGCGTTTTTACATCAGAACACAAAGGATTAATAATTATAATAATATACTTAAGTTAAACTTTTTTTATAATTTTAATATGTTATTAAAAGATATCTCAAACGATAAAATTCTTTGTTATAGATATTTTTTCAAAATAACTCAGAAAATGTGAGTGATTCTAAAAATCATATCAATAATTTTTAAAAAATCAATAATAAAATTTGAAGTTAAATGGCCATTAATGAGTGATTTATAAAACGAAAATTGAAATTTTTCTTATAATTTTAATGTTATAATTTTTTAAAGAATTTTTAAATGATTTTATTTTTATGAAATAAAGATTCATTTTTTATGCAGCAAAAATATATTTGTATTTATTGCAAGAACACCTTTATTGATTAATTTACACATTGTGACGTAATATTCAGATAAATCAGTGTAAAATAATGTAAAAAAATAAGTCTAAAGTTGTATTTTTACATTCAATATTACACAAAATTAAGTTTAATAATACACACTTTTGTGTATTTTAACTTACAACTAATTGCGTATTTTTACTGATTTAAAGGCGGTGGTTTAAAATTACCCTTATTATAAATGGTAACTGAATGCCATTTATAATAAATGTAAATTTACACGTTTTTTTTTTAGAGTGAATATCTTAAGCGACTACTTGAGTTTCACCTTTATTAATAATATTACGGATCCGTAAGTCAGTCAAATATACCATTAAAAACCAGCAGATCTGCCTCTTTGAAATCCGTATTGCCAATCCAATAGTAATTGCAATTCTCCAAAGAGTTTATTTATTAGATGAAAATTTGTTATTGGCTCCATTACCTTAGAGAGCATGGAGACAATAGCAATCGGGCTTTGGTTAGAAAGATCGGTCTTATTTCTTTTTTTAGAATTAAATGAACAATGGCTGTTTTTCAGGTTTTCCTGATTTATTTACATACATAAATTTTTTTGAGGACCTTTGGTGCAACTCGGCTGCAAAAATAGACCTTTTTCATAGAATGTTTGCCTACTGAGAGGAAATACGGCAGCTGTTCAGCTTTTTGTTCAGATATGGAATGTATTGTGTTGTGTAGTTAGGAAGAAGATACTTGTGATGTCTCTTTATACCCATAAAATTTCTTTGTACCAAGCCAGAAAATGACCAAAAAGACTTAGGGTTGTTAATACCGTTCAGTTATCTCTAGTTTTGTCACGGGTATTCAGGTTGTCTAATCGTTTGGCATTGTTTATGGAATTTTTGGCACTTCTCCTGGTGGCTATCAGAAGTTCACGATTGTAAGCGGTAGGTGTTTGTTAGAATTGTGCTTGAGCTCCATGTTTGGAGTCAATTGTCAATTACCTGCCGGCTTCATTATACCATGAGTTGAATGGATGTTCGAATGAAGCGTACCATAGCCGATAAATGGCTGATGTTATTCGCAGCGCAATTGCATTTACGTTTTTCTCAGCAGATAAACAAGCCCAGGTGAGATAGGTCAGAAAATCCTTCATAGCACCACAGTTCACATTCTAATAACGCATAAAGTTCGTGGAGGTGGAGTATTGGCTATTGCAGAATTATTTGTTTTGAATTCTGCCCTCACCAGACAGTGATCAGATGAGCCAATAGACAGATCGACCATTATTCTATATTAATCGGGTGGAGTAGAAAGGAGTACATCTAAAAGATGGAGAGTGTGACTGCTAATGTCAGAATTGTGAGTTGGTTGGTTCCGAAGAGCAGAATGAGAGAGTCATGTGTCATTTTGAACTTTAATTACAGATATGACTATTTAGACTTTAGGTGACATATCAAGAATTTTTCTATGGAGTCTGACCGTGCGTCAAACTCCTTTTGGGTACCGTCAACTTGTAGAGTTGGGCTACTAGAAATAAAACAAAGAAGAGGGCGTGCTATTTGGTTTGAATTTGAATCCATAAAAAGATAAATCTCGGATCACTAGTGATATCCAGAATAGTCGGAACAGAGAAGAAAAACGTCACTTCTAAAATAGAATACTATGCCACGGTTACGAAATAGCCTTTCTATTAGGGTATAGTTTTTTGAGGGTATAGAAGGGTATAGTTTTAGAGACTGCAGATTTTAGTTTCCCCCAGTGCCAGATTAGTTGGGTTATTAAAACTTAAGTGAGTTTCAATGACTCCTTCATTCGCTTTTAGAGCCCTAATATTTGTACAGTGGATTTTAAATAATTCCGTTACTTATTTTAATAAATACTGTAAGCTGGAATAAAAAAAAAATTAAAACAAAACCTGAAACTGATTATGATAATTGCTAAAGCATATACCAAAACCAAACGAAGAGTCTGAAATTATAATCAAATAATTAATAAACAATCAGAAACAATCGGAAACGAGAAAAGTGATCGGAAATCAGAATAAAAACATTCACCCTCCATACCAGAGTATTATGCAAGCCAACTGAAAGCGGTAAATATATGCTTCTTTCTCTAAACACTCTAATCATCTTTTGTATAAAATTAGAGAAATTATTTGGGCAGCATTAACATAAAGAAAACATCGTTTTATTTGTTTTGTGGTGCGTTATGTGTGGTTGCAATTGTATTTTTTCTTATTGTTTTTTTGGGTTAAATTCAAATAAAATTAAGCAAAAACATTTCAGTATTTTTAAAATGTGAATGGTCAAATTCAATGATGTGATTCAATGATTCAAGCCAACTTATGATAACAAGTATGGTTAATCTACTATAACAAATTTTAAAGCCAATATTAAATAGAAAATATGATACATTTCTTTTTCTGTACTTAAAATCATGTGCATGCATAATTTACAAAAATAATATATTCAGAATTAGTTTAAAAAGTTAAACGTGTTCCAGTAGTGAAATTTATATTGAACAAACTGGTAGAACATTTAAAAAACTAAGAGTTTTAATTAACAATAAACTTAATTTTGGATAAATTTAAATTTTATTATTGATTGATTTTGTAATTCAATTATTATACATGTAGTGTAATCTTATACATGATACCTGAAAATCCAAAAGTTCTTTGATAACTGCAAATATTTGTTCTTTCTGGTTGGTATTCTATCTAAACGGCCAAATGCCTTGTGTTTGGACAATAGTAAGCCATTGAATTTAGATGATAAAACCTAGTAGACTATAAGGTAAAAAGTAAACGATTATTTATATTAAATGAATTTATTATCCTGGTTTTTATCATATTTGAGTTCCATAAAATTAACAAGTTTATGGAACCTTTAAACATTAAATGTTGTTGGTTGGAAGCGATGCAAACAATTAAATGTTTACTTTAACCGACAACGTTGAATATAAAAACTTTATTTTATTATTTGAAGATTCGAAGACGTTTAGGATAGTAATTTATTTGAGAACTTGATGACGTTGAATTTATAAATTAAAAAATTTGAAAAAATATCTTTTTTTATGTTGACGATAATAATTAATTTTAAGATATATGGATTTCGTAAATCTGAACAGTAATAAAATCCATATATTTTAATATATTTATTAGACAAAACAAAAACTTTGTTTTTTTGGTTTGCAATTACTTTTTTGACCTATTCGTTAGCGTGAACAAAAAGTGACTGATTAAAAGAAACTTATATTCTTTTTATGTTTATGAAGTTCGCTACAATAATTTTTTGATGATTATTAAGAACGTCACAGTACTCCCCCGCTAGACTTAAATTAGGAACTTTAGTCGATGAATCTGACTAGAGGTTTACCCGTTCTGCCAGAACTTGATGTGATGATTTTGTGGTCAAACGTCACCTTTTTACTTTTACTGGTGGTTGGATTATTTGATGGAAATCACAAAATCTGATTGGTGTACAAAATTATTTTTCTTTATGAAAAACTCGCCTGGAAGCTTTAATGTTGTTCCATAGACCAGCACTATTGGCATAATATCAGCCCATTTTGGTGTTTGGTAGCACATATTAGCGGCTTTAAGTGGATTAAGTGGATGGTAAGAAATGGTTTTCAAATGTTGAATTCTTAACGTTTTTGTGAATTCGCTGAATAACGATCTACGTTACGTCAAACTGTCTGCCTACATCTATAGAAATTCGTAGTCGCACTCAAAACGTGAAAACCAATGCGCAATTAGACTACGTGATACTATTTCCGCCGTGATGTCCGGTAGTGGAATAGCCTCAGGCCATATGGTGAATCTCTTTTTAATGTTAAGACAATAACGGGTTTCACTTTATTTTGGTAAAGCTCCAACGTTGATTTGGAGGAACATATGATGAACATAATGTTTTGTTATGACAGCGTACCTTTGATTTTTGACATGCAATGCAATTTTTGAATTGCTGAATGTCTTTTCTCAAATTTTTTATATATAACGTTGGTTGAATTAGTTTTTTCGTTGAATTGACTCCTGGTTGTGATAAACCATGAAGTGTGGAAATAATCTATCGCTGATTTGACAGAAGATATATGATGTTGTTCTGGTAACATTTAGCTTGACTCAATGAAGAACTTTCATATTTTTGCTGTAGTACTGTTTTGAGAACATCGTCGTTTTGTTGTGCTATAGCGATATCTTTGAAATTAATTTTGGTGTCGTCTTGAATTTCATTTATATGTGAAAATCTGCGGTTATATTATCCAAGCCAGATATTTGATGAATTTCCGAATAAAATTTCCAATCGTATTTGACGTGGTGATGCTTTGTTGTGGTATTGATTAAATACAAAAATTATTGGTTTGTGATCTGTATATATTGGACATGGCCTTGCTTCGATCATGTGTCTAAGATATTTGAAACCCAAATACATCGAAAACAGTTCTCTGTTATATGTACTGTATCTCTTTTGGGGGACTGTTAGCGTTTTAGAAAAAAGTCAAAGTGGCTGATATTAATATTTGATGACTTGGTAAAGTACTGCACCAACTGCATGATCTGAAGCATCAACACATAACTTTTTTTATGTAATGGTCTAATGCCTGATGTATCGATTTGATGACCCCAAAAATTGATTGTTGATTTTTCAAATTCACACTTGCATGCATTATACATAAATAATATTCTCGTAGCCGTTAAAATACAATAGAAAGATGCTGTCGAGTTTCACCTCCATGATCCGTTTTTTTGCTTTACCATGTGCAATGGCGATGACCAGTTTGATTTTGATGAATGACAAATTTATTGTTAGGGTAAATATTCAAACTATTTAGCTTATCTGGAGATAAACGTCGAGCCTTTGAATGAATACGTTGTCCCTTAGTCTGAATATGTTGTGTGAATAAGATTTTGCTGGCCGTTTGTTTACAGAAAATTGAGTTATGTCGTTGAAATCTCTTAACAGAACTGAAAATGGACCATAATTATTAAAAAATATAATTGAAGAATTGCCTCGATTGTGTGTAACATCTCCTAATCGGTTGTGTGTAACATCTCCTAATAGGTTGTAATATGATAAAAAATGTGAACCAATTATTGGTTGTTGGACATCTGCTATGGTAAATATCCATGGAAAATTTCGACTCTAATTGAGGTTCACAATTTGTTCACCTTTGCATGATATAATTTAATTATGAATATGCACTTAATTTATTAAAGTTTAATTTGTTATAACATTGACTGTTTCAATGTCGGTGGTCACCAATTATAGGCGGGAAGGAATATTGTGGTGTACTTAATAATCATCAAAAAAGTAATATAGCGTAATTCATAAACAAAAAAAATTTCTTTTACAGTCGCAGGGAGGGAGAAACTTTTATTTTTTTGTGGTCGACATTTTTCAATTTTTAATCAAATGAAAAAGTTACGCACGTCTATGGGAAGACACAACTGTTTCTCTTAGAGACAAAGAGAGAGAAAAAAACCAACAATGAACGATTTGACATCGGTTGCTGGTGATCTAGTGATCGGTTGCTATAAATTGATTTAGACGTAATTGATCTAGATAGTTTTTGCGTTAGATTGAAATGGCTTACTGCACATAGGTTTATGTGTATTAAACGACATAAATTGAATTAACAGCAAATGTTATTAATCAAAACCTAACGCAACAATAATTTTCTTAACATCCGCTTTTATATTTAGTTATAAATGCTAATATGTAAAATTACTCATTCAAAATCACAATGTTATATATGACAAAACCACAGAAATCTACTTTGGGTGTGAAAAATATAATTAATATCGTATTACCAGCTTCTGTATTTCAATAAAATTTAGGTATTTAATCAATCACAATTTATAGTTTGTTCAATTAATTATAGAACGAAAAAAAAACAAACTACTTACAAATCCTTCAGTCATCACCAAATTGATGAAGAAAAACATAAAAATTGCATTGAAATGCCAGAATCTTTTGTATTGTGATTTTTAAACGTTTTTATTTCTAAATAGTGAATTTTTCATTGTATTTCAATCGATTAAATTGATCCATTTTTTAATCTAAGACCTTGATCTTATTTTGAGGTTCACAAAATTTTATATATGAGTAAGACAATAGATTTGTGATTGAATAAAAGCACAACTCCTCGATTCGTCTGAGGTTTTTTCAAACTTCTTCTTTCTCCTAAAATAAATCTGTATGGCAACCAAATTGTTTGGAAATAGAATAAAACTCAATTTTTCAACATGCATGTGATTAGATTGTTCGTAAATTGTTTCCAATTTAATAAATAAAAATCTAAAATCACTGAAATTGAGGTTGAATTCGAATCTCTAATCAATATTTATCGTAATCGATTAACGCAGTCATAACAACTGTGACCACATGTTTAATTTAATTATATTAAAATATAGATCGTACGATCAGTTTAGGTGTCACATTTACGTACCTTGTACACTTTCCTTTCGTAAAAATGTTTTTCTCTTTTGTTTTGTTTTTTATTAAAATTAGATTCTACTAATTGATTATTGATTATATACATGAATATCTTAAACAATAAAAAAATATAATAACTGTAACGGTACAATCACATTCGTTTAAGATAAAAATCGATACTTTCATTGCATTTATACACGAGTAGAAGACAGCTCAAACATTTAATTAAAATTTTTATTGTATATGACGGAACGGAGATGCGGATCGGTTTTTACAATCAAATTTAAGAAATGGTTCAAATTCAATTTTAAAATTGAAAGTTTGTTAGTTTTTTGTTGTTCAATTTAGATTAGACGTAATATACTTCCAAACAAGAACTTCATTTTTATTTGCATATGGTCAGTTAGAAAAACACTTTTAATGACCTCAACCTTATCAACCTCAAACAATTTGAAACCACCAACCAACCAACACAAATGAAACAATTTAATCTCAGAAATTGGGTGTGATGCATTTTTCTATTTGACTTTTTCTTCGTTCAATTAAAATTGGTAAGAAAAACAGCTGCACTTACTGAAAATTAAAAAAATATAAAATATAATTAAATAAAATAATATCATAACATAATTTTATTTAATATTCCAATTTTCAAAATGTAATTAAATTTCAAAGTTTTATCAATTATTAAAATTTATAGTTATTGAAGTTATTCTGTTGAAAATGTTTAATGGAAAAAATAAAAATAACCTTCGTTTTCTTATTCTTACTATTTAATTTTTTTTTTTGCTTCTATGAAATAGATAATATTACTTACTCGTACTTCTATTTTCTTTATTTATGATCTTAAAAAATTATATTTTTCTAATACCTTGGAACATAATTATTTCGAATCACAAATCAATTAAAAATAAAATTATATAGTAATATTGAGGTACATGCAACAACAAAAAAAAAAATTAAATTTAAGATTAAGAAAATAAGTTTGAATGATGATAATTATTATAATATCATTGCAATTGTTATTGTTTAGAATATGTTTTTGTTAACTTCGAATTCCAATAAGTTGTGAACATGATTGTTATGAGTTACAGATGGAATTAAAAGTTTTAATTGGATTGAAGCTTATTATTACAACATAAAATACGACAAAGTTCTACTTTAGATACAGAAACTCTATTAAATAGATTTTAAATAAAACACCATCTATGGCAAAATTGAATTCAACAGCTGAACAGAACAGTGTAGTTGAGACAATTGCACATTACGTTTACAATGAAAATTATATATATTTCAACCAATCTCAAATATATAATTGCGCTATGTTGAAAATTTATACATATATTTTTAAGTGTTTTATTCTGAAAAACTAAATTCAAAACTGCGGTTATGAATTTTGGTCACATATTACGGTTTTTCGGCATGGGATCGGAGTTTTACTAATAATCTTAACCAATTTCATTAAATCGGCATAAATTTCTCCAACTGAGTAAAGTGATGTAAGTATATAAAACATAAAAATTTTTGTGAAAGTATATTATGATTTGAACTTTATACGAAATATAATATTCAAAAACTATATATTGCACCGGAAAGCTCAAAAAACTATATGAAAACTGAATCTAAGACAAGCAGAATTTACACTTGGAAATCTCTTATATTATGAATCACAGAAAAATTGTAAAGAAACTTATCAATGGCCTAACAAATAAAATAATTTAGTTAAAAACAAAATTTAGTCAAAAATTAAATATATTAAATTTCAAAAAAATGCTTACATTAATTTATCTTGAATGATGTCTTCTTCATGTTTTATTTTACGTCTTCGTTTATCTTCTGTCATAACTCCCTTTATTAACAATTCCCCAGACATTTGATTTAAAATAGTAAGTATTGCAGTTTTCTTAAGACGTATCCTTAACGGTAAACTTTTATCTAAACAATTAAACATCTAAACCTCAAAATGCTGCGAACATATTACATCATGTTTCTGCGGCTTCCAAGGTTATAAATTTAGTGCTTTTAACCATGCATTTAAATATTTTGTATCGGTTGGAAATATGTCCAAATAAAACACAACACGTCCAGATAACATTATTTTTTCTTAAAAATCTTAAGCTCTCGATTTTTTTTGGTTCTGTCATATTTACTAGGTCATTCAATAAGTCCGTAGGATGACACATAGATGGTGTTACTAGAATTTTTTTCCATATGATTTTTATTTAGTACTAACCTTCAAACGATACGTGTATAAATTTGACAGCAATCTGACTATTTATTCGTGAGTTATAGCATTTTGTGTGAAGCAACTTTTGTTTTTGAAAAAAAATGGAAAAAAGTGAATTTCGAATTTTAATAAAGCATTGCTTTTTGATGAAAAAAAATACAGTAGAAACCAAACAATGGCTTGATAAACATTATCCAAACTCTGCTCCATCGAGACAAATGGTAGAGAAGTGGATGGCTGAATTTAAATGTGGTCGTACCAGCACAAAAGATGCAGAGCGCAGTGGACGCCCAAATGAGGCTGTTATTCCAGAAAACATAAAAAAATCCACAAATTAGTTATGAACGATCGCAAATTGAAGGTGCACGAAATAGCTGACATTGTAAAGGTAGCAGATGGTAGTGTTTTTACCATTATACATGAACATTTGGGTATGCGAAAGCTCTGTGCAAATTGGGTGCCGCGTGAGCTCACAGTCGACCAAAAACAACAACGAATCGATGCTTTGGAGGAGTCTTTGGCACTGTTAAACCGCAATAAAAGGGAATTCTATCGTAGATATGTGACAATGGATGAGACATGGCTTCACAATTACTCACCAGAATCCAAAAGACAGTCAGCTGAGTGGACAGCAGTCGACGAACCGAATCCAAAGCGAGCAAAGATGCAACAGTCTGCCGGTAAGGTGATGGCGTCTGTATTTTGGGATACGAACGGAATAATATTCATCGACTATCTCCAAAAAGGAACCACCATCAACAGCGAGTATTACTGTGAACTTTTGGATCGATTGAAGGCTGAAATCGCAAAGAAACGGCCACATTTGCAAAAGAAAACAGTGTTGTTTCACCAAGATAATGCACCGTGTCACAGATCGATGAAAACGATGGCAAAATTGAATGAATTGGGCTTTGAATTGCTTACCCACCCACCATATTCTCCAGATTTAGCCCCCAGCGACTTTTTCCTGTTTTCAGATCTCAAGAGAATGCTTGCTGGAAAGAAATTTAAATCCAATGATGAAGTAATCGCTGAAACTGAGGCCTATTTTGACGAGAAAGAGAAATCGTACTATAAAAGTGGTATAGAAAAGTTGGAAAATCGCTATACTCGTTGTATCGCCCTCGAAGGCAACTATGTTAAATAAAAAAATCGAGTTTTGTCAAAATGTTGTTTTTTTCTTACTTATCCTACGGACTTATTGAACGACTTGTTATATATATATATAAAGATTCTCTTTTGGCTTAAAATCTCAATTCAAAATTATCACTAAAACGAATTATGGTTTTGAAATGTCACAAAATACAAACTGAATAAATGAAAATAAACAAATACTTAATTAATAGAATTTATGTTTCAACCATTATTATAGTTTATTAAATTAAAACTTTAATTTTGCGATCACACACAATTCTTCGATCTTAATTTATTGAACTCATTGAACATTTAAAAAATTATATACTAATCGATTTAAATTTTACTAATTAATCTGATCCAAACGATTTGATCGTTTATATATCATGTTATCATCGATCTTCTATTTCATTTTCCATCAAGTAATTCTCCTGTTTTTCAAATAAAAAAATCGTCTTGCAAAACTTGTATTTTTAATTAAAATTAAGTTTATTTAAATCATCAAAAAAGTTTAAATGTTTAAATGTATAGTGGTACAGATAAACGTCACAATTGAAGAAAATTAGTAAAATTATTATTAAATTTGAAAACTACTATTTTTAGAGTAAAAATTGAAAAAAGTCCGTCGTTACAAGTACAAGCATTTTATCTCTGTTTAGAAGTTTAGTAAAAAGCTTAAACAAAACATCAATACGTTGTCGGTAAATAATGACAAATCATAGATTAACAAAATAAACTGACACTAAGCAAACTACTCAAAAACCTCTCCATTTAGCGTTCAGCAATTTCATCTTTTCAAAATCAAACAACCCATTCTCTACGAATTTCATGTTCAATTACATTTATGTTATACAAATAATTAGTTTTATTTTTTTTTTTCAAAAAGGGGCTTGATTGAATTGATGAAAATTTACAATAAAATCAAAAATTTCAAACTTTTTCAAAATTCCAAAAACAATATCAAAATCAAGAATTCAAAGTTTCTTAAAAATTCCAAAAATTATTGAAGAGAATAATATAAAAATATGGAGGTGCTGAAATCTCAAGCTCTGAGATATCAAGACTTCGGTCTGGGTTAAGGATTTTGATATAGTTTTCGGCAAAAAACTTTTATGAGGACATGGTTTTTAGTTTTGGGCAGCGATGTATATCAAACATAACTTTTTGTTAAAGTACAAGTATTTTTTTATCTATGTTTAGAAGATTATTACAAAACTAATACGAAAATTGCCAGAAAATTATAATAGATCATAAATTAACATAATTTAGAGAAAGGATGATTCAATCAGCAAACTACTCAAAAACCTCCCATTAAGCGTTTCGAGAAAATTTTACAAAATCACAAATTAATATTTCTTTCAAAATTCCTAAAGTATTGTAAAAATTAAATAAAATCAAACTTTTTTCAAAATTCTAAAAATATTCCAAAAATTATTACAAAATCAAAGATTAAAACTTTTTTCAAAAATTCTAAGACTATTGCAAAAATTATAAGGAAGTAAAAAATTGAAACTTTGAAATATTCCAAAATTTAGAATTAAAAATTTCAAAATACTTTTTCTACATACCAATAATATTTCAAAAACTCTTAAAAATTCAAACTTTTTCCAAAATTCTAAAATTATTGCAAAAATCATAACAAATCAAAAATTGAAACTTATTCAAAGTTCCAAAAATTATAATAAAAGCAAAAATTTAAAATTTTTCAAAATTCTAATAATATTCCAAAAATTTTTACAAAATTAGAAATCAAAAATTTTTTCAAAATTCCTAAAATATTTCAAAAACTATAACAAATTCAAAAATTATCATGTCAAATTTCATTTTAAATTACATTTACGTCTTAAAAACAGATAAATTTTTTTTTCAAATAATTGGCTAAAAAAATAAATGAAATCATTTTTTGACACACTTGACATTATTTTTTTTTTCAAAATTTAAAATTTTATTTTTTCAAAATTTTAAAAATATTGTAAAAATTATTAGAAAATCAAAGATTGAAGATTTTATCAAAATTACAAAAATATTGTAAAAATTATAACAAAATCAAAAATTCAAACTTATTTTTCAGCTGTTCCTGTAATTCAGAATTTGTGAAATCTGGAATTATACAAAAAATTGCATAAGAAACATCTCCCCAATAATTCAAATTTTTGTTAAAAAACGACATTTAATCTGCAACTTCTCAGTAGATCTAATAGAATCGCCATGACCTAAAACTTGAAGAAATTCTAAGAAAGTGGGTTTAAATTTTCACTTTTGGCTCGAGAATTTATGAAAAAACAATTTAAAAAAGATTTTGAGAAACGAGCTTTTCAATAACCCCATCCCTTTTTAATTCCAGGGGAAATAAAGGAAAATAAGGAAAGAAAATTATCGAAATATGATCACATAGACGTGAAAACTATAAGAGGACTATGGAACTCAATGTAGAGGGTTTGTAGTCTGAGCAATATACTGAAAGTCTTAAAATCCTTGACAGAGAGTCGATCATGTATGTCAAAATTAACTTTCTATTCTAAAGTGGCTATCATGAGGTTGAAATTTTATTTTTTTACAACTTTATCGTTCCTCTAAATATTTTATTCAGCCCTTAAATATATAATTTCAGCCACTCAGCGGTCTCGGTGTTTATGACACATGATACGGGCTTTGCTTACTCGAGTTGTCCGAAATACAGCAGGTCTCTCGCCTTCTATTGTATACCGCAAACCTGTTGTCATGTCTAGCGAGAGCGGGGACCTTGACTTATTCGCCTGGCTCGCCGCCCGACACTGAGAAAAATTTAACAGTGAAATCAACTAAAATAGCTGTTGATTTGATAATCTTCGTTAGTGATTTTCAGCCGGAAATATTATTATCAAATTGAAAACAAAATTATTTTCAAATTGAATATTTTTTGTATTGGATAATGTATTTTTCATTTCTACAATAGTATTATCCAATTGATATAATATGTTGTAAAACTTATTTTTTTTAATTAACAATAAGATTTTCAAATAGATAATTTATTTCTATTTTGAAAAGTGAGTTTTCGAATGGATAATGTGTATTTTCATTTCAACAAAATTTTTCTTTCAAATATTGATAATATGTACAATTAAATTAAATGTTAATATATTCAAATTGATAATGATGATTTTCAAATATGCAATATTGTCATAAATAAAATCTATATTATCAATTTAAATATTTCAGTTTTCCATTGAATTATCTATTTTTTGTCAATTCTATTATTTCTTTACTTTACCTTTTTTTCTATTCGATTGTCGAAAAAATGTTGACCTAAAAAAACTTGCGTTACTTTTCTCGATTTGTATGCAAGTTTCAAAATTTTTGCATTTTTTTTTGTTTTCAAGAGACGATGCAAAAATGTTGCCTTGTACTGAACGGAAAGATAACAAAAATAAGGATATATTAAATAGTTATTTATTATACAAGGGAAAAAAGTAGTAGATTTTAGCTCGAGGTTGTGTTGTCTCCCGACGCGAAGCGGAGCGAGACAAAAAACCGAGAGCTAAAATCTACAATTTTTCCCGTGTATAATACACTATTTTTTTCTGTGACTGGATAAATATTAATATAATTATTGAAAAAATAATATTAAACAAATATTACAATATGTATATTCACCACACCATACGAATTTTTCTTGAATAAAAACTTAAAATTAAGTTTCATTTTATTTGTCAAAACCAGTTATTAACATCAAGAAGAAAACGGTATAACTTTTCATTAACATTAAAATAGTCATAAATGTTCATAAATATTCATAATATTCATCATTTATGTGTATATATGTATTTATATATATATTTTTATCTATCCGGGAAAAAAGTACATACTTTTTTCCCGGGGAAAAAAGTATTTTATGAAAAGTAGCATTTTTGCACCTGTCAGCAGAAGTAAAATGTTAAACTTTTTTCCCGTCACAGAAAAAACATTATTAAAATAGGAAAGAAAAAACATATTTTAAATCGTGAAATTTTCTTAAGTAAATAGGTTGAAAATAACAATATACAATACATTAATAAAATGAATTAATAATAACAAAAAATTTTGTATGTAGATTTTTAAGGAAAATTCCTAATAAATAAAACTAAAAATAGTAGTTAGTAGCAGAAATTGTTTAGATGAAGATAGTACACTTATAATTCAACTAGTTCCTTTATTTTGTTAAACAAACTTTACGGATGTAAAAGATGTGACTTTTTTCTGTTCGATTCCCAAGTATTATAAGTATTTCAAGTAAAAATTTACAAATCAGAAACAGTTTTGCCTGCTCTGAGGTCTCAAAACATAAATCGAGAATTGAAAACGCTATTAGATTAACACTATAAGCTACAAGCTGCCCAAAAACAAACTGTCACAACACGTAGTGTTGTCACAACACGAAGTATTTGCAGTTAACATATTTGTGTATACTAATTATAGAAAATTCCATTGCTTATATATCATATATGTATATAAAAAAACACACAACTTTAAAAGTAATTTTTGTTTATTTGGTGGTTTCAATAAAAAATAAAATTACATTAAAATCATTTATTTAAACATTAAAATACAAAAAATATAAATTAAACTTAACTAAAATATATTTTTAATTTTTTTTAATTTTAAAATTAATTTTTACTCTAAATGATATAGCATTTTATGTTATTATATAAATACTTTAGTTATAATTTCAACAAATTTTATACAAAAAAATGAAAATACAAAATTTATTTCCTAATAGGAGACAAATGTTTAATAGCAATTAATTGCGTAATTGCAGGATTTGTATTTTTTTGAATCCTTTATGTCATAATGATATTGTATAAATTTCCAGACACCTTCTGACTCTTCTGGCTATTCAAGATTGAACAAATGAAACGTCTTTTAAAGCACATGCTAATGCTTTGACTAATGAAAAAAGTTTGTATTTAATATCATCTACATATACATAAATACTTTCTGGATTTTGTTTATCACCAACAACAATAACAAACAGTTGAATCGACCTAAGTTTTTTTTTTCTTTTTAAAATGAATTCCTCAACAGCAGCAGCATTCGGAGTATTGAGAATAAAGGAATCTTGCGAGTCTCTTATTCTTTATTATTTGCATTTTTCCATTGGGTTGTGATTTCGATCGCCTTGAAGTTGGTATCAAATAACCGTGTATAGAAGAAAAAATGGCAACCTGTTTTCCATCTACGAAGTAAATATAAAAATGTTTGTTATTAAAAATGATTATTTAAAAGAAGCAAAAAAGTTAATGATACTTACTTTCAGAAAAGGTTTTAGGATTGGATTTTAATTTAGTTATAATTTTGCAATAACCTGGTTCCTTAAGCCCACCTAGCAATATTGGAACAATTTGCATCGCAAAATGGTTATAGTTTGAAGAAAAACCATTTCCTATTCTGTGTAAAACACCGAAGTCGACATCAGTCTATTAATTATAAACATAAAAGGTTGAAGATACCTGTTTCCAATTTTGAATCTGTAATTGTTGCATATCAGTTTAAAACTCAGTGGTTTTGTGTATTGAGGCCATTCTTTGAAAATTTCTGAGGTCAATTTTACATTTGCCATTTTCTGAACTCTAAAATATTTGCAGCCACTGCAATGGTCCTCTATTTCGGTCCATGCATCATTGTTGTTAAATTTAAGCCAATTTAAGTGGTCCTCATAATCTGTTTTTAAATCTAAAATAATGAATTAGTTTTAATATTTACCAATGAGAATGTTTACAATGATAATGACCAGAGTTAAGATTACCAAAACGAGTATTTTGTGTGTTTGTGTTGTGAGTTGATATCCATCCATCAAGATACCAGTAGTATAACTATCTTTAGTTCTAATCAATACTTTAACCTCAGTGCATTGGTTTAAGGATTTGGAATATGATATTTTACAAAAACGACAAAAAAAGTTGGCCTTAAAAAATTTGAAAAATTCTAAAATACTGTTTAATCCTAAATTATCTCCGAGAATTAAACCAAGAAAAATAAACTTTTATTTTCCCTTTTGATGTATTAATTTCCACTCCATCTTTCGATAAGGAAATTATTTCTTTTAAATCTTGTGATTTAATTAAAGCGGCTAGATATATATTAGAAAGTTTTGAAATATTTTCCATTAGAGGAAAGCTATAGTAAAATGCTGCAATTGAATGCTGACCAGCGTGAGCCCCTAAAGGATTATTTATTTCTAAATCATCCATATATAAAAAATATGGTAAACAAACTTCATTATTCTTCTTCTTTTTCCTCCATTATTCTCCTTGAACGATGTTACAGATATTATAGTCATTTTCTGATAACTGTTTTAATCGCTCAAGCATTGATAATATCAAATCTTTTTCGAGAACTTTTCTAAACTGATGTTTAAAGGGGAGCAAAACTCCTTTGATATTTTTGTTCTTATAAATCGATATGCCATTTTTGAAAAGGGGACATATAGTGGTACTAATAGTAAATTGAGAGGGTTCGGCTATGTAATCGTGATTACCAACCATTTAAACAACAGAAAATCAGATTTACACAGTTTTGATGAACTTTTAAAAGTATTAGTGATCCTTTCAAGACATATATTTAGTTCTACATTTGAAAAACACAAATGACTAAAAGAGGAAACTATTGGATCATATATACGTTTTTCTAATTCCGAGTAAATATAGTTAATGTCTTTGCGAGCAAAATTATTTCTGCTATGTAAATTCAAACATAAATGAATCATAGATTTAGTCATTTACTCCAAAGGACTACTATATGCTGAAGGATTAAATTTATCGCAATCTAAAACAGAAATATTCTTGTATGCCGCTACGGTTGTTTCAGAAATTATTTTTGCGCTTATTATTTCATTTCTGGTACAATCTGAATATAAATTAGTAACTGCATCACAGTTTTCTATTACAGATTCAGATTTTATATGATTTACACTTACATCAATTATAGTTAGGTTATTGTTTTCCGGTTTATGTTTTCGATGCAAGTGTCTTTTAAAAGAATTAACATTTGTAAACTTTTGAGTACAATTTGTAGTGGTATTACAACGAAGTTTACATAAAAAACATATCATTTTGTTAAACTAAGCTTAATTTTTAATATAGAGGAAAAAAAACTTATTTCAAAATATTAATTTTTAACATTTACAAATCTTACAAATTATTATTAGTTATTTAAATTATTACTAAAATTTAATTATTAATAAAATATATCTTACAAAAATTAATTTTCCCTGAGAAATGGAATTAATATTTATAAGTAGAATACGTAAAATGTATTATCATACCAAAACTCATGAGACCTACTTTTTTAGTTTATTACGTTTAATTTATTAATTATTTTGAAAAATGCAAACGAAGTTTTTTTAAGTACAAGCAGCGAGAAAGATGAATGTCTGCGCCACGTGTTCAAATTCTAAAGAAAATATCTCTTTTCTACATTTACTTGACAAATTTAACTTAAAACCTTACCATTCAATATTTCACTAGTAATTTATTATTTTATCGTTTCACTAAACACAATTTAATTAAACACAATTTTAACAATTTAAACACTATTTAACACAATTTAAAATTTAAAAAAAACTTATTTACTGCAGTCCTTGCATAACACAATATAAAATCTGAATGAAAATTATTCATAAATTAAACAAAACGACAAGTATTTGCTCATACTAAATGGAAAAATAATATTGTAAAAAGGATAATAATATTATCAACTTGAAAGATATAATTTTGAATTGATAATATTATTATCCAATGCAAAATAATTTTATCGGCGTTGTTAGTTGGATAATTAAAAGTTATTCAATTGATAGTAATATTATCAACTCCAAAATTATTATTGAAATTGAAAATATTTTTTTTTCAATTTTAAAATATTATTATCCAATAGAAAAAAAAGGCTTATAAAAAAATGCGTATTTTAAGTTTGAAAATGTTAGTTTTCCGTTTGATAATAATATTGTCTATTAAACGGATTTATTGTCTAACAGATTGTAATTCCTTTCTATATAGCCTATTTCAGATTTTTCAATTAGATAATAAATTTATCATGGAAATGATAATGTTTTCTTTATTTTTGATGGGATTATCATTGGATTCACCAAAATATTATCCTTTCAGCAGATAAATTTGGTAAGATCATTTTATAATACCAAATTATCAATTTCACTGTTAAAAATTTTCTCAGTGGATGTTGCTTTACCAGCATCTCAAATCCAATACGTCTTCATTTCTTCAGTGCGCTCTAAAAAATGGATGAAGTAGGTATAAACGAAAGCTTTTTGGAGACCTTTAAATAGCGTCTTAATTCGTGGGATCAACATTAAAAAATATTTAGTACTCACGAAGTTTCTGTTGTCAAGTTTGAAACACCGCATCTATTTGCATCCTGAGTCTTTTAAAATCTATTCAAACGCATTCTATACGAATATGTAGGTGATCGAAATTTGACATCAAATCTTGATTCTCTGCAACATCGTCGCACTGTTGCATGACATCATTGTTTTTTATAACAATCATTCAGTTTGTGCAATAAGCCCAGCTGTTGAGATCATCCACTATTATATTGACAGAATGCAGGAGGACCTTGTCTTTATCTGAACATCGAACAAATGGCATGCTATCTCCAAATCAATAACCTAGGGTGGTTTCACACAACAAACATTGAAAAATGCTTCCACTCACACCTTACATCACATGTTGTTGTGTGATTTTGGTTATAAAATGTATTTATTTGTTTTTGTGACAGATATTGTAATCTCTATTACACAACCATTTTTATTTAAAAAAAGCCAAACAAGTGCGATTAAAACTCGCTCGTCAAGATTCCGTGAATGTAAAGAACAGAATATCAAAATAATTGACATTAAGTTGTGTTTTAAAGTGTTTATATTGCCAGACCATAGACACATAAAAAATAAATGTTTCGTCGTAAATATCAATAGTAAATGTCAATATCATCTAAATTGATCGAAATGATATAAAAAATATTACTTTAGGTTAAATGTTATCCATAGCTGTTTATGGTAGCTAAGGAATTAATCAATTCTGTTAATCAACGACAAAATTTAAGGGGTGGGAGGTGTTAACACTAAAATAGTACTTTTTGAGAATAATTCAAAAACTGTGCATCGCAAAATGCTAAAACAAATTGTAATGTTTCATAATTTTGGTGCTCTTTTAAATGACTCATGTGGGTCAAAAAACCTTTATTTCACCCTTTCCCACTCCCATCCCCTAAGCACACAGAAATAAAATCATTTAAGACTTCACTATATTTTTCGTTAAGGGTTTATCAAATTTCCTATCTCTACGAATTTTTTCAAATTTTTCTGTGAATCAACGAAGAAACGTAGGGGGGACCAACTTTTGTTGCACTTTTTTAACAATAACTCAGTTCTTGACGCAATGCATCGCAAAATTCTAAAAAAAAATGTAATGTTTCTTAATTTGGGTGCTCTTTCAAATGACACCCCACTTGACCGGATTTTAAATGGTGTTTTAACCCCTTTTCCACCCCCCCCCCCCCTTAAAACTTATAATTATTAGTATTTGGTACTTTACTATATTTTCCATTACTCACTTACTAATTTTTCTACCATTCAAAGTACTTTTTAAGATTTTCGATTACTTAGGCCCGCAGCTAATCAGGAAAAGAAAACATACAGAAAACGCCATTATTTAGAATTACGCAAAAAATTGTGGGGTGTAAAATTCCAAAATATTAAATTAGGTTTTCTTTGTTCAATGTATATACTTTCGTATGTACATTGAAGCTGATCTCTTTGATAAAATTGTATTACCGTCTGCGTTTCTTATTGGTTTCTTATTGATTTCTTTCTTATTGATAAAAACCACCAATAAGAAACGCAGACGGTAATACAATTCCAAAATATATGTTTTTGAAATACTGAAGTGATGCCCTTTCATATGACACCCTACTTGGTTCGATAAAAAATGCATTTTCTCAAAGGCCTCACATTGTAACCCTGTTAACCAAAGGAAAACCTTTTTATTTATTTTTCAACCCCTCATCTTGTGTGGATAGGTTAGTTTTATACGCCAAATTTCAGGTTCATCTGATTTATAGTATTCGAAATAATTGATATAGTGTGAAAAACACGTTTTGCTTTCACCAATAGTGTTCCGTATAAAATACGGAACCCTTAAAAAAGTTCTAGTCTTAAAACAGCAGTTTTGAGATATGTGATGTAAGATAAAATAGGGTAGAAAATTATAGTACAGCTGGGTAGATTAGAGAAGTGTAGAGTAGGATTGGGTAGAGTAAAGTGAAGCAAAGTATAGTAGGGTAGAGTAAAGTAGAATAGAGGAAAGTAGATTAGAATAGATTAGAGAAGAGTTGAAACTATAGTAAAGTAGAGTAGAGAAGAGTAAAGGTTAGTGACGAGTAAAGTGGTGTTTCTAATTATTTTAAATTATTTGTGATTTTATATTTTATAATAAAATGATAAAAATTTGTAGTGCAAATTTATTGTGTTTTTAGTATTTAAAGCATTTCAATGCTCACTGTTGTAATAATATTAAATTGTTTTGTGTTTCAAAACTCCGCTAAAACGGATAAAGCTTGTATTGTTTGCAAAAATAATTTGGACAAATACTATTTTTCATGCCATGGCTGTAACTCGAAAATTAATTACAAATGAATTGGAATTCAAATTGCGAAGTAAGCAATTTGTACTTTTTATGTTATCTCTGTGGAGAGATATAGATTTATCGAATGCATTTTTAAACTCCTGTTTCGCAGTTTTTAACATTGAAACTAACATTTCTAAAATAGTAGATGATTTCAAATTTGTATCATCAATTATCAAATCATCAAAAGGTTAAAATAAAATCAAAAGAAGCTGTTTCTAATACTATAATTGCTGAAAATACACATACCATAATAAATCATCATTTCAATTGTCCATCAACAATAGATGAACTCGAAGTTGAAATAGGTAATAACACTAATACTGCAGTTCAGTCAATTTCGTCATCGAATTGCAAAATGGCAAATGTTGCTCATCTAGCAAATCATAATGAAAATAAAATTCAACTTAATCATAACATAATCATTATTTGAATAACAGCGCAACCGTAAAACCTTTAACAGCTATTATTATAAACGAAAATTCAAGCGATGATAAGAAAAATAAAAACCTGAAATCAGTTGTCGGTAACAATAAACCAATTAAAAAAAATGGAGGTCTCAGTTAAGGATTTTGATACAGTTTTCGGCAAAAAACTTTTATGAAGACATGATTTTTAGTTTTGGGGCAGCGATGTATATCAAACATAACTCTTTGTTAAAGCACATGTACTTTTTTATCTCTGTTTAGAAATTTATTACAAAATTAACACGAAACATCAATTTGTTGTCGGAAAATTATAACTTAACTTAATTATAAATTAATTATAATTTAACTTGATTATAAATTAACATAATTTAGTGAAAAGATGATACACTCAACAAACTACTCAAAAACCTCTCCATTTAGCGTTTCGAGAAAATATTACAAAATCACAAATTCATATTTCTTTCAAAATTTCAAAAATATGGCAACAATTAAATAAAATCATACTTTTTCAAAATTCTAAAAATATTCCAAAAATTATTACAAAATCAAAGAGTAAAACTTTTTTGAGAAATTCTAAAACTATTGTAAAAATTATAACAAAATAAAAGTTGAAACTTTTTTCAATATTCCAAAAATATTCCAAAAATTAGAATAAAATCAAATATGTATTATAACTTTTTCTAAATTCCAATGATATTTCTAAAACTCTTAAAAATTCAAACTTTTTCCAAAATTCTAAAAATATTGCAAAAATTATTACAAAATCAAAAATACAAACTATTTTCACAGTTCCAAAAATATTTCCAAAACTATAACAAATTCAAAAATTTCCATGTGCAATTTCATTTTCAATTACATTTACGACATTAAAACAGCTAAATTTTTTTCCCAAAAAATTGGCTAAAAAAATAAATGAAATCATTTTTTGACACACACATTATTTTTGTGACAAACTTGAAATGCCGCAATTCTCTATAATAATAATAAAATTTCAAGCAATACAAATTATTAATTTTATTTTTTTCCAAAAAATTGGGTAAAAAAGTAAATAGAATTCTTTCTTTTGACACACTTGACAACATTATTTTGACAAATTTGTAAAGCAATAATGTAGTTTTGGCCTCACATATCAATCCCGACCATCAAGATTTCGCCACATTCTTTGTTCCCTTTGTTCACTCATTATCACTTAAAATGAACGTTTTTAAGCAAAAAATATGTATATTTTCTTGTTTTGACATACTTGACGATTTTTTTGACACACTTTCGGTACAGTTATCGAACACATCGTCCTTTCGACTCTTACGATTGAGTGTACCTATTTTTAGAAACCAACATTTTTCAAATCTCTTCAGCCGTTTTCAACACTGAAAAAAAAATTAAAGTTCATGACAACCTCATTTCGAAGTTGGCAGTTGATTATTTATGCAAAGAAAAATTATTTGCAAACAATTTCACTGTGATTGGGAAAACTACACGATAACATTTTCCTAACAACAGAATGAGGTTTATTTAAAACATATAACACTAATATAACAGTAATTGAATAAAGATAATAACTATTTCCCTGAAATAAATTTTCTTTGGCCTTATATTAATATAAATATTTCGTGTGATTGTCTCAACTTCATCGATTAATAATTGTAGAGTTGTTGAAGAAATTTCGTCGTTTGATTCGCCATATGTGACCGCACGGTGAGGTTAAGACCATTATATTTCGATTGGAAATAGGACATGTTTTTTTTCAGTGGAGATGATTTCGTAGGTCGGCCAACAGACATACATTTTTCTTGCCTTTTTTAGATACAGTAGGTCCTAAAACGTCAAGAAATGCTAAAAACAGTGGGGGTAAGAATTTCGCTTTTAGCTTATGAATGTTATACTTTGTTTAATTGATGTTGTTGCTAATGTGTATATTTGGTTTAAGGCTGTTATGATCTATTTGAATGTTCATAGTTTTGCCAAAGATCAGAATAATACAAATCTTTAGTATTGACACTGTAAGAACCCAGAATCAATTGCAAACGACATTATTATCGGTGGAAGCGTTGTAAAGGGTAGAGCAGCCGTCATACTGCGATCCCTTGAGACTCGTCTTCTTTTCGAGGATTCGTATTAATATATGCTGTTATACCGAAGTAATACACCTATATCTACTAATAATAAATCATATACACTGAAAAAAAACTGAAGTTCATGACAACCTCATCTCGAAGTTGGCAGTTGATTATTCACTGTGATTGGGACAACTACACGATAACATTTTCCTAACAATAGAATGAGGTTTATTTAAAATATAAAGTGTAATATCCAATATAACAGTAGTTGAATAAAAACAATAACTATTTCCCTGAAAAAAAATTTCTTTGGCCTTATATCATGAATTTTTCATTTTAAAGTTTAAGTTTTTGAGATTAATTGAACTACGTTTTATTTTCACATAAATATTTTGTGTGATTGTCTCAACTTCATCAATTTATAATTGTAAAGTTGTTGAAGCAATTTCGTAGTTTGATTCGCCATATGTGACCGCACGGTGAGGTTGAGACAATTGCATTTCGATTGGAAATAGGACATGTTTTTTTCAGTGTACAAAAAATCTAAATACAAAAATTTTGTTATAAACGAAACCTGATGTTATAGACGAAACATTCCAAAATTTCGTGAAAGATAACTTGAAAATTCACGAAGCCATTTATGCTCGCTTTACTAACAACAGGATTTCGGCTGACTACTTGTCTTATAAAATTGGAATGTGGGAGGAATTTTTATCTCATGCAATGGATGCTAATAACTGGCCTAAAGGGTTGTTGGATGAAAGAATATGATTTTAAACAGAAAATTTTTTGGATATCTCGGAACCAGCACCGCCGAAACCTGAAGGAAAATCCTCTAAAATAGAGAGTAATTTCATCTACTTTCATAGTGTTCGTGGAATCTCTTCCAAAACTACTAATTTTATGCATTTTGTGTTAACAACTATGTTTCCGATCTATGAGTTGGTTGAAACAAATTTGAAAAGTCATATTCAGTTCCTAATTGTTTCCACCTGACTACATCGTTTACAGATGTGACCGCTCAACAAATAATAGTTTAAAGTTGTCTGAAGGAGGGGTTTTAATTGCTGTTCATTCATTAATTGCAAATGAGTCTTCGAAATTGTTATGTGTAAAAACTATTATCTCTAAGAAGACTACCACTACTTTCAGCTTTTGATATTTACACCAAAACCATCGATAACATTCAAAATATAACTTCTAAAACTTACATAAATGAAATATCAATCGTTTTGGGTGATTTTCCTCATGTGAATTGTAACTTTGCTGCGGAATTAAATGGACTCGTTCTTTTCAACACGAAATCGGAGATGGATTATCAAATTATTCATGCTATTCTGTCTTGTGGATTTTTACAAATAAATAATACTAGTAATGTTCTTGGACGATACTTGGATTTAATTTTTATGAATATTGGAAACGTTTGCTCTGTTGATGTGTCAATGCCGAAATATATTATTAATGACAACAACTTAAATTAATTAAATAATTACTTCGGTCTGAAAGACCTAAGTATTACATTCATGAGCTCAAAGTCAAATTCTTACCCCCACTTTTTTTGACATTTCTCGACGTTTTAGGACCTCCTGATTCTAAAAAAGCAAAAAAAAAAAATGTATGTCTGTCTGCCGGCCGGCCGTCCGCCGTCATTACCTACGCTGCAGGGAAAACCGCTGGAGGGATTTCAAAAATTTTTTCTAAAAATAGGTATTCACAAGGGGCAGGTCCGAAAGGACGCTGTGTTCGATAACTGTACCGGAAGTGTGTCAAAAAAATCATTATGTGTGTCAAAAATAGCAAATTTTCATATTTTTGGCTTAAAAAACGTTCATTTTAAGTGATTACGAGTAGGAACATTAAATTTGGACAAATCTTGATGGTAGGGATTGGTATGTGAGATCAAAAACTAGATTATTGCATTATAAGTTTGTCAACAAAATGTTGTCAAGTGTATCAAAAGATTTTTATTTAGTTTTTTACCCAATTTTTTGGAAAAAAATAAAATTGTTTCTTTGAAATGAAATTTTATTATTATTATTGAGAATTATGGCATTATAAGTTTGTCAAAATATGTTGTCAAGTGTGTCAAAAGAAAGGTTTTTATTTATTTTTTACCCAATTTTTTTTAGAAAAAAATAAAATTTATAGTTTGTATGGCATGATATTTAATTATTATTATAGAGAATTATGGCATTATAAGTTTGTCAAAAAATAATGTCAAGTGTGTCAAAAAACGATTTCATTTATTTTCTTAGAAAATTTTTTGGAAAAAAAAATGTAGCTGTTTTTATGACGTAAATGTAATTTAAAATGAAATTGGACATGGCAATTTTTGAATTTGTTATAGTTTTTGAAATATTTTTGGAATTTTGAAAAGTTTGTATTTTTGATTTTGTAATAATTTTTGCAATATTTTTAGAATTTCGGAAAAAGTTTTAATATTTGATTGTGTAAGAATTTTTGAAATATTTTTAGAATTTTGAAAAATTTTTAATTTTTGATATTATTATAATTTTTGGAATTTTGAAAAAAGTTTCAATTTTTGATTTTGTAATAATTTTTGCAATATTTTTAGAATTTTGGAAAAAGTTTGAATTTTTAAGAATTTTTGAAATAGTATTGGAATTTAGAAAAAATTTAAATATTTGATTTTATTCTAATTTTTCGAATATTTTTGGAATTTTGAAAAAGTTTGATTTTATTTAATTTAACAATATTTTTGGAATTTTGATTATAATTTTCCTGCAACGTATTGATGTTTCGTGTTAGTTTTGTAATAAATTTTTAAACAGAGATAAAAAATACTTGTACTTTAACAAAGAGTTATGTTTGATATACATCGCTGTCCAAAACTAAAAACTATGTCCTCATAAAAGTTTTTTGCCGAAAACTATATCAAAATCTTTGACCCAGACCGAAGTCTTGATACTTCAGAGCTGTGAGATTTCAGCCCTTCCATATTTTTTTATTTGTTTTTTAGATTCTAAAAATGCTGATAATAAGGGTCGGAACTCATATTTTCAATCATTCGACTGGTTTCACAACTAATCTTGAAGAAAATGTGAACACATTTTATGATATGATGCTTAGAACAATACGTCCCTATCATTAATTCTAAAATTATAAACCATAATTGACCTCCATGGTTTTGAAAAAAAAAAATTAATAAAACTTAAAATCGAAAAAAGAAAATATATTGCAAGATGAAGAAAAGTTTAACTGATCATGATAAAAACAGTTATTCATGTATCCCTAACGAATTCTCAGCATACAACCGTGAATGTTATAAAAGATATCTCATTTCAATTCAGTCTAACATATCTAATGATCCGAAAAACTTGTGAATAGTAAGAGTAAAACAAATGGCATCAACTATGACTTATAATGGTATTAAAAGCTCTGATCGTAAAGAAGTATGTAGTTCGTTTGCCGATTACTTCCAGAGTGTGTATAAAATCGATCATTCTAAAATTAATCATCACTTCAAAATATTTAATTTTAAAAATAATATCTCAATCTCAGATGGTCCTAATGGTCTTGATGGTATTCCTGCTTAATTTTTGAAAGCACATAATTCCACCATATCACTGCCTCTTTCGATATTATTTAATCAATAACTTTCAACTGGGGCTTTTCCATTCTTTTGGAGATTATCCCACATAACTCCCATATTTAAATGTGTTAGACCTAGCGATGTATCAAATTACCGTGGTATATCGCTACTATCTTCATTTCCAAAGCTCTTTGGATCAATCATTGGGTTGGAAAGGAAGAGAAGAGTAGAGTATATTATAGTAGGGTACAAAAGAATAAAGTGGAGCAGAGTATAGTACAGAATAGAAGAGTAGAGTAGCATAAAGTGAAGAAAACTACAATACAGTAGAGTAGATACAGTAGAACAGATAATATTAAAGTAGAATAGAGAAGAGGTGACTAGAGAAGAATAGAGTAGAGTAGACTAAAGTAAATTAGATTCACGTAGAGCAGAGAAGAGTAAAGTAGATTAGAGTAGAGTAGAGGAGAGTTGAGTTAAATACAGAAGAGAGGAGTAGAGTAGAGTAGAATTCAGTTGAGTTGAGTAGAGTAGAGTAGAACACAGTGAGGTAGAGTAGAGTAGAGTACAGTAGAGTGGAGTAGAATACGGTAGAGTAGAGCAGAGTAGAGTAGAGTATAGTAGAGCAGAGTAGAGTAGAGTAAAGTTGAGTAGAGTAGAGTAGAGTAGAGTTGAGTAGAGTGGAGTAGAGTAAAGTGGAGAAGAGTATAATAGAGTGGTGTAGAGTGTAGTTGTGTACAGTAGAGAAAGGTAGAGCAGAGTAGAGCAGATTAGAGTAGTACCAATATATGTAGAATAAACAACGCTTTTTAACAAGTTGTGATTTATTTATGTTTGTGTATTTGAATATTATTTTCCTTTTCTTTGATTAAAATAAAATTTAATTCATTTTGCCGGTAAAAAGTGTATGCTTTAAGAGGTTGTTTTATCTAATTATAAAACTAGTAATCCTTTATTCTGTATATATTTCAATATTTTAATAATTTAATAACTGTTTTCATTTTGTAATAGTTTCAATTATAAATATAAGTTTGTAGTAATTAAAAGTTAAAAATTTTTGTTGTTGAGATATATTATCATTTTCAGTTAAAAATATATTAAATGGATTGAGTTTTTGAAATGCTACTTTTAAAAATATTGTACAAAGACAATTTGTCGCTCATCACAACACTTCTCATGTAGTCGAAGATTAAACGATATGAAAGAATGAGAAAAAAAGGAGCGAGAGTCAAGTATGACAGAGCACTAAGAAAGTGAGTAGGGCCTTTTTAGTTGCTCTACTGGATTAAAAAATTAAGGTTGTCGAACCAGCATCCTTTTGATTAGAGTCAAAGGTTAGCCACTTAACACCCTCAACCATCAATGGGATAAAATACGTTTTTGTACAATCGACTTGACATCACAATTTTTTTTTAATCCAAAGCTAGCGTTTTGTTTTGTCCTTTTTCTAAGTACATAATGGTTCGATCCATTGCTATCGATTAGATTAAATCTTAAATTTGAATTGGTTTAGTGGCCAATCTCCACCAGTTGGGATTTGTTTCCCATATTCGTAGATCCATAGTGTTTTTCATTCAATGTCAACTTAGATGAATTGAATTATGATAATCGACAAAACGTGTTCGGTAATTTAAAAAATAAGACCAAAACAGAGACCAAAATTGTAATGTTAACTCGATAATTGAAAAAACGATCACCTTCTCGCTGGTTGATGGCGCGTTAAATGGTTAGGCATAGACTTTGATCAGAAGGACGGCAGTTTCATCACCGAGCTGGAATTAAATAAGAATGTTACGAATCTTTGTTTAATAAAAAATAAAGTTTTTATTGTTGGTATAACAAGAATTACAATATTTATCATAACACCACTTAGATCCTTTTGAGAACCTAGCTCCCATTAAAAAATGCACTCTAAGGTTTAGGTGGACGAATTCTTAAACCTCCCAGGGCTTAAGCCACCAAATACGATTGATGTCTGCAAATCATACTCATCATTCTCATAATCATTATAATCACCTCTACCGTATGGACTACCCGACTAACACACTGGTTTTAAAATTGACGATAGCTGACCCACATGGTTTATAAATTGAAAAAACATTTGGTAGGGTAATCACCCCTATAAATAATAATTGACTAAATTAAAAATTCAAGTAAAAATCTATCACGTTTTAAAAGTAATACAGTCGCGTGACATTTATTGACCGTCTATGTTCTTCTATATAAACAGGTGTTCGGGAGGACCCCACCACTTATCCCAATATTGTCCAAAAACTAAACAATTCTTTGTCTTTAAAGTCTTCATCTTTTTTCAAAATGCCATTAAAATTGATTAATTAATGAAATCTGTATGCTCCCAACAAACTTTAAAAACAAAGTGTGAAAAGTCAGCAGTTGTATCGTAGACCCCCGCCACTTTGATCAATGTATTCCAAAAGATGATAATTATCTTCTTACACTTATTGGAACCTTTTCCATAAGTTTTATCATAATCACTTCATTATTGTAGGCTGTAGTATGCATAAAGATAATGAAAAAACTGCCAACAATTAAAAAAAATTTTTTTTACCGGAAGTAAAAAACCGAAAGTAGGGATGCAGAACTGTTGTAAACCATACTAAATGCTTATGTACCAAGTTTCATCCAATTTGATTATCAGGTACAGATGTTATTGAGCTTTAAAAAAAAACAGGTGTATGGGACACCCCCCACCACTTTGTTCACTATCGCTCTAAAACTAATCAGTTCCTTGCCATACATGTTTGCATCTTTTTCCAAAGTGTCATCAAAATTGGTTCACGAACGAATGCTGTGTGCTCCCAACAAACATTGAAAAAATGATGACACAGTAAACTGGTGTTCGGGAGGACCCCACCACTTATCCCAATATTGTCCAAAAGCTAATCAGTTCTTTGTCATTTAAGTCTACATCTTTTTCCAAAGTGTCATTAGAATTGATTAATGAATGAAGTCTGTATGCTCCCAACAAACTTTAAAAACAAAGTGTGAAAAGTCAGCAGTTGCATGGTAGACCCCCCGCCACTTTGATCAATGTGTCCCAAAAGATGAAAATAATCTTATTAGACTAATTGAAACCTTTTCCATAAGTTTCATCATGATCACTTCATTATTGTAGGCTGTAGTGTGCATAAAGACACTGAAAAAACTTCAAAAATTTACAAAAAAAAAATTTTACCGGAAGCGAAAAACCGGAAGTTGGGATGTGGAACTGTTGTGAACCGTACTAAATGCTCATGTACCAAGTTTCATCCAATTCGCTAATCAGGTACAGATGTTATGAGCTATAAAAAACAGGTGTATGGGACACCCCCACCACTTTGTTCACTATCGCTCAAAAACTAATCAGTTCCTTGCCATACATGTTTGCATCTTTTTCCAAAGTGTCATCAAAATTCGTTCACGAACGAATGCTGTGTGCTCCCAACAAACATTGAAAAAAGTGTGACACAGTAAACAGGTTTTCGGTGTAATAGTTGCTATTGTAAACATTTGCCCATGTAATCCCAAAGCTCCCAAAATAATAATTAATAGTAGAATTTAAGATATTTATTAATATTTATTTATAAGGTTGAATATCTATAAATGATGTTTCCTCGTCCACGGTTAACGATTGAGAGAACGATCGATTTCAATTTCTACTTTTACAATCAACATCAAAATAACAGTAACAATATAAAAAATAATTAGAACTTGATTATTCTACAGGGAAGTGCAACTTAACGTTTACGTAGGTACATAGCACTCTTCTCCTCTTTAAAAGAAATCAATCCTCAATCAACCATTAATCTTAGAAATTATATAATTCAAAATTATTTAAAGTACTAAAAAAAAATTTAACAATTTAACAAAATTAAAACAATTGTAAACATTAATAACAATTTTAAAATTTAACAAAATTTAACATATCAATTTAACATCTAAACAATTTATATGACAAAATCTAAGTGACAACAAAAAAAAACTAATTTTGAATTCGATTCCGCGGCTTATCTCGCAATAAATATCTAGTTCTCTTGGATCTCGGATGCCATACATAATTCTCCTCCCGTTTTCTTTTATTACGCCTTGTATCGTCGATAGGTTCAGGAAGTAGATTTTTAAACAATGAACTGGTTGGTGAATATTGTATGAAATTTCTTCTTCTTTGGAAGACTTTTAGTTGGTCTCTATGAGCTGTTCTAGTGTTCCCGTTAATAGATATTAAATATACAAATTTTGAAATACGTTTAATGACTTTCCCTAAAATAAATTTATCAAATTTACGGTTAAATTTATTGTAATATAGAATCTCCTGTCCAATACCTAAATCGAAATTATTTTTATAAACTTCCTTAAACTTTCTTGTGTTATTTTCAATATTAAATCTCACCTGTTTCGGGAAAGGTTTACAAATGTTTTTAATTTCTTTGCTTAAACATGATCTATTACTTACCAAGGATAGTAATGTTTTCGGTTTATTTACGAAAATGAGGTCAGCGGGTGCTTTGCCAGTGACTGTAGAAGGTGTATTTCTATAGGAGAACAAAAAGTTGAGAATTTGGGATTGAATATCTAGCGTACAGTTATCCGATAAATTCTTACGTAACAACGCCTTAACCGTTTGAACACCGCGTTCCGCCAACCCATTACTTTGCAGGTGGTACGGTGGACTATGTTTTAAAATAATACCATGAGACTGGCAGAATCGTTCAAACATTATTGAATTAAATGGCGGTCCATTATCACATACAATGACATTAGCAAAACCAAAATTTGCGAATTGTATTTTCAGCTTGTCTAAGACATTGCGTGCATCGGTTTTATATAATAAGTAAATATCCGCCCATTTGCTGAAATCATCCATAGAAATTAAGAAATGATATTTTCCAAACTGCAATAAATCCAAATGTATTCTATCAAACGGTTTTGTAGTTGGTTCCCAAGTACTAGTGGGACAGTCAGGTACCATTTTTCTATTGACATTACAACTTTTGCAAGTGTTAATAAACATGGTAATGTCTTTATCTAGACCAAGCCACCAGACTGAGGATCTAGCCAATAGTTTGGATCTAACAATACCCGGATGTTCCCGATGAAGCAATTCCAAAATATTTTTGTGGTATATTGAGGGAATTAAAATTCTATCTCCGAAATAAATACAATTATCCTCACATGATAGAGAGTCAGAAATTCGATAATATGGTTTGAGTTCCAATGGGATACTCGTCTTTGGCCAACCGTTTACTATATATTCATGAACTCGCACTAAAATTTCATCTTTCATTGTTGCTTCAGCAATTTGAATTTTAGTCAATGGGCTTTCGCACTCAGAATTAAAAAAATTAATATCTAAATCAGTAAACGAATTAATAGAATATTCATCAACTTCCGTAGGTTTATCTAGTGGTAACCGAGATAAGGCATCAGCATTGCACATGAGCGAGCTTTTCCGATAACGAATCTCGTATTGATACATCGATAAAATTATAGCCCAACGTTGTAATCTTGTTGCTGCTACAGCGGATAGATTTTTTGAATTACTGAAAATATGTTTTAAAGGCCGATGATCACTGTAAATGACAAAAGGTTTACCAAAAATATATTTATTAAATTTTCGTACCGCAAAAAGTATCGCGAGAGCCTCTCTATGTAACTGACTATAGTTCCTTTCTGAGACACTTAATGTGGATGACGCAAATAAAACTGGCCGTTCTTTGCCATCAATTTTGTGTGCCAATACAGCACCAACTCCATATGGGCTGGCATCACAGGAAATCACAATTGGTTTCTGCGGATCATAGTGTGTTAAAATATTATCACAATGCAACAAAAAGGATTTACAATTGTTAAATGATTTTTCACAATCATTGCTCCACACAAACTTGGAATCTTTTCGCAAAAGTTCGTATAACGGATGTAAGTGTAAGGCAAGATTTGGAATAAATTTTCCATAATGTGTAATCATACCTAAAAATGATTTAAGTTCCGAAATATTTTTAGGGCTACGTGCCTTTTCAATGGCTTCCAGTTTTTCTGGATTTGGACGAAGTCCGGCTGCTGAAATAATATGGCCAAGATATTTAACCTTATCTTTAAAAAATTCGCATTTACCAAAATTGCATTTAATATTATGCTGTTTTAATCTGTTAAGAACTAAAATAAGTTTTTGATAAAGTTCTTCTTGTGTTTTACTGCCAATCAATATATCATCGAGATATATTTCGACACCTTTAATATCTTTAAGTACCGTTTCCATTATCCTTTGAAATATGGATGGTGCAGAATTTACCCCGAATGGGAGACGCTGAAATTGGAATAATCCCTTGTGGGTATTTATAGTTAATAAAGGTTTCGACCTTTCAGAAACCGAAAGCTGTTGATAAGCTCCTTTCAGGTCAAGAACGCAAAAATAAGAATAATTTGCCAACGAAGCTAATACTTCATCAATAATAGGAAGAGGATAATGCTCCGTTGTCAAATATCTATTTATAGTAATTTTAAAATCGCAGCAAATTCTGATACTTCCATCAGGTTTAGCTACTACCACTATAGGTGAAGCCCAGTCGCTGGATGTAACTGGTTTTAAAATTGATTTTGACACCATCAGCTCGAGCTCTTTTTCCACTTGATCACGTAATCTAAAAGGTAAATTATATGATCGATGGAAAATTGGGTGTGCATCATCTTTCAAAACCAAGTCAGCTTCAAATCCCAAAATAGGATCCGAATTACTATTACAATAAAAAACACTGGGAAATAAATTGCGTACCTTGCTTATGTTATCCGATAATTGAGAAGTAACTTTGTTCACAAATGTTGTGTCGATTGCATTATTATCTTCATAAGCAATTTCAAAAAATTTTTGCCAGTTAGGGTATATCAAATCCATCCAGTTTCGACCCATAATTGGGTAACATGGTTTATTTGTTCGGACAACTGTTAAAACGGTATTATATTTTATGTTTCTTGCTTCTACATTCACGGCAAAACCTCCGACAACCTCCACATTACTACCTGAAAGTAATTTTACAAAATTAATATTAGTATATTGTTTAATATGATAATTGGAAAAATATTTATTATAAGTAAGAAAATCTATTACGGAAAGACATGCGCCGGAATCACACTCAAAATCAATTTTAATATTTTCTACTTTTAAGCTAACATAAACTGGTGGTTTTGTTAATATTTCTAAACTAAACTGATTTATTCTTAAGTTATTAAAATTTAAATTATTTACGTCCCTTTTTGAACATCTCTTTGCATGATGACCCACAATTCCACAGTTGAAGCATTTCATTCGTACACCAGGGCAGCGATTGGAAGAATGGTTGTATGGACATCTAGAACATTGATGTGTTGATCTTGAACCTGATCGTGAATTTGTACGATAAGTACTATATTTAGACGAACTTCTTCTTCGATTAAAACTCCAAAATCTTGATCGATTACGTGGCCTTGAATATTGGTGACGTGATTGATCATTCGATTGAATTAAATTTATCCCAATAGCTGTATCTTCTCGTATTTTTCTCTGTTCAATTCCGGTTAACTCCAAATGTATAGCATACTCACTAGCTTTTTGAAAAGTGCTATTTTCATCGCATTTATTTAACAAAAGACCTTGAATATTTTGGTCTTTAAGTCCAGTAACAAACTTATCGCGAAGCATACGGTCTAAAAACGCTTTGTACCCACACGTGGTTGCGAGAGTTTTTAATTCAATGATATATTCCGAAATAGTTTCATTTGGTAGCTGGTCACGTTTGAGAAATTTGAAGCTTTCTGCTATTAAATTCCTTGTTGGCTTAAAATGTGTTTTAAGAATAGTCTCAATTTCTTTAAAACTCTTTTACGTTGGATCATCAGGATACATTAATTTTCTCAATATACTAAACGTTTCACCTCCAATTAACGTGAGAAACAAGGAAACTTTTTGTTCTTCTTTTGTTGCATTGCATTTAAATATTTCTTTCATTCGCATCAAATACTCTTCAAAATCTGAACCGGGAATAAAATTTTCGATCGTACCAATGAACGGCATATTTGAAATATTTTATATAAAACATCCAATTACAAAAAAAATTACGAATGAAACTAGCAGTAATTTAAATATTTGTTGTATCACAAAACTATTCACCAAATTATTTTTTTTTTTAACACAAATTCTGAAGCACAATATTTACCATTATAGTGTTGCTTGAAAATCTCCATTTTCCTCTGTCGCCAATGTAATAGTTGCTATTGTAAACATTTGCCCATGTAATCCCAAAGCTCCCAAAATAATAATTAATAGTAGAATTTAAGATATTTATTAATATTTATTTATAAGGTTGAATATCTATAAATGATGTTTCCTCGTCCACGGTTAACGATTGAGAGAACGATCGATTTCAATTTCTACTTTTACAATCAACATCAAAATAACAGTAACAATATAAAAAATAATTAGAACTTGATTATTCTACAGGGAAGTGCAACTTAACGTTTACGTAGGTACATAGCATTCGGGAGGACCCTCACCACTTATTCCAATATTATCCAAAAACAAATCAGTTCTTTGTTAGTTAAGTTTCCATCTTTTTTCAAATTGTTATTAAAATTGATTAATGAATGAAGTCTGTATGCTCCCAACAAACTTAAAAAACAAAGTGTGAAAAGTTAGCATTTGTATGGTAGACCCCCGACCACTTTGATCAATGTGTCGCAAAAGATGATAATTATCTTCTCACACTAATTGAAACCCTCTTCATAAGTTTCATCATAATAACTTCATTATTGTAGGCTGTAGTGTGCATAAAGACACTGAAAAAACTTCAAAAAAGTACAAAAAAAAATGTTTTACCGGAAGTGAAAAACCGGAAGTTGGATGCAGAACTATTGTGAACCGTACTACATACTCATGTACCAAGTTTCATCCAATTCGCTCATCTGGTACAGATGTTATAGAGCTTTCAAAAAACAGGTGCTCCAGGTGCTCCAGTATTAAAACCTTATATACTAAGTTTCAATAAGATCATAGTCGGGATCAGAAGTTATTGAAGATTTAAACTTAGAGGTGTTCGGGAGACCCCCCGCCATTTTGTCCAAATTTAAAATGAAACCAGATCTTCCATTTTCAAGTGAACCTGTATCATTTGCCTAATTTTCATCAAGATCCTATGCAGAAAACTAAGAGAGAAAACTTTCACGAAAACAATACAATAAGTTTTTACTTTTTATTAAAACCAGCTTCCATAATTTCATTTTATTATTCTTGATCAAACATCGCTAGTATCAATCGATCATCGACAACGTATAATTTAAATGGAATTTCAATAAATAAAACATTAAAAAGTCATCTGCCGGTTACCCTTTAACTTGAAATCAAAGCCTATAATTTAAATTATTATCATAAATTTTTTCGAAAGAAATTTTCTTATTTATTATTTAAACTATAAAACAATTACAAAATTTAATAAACACAAAAAGCAAATTCTACCACAAAATATATATTTTAATTATAATTTAAATAAAATCAGACTGAATATATAATATTCATACCGCGCTACTCGTCAATGCCATTTTGTAAATAAGGCGCTATTTTATGAGATTATAATTTATGAATTATAAATTTAAAAAAAAAAATAATTTTTGAATTTATTATCTGGTTACACAAAAATTATGGAAATTTATGAATTATTATGTTCTTAAATCATAAAAATCAGTGAAATGAAATATCAATTGTGGAACAAGTTTATTATAGACGAAACATTATGTATTATGTTAATTATGTGGTTATTTTTTTATCTTGTGGGATAAATAAGAAATTAAGGTAAACTATTATATTATTATTAAATTGAAACAGCTGCATTAATGAGTTGTATGAAAATCCTAGAGAATCTTTAAAACTAATAAACGTGTGCCAAATATACCTGACAGTAATTGAATTTGAAAAATTTATTTCATAAAATTTTGAAAAAAATGTTTAATTGCTCATCATTTTCAGTTTTTTCGTTTTCTATTATGAGTGAAGAATAAAATGGATTGCCTTCGAAATATTCTCACAGTGCTTCTTCAACAATCCCCATGTTTACGATGGTCTTTGACTCTAGCATAAAAATATTTGACTGTCTGCTCAACATGTCTGGAAACACCACATTGTTACATGGGTTACTTTTGTGAGAAATTTAATTTCTTTTTATTCAAAGTTCATTATTTTCTGTAAGAATAATAATTAAATTTCTAATTGTTTAAAATAAACAAAGGATTGAGCTAATATCACTCACATTAATAACAACAAGTATAATTGCTTTAAGTAAGATTGTGACTATTGAAGCAGTGAGCAGAAAAGCCGGTGAGCATTTTAATCAAGCGATTGATTTTTTCTGTTTTTGTATGATAATTTTCTTATATTTTTTAATTAATTTTCATAATATTTTTGTGGAAATTGTAGGTTATGGAATAATTCTGTGAATTTCTTTGTTTGGATTTTTTTTGGAACTAATTTTTCTTGATTTTGAATGTTGTGTTATCTCAAACGTTCCATTTACAAATTTCGTTATAAATCTTTATTTTTATAGAGACAATGGTTTTGTCCTAAGTTCGTGATAATTCTGCTAATTTTTTTTCAATTAATATTCCTTCCCAAAAAACATACCCGTATGTATTTCTAAATTTTAAAAATAATATTGCTATCGTGATCTTAATTCATTGGTGTTAAATCATTTCCTTGTTTACCAAGGCCATTACATAACATGTAATGAAGTGCCTCTCAAGATGATAATGGGAGGGGCTTAGCAGGAAGCGTACCTAGTTTGGATGTATTGCCGTTCGACTTAGTCTCAATCATCGTGGATAAGAGATAGTATAAACCTGCTGCTTCAGCACAAATGCAGAAATGTACGCAATTTTTGTAATAGATCAGAAATGGAAACAAATACAAGTGTGAAAAAGAGACTCTGGCGACCCCCTTCTACGAAAGAACCGCGGTCGGCACGTTCAACACCCTCGTTCGCTCACATACGCCCACACACACACACACACACACACACACACACACACACACACACACTCATTCACACCCCTTTATCATTAGGAGAAAAAAAATAATAAAACAATTTTACTCACCCCATGATTAAATCCCGACCTCCTATCCTGATTGTATCAGCCTTTCATCAGCACGTTGGTCACGTTGGATAATTCCCGAAGATGTTTGAATATCAAAAAGATTGTATAAAGTTGTATGTGAAAACGTTGTATAAAATGTTAAGTAGAATTGTTCAATAAACTTGCAATCAACAGCGTTGAACAATTTTGTATTTATAAACGTTGAATGCCAGGATAAGTAGAAACGTTAATTAAAATTGCAATCGTTGGATAATTTTGTTGAATAAAACGTTAAATAGGAACGTTAGATGAACTTGCAATCATCAGCGTTAAACAATTTTGTACGTATAAATGTTGAATATAATGTTAAGTAGAAATGTTTAAACAGACTTGCAATCAACAGCGTTAAACAATTTTGTACTTATATATGTTGAATAAAATGTTAAGTCGAAACGTTAAACAAACTTGCAATCAACAGCGTTGAATAATTTTGTATTTATAAACGTTGAATACAATGATAAGTAGAAACGTTAATCAAACTTGCAATCGTTGGATAATTTTGCTGAATAAAACGTTAAGAAGAAACGTTAAATGATAATGTTGTTGAAGCAAAATGCGAAGTAGAAACGTTAATCAAACTTGCAATCGTTGGATAATTTTGTTGAATGAAACGGTAAGTAGAAACGTTAAATGAACTTGCAATCGTCAGCGTTAAATAATTTTGTTGAATAAAACGTTAAATAGAAACGTTAAATAAACTTGCAGTCATCAGCGTTAAATAATTTTGTTGAATAAAACGTTAAATAGAAACATTAAATGAACTTGCAATCATCAGCGTTAAACAATTTGGTTGAATAGAACGTTAAGTAGTAACGTTAAATGATAATGTTGTTGAATCAAAATGATAAGTAGAAACGTTAAATAAACTTGCAGTCATCAGCGTTAAATAATTTTGTTGAATAAAACGTTAAATAGAAACGTTGTATCTGGTTGTAAACATAAGCGCCGAATCAATTTATAATCACCGGTGAGTATGGTAACAATTATAGCAATTACAGCCGAATACGTTGACATGCCATGGTTGCAGGATGCGTTGAAATCAAAGAAAAATGAAATAAATTGCACCAATACTAGTCAAATTATTTGTTGAAATCGAACGGCAATAACCCGTATCAATGATTGCGAAGCAATACGTGGAAAGGCAATTGTTGCCGTATGCGTTGAAATCCAAAAAAAAATGTAATAAATTGTACCAATACCAGTTAAATTATTCGGTGAAGTAGAACTGTAATAATTTTATATCAATGATGGTGAGGCAACACGGTAAAAGGTAATTGTTGACGTATGCGTTGAAATCCAAAAAAAATGTAATAAATTGTACCAATACTAGTTAAATTATTCGGTGAAGCAGAACTGTAATAATTGGTATCAACGATTGTGGAGCAATGCGTTGAAAGGTAATTGTTGCCGGATGCGTTGAAGTCCAAAAAATGTAATAAATTGTACCAATACCAGTTTCACGCTTCTACGTGAATTAATCTGCCAAATTCTACGCAAACCTCCATTTGATAACTTTTCCGTGATGTTTCATAAACTTGTTCGCAAGAGACTAAAGAATTTACGGTTAAACAGTATAAACTCGTATTCTTTGTCATACATGAGCCAGAAGGCACTACCGTAATCAGTAAATAATTTTTTTTTTCAAATTTTTGGTTGAATTTTACTATGAGCGGAATCACCGTTAACACCATTAAAAAAAAAACTGACCCTTAGACGTTATTTCATATTAATTTTAATGACAATAATTTGACACAAATGTTTAGACATTAGAAAATAATCATTTTTAATTATACTAATTACAAAGGTTGAGACATTTTAATAAAAAAAAATCGATTCAAAATTTCACAATTTACCACAAATGTACAGACATTAGAAACTATTAATTTAACACAAATGTACGGACATTAGCAAATATTCATTTTTTTTTTAAATATAATAATTCACCACAAAGGTTGGAATCTTTGATAATATTCGTTTAGTTATGAACAAATTACCATGAATGTTAATTCAATTTACTTTAAAGGACGTCAACAAACATATATGATTTTTTTTGTTGTTTTGTATTTTTGTTTAGGGATCCGTAGGCATCGCACTCCTAGGTGACTTGCAAAATCATGACCAGCATAGATCTTGTTACTTCCGTTACTTTTTCTAACCTTTACTTTAGTGAATCAGTAACTCAAACAAAAATTTTGTAAAGGAACGGGATAAACTCGTTTGCGCGAATCGTTCAAGCTTTAAGAGCCACAATATAATATCATCGATTGTACAACTTACAGTTATAAATGTCTCCAGGAGCCGTACCTCGGATCTTGTAGAATATATTTAGAACTAGGTTTTAATAAATTAACACTAAATTTGGTATATTTAACACTCACGAACATGTAAAAAATTATTTTATTTATTTTAATCTGGTCGTTTAGTGACCACACCATATTTTTCAAAGAAATAAACACAGAATGACAGCAAAATAAAATCAGACTAAGAGAGAGAACAATTTACAGTGGCTTATTATATAGCCAAAATTTTTAGTCTCGAAATCACTCGAATACAGTGTTTTAGATGTAACATAATTAATTTCCATCAAGTTTTCAATTATTGGGAACTTTTTATAGTTATACAAAAACTGTTTGTTATTTGATATTATTGCACAAAAATATTTTTGTGATACAAAGCATTTCCGATACTTCAATAACATTTATCATGAAATTTAAAATAAATTAAATGCAAGTTCGATCGATGTTATGATGTTTAGGTATTACAAAACTACAATCTACTATATCAGTACAGTGAAGTTCAGTTCAATAACGGAAAGATTGTTTGAAGCAAAATATTCATACAAAGATAAAGCAAATGTTTAACAAAGCAAAATACTAATTCTTTGTATGTTGACGATTGGAAAAATACGCACAGCTGTTATGAGGTTTGAAAACTTCATTGTTTAATTACGGTTGGTGTTTAGAAAATTCAAATTCAAGTAGTATATTGAAAATAATCGAATGGAAACGTAGCGCGCGTCAATTTTAGGGGGTTATAAGATTAAAGTTTAATGTTTATATAGATAACATTTAAGGAAAATTATTAATTAATTCAAATTAATTAATATTATATTATATTAATTAACATATAAAACTAGTGTAATTGGTTCAATTTTTTTCTCAAATATGTTTGTCCCGCTATTGAAAATTTAAGTAAGTTTTAGGAAAAATAAGGAAACTATGGGTTACGGGGACTATAGAAATATGACTATTGAAGGCGAATGGATGGGAAACTATTACGAGCGGTACATGTTAATAAAAAAAATTGACAACTAATAAATCTGAGACTATACGAAAAATGTGTCTGTTAATGATGAAAAAAAAACTAATACCATCTACTTATGGTAATCACAAATGACACTAAAGAATCAGCAACTACAATACACCGTGTTCAAGCACTCTTCCAGGCTATCCATTACAAACAATAGAAGTTCGATTCAAGAGCAATTTTGGTACAATTAAATAGAACATTTGTTATCGTCTGCAGCGAACTTTCAAAGGACACATTTATGGCTACGACTGCAGGGCACTCAATATCAAACTCAATTTAATGGCTAAATTTTGAAGAAAATCAGATAGAGGTATCATGTTTTTAACCCAATGTTTAGCATTATGCTTTAGAAATATCTGTAAGTTGGATCAAAGTTTGCATTTTGGAGTGCAATAATGGGCAGCAGCTAATCTGATTCATATCCACTTCTAACAAATTTTTTAAAATTTCAAATAAGTTTTGATGATTCTGGATCAACATAAATTTGCTGCTTAAAATGGAAGAGAAAATCTTCCAAACCAGATTAACATTAACATTACCTCTTCACCAGGATATGCACATATCACAAATAGAGCCAAATTTAACATTAGATAAGACCGATTCGGTCAACGCAAGTTGATTTATCTTAGTGGTTTTGACTTTACACGGTTTCAAGTTAACCAGCAGCCAAATTCTGTAACTGTGAAGCCGTGAAGTGATAAAAATTTCTTCGTTTCTTTTCATTAAAAAACTTATCACTTCACCGCTTCACAATTACAGAATTCGGCTGCAGATACTTGTTTTAAAGAAATTAGCCAAAATTAAATTAAATCTAATAATTCTACTTTATACAATTTTACCCAATTTGACTACAGAAAAATTCAATTAGGTCTAGAATTGTTTTTATGTAAAATAATAAAGAGGAAAATAAAGAAGAATAAAGAGGAAAAATTATGTTAAAATAAAATTATATCCTGTTTCACCAGCTGCGCAAAAAACTAAGCTAGCAACAAATCAAATGTGTCAATTGTTGCATTTGTAATGAACACTAGACCAACTAGTGATGTCACTTACAAGAAGCAATCAAAGGACTGCGTGCCTAGCCAGGTTTTGTTCCAGCAAGCTTCAGCCATGTGCGTCCGAGAAGCATTTTCCCCCAGTTCAGTACAAATAATCCAATATATACGCAAATGAGGCTGTTAAAACGACTGTGTTAAACAAGCGAAAACAAAGCTGACGACGCGAACAGCCGAAGGCACACACCAATATAAAAAGAATCTTGAAAAAGATTAAATAAAGGTTTATTTTATCCCATGATTGCATCGGATCCAACTCCTCATGCCCACGTTGATTGAGCCGATCATAGTGACTGAAGATTAGATCTAATTTACACAACAATAATTGCACATGAATAATAAAATCAAAGGCATTACAAGTTGGCACTTATAATGTTGCACTTCTGGCCCAGACGATTACAACATAAGAATCATAAACCCAATAGTTATATGTATAAGAGGTAAATGGCAATATTGTGCTTCTGTTCCGGATGATTGTTACACAAGAATAATAAAAACAATAATATTACAAGTAATAAACCACAATGTCGCACCTCTGGTCCGTGTGATTGTCGAATCGTTTTAATAAAAACAACTCAATCGTTGCGCCAAATAAGCATTTGGTCGTAGTGCTAATTATGGTATGAACTGGACATAACAACGGCATCTCACATACATAGCCGGAATAACAATGTATCAATAATAATAAAAAGCTATATTTGCAATTATTCTGGCTTTGCATTTATGTTGGCTTTCTCATACATCGTCGCGTGAATCAACATGTTATCGACTTTTGCCCAATTAATATGCGGATATGCACAATGAAAATCCACACGCATAAATTTAATGTAGTGATTATTAATGTTCATGCACCTACTGAAGACAAAGCAGATGATATTAAAGATCTGTTTTTTCTAGAACTCTAAGAAGTCATCAACAACATCCCGCGGCATGACATAAAAATCGTGGTAGGTGACTTCAATGTTCAAATTGGTAGAAGTGCAGAACTTAAAACACATATCGGTCCTAACAGCTTGCATCATACCAGCAACAATAACGGCTTTCACGCAGCTAAGCTGGCTATGATGTATGATCTAGTAATCTTTAGCACTTTCTTTTCTAATAAGAGAGTCCACAAAGCAACGTGGAAATCAAACGATGGAAGAACTGAAAACCAAATCGATCATATCATGATTTCTTGGAGACAGTCTACAAGTGTAACTGACGTTCGATCATATAGAGGTGCTAATATGGACACCGATCATATGCTTGTCATCTTTAAGCACAAGTGCAAATTGTCATTTAAACATCCGGAAACGCTGAATAGATAACAGATAATAGTAACGCAAAGCATAGAAGAGCATGACATCCCTGACGTCTGAGATGCCATTAAACATACAAGAAGAATGGCAAACGCTTCAATCAACCATTATATCCGCAGCACAAACTACAATCGGAAAACGACCCTACCGAAATCACGTAACGAATGGTTTGATAACGAGTGCCGCGAAAGCGTTGAACACTAAAAAATACGAGAAAAATGGTTAACAAGGAACACCGCAAAGCTCCCAAACTGATTATATATGCGCCAGAAAAGCCTCAGCAGAACTCCTACAGAAAACGAAACGCAAACACCTGAAGAGCTGTGTCGAAAACATCAACAAGTGCAACTAATAGAAATTCGAAAGAATGCCTTGCAAATGCGCGGAATTCGACAAAAGATTTCCACCCAAGATCTACAGCCATCAAAAATGGAAAAACGAGCTTACAACAAATTAACGTGATGCACTGCAGATAGGACGAATAAGATTTATAATTAATTTCTTATATGAATTAAAAGAATTTATCACGCATATTACGATAAATAATTTGATTTTTTACGCCCTAAGGTTTAATGGAAGTCCAGTTCTACAGTTATTTATCCCACGAATTTATGGTATTAAACAAAAAACACATATGCACTGATACAAAAATATAGGTAAAACCCCACCAAACTCGAAAATTAGGTTTTACCTAGCTTCTTTATAGTCAGCAAACACAGGAAAACATATGTTTTAATCTACAGCTATATACTTAAATGTTAAATTGTGGTTTCTTAACAATTAAATAGTCGAATACTTCTACCCGTTATAGTACAACTTTTAAATTCACGACAATTATTTTAGAACTATATGGCGTTTTTACCGAATTTCAACGAATGACAAAACAAACAATAAGCTTTCTTTTCCTTGGATTTACTTATTAAAATTTAATAAAACCAAGTCAAATTTTAAGAGAACAAACTATATATTGCTCACTAGCACGACACTTGGTTAGGAGCTTCAATAGAAAAACACAAACAAGATAATCAAATTAGGCATTTTAACAGTTACAACAAAAACCTCTAAGAAGTAACTTCGAACGACGCCTTCAGTTAATACCGATCGACTGGCTTTTAAATACAAAATGTCTATGAATCCATAACAAAAAAATTATGAGTCAACAAAATCATTGCAAACAGTGTGGAGAATGATATGAGTTAGAGTAAAAAGACGATAAGTTGTATTGATCGCGTCGATTGATGCAAAAGAAAGTTTTGGGGACAAATAAATTTTAGCGGGGACAACAGCTTTGTAACACATTGCAATCAAAATGAATTTGGATTTGGACGATCAACTAATGCCGAACTATACAAGTATTGATAATGCGGTATTAGTTTTGTAAAACACTATGGTATAAATAAATATATTTGGTGTAGCACTTTTACATGCCTTGGATGGCACTTGAGTATTTTCTGTTGTAATGATTTGCTGAAGGGTGTTTATGAGAGCAAACAAGAGGTGAACAGAGAGAAAAGAAATTCAAATACTGCAGTTACAAATTTTTAAAACCGGTTTGGATAATGCTCTCAACCAATATCATCTTTAGAAAGTCTTAAATAAGAGTAAGAGGATCTTGTCGTCTGTGAAAGTTCACCAGTTCATCACTCACGTAAACGCTATATGCACCTTGCTAGTTCCTGCGAATTTGAATTCGGACGAAAATACCTACCAGAAAAAATATTGTATTAAAACCCAATCAACCTCATCTCGTGCGTATAAATGCACTGTGGTTCAAGGAGAGGGTAATTTGCTGTTCCACAACCCTCCCTTATAAGAATTTATGGTAACACTTCATTCTAAGTAGTATCCCAAATTCAATTAAAATTAAAAAAAATAATATTAACATTCATAAGAAATTGTAATCAGAAAAATATGGAGGGGCTGAAATCTCACAGCTCTAAGATATCAAGAATTCGGTCTGGGTTAAGGATTTTGATATAGTTTTTGGCAAAAAACTTTTATGAGGACATGGTTTTTAGTTTTGGGCAGCGATGTATATCAAACATAACTCTTTGTTAAAGTACAAGTATGTTTCAATCTCTGTTTAGAAATTTATTACAAAACTAACACGAAACATCAATACGTTGCCGGAAAATTATAACAGATCATAAATAAACATAATTTAGTGAAGAGATGATACACTCAGCAAAGTGCTCAAAAACCTCTCCATTTAGCGTTTCGAGAAAATATTACAAAATCACAAATTCATATTTCTTTCAAAATTCCAAAAGTATTTTCAAAATGAAATAAAATCAACTTTTTTTCAAAATTCCAAAAATATTCCATAAATTAGAATGAAATCAAATATTCAAACTTTTTCTAAATTCCAATAATATAAATTTTTTTATAAATTCCAATCCCGCGGCATGACATAAAAATCGTGGTAGGTGACTTCAATGTTCAAATTGGTAGAAGTGCAGAACTTAAAACACATATCGGTCCTAACAGCTTGCATCATACCAGCAACAATAACGGCTTTCACGCAGCTAAGCTGGCTATGATGTATGATCTAGTAATCTTTAGCACTTTCTTTTCTAATAAGAGAGTCCACAAAGCAACGTGGAAATCAAACGATGGAAGAACTGAAAATCAAATCGATCATATCATGATTTCTTGGAGACAGTCTACAAGTGTAACTGACGTTCGATCATATAGAGGTGCTGATATGGACACCGATCATATGCTTGTCATCTTTAAGCACAAGTGCAAATTGTCATTTAAACATCCGGCAACGCTGAATAGATTACAGATAATAGTAACGCAAAGCATAAAAGAGCATGACATCCCTGACGTCTGAGATGCCATTAAACATACAAGAAGAATGGCAAACGCTTCAACCAACTATTATATCCGCAGCACAAACTACAATCGGAAAACGACCCTACCGAAATCACGTAACGAAAGGTTTGATAACGAGTGCCGCGAAAGCGTTGAGCACTAAAAAAATACTAGAAAAATGGTTAACAAGGAATACCCTAAAGCTCCCAAACTGATTATATATGCGCCAGAAAAGCATCAGCAAAACTCCTACGGAAAACGAAACGCAAACACCTGAAGAGCTGTGTCGAAAACATCAACCAGCATGCAACTAATAGAAATTCGAAAGAATGCTTTGTAAATGCGCGGAATTTGACAAAAGATTTCCACCCAAGATCTACAGCCATCAAAAATGGAAAAACGAGCTTACAACAAATGAACGTGATGCACTGCTGATAGGACGAATAAGATTTATAATTAATTTCTTATATGAATTTAAAGAATTTATCACGCATATTACGATAAATAATTTGATTTTTCACGCCCTAAGGTTTAATGGAAGTCCAGTTCTACGGTTATTTATCCCACGAATTTATGGTATTAAACAAAAAACACGTATGCACTGATACAAAAATACAGATAAAACTCAACCAAACTCGAAAATTAGGTTTTACCTAGCCTCTTTATAGTCAGCAAACACGGGAAAATATGTTTTAATCTACAGCTATATTCTGAAATGTTAAATTGTGGTTTCTTAACAGTTAAATAGTCGAATACTTCTACCCGTTATTGTACAATTTTTAAATTCACGACAATTAATTTAGAACTATATGGCGTTTTTACCGAATTTCAACGAATGACAAAACAAACAATAAGCTTTCTTTTCCTTGGATTTACTCATTAAAATTTAATAAAACCAAGCCAAATTTTAAGAGAACAATATTGCTCACTAGCACGACACTTGGTTGGTAGCTTTAACAGAAAAACACAAACAAAATAATCAAATTAGGCATTTTAATAGATACAACAAAAACCTCTAAGAAGTAACTTCGACGCCTTCAGTTAATACCGATCGACTGGCTTTTAAATACAAAATGTCTATGAATCCATAACAAAAAAGTTATGAGTCAACAAAATCATTGCAAACAGTGTGGAGAATGATATGAGTTAGAGTAAAAAGACGATAAGTTGCATTGATCGCGTCGATTGATGCAAAAGAAAGTTTTGGGGACAAATAAATTTTAGCGGGGACAACAGCTTTGTAACACATTGCAATCAAAATGAATTTGGATTTGGACGATCAACTAATGCCGAACTATACAGGTATTGATAATGCGGTATTAGTTTTGTAAAACACTATGGTATAAATAAATATATTTGGTGTAGCACTTTTACATGCCTTCACTGTTGAAAATTTTAGTCTAAAATTAATACTTTTTTAATAACGTTCTGCTTATAAAGTATATGTATGCGAAAAATGGTATTGAATTTTATAAAGTGCAAAGTATTCAGATAATTTATAAGTTGAACTGCCGAATTTTACACCAAATGATATAAACTCAGGCAACAAAAGCACTGTTATTTCAAAGTGCCGCGCCGGATTTATCAATGTTTGGTATACAAATTATTTTCTAATCTTATAAAGTATGAAGATTTATAAATTGAGCCTATACCATTTTTATATCCAACTAGTGTAATATGTTCAAGTTCCCAATTCTATACCAAATAATATTAAATGGGATAAAAATTCAGTTAGTTATAGTTTGACGTGCAGCTTTTATATATGCTTGGTATTGAATTTATTTTCTAATCTTATAAAGTTTGGAGATTTATAAATTGAAAATAACCATTTCTATACCAAATTAGTATAAGATGGCAAAAATTACCGCTATTTTTATTGCGTTAAATGTGTTTGGTATAGAAAATGAATAAACTTTCATATCTGAAGAGAGATTTGTGCAGTCATGTTGAAAACAAAAAGCGGAATTTTCATTACATTTTTGCACGGCATAAATGCACGCGTAGTACAAGTAAATAAATTCGGTAATACAACCAGCACTGCGGATTTGGATTATATCGATTTTGTATATGCAGGTAAGAGGTTTTTTTATATGAGTGGAATAAAATAGTCCATATCGTAATGTCAAACAATATCGTCGGCTACAAAGCATTTACGTGTATCTACATTTTAGAAAAAAAAAAGAAGCTCACAAAACGATTTATTGTGCTTCTAAACAAGCTTGAAAATATAATTTGTTATAAATAAAATAAACAATTTTTTTAATTATTGATAGTAACTTTTTTTTAAAAGCTTGTTTATGCCCGATTGCTTGAACATTTAAATCTCCGATAACTTTTTTAATTCTCCATTTAACTAGTTTTGCGTATTTTGATCGCAATTGGATCTTTAAATAAGGCATATTGATTCAATTAAGTTTTCTTATCTTGTTATTCAGTTAAATGTTTGTTTGATTTTGTCAAAAAACGGGGTGAAAAAGGTTTGGGAGATATTTCTTATTGACGATTTAACTAAGTCTCATTTAGTAAATCTTCAAGCCACCGAGCATAGAGTCGCAATAAATCGTTTTGTGAGCTTCTTTTTTTTTTTTAAATTGTAGTTACACTTAAATGCTCTGTAGCCGACGATATGTGATTCGGTTTAATTTTAAAGTAAACATGTACTTGATCCATCCTTAGATGGGTTGTTTTTTCTTACGTGTTTCGGGTTACGCGAGTGTAATAATCGGCGAAGTTTCGCGGGAATGTTAAAGAGAAAACATGTACGAAGAATTTTTTCTTGAGTAATTAAAGAATGAAACTACTTGCGATTAGCTAAAAGTTGGTTTCTCAAAAATTTTATTTTCATTTGGCTCAAATCGTCATTCGCATGTTTGTTTTTCTACGTGTATGTCTCTTAGGATTCACCCAACACCAAATATTACACTATGGTACCCCGAAACACCCATATCGTCAAGAATAAGGCAGTACTACGTTTAAAAAACTTGCAATATTTACACAATACTCTTATTAGTGTTGGGAATAATCGAATGAAAACTATCGTGCCGCGGTGCCATTCGATAGTTCTGAAATATTCATTAAATAACCTGACCTGATAAAATCAATTATTACTACATATTTTTATTCACAAAAATAGTAATGAATAAATGATAATGACGCCTCGATACTGGAAAATATATTCTTGTTGTATGTGAACCAGTTTCATTTGCACCCCGATTTTCGTCTAAATATAAAAACAAAAACCATTCTAAATTTGGACATTGACACAGACATGATAACCCAAAGCAATAGTATTTGCTCATTTTCTCAAACACAAAGGCAAAGCCAAACTCCGCAAATTAATTCTTCTTTATTGTTGAAAAGGACATATGCAGCAACAGGTCCTTCCATACTCATTACTTCAGAGGTAATTTTTAAAATGTAATTAAAAATATATTTGATATTTTAGACTCCGTTCTGAATTAACAGAGTTTCAAAGCGTTCATTTGAAAACAAAATTGTGGCTAAGAAACAGTCGAAAACTACAAAAAACAGGCATCCTTTAAAAAGCCGCGCGGTGAAAAGTAGCTTCATTCTTAGCATCTCCAGGAAACCTATGGTGAAAGCCCAACAGCTCAGGAGCAAACTCTGGGAGCTCAAGCCTATATTGAATTATTTGGATGTCTGAAGGCTGGGGACGATGATGAAATTGTAAGTTACAATTAATTTTAGCTACTGTTTTTTTTTAACTTTTATAAATTACAGAGCCTTCTTGGTAATAAAAAAAGTAATGGATTTCTCCAAACAAAACTAAAATATAATCGCGTTAAACGAAAAATATACTGCAGTCTCCGAACGAAATTGAAACCAATAGCGATGAAAGTTTGGATCTCTCAACCATAAAAGAAATCCACCAATTGCAAGATCTTACTTTTCCTGAACAAAGTGAAACTGCGAAAAATATATTATTTGTTACATTGCAATATCGACGACAGCTTTCAAAAGATTTGTTGAGCCCGTTTACAAATTGCCCATACTTTTTTCTTTGCCCTGAACTGGTATAATCTATTAAGGTGTCAAATTACAAATTGTTTACTGTTTGAATTTGTAAATTTCCTTTGATTTTTCTTTGGATCACTCACAAGCTGCGCTGAAGGATCTGACTCACTTGGGAGTCATATCAACAGAATGTTTTTTCAGTTGTAAAAAATGAAGGAAAACATTTGCTATATACAGAGCCTGATAGAGAAAACGGTATTTTAAAAAAATGTTCATCATGTCATCAGGTCAAAATTTAATATAATTTTTCGTTTAGAATGCGAAACATTGATTTTATCAATCATAAACTTATTGTGAGTACTTGGTTCCTCACCGAACGGTCGCAAGAAATTAAGCCGTCTAACGAATTAGCAAAACGTAGACCGTGTCATACAATTTAAAAAGGTTTGTATACAAAAAAAATTGAAATAAAATGAGCATTGCTCCAAATATTTCTTGATCGGTCTTTCTTCTTACTTTTACAGTCCGGGCTCACTAATGACGAGTATTTAGAAGGATCTGCTGCATAGAGCTCCATATATCCTGGCGATTGGGGATACGAAAGCATCAATTATGATGAATTTTTTGAAAATAAAAATGTAAAACAAAAAAATGTATTTTAATTAACATAACAAAAATTGGCCATATATTTTATACTGTTTGGTTTAGAACTTTCATAATGGTAGGTATAAAATTTATAGATTATATTTATTAAAAGAGTTTATACGTGTAGGCATAAATTAAATATATATAGATTATACAAGGTCATTCAATAAGTCCGTAGGATGACACATAGATGGCGTTACTAGAACTTTTTCCATATGATTTTTATTTAGTACTAACCTTTAAACGATACGTGTATAAATTTGACAGCAATCTGACTATTGATCGTGAGTTATAGCATTTTGTGTGAAGCAACTTTTGTTTTTGAAAAAAAAAATGGGAAAAAGTGAATTTCGAATTTTAATAAAGCATTGCTTTTTAATGAAAAAAAATACAGTGGAAACCAAACAATGGCTTGATAAACATTATCCAAACTCTGCTCCATCGAGACAAATGGTAGAGAAGTGGATGGCTGAATTTAAATGTGGTCGTACCAGCACAAAAGATGCAGAGCGCAGTGGACGCCCAAATGAGGCTGTTATTCCAGAAAACATAAAAAAATCCACAAATTGGTTATGAACGATCGCAAATTGAAGGTGCACGAAATAGCTGACATTGTAAAGGTAGCAGATGGTAGTGTTTTTACCATTTTACATGAACATTTGGGTATGCGAAAGCTCTGTGCAAATTGGGTGCCGCATGAGCTCACAGTCGACCAAAAACAACAACGAATCGATGCTTCGGAGGAGTCTATGGCACTGTTAAACCGCAATAAAATGGAATTCTATCGTAGATATATGACAATGGATGAGACATGGCTTCATAATTACACACCAGAATCCAAAAGACAGTCAGCTGAGTAGACAGCAGTCGACGAACCGAATCCAAAGCGAGCAAAGACGCAACAGTCGGCCGGTAAGGTGATGGCGTCTGTATTTTGGGATACGAACGGAATAATATTCATCGACTATCTCCAAAAAGGAACCACCATCAACAGCGACTATTACTGTGAACTTTTCGATCGATTGAAGGCTGAAATCGCAAAGAAACGGCCACAATTGCAAAAGAAAAAAGTGTTGTTTCACCAAGATAATGCACCGTGTCACAGATCGATGAAAACGATGGCAAAATTGAATGAATTGGGCTTTGAATTGCTTACCCACCCACTATATTCTCCAGATTTAGCCCCTAGCGACTTTTTCCTGTTTTCAGATCTCAAGAGAATGCTTGCTGGAAAGAAATTTAAGTCCAATGATGAAGTAATCGCTGAAACTGAGGCCTATTTTGACGAAAAAAGAGAAATCATACTATAAAAGTGGTAGAGAAAAGTTGGAAAATCGCTATACTCGTTGTATCGCCCTCGGAGGCAACTATGTTGAATAAAAAAATCGAGTTTTGTAAAAATGTTGTTTTTTTCTTACTTATCCTACGGACTTATTGAATGACCTGTTATACCGAACTAATAAACTGATGATATGAAATTTATACCAATTTTTATTATACCAAACCAATAAACTCATGGTATATAATTTATGCCAATTGTTATTATGCGAAACTCATAAAATTATGATATATAATTTATACCAATGCTTATATAAATTATCTTTATACATAAATATATGCAATTTATATAAAGCAATTTATGAGCTTTTATACCATCGAACTTTATTTAACTAATACCATTTCTTTATGGATTTATATAAATACCATTTTTTACCAATTTCATACCAATATTTTCAACCGTGTTGGATGGCACTTGAGTATTTTCTTTTGTAATGATTTGCAGAAGGGCGTTTATGAGAGCAAACAAGAGGTGAACAGAGAGAAAAGAAATTCAAATACTGCAGTTACAAATTTTTAAAAACGGTTTGGATAATGCTCTCAACCAATATCATCTTTAGAAAGTCTTAAATAAGAGTAAGAGGATCTTGTCGTCTGTGAAAGTCCACCAGTTCATCACTCACGTAAACGCTATATGCACCTTGCTAGTTCCTGCGAATTTGAATTCAGACGAAAATACCTACCAGAAAAAATATTGTATTAAAACCCAATCAATCTCATCTCGTGCGTATAAATGCACTGTGGTTCAAGGAGAGGGTAATTTGCTATTCCACAACCCTCCCTAATAAGAATTTATGGTAACACCTCATGCTAATTAGCATCCCACATTCGATTAAAATAAAAAAAAATAATATTAACATTCATAAGAAATTGTAATCAGAAAAGTATGGAGGGGCTGAAATCTCACAGCTCTGAGATATCAAGAGTTCGGTCTGGGTTAAGGATTTTGATATAGTTTTCGGCAAAAAACTTTTATAAGGACATGGTTTTTAGTTTTGGTCAGCGATGTATATCAAACATAGCTCTTTGTTAAAGTACAAATATTTTTTTAATCTCTGTTTAGATATGTATTACAAAACTAACACGAAACATCAATACGATGCCGGAAAATTATAACAGATCATAAATAAACATAATTTAGTGAAGAGATGATACATTCAGCAAACTGCTCAAAAACCTCTCCATTTAGCGTTTCGAGAAAATATTACAAAATCACAAATTCATATTTCTTTCAAAATTCCAAAAATATTTTAAAAATGAAATAAAATCAAACTTTTTTCAAAATTCCAAAAATATTCCATAAATTAGAATAAAATCAAATATTCAAACTTTTTCTAAATTCCAATAATATTCCAAAAATTCTTAAAAATTTAAACTTTTCCAAAATTCTTAAAATATTGCAAAAATTATTACAAAATCAAAAATTCGAACTTTTTTCAAAATTCCAAATATTTAAAATTTTTCAAAATTCTAAAAATATTCCAAAAATTCTTACAAAATCAAAAATTAAAACTTTTTCCAAAATTCTAAAAATATTGCAAAAATTATTACAAAATCAAAAATTTCCATGTTCAATTTCATTTGTAATTACATATACCTACGTCATTAAAACAGCTACATTTTTCCCCCAAAAAATTGGCTGAAAAAATAAATGATATCATTTTTTGACCCACTTGACATTATTTTTTTGACAAACTTATAATTCACAATAATAATAATAAAATTTCATTTCAAACTAATAATTGATTTTATTTATTTCCAAAAAATTGGGTAAAAATATAAATAAAAATCTTTCTTTTGACACTCTTGACAACGAATATTGGGTAAAAAAATAAATAAAAATCTTTCTTTTGACACACTTGACATCATTTTTTTGACAAACTTATAATGCCATAATTCTCAATAATAAAAATAAAATTTCATTTCAAACTAATAATTGACTTTATTTTTTTCCAAAAAATTGGGTAAAAAAATAAATAAAAATCTTTCTTTTGACACTCTTGACAACCTTTTTTTGACAAACTTATAATGGAATAATCTAGATTTTGGTCTCACATGGTCCCGACCATCAAGATTTCTCCAAATTCAACGTTCCTCGTAATCACTTAAAATGAACGTTTTTTAAGCCAAAAACATGAAAATTTGTTGTTTTTGACACACTTAATGATTTTTTTGACACACTTCCGGTATAGCTATCGGGGTAAGAATTTCACTTTTGGCTCATGAATGTAATACTTAGGTCTTTCAGACCGAATTAATTAAAATCCAGGATAATTTGGCTGTTCGCACCACTCACCACATCTTTCTTCCTTTTCATCTCGTTAACTTTGTGTTTTATTTTTTCAGAACAGATTTTGAGTACACAGGCCAGTCGAAAAATGTAAGGGACATTAACATTTATATGCTGTCCAAATCCAAGTGAACGTTACCCCGTTCTAAGACAGTAAAGATAGCCGTCACTGTGGATATTGTTTCGAATCGCAAATAGTTTTGTTTGGGGAGGTACATGCGTTTAAGATGCCTTAGAGCTTGACTAGGAGCGGTACACTTTGTGTTACATAACGTAGACTGACACTTACTTGAATAGGTGTCGTCTCTTTCCAGTCCGATTAAAAGAATGTTTAATGGAGAAAAATAAAGATGTGTAATGGTGAACCCATTCATAATTGGGAATTTGCCGAAGACAACGTTTTTTGTGGGTAAACCAGTTATGATTGTATTTTAATAGTGGCCAGTTTTCCATCTATGAGGTTTGCTTAAGTGATAAGAGGAGAAAGTGCATGGACACTAACTCTAACCATTGTACCAGCCGTATTATAAGGTTTTGTTTGTAGTTCAAACCTTAGATTTCAAAGGCACTCAGATTGCTTCGAAACAAAATCAACATCCACCAGACATACTGAGTAGAGTACTAGCAAACTTTACACCCATAGGTTTTCAAGCAGCATCTGTAATCCTAGACGCTGGAATGTTTCAGGCTATCCGTGAATGACCCTTGCAGGGCATGATGATTGCAAGTTTCAGCTACCCAGAATCCATCACCTCTATTACAGTGGTATTGGCTTTTTAGTTTTAGCTCGTAAGTATTAGTTTCACAGAAAAGGTAATATCAGTTGTCTACTCTAGCCTAACGGAGGTTCTCCTAAAGCCATCTTTCAGGTTGAAGCAAATGTTTTCGTTCGCCTATACTTGCTGCAAAATTGTAACTCTTTACGTCTATACACCCTGAGTCAGTATATATTAGGCTTGCGTGATAATAATATTTATGTATGCCTGGAAGTTGGCCTTGATAGATCGCCCTTCTTCTTAGGAATATGAGAGTGCATCCAAAACGAGTACGACTATTTTCGGTGTCTGAATTTCTTGAACCGGTTCAACCTCAAATACAAATATCTTCTCAATCTCTTGATGCATATCTGAATCAGGAATATCACTTTGAAGATAAGCATAATAGCCCTTATAGGAGTCACCGACACTAAGGCAACGTTGAATGACATCTGTAGATAATTTTATCTTTCAGACATGCCAAGCATCCTTAACTTTCATAAATCAAAATAATATCGCAGTCATATTCATTGCATGGGTACTCATCCAAACTTAGGTATAATGTTTTAGATATAATATCACTCATCACTGTCACCATGATGATATGGTTAACTGATATGTTGCAGTGGTCCATCTGTCTTATCACATCGGCCGTGAGTTTTGTGTGCGAGCAAGAATTTGAAGGATTAAATTCCAGGAATACAAAAGCGTTATTTGTGAGATTTATTGTCTGAATTATTTATATTAATGCCAGCTGGCACTGGAACCAAATGTAAAGATTAGAGCAAAAAGTGGAATTGGTCGCGGAGGAGACAAATGAATCGGGAGTCAGAACAATTTTTTGTTAGAAAACTTCAACAAACAACAAGAAATTATGAAAGGAACACAACGAAGTTGGATGGCTAAAGTTCCAAGAGCAAACAAAATTTCAACTCCAAAAAAATATAAACAAATTAAAAATATTCTTTTCAAAAAAATACTTCGCGTACGAAAACACAAAAATCTTTTAAAAAAAAACAACCCATGGAGTTGGGTAGCAGTTGGGCGTCAAGTTGATCACAAAAAAAATATTCGATTATTTCGTATCACTCACAAGATTTTTCCTCCTGTTCTTAAAAGCTTGCTGCCATTTTCTATGTTGATAAACTCTGAACGAAAACTATAGCGTAATTGCACATAATTATTTTTCTGTATTTTGATGAGGTGAAATCAGGAAAGGGTGAAAAAAAACTTTTTTGACCCGAACGAGTCGGTTGTCATATGAAATAGCACTAAATTTAGTAAACATTAAAGTTTTTTTTAGAATTTTGCAGTGCACAGTTTTTGAGTTATTGTGAAAAAAGTGCAACAAAAGTTGGTCCCCTCCCCTACGTTTCTTCGTTGATTGACAGAAAAATTTTAAAAAAATCATACAGACAGGAAACTTGATAAACGCTTAACAAAATATTTAGCGAAGTCTCAAATAATTTTATTTCCATACGTTTAGGAGATGGGAGAGGGAAAGGGTTAAAAAAGGTATTTTGACTGAAATGAGTGGGGTGTCAAATGAAAGAGCGCTAAATTTCAGAAACATTTTCTATTTTAGAATTTTTTAGAACACAGTTTTTGAATTATTGTCAAAAAAGTGCAACAAAAAGTTTCCCTCCCTCTACGTTTTGACATTGATTGATAGAAAAATTTGTAGAGATAGGAAGTTCGGTAAACCTTTAATGAAAACTATAGCGAAGTGTCACATAATTATTTTTCTGTATTTTGAAGGGGTGAGATTGATGAAGGGCGAAAAAAATTTTTGATCAAAACGAAGAAGATTTAATTTAAGGAACATTGTAATTTTTTTTAGAATTTTGCGGTGCACGGTTTTTGAATTATGTTCAAGAAAGGGCAACTGAAAGTTGGTCTCCCCCTCTACGTTTCGACGTTGATTGACAGAAAAATTTGGAAGAACACACAAAGATAGGAAATTTAATAAACTCTGAACTTAAACTACAGTGAAGTGTCACATAATTTTTTTTCTCTATTTTGAGGGGTTGAGAGGTTGAGAGTGAGGTAGGGTGAAAAAAGCCTTTTAATCCAAATTAAAGGAATGTCATATGAAAGAGCGCCTCATTTAAGAAATGCTACAATTTTTTCAAAATTTTGCGATGCACAGTTTTTAAATTTACTGTTAATTATTATTGAATTATTAATTGAATTAATAATGTATATTTTCCAATCTAAACCATTAACAAGTTGGTGTAACTGAATCTCTCTTAAGTTACCGTCTCTTAAGTTACCCTAAATATTTAATGAGATGTAGCATTTTGTGTATAATTTGGATCAATTTTCAAGTGACATTGCTACTGGCATTTAAGAAAAAAAATATCATTTTTATGTGCTTATGGTCCGGGAATATAAAAACTGTACAACACAAACTTTATGTAAATTATTTTTGTCAGTTTGTTCCTCTACATTCACGGATCCCTCGGCGAGTCAATTTTATTCACACTTGACCGACTTTTTTTTCTCTATTTCGATAACACACCATTTTTATCATATTGTAATTTGTTTAGGATCACTAACAGATTAATTCAACTTAACTTTTACAACAAGGCTTAAATTTTTTACACTTGAACAAAATCTTTCTTGATTTTAAAGTTTGAATTGTAGATGGAAAAATGGAGTTGGATTTAGGAAGTGGTGTTGATAAAAGTTGAGTATTGCGTTTTGTAATTAAAGTGTGGTTTAGTTAGGTGATAAGTTAGGCTTAATTTCAAATATTTCGATTTTCGATTTTCTTTATTTTTATAACCTTATCATTAATTAAAACCAAATATCTTGAAAATTTTTATAGCAAATTCATTTAAAACAAATTTTGTTATCTTCACACTTAGTCCCTGGGCCCTCGCCGATTTCATGGGATGATTAATACATATTTTATACCTAGTGAAGCGCTTGTCCTTGATGAGTCCGAAAACTTTTATTCTGCCATTTTTCTCGATTCGACAGCTTTTATGTACGGCAAGCTCCGAAAAATGCCGATCGCCGATTTATTTTAACTATGGGGGATGGTTATTTGTTTTAGAACACGAGGGTAGCCTTATCTGACAAAAAATTGACTGCTATTGTTGAGTCCGACAACCCAAACATACCAAAATGACAATTGTCGAACTCGACAAAATCAGACACATTTTTGTCGGAGAAGGAAACCCTCGTGCTTTAAAACAAATTTCCACCACCCGTCGCATTTTTCGGACCTTGCCGAACGAAAAAGCGGCCAAATCGAGGAAAATGGCAGAGCAAAAGTTTTCGGGCTCGTCATACACAGGCGCTTCACGAAGTATAAAATCTATAATTCAAACTTTAAATTCAAGAAAATGATTTCAGTGCTCGAGAAAATAGTCCAGAAAAATCTTGTGTTCTCTCGTATTCTTTTCTAACCCTCATGCAATAATTTGCTGACTTAACTAATTTTAACAAAGAATAAAAATGTATTTTTAAAAAAAATTAGATTCTTTAAAGTTTACAATTACAAAGAAATGTAATCAATGGAATTTTTTGTTGATAATTGTCTTCACTATAATTCTGTCAGGGAAAGATAAAAGAGATTGTCTGAGGTTGCATCTACGCGATGTGCAGCTTGAAAAGTGGAGGTCTTGACCATCGCAGTTATTTATATATGAACGGAAAACTTATTTAAATTTAACCGCCCGTATTATAGCTTTCAGCCCACCCCGTACATGGGTAGAGTTTTCTTTGTAATTTTTTCGTTATGTTTATATATTAATACATTCATTTTTTTGCTATATTATTTTTATCGTAGGTGTAATCGATACATTTTTTTGGCTCTCGCCAACCGGTTGAACACCACCTTTATCACTCTTTAGACTCTTTAGCTTTAGGGTTGGGTTTGAAGCCTGTACTTCGTTGTTTTATACTTCAGTTTTTTAAGATGAACGTAATCAGCGGGTCCTTTATTTTTTGTACTACTTGTAACAGTCGGAGTAGTTCTAAAGAAAGTTGCTCGATACTTTTACTTCATTTTTAATATTTACGAGTTCAATAACATTCCAACCCACATTTTCTACGTACATATACAATATTGTTCACACTACTAAACATGGCGGATTGTGAATAAAACGATAAAATCGATCTCTTGAATTGTGATTAAATATAGTAAATAAATGGGTTCTAAGTGTATTTTTACCATAGTTAAAGTTTCGTTATTATACTTACAGTTGTCCGAAATATCAATTAGCTAAAAAAACTAATTATTTAGTAAATATGTTGTGTCTTTTTTCCGTACATAATGTTGATCTAACAAAATCATAAGTGTTGTTGTTGGAGCTTAATTATATAAAACAACTATATTTTGTTAATTGTTTTAAGCTCTTATTCCTTTCAACTTAATCAAAAGGAATAATTTATTGTTCGTACTGTTATATAAAACACTTTATTTTTTTTTATTTTTAAATTAAATTATATGATTTTATTTATTTTTATTTATGTTTAACATGTATATATATATTGATAGGTATCTAGATGAGACTGCTAAAAAAAATAATTTTAATTCTAAAAGTGTAAATGTTGATTTTTTTATTTCTTTATTGAAGGTGGTCCAAATTAAAAAACTAAGAGTAAAACTAATTTCATTGGCTATCATTGGTTATCAATAGGGCAACCAAAAATATGCAATATAAAAACGATTTTAAGCGCTTAAAATATGCTCTAAAAAAACTATTTTATGCATTTAAAATATGCTCTAAAAACCGAAAGAAAACATGGAAATGTATATGTTTTCAGAATTTTGTTTTTAATTCAATTCCTAAGAGGTCGCTGTGCTTTGATCATAGTTACGGGACTAGCTTACCTGAGATAGTGAGGTATATATCTGAGCTTTTGTCCGCTATCATATACTGCAGACCTGAGATATTACGAGTTTCAGTAATGGTAGTACTGCAGATATTGACAACTATTAATTATTAATTACAGCAGTTAATTAAATTTTTTTACTAAAATCTAAACTGCCAAAATCCCGTAAAGTTCTTTCGTTCTCAAAAATTGTTACCAAAAAAAATTTTCAAAATTTTGCGAAGTTATCCATTTTATCCGTTATTGTTCTTACAACGACGATGTAAATGAATGTTTCTGCTCAAAACTTTGCCGAAACCATTCAATTCGGAATTAATAAATTTTCAAAATGAAAAGTTTCAAAAATGAAACCCCAACAAAAATATTTGCATTAAATTGACGCTGATATAATCGTCACTGGCCCTGCAAGGAAAGATAATTTGTTCGCAAAACGCTGTGATTCGTACTAAAACTTCTAAAGAAGTACTCTAAATTTTGTCTTCAGGAGTTAATATGAAAGAACTTCTTTCAAACCGAAAAAGATTGAAAACCCACCAAAGTTTCCATACATAGTTAAAATAAGCTGAATATGTAATGCAAATTGCTACACATATAGGTCCAACGGAAGTCTCCATTATAAAACAATGCAAAGCTTGCTTTAAAAATAAATTTAATGCTCTTTGCATTACCAAGTTGTTTACAAACTTCAATCGTAGCAAGTTGTTTTCTAACTTCTACCATTAGTATAAAAAATAAATTATGATGGTAGTGTTGTACTAAAATTTGTAGTGTTGCATTAGAATTAGTTTTAATGCAACATTTGCTTTGCAATTTAATAATAACTTGCTATACATAACCCATATTGCTAAGCTTGTATTAAAAATTGCAGTAACTTTTTCAACTGTGTATCATTTCCCACATATTATTCTAAAAACATTTTTCAAAAGAATTTTCACGTTTTAAACTAAAATCTTCCAATTTTATAAATATGATATTTTTCTTTCATGCTATTGGTCAATTGAAAGTTGGTCGATGTCCAGCTCGTAATCAGAAAAGGAATGGAATGTGATATTTCAAATTATACACCAATAGTCCAAGGTACAATTTTGTCTATCATTCTATTATATTTATATCAACGAACTGTTGGAAATCAATAAATAGTTTTGCAGACGATAGTACACTGCATAAGTCATTTTTCTCCTATTTTCAAAGGGTAAATGCATGAACAAATAAATGGTAATGTAAATGCATGTCGTAAATGAAACGAGAACCTAAAAAATGTTGTGACCACAATTTGACCAATTTTAACTCCACCCAAACACAGTTACTGACAGATTGGTCTGACAGATTGGCTGACTCAATAACAGACAGATTGTTTGCAGAACGAAGGCTGACTCAATAACGATGGTTAAATTATTATGTGTAAGCATTTGTTTATTGGGAGTCACAATTTCCAATGAATTACTCTGTAACGATCCCAAAAGGCCGATGAAAAAGAGCGCTTCTAAAAAAATTGATCTCCTTAATAGATATGAAAAAAATAAATGTTGTCAAGTTTGGTACACTCCTGCCTGGCTCTTTATGAGTTCGTTAAAAAACATGCTATACGAATTGTATAGATGACGAAAAGTTAGGATAAAATCTTGATTTCCTACAACATCTTCACACTGTTGCTCATGGCCCCGAATGCCTCTTTGGCCCCAAAAGATTCTTTGCCAGAACTGCATATAAATGGACTGCTCCAATTTTTTCGCAATACCATAGTATTCATATAATTTGTGTAAGTTTCATCAAAATGTTTGCATGGAATCAAAGAAAATTAAAAAAATTTGCTACATCAAAAAACATATTTTCAATGATAATAGTCTAATATCAGTTGAGAATTCAACTTGAGTAAATAGTGTAATTGTTGAAGATTCAACTTCGAAATATCATTCATTCGTGAATAGCGCGACTGCCAAAGGATCTGAACTCATTGGCATTACTAAGGATAAGAGTTCGAATCACAACCGAAATACGCAAAAGAGAAAAACCGCGTTTTCTCTGAAATAAATTCAACCACACATTTGAATGGAAAAAATTCAAATTATTTCCTAAGTTACTCGAGATCATAATTGCTCACAAAAATGCCAAACAGTTAAACTGTAGAGATCACTCAATGTCATAGCGAAAGAATGCAGAGAGATTTCTTTGTCCGTACAGCAAACAAATGGAATGCTTTATAATATTAAACTATTCTTGACACTAAAACGAGTCAACGAAAATTTCGTTTTCCATTTGCAGCCTATAGCACATCAAAACACAGAGCAACAAATTTCAGAGTGGTGGTTTTCGTTTAAAATTCAATTTACTTTTAGCGCGAATTTTATATAATTGATTGGTGAATTACGTTCTGAGTTAAATCTGGTACAGAATAAAAATAACGCATTTTCAGAAATATACGAAACCAAGGGTTATTCAAATTACATAAAATAATTGAAATCTTCCTTAACAAAAATCAACCTTTTACATGACATTCCACTCGACCGCTTCCCACCCCTTGCCCCACAAAACAGAGTTCTAGTTTCTAATTTCTAGGAGGTTACTATGTCTTTTTATAGATGAGATTCTACAAATTATGGAATTCTAAGTTGAGCGGATGGAACGCACACCAATATTTTCACAACCAATGCTGGGGTTCCCCAAGGTTCTGCACTCTCACCAACCTTGTTTGTTCTGTACATTAATGACTTACTTATTTCCACAGTGCACCCAATCCATAGTTTTGCTGATGACAGCACATTGCATGCATCACATGCATCTCCTAAATTTCGATCTCATACTTCAGTTACTACTGATAGAGAGCTGCTAATTGATTCTATCAACAAAGATCTGGAGCGTATAATGGAATGGGGAGATCATAATCTTGTTTTATTTAATCCAACCAAAACCAAACCATGCCGTCTTTCACGAATAGAGCGACATAAAAATTTCCCTATTAAAATAAACCACGAGGAATTGCGTGAGGTTGAATCAGTTAGACTTCTTGGAGTGCATATTCAAAATAACCTGAAATGGAATAAACATGTGTTCAACCTCGCTAAATCTGCAATGCAAAAATTAGGATTCTTGAGTCGATGTAAAAAGTATTTCAATCCCGAGCAAATTTTGCTAATCTTCAAGTCTTTTATTCGTCCATGTATGGAGTACTGCTGTCATGTTTGGGGAGGTGCTTGTCAGTCAACAATAAAATGTCTAGACTCTGTACAGATAAAAGCAATACGGTTGATTGGTAATACCGAACTAACGGACCAGCTTGATTCACTCCAGCACAGAAGAAATGTGGCTGAATTAACAATCTACTATAAATATAACTTTAGCGAATTCTCCTCTAAGGAAATTCAAAATATCCTTCCATCGTGGGCGCAGTATAATCGACAAAGAAGAGCTGCCGAGTTATCCCATCCATTTGTTGTACAAATACCTCGTTGTAGAACTGTGTCCTTTCAGAACGACTATTTTAATAGAGTGGCCAAATTGTGGAACTCAATGCCTCCCTCTGTATTTCCCGATGAATTTTCCCCTCAGGCATTTAAAGAAAATGTCCATAATCATTTAAAACAATTAGTATGGTTATCCCTATATCCCCCATTCCTTCCATTTTCCTCATCTCCTTCCTTTATAGTTGACATGGTATCTTCGGATATTCAAAGAGTCTAAATAATGAATATTTCATATTTAGTGTGCTAAACATGTCTAACTAATTAATAAAAAAAAAAAACCAACACAAACATTTTCGGTAATGTGTCAACAGCCAAAAAGCTCAATCTTTCATATGACACCTATCTGAATGGCATAACAAGCGGCAAGATTTTTTATACGATTACTAAGCTGCTTAAACTAGGACAAAACAAAACTAGGATTAACAGCTTTTTATAGCCTTTCTAAGACCTTAGGATAATAGGACCTATAGATGCTCAGAAAACATATTGTAAAGGTCCAGCAAACACCAAAGTCTTGGCACTAGTGTTCCATTTTCAAAAGAAAGGAGCCTAAATATTAATGCCGCGATGATAAAATATACCCAATTTTTCGATGCTCATATTTTTGTGCATATTGTCACCATCAATCTAGAAAAAAACTGGTTGAAACAAAAAACTGGAAAGAAAAAACTGGTTGAAAATTATTTGAAAATATGCAAAAATACGGACGTTTGGTGAAGTATGGAATAATATTCCCTAAAAATATGTATTCAAGCTAAAAAAAACTCATAATTTTGCAAAATATGCAAAAATATGCACTTTTGGTGAAATATGCATTTATATGCATTTTAGAGTAAAATATGCAAAAATATGCTCTAACAAGTAGGGCTTAAAAGTCTTAGTTTTACCTGAAACAGATTTCAAGCTTAATCATTTTTTAATTAAGTGCTGTTAAAAAAACATGCTAGTGCATATTTTTGGTTGCCCTAGTTATCAATTATAAAGGGAGTTGAAACAAATATGAATATAAAGTTAAACAAAATAAGGAAAGGGAAGAAATTATTGAAAGTTTTATTATTAATATTTGGGAATTTCCGAAATTATAAAAAATGAAAATATGCATGCCAGATGTTAAATTTATTTTGAGAAAAAGTGGATTTTACGTTAATAAAGATTTTAAAATGTTTATGACATATAATAAAAGTAAACTAAAAAAAGGATAACCAACGATTATTTTGAATTTAAAAGAAAAATATTAAATATTTATATAGGGTGAACCTCAACAATAAGCAACATGGCGAATTGTGAAAAGAACAATAAAATTGATCTCTTTAACTTTATTAAATATTGTAAATAAATTATTTCTAAATGTGTTTTTGCTATTGTTAAAGCTACGTGATTAAAATAACAAAATAACAGTTGTCTTGGAATAACAATTACCGAACTAATTAATTTAATAAACAAAATTGCGTTTTTTATCATACATAATGTTAACAAGTTTAGATCAAGTAATGTCCAATATGGAGATAAAATTTGGTGAAATTAATAAAGTTATGGAAGATCATCAGAATCAAATTACTAAATCATTCAACGAATTAAAATTTTTTGTTAACTAAGAACTTAAAAAGATTTTTGATGCTATTGGAAAAGTGGAAAAACAAGCATCTGTGCTTTATGATCGCATAGATGTGTCGGAACGGGATAAAGTATCACCTGATCTGGTTTTTACTGGTGTACCACGTATTAATAATGTAGATGACTATCAAATAGTTATGGATATTGTCAAAGCCACTGGATTACAAAACGGTCCGAATCTTGTTTGCAGTGTTTTCAGACCAGTCAACAAAAACAAAATCACCACCGATTATTGTCAAATTCATTAGCTTTGAAGCCAAATTACATTTCTTTAAAAGCTATCTTAAACTAGGAAATCTAAATCTTTCTCACATTGGCCTTGAATCTACATTGAGGATTTATTGTAATGATGGATTAACAAGATATAACAATACTATTTTTCAAGAAGTAAGAAAATTACAACGAGAAGACCGTATTTCAAGAGTGACCATCAAAAAAGGACGAATATATATAACATTACCTGGCCAAACAGATTTGAAACTTATTACATCTATTGAATATCTTCGTACTACAATTAATAACCATCAAATACCTACACTTCCATCATCTTCACATAACCTTGTTTATATCAATGATAAGAACAACCATGATGTTCCCATTCATCAACGGGATTTGATGACGTCATCCATACATGGAAATGTTGATTCGTGTCTGGTATAGATGAATATTAATCGCAATTCTCCCGTTGATACTAATGTTAATGAATTACGCAAATTAAGGTCTAAATCAAAACGAACGGAAGGTAAATCATAATTATACAATTTAATGTAAATTGAAATTCAAGAGATTCTATTTTTGTTGTTTTTTATCAAATGTTTATTTAATCAATTTAATTTTTTTTTATTTCAAATTTAAATTAATAATAGTCCACATTTTTTCTTATTTTTTTTTTTCAAAAATTGGGAAACTTATACCAATTTGTATTAGGAGTATTTTTTTTTTTTTTTTTGTATTTTAGTGGTTTAGTGTTTGAGTTGTTTATTTTTTAAAGATGAGTTTGCCTATTTTATTTACTTTCCGGTATGGAAAGTTATTTTTTTTATTTTTTGAGTTAAATGCATTTTTTAAGTCAAGTTCCTTGCGATTACTGGCTATTATGTTTGGTAAGTGAGTCTTCAGTATAACCGTGGTACCTCGCAAATAGGTAACCTTAATATAGTACTTCAATCTTCCTTAAATCGGTTCAAAGGTTTGAATTTTGGTTTCTTAAATGTCCGTAGCTTGTTAAATAAATTGGATCAAGTTGAAAGACTTATAATGAATGTTAAAATGGATGTTCTTTGTTTTGCTGAAACACATTTAGACACTCACATTCCTGATAGCGCTCTTGAACTAAATAGCTTCAAGCTATATAGAGATGATCGTAAGGCAGGGGCAGGTGGCGTTTGTATATATGTTAAAAAATATATTAAATCAAAATTATTTTATACTTATCTTAGCAGGAATATCCAGGTTTTATTTGTTGAGCTTAGATTAAGGAGCCACACAATTCTGTTGGGTGTAGTATATAAACCACCAAAATTTAAATTCATTTCTGAGTTGGAAACTATTCTAAGTGATTTATCATTGAAGTATGAAGATATTATTTTAACTGAAGATTTTAATTGTAATTATTTCCAACAGAATTTAGAAACTAGAAATTTTCTTAATTTAATTGATAATTTTTCCCTTAAAATTATAAATACACAGGAGCCCACGTATTTCCCTTCAATTGGAAAATGCTCACTTCTAGATTTGGCAATTACTAATACCGATAAAATTATATTTTTCAATCAGGTTTCCGTGGGATTTGCGGATCATGACTTTTTATTTTTCAGTTACAATACGATTATACCCAAGCTTGATGATTGCATAACTTATAGGAATTTCAATAAAATCGATATAAATAAGTTGCATATTGAGTGTATGTTGAGTCATTGGGATACCATGTATCGACTAACAGACATCGATGATATTGTGGAGACGTTCAATGATATTATCCTTAAACTATTTGAAGATAACGTGCCAGTATTTACATTTAGAACCAAATCACAGTACCCACCATGGTTTAATGAGAAAATTGAAAGAGCAATTAATCTTAGAGATTTCGTCTTGTCTTTATGGAAACGTCAACAAAAAACTGAACACCTTCTGGAATATAGGCGGTTAAGAAATAACGTTACCACTTTAATTCGTAAATCTAAATATATCTATTTTAACAATGGTTTCATTTCAAGTAATGAAGCGCCTGTAAAGTTTTGGAATAAAATTAAAAAACTTGGGTTAAACAAGAAAGTTGACACTATGCCTGAAATTGATCCTAATTTATTCTGCAGTTTTATTACTCCTAAAAGCGATGCATCGAAAAATAATAACAAGTTTCCCTTTCACAAACAAGTACCCAAAGATGGCTTTACTTTTCATAACGTTGATATCGATACTATCACAACAGCATTGTACTCTGTCACATCTAACTCTGTTGGATTGGATGGTATTTCTTTGAAATTCATAAAATTACTATATCCATTAATTTTTACACACTTGCAGTATGTTTTCAACAGTATCCTAACAAAATCTGTGTTTCCAAAGCATTGGAAAACTGCTAAAGTAATTCCCATCCCAAAAACTAAGAAAGCGTCTTCTGTGAGTGATTTCCGACCAATAAGTATTCTACCAGCATTAGGAAAGGTGTTTGAAAAGATTGTGAAACTGCAAATATGTACATATTTGGATAATAATGATCTACTAAATGAAAACCAATCGGCATACAGGAAATTGCATGGAACAAACACTGCTCTGTTAAATATAATTGGTGATTTGATGCATGGTTTAGATGATGGCTTTATGTATGTTTTAGTACTATTTGATTTTTCGAAGGCTTTCGATAGTATTGAGCATCTGTATTTGATAGAAAAGTTGTTACATACATTTGATTTTAGTTCTTCTGCAGCGAATCTTTTGTATTCTTATCTTTGCGATAGATACCAGGAGGTTCAGGTGGGTTGTAAGCGGAGTATACGTACAAAAATGACAGTAGGAGTACCGCAGGGCTCTGTTCTTGGTCCCTTACTATTTCTAATGTATATCAACGACTTGCCTGAAGTAATTAGACATTCTAAATATCATATATTTGCCGACGACCTTCAAATTTATAGGATGGTTCCAAAGAACAATGTTTCTAGAAGTATTGAGCACATCAATATTGATGTGGATTCCATACTAAAATGGTCGAATGATAATTGTTTGAAAATGAACGAATCAAAAACCCAAGCTATTATGATCAAAAGTTCTAAATCACGAAATGTTGCTCTCTCTAAAGTTATGGTGGGGAATATAGGTGTGGATTACTCTAATGTTGTTAAGAACTTAGGATTGTTTATTGACGAAACCTTATCTTGGTCCAATCACGTAAATCATTTGAGTAAAAAAATTAACTTTATGCTAAGAACGTTGTGGTCAATAAGTAAGGAATTAAACACTAAATCTCGTAAAAAAATATTTTTTGGATATTTGTTTCCCCACTTTATGTACTGCGATACTATTCTCTTTGGTATGAATTTTAAGCAACTGAAAAAACTTAGGCTGCTTCTAAATAGGTGTGTTCGTTATGTATTTAAACTCAGAAAGTTTGACCATGTGTCACGGTTCGTTGAAAGTCTTATAGGATGTAATTTGTTTGATTTATACAAGTTTCGGGTTTGCCTTCACGTTTTTAAAATTTTAAAGTTCAAAAAACCAATTTATTTGTATCGAAGGTTGGTAAGATTGAAATCTACTCGGACTAACAATATACAAATAAGACCTAATAAAATACATATTTTGAATAAATCATTCTTTGTGCGAGGCATCATATACTGGAACTCTTTACCAAATACAGTTAAAAACTCTACAACTATAGCCAATTTTCGCAGGAACTATTTTCAGTATTTTCATATAAAATAAAAGTTTGCAAACTCAACTCATCGTATTATTAAACTTATTAAACATATTATTATTTCATATCAATCAATATCATTTTAGTTTTATTTTAATTTATATTTTAAGCTTTAGTTTTAGACGTAAAATGTAAATGTTCTAAATAAATAAGTTCTATGAATGTCAATCATAAGCCCGAGTGTGCTTAAGGCATGTTAATGAGTAAATAAATAAATAAAATAAAAATACATATATGTCAGAAACTTTTTAAAGTAATTATTTAATTTGGGACTAACTAATGCTATGTAGACTAACCAACACCATACACTTGAAGAAAACTAAGTATTTGTGCTGTGATCTTCTATCCCCTGTTTTCGTGTATCAAATTTAAGAAGTCAAGAAGTCCTTATTCCCTCATTCGTTGTAAAAATTATATAAACTTGTTAAAGATATAGTGTAATGAGATATCTTGAGCCTGTTCTCTAAAACTTATCCATTATTGGTTATCCCAAACTACGCATATATTGGTTTATGAGAACAAGCTGCTAAAACCTTTTTTTAAAATTTGGATTAGTTAGCATTTAGAATTTTTTAAGCATATATAACCATACTGAAAATAAAATTAATAAATCTTCTCCAAACTTAAAACCTTAAAATTCTTTTAAAATATTTTCACTTTTTTTCAGATAAGTTATAACATAAAAATTACTGGTTAACAGTTCGATAGGATGTTAAGACTATAATTAAGAGACATTGGTAAGCAGAAATAAAACTTTAAAATAATTATAAGATCACCAGACAATTGTGCATTCAATTACTATAATTCATATGGTTGTAACAACAAAACTCGAAACTTTTCAATTAAATTTACAAAAATTAACAAGATTTTCAAAGAGGTGGTCACAATTTAAACATAAAAATACAAAGGGAGTTTACATTTTGGTCATAAAAATGTCCAAAGTCTTGCTTGAAATTAAATTTTAATTAAAACATCCAAAATATTGAGAGAAACAATGTTAATTATGATGGTTTGTTGGTTGAAACTAAACCAGTTAGTTTCTCTCTGCATTCACAAACTAACTATTAAAATTCATGAACCAATTGAGTAACAGCAATTTCAATTTTTCTTTAAGATAAATTTATTTTCTTAAACATAAATAAGTTATCGTTATAATAAATCTAAATCGAATATATTATATTTATTTCGCAGACACAATCAATATTGCACATATTTTGATGACAACAATATCATCAATATCGTTAAAGAAAAACTTGTATTAAATAGATTTATTCGAGGGATAAGGAAAGGCTTTACAACCAACTTTCTTAATTATTTTTCTTTAAAAACTATTTGAATGAAAGTAAAACATTTTTGCAATAAGACGTGTAAATCTTAATCTTATTTTTTATATCACTTGTCTGGATCAGAAGACGGTTTAATGTTATGTTTGGTGATTGTAAGATTTGCACGTAGTAATGATTTTCAAATCTGATGGTAAAAAGAATTTAATAATTTAGTTTTATATAATTTTTATGAAAAGAAAAGTTTACAGTCACATTTAAAAACATCTTAAAATTTATTTGTATAAAATGTCCGAATATTTACCCAAAAAAAGTCTATATAGCACCTTTTTAAGTCTTAATAATTTAATTACTAGCAGTGTTCAACATAAAAACAAAATAAAAAAAGCTCTTCTACATGAGACGAAAACGTACCCAATCTCGACCAACTTGCTAAGACACCCGCTAAAATACTTCTTTGAATTCTTAACAGAAAATGGAATTAATAAACTACTAACAATACCGTTTATTGAAGAATGTGAATACGCATTTTCTTCGGTAATGGTCTTAATCTTATGTAATAAAATGATTGAGTTATGACTTTTAAATATAATATTTATTTTATTGCTTTTATTTGCAATCGCAAATCAATATAATTTTTTTTTCTGATTTGAAGAACTCCGATCTTGTCGGAAAAAGCTAGTTGATGACAAGTGAAACGAAAGTGGATATACATAAATCCATCATTCACAATAAAAAATAAATTTCGGTATTTTACTTTGCCAACCTGTCATAAGTATATAATTTTTTTTAAATGTCAAAACTCTTAATCATTCATCCACTAAAAGCAAAAGAAAAAATTACCGTCTTTCTTTGACACAACCAAAATTAATAAAATTTTCATTAAAAAGAAATAATAATTTTATATTTTATTATTTTTTAATTTAATATATTACGGATTTTTTTTAAATTAAAATAAAATCAAAAAAAATAAAATATGTAAAGTATAATTTCTTATCAGATAACCGGAGAGAATATAAACTTTATATGACATTTAAGAAAAAAGCAAATTAAGAGTACAATAATCAAGTTGACAAACATCTTTCACCTTACTTACCACAATAATGTTATCAAAAGTAATAATATTCCAAATTTAAGAAGAAAAAAAATAAGAATGAGATACATTATAATTATTTAAATTATTAAATTTTTTTTCTTAGATTAAAATTATAAAAACGAGATAAAAATGACCACCCATGAACGATTGATTTTACAACAGGTTAATGTCAGACTTCTAATTGTGCTGCTCGTGAATTTATATATAACTTTAACTTCTCTTATTTTATTCCTGCTCTTATGAAAACATTATACTTTGGGTATTGGCTTTTGCAACCATTCAATTCTACTCAATCTCAATAATGGAATAAGAACTAGATTGTTTGCTGACACTGAATATGGTAGAGATAAAATTTAGTCTATGAAATTCTTTCGTAGTTCTTATACGAGGGTCAGATCGTCTATTACATGATTATCATAAAACCCAAAACTGTACCAAAATTATGCGTATCTTCTCCCACAAATCGTTGGCATTCTGTGTTGTCCACCTTCATCCAGCTTTGTATACAGTTTGGATCTGAAGGATGCTTTTTGAAGGATTCACTAAGATTGTTCTTAAGAGAAAAAACCGGCTTCAACAGTTCCCAATCGTCCTTTTTATAGTTAAAATCTTTCGTATTTATTTACTTTGATGTCATTTACACTTTTGAAAGACATGTAGGCATATACTTAAAACTTGCAGATTCAACAATGAACGTGAAGGTAAAGTATGATTTGGCAAAGACATTCAAAAAAATCGACCAACAACCAAGCTTTCGTATAATAAGCCTTAAGCATAGCTGGTTAAAACCATCGATTAGTGTCTTTAACTGTCTTTAACGTGTTGCTTTTAACTCATTATACTTATAGGCTGGATTGATTTGAGAGCCAATGCTGTTAAATCCAAATTATCCGTCAACATTTAGATTTTATTATTACTTGAGTAATGATGGTTTTTATTGCGTTATAGTTTAATTGAATAATGAAAGTGTTGAGAACTGTTTTGTCTAGATGTAAGAAACTGAACGCAGCTCAAAGGAATCAATCTGTCAGCAAAAATTAAAACCTGGTTTCTTTTATCTTAGAATAAAAAATACCGCGCATACTACGATAGTCTCTGTATTCAGCAGAATAACCAGTGCAATCTGGCACGATAAAGCATAAAGCCACAGGATTACCATTTTACTCTTGACGGGGTAATTTTAATTTTGTTTACTTCCCATGCCTTAACGTTAAGTCATGAATACAAATATAGATCGTATAAAATTCATAACGGCCTATTCCTGATTTTTGAACAGATGGATTTGTATTTAAGACACAGATCTATGATGTATTAGAAGTTCCTTTGGAATTATTTTGAAAATCTTATTATCTCGAGGAATTAACGTTAATCTCGATAACTTATGATAGCCCTGCTCCTTCCCATTGTCGATTTAATTAAACCTTTTATGAACTGAGATGGCTGTTATGATGGTCCCGAACGGATAAGTAAGTTTATGATTTTGTTTAATTTTGTGAAGTATGCAAAACCAAAGCTCCTTATACAATGTAGCGTGCTCCATTGGTCACGCAATTAAAAAATTTTAGGTAAAAAAGAAAACATTCGCAGGGATGGGTAGTTATCCTAAATTCAATACTTTCAACGATATTGATGTTTCCGTTTCTAGTCAATAGAAGGGATCTATGTTTAATGAACACGTTGTTTAATGAACACTGATCCAGATAGACACGAGAGCGTCGCGTACCATGCGAGGTTTAATTCCGGCTAGCTAATCTTGCGGATTCGAGAAGGGATTTCCACCGCCCAGGAAAAATACAAAATTGCACGCAAATAACAATAACCAGAGGCCTTATTGTAATAAGTAAAGACTATGAACTCAGACGACCCCTAAAGACGTAAGAACCAAGAACGTCACAAACAACTTCTTTAATAAATACTAGGAGGGCCCGGCATGCTTCGCTACGCTTATAAATAAAGTTTTTGCGTAGACATTTTGTTGACGTAGAAGCAATAATTTCAAAAAAAGGTAATGAGAAATGCTAGCATATAACTTTTAATTTTTCTTTTTAAATATATGAATGAAAAATAATCAGAACTCTAGCTGATCAGTTCGGATATATGAAAAATTAGCGATCAAATAAGTTTTCAAGTAAGCTTATTTGATCTCTAACTTATTTGATCGCTAATTTTTATATATCCGAACTGATCAGCTAGAGTTTTGATTATTTTTCATTCATATATTTAAAAAAAAAATTAAAAGTTATATGCTAGCATTTCTCATTACCTCTTTTTGAAATCATTGCTTCTACGTCAACAAAATGTCTACGCAAAAACTTTATTTATAAGCCTAGCGAAGCAGGCTGGGCCCTCCTAGTATTCATTAATCATTTCATTTCCACACGCATAAGAAAAAGTAAAGAGGAGTCAAGGGACATCCGGATGGAACGAAGTTCCTTTCGATTAATTAGTGAAGGAATGGTTGTAATAAAAAAAATTTTATTTTTTTAAGTTTGGGAAATTTGGGAAATTTGAGAAATTCGTGATATTTGGGAAATTGTTTCTTTAATTTCTAATCAATGGAAAATAAAAAAATTAGTGAAGGAATTGTAAAAAAATCTTATTTTTCAGGGTGTCAAGGATCAAGGGTGTCAAGGATCAAGGGTGTCAAGGGTGTCAAGAGTAGCAAGGGAGCAAAGGGTTTCAAGGGTGTCAAGGGTGTCAAGGTTGTCAAGGATTTTAAGGTTGTCAAGGGTGTCAAAGGTGTCAAGGGTGTCAAGGTGTCAAGGGTGTCAACCATTAAAATATTGTCGTACTAATGATCGTACTTTTCGTGAGAAATGCTAGCATGTAGCAAATGCCACCATGCTCACCGGATCACCCCACAAAATGTCTACGCAAAAACTTTATTTATAAGCGTAGCGAAGCACGCCGGGCCCTCCTAGTATCTATTATCAAGAGATGCACCACGGACATCAACACTCATATCATTATCACGTCGACGATACAAAGGATAACTATTCACAGATTCTTTAGTATTTTCAGAAAAAGGTTTTGGAAAATTCTTACTACATTTACCATCTCTCATACAAACAGAATTGGGATTTAGAGCACCACATGGTCCATGCATCATATGACGTTTCACATATTCATGTAATTTAGGAAAAAGAATGGGATCAGAGATTTCAGTACATACAAATTTATTATTCATTTCATTTCCATCAATTCTATCTGCATCTGACAAATTTAACAAACTCATCAGGCAGGAATTAAAGCACCATTTCGATAATTAAAAATATTATGAATTTTAAAATCATAAATACCACGTGCAATTCATTTCTTTATTCACAACATTCATTTCACCATTAACACAATTCATGACACCATTCATTTATAAAGGAAAAACATAAAAATCGAACACGGCTATTATGAAATATTTCTCTATAGCAGGCTACAGACCTACAATCAATTTGTCAATCAATTCGAAAACGAAAATAAACGAAATAAAATTTAGTGTAAAAATCCCCTAAATTTTATTTCGTTTATTTTCGTTTTTAATTGATTGACAAATTGATTAAAGGTCTGTAGCCTGCTTATCTTGTTTTGCACAGAAAGAACAAATCAATTTTATGAATTGTTTCTTTAATTTCTAATCAATAGAAAATATTTAAAAACAAAGAAAAATAATAAATAAATCAAAGAAAAATAATAATAATAGAAAAACAAAGAAAAATAATACGTCTATCCACTCCTAAATTAATGCATAAACTAAATTTAAATTTGAAAAGAAAACATAAAATACTAAATAATAATAATAAAAAAACAAAGAAAAGACTTGGGCAATTCCATTTCATATTGCATAGGGGGTGGCGTTAAATTCAAAAATACATTTTAATTCATCTATAACTTTTTTATTTATCATCCGATTTGTGTGAAACATCTTTAAAATCTAAGTTACACTAATATCAGTTAGCAGTGAAAATTTTAAATGAATCCATCTGCGAATAAAAAAGCCTTAGGCTCCAAAAAGTTTTTTTTAGCGTATTAATATATAAGATTGACTACTTGTTAAACAAACAAATTGAAATAATTCACTCATCCAAGTTCATGTTTGATCTCACTCTTCACCCTCTTCCTTCTTAGCCAATCATGCTGAGCAAACTTCAGTCCTTAAATTAATAAAAGTGACAACAAAGTACAGGCGATTAATGCACTGAAACAATAATTAAAGATTATGCAATTGTTACGGGCGATAATTGAATATAAGTAATTATGCAATCTTATGCAATATGCCTATGTTGTTTGTTGACCAATTGGATTTGTTGACAAAGTCGACGATCTAATACCATCGCAAAACAAATCGTTTAATAATTTAGGTTAATGGTGTATTCGAGGATAAATTATGATATTATCGATTATGTTGAGGAAAATGTTTATCATGAAAGAGAATTACAATTTATAACCGAACACACTAACGTTTTCAGTTTTTACCTGTTCACATTTATTCGAAAACAATCAGTAGTAAATTACACCAATTATGCGAGGCAATTGGTTTTTGATTTAACGGCATATAATATGATTAACAAATTTTTAACTGATTAACATTTTTACAATATAATTAATATTTTTCTTTATATCACATGCACAATGAAATGAAATTTTATTCTATGAACAAAAGAATAATCAAAAATTTTAATAAATTATTTTAATTATTTAATTGAATCAAGAAATTTAAAATGAATTTCAACACTAGTATGAAGAAATTTTAATTCCAAAAAAAATTTACCTCAACCTTAAGCATTTGATTTTTTGCAACTGATGTCAAATATATTTGCCACTAGCAGATATCTCAAAAAAACAACGAAAAAAAGCCCGAGGAAAGAAATGAAAAAGAAACTATAAGAATCTTACTTTTACCACAAAAAACAAAATATTTTATAAAACCGGAAAAGTGAATCACAGAATAACTTAAAGAAACTATTAATTAGCTAACAGAGAAAATAATTTAGCAGTATAAAAATAAATCAACAAAAATTGTACAAATCAAAATACAAAAAGGCTTACATTAATTTATTTCTTGAACGTTGTCTTCTTCCAAAACCAGTCCTGTGGAACAAATGTTGATTGTAGGCTGGCATTCATTTTACTAGACGTAATTTTATTAAAAGCATCATGAAATGATTATGTCTGTCAATTTGAGATACATCTCTCATAGTTAGACCGAATTTATCTACACGCCAATAATTATTTCTACTTCAAAACCCAGCAATATTATTAACTTCTTTAGCCGCTTCCTGATTGACATCAAATTTATGAATATTTGCATTTCACATGTAACGGCTTGGAATGAAGCGCCACCGTAACCGTTGGGTATAAAAAGGGTGTTGAGCGGTTTAGTTATTACTTCACCTGAATAACTATTTTTACGTTTTTGTATTTGAACTTGTGGTTTTTATTAATTTTTTCATTTTATTTACTAAATGATTTATCAATCAACTTTCACGAAAGTGTCAAACAACTTTCACTAAAACAACTTTCACTAAAATTTTCATTTTTTCCACAATTAAATCACATGATAATATTTTTGTTTTAATTTTAATTAAATACTAATCGATTTAAATTTATATACTAACCTTCGATCCAAACAATTTGATCGCTTAAATACACATATTAGGCTTCCTGTTTCCCTCTCTTCTCATTTCTACTTTTTACAAATTAAACAATCATTTATAGAAAACATATATTATTAATTGATATTGAATGACGTAACTAAACCGTAAACAAAAAAAAATGTTTTTGCACAGTAGTACAAATAAAGGTCCTTACACTTATCACAATTGAAGAGAAGAAATTAATCAATTATTAACGAATTTTTTTGAATATGAATACTATTATTTTAGAGTAAAAATTGAAAATAGTCCGTCGTTACAAAACAGCCACTGAATTGATTATTAATTGTGTATCATGAAGAGAAAAATCGATACGAAATCATATCGATAATATTGAATCGGTAGATGTTGGTAGAGTTATTTTAGATACAACTGCTTTGTTATAGTTGGAATTGTAAGTGTGTTGATTTCAAACCGTAATTTTAAAACACGATCACTACTCAACAATATTAACAATATTCTCACTGTTTATTATTCAATGGATTCGGAACGATTTTTATTCACGAACTAACTTACAAAATTATTATTTATATGCTTTAATGGATTTGCGGATTTGATGCCATGAAATCGAATCATGAGGTAATGAAATTAAATTCTTTCTCATATAATGAAGTACTTATTGCGTGTTGGGCGATAGCTCATTTATAAATGATGGGAAAAATAATTACCAGTTCATGTGTGTTTATCTCCGTAAAGCAAGATTATTTATTCTTTGTTTTCTTCACCGTTGGAGTAGTTGCATAGCACTGACGAGCCTTGATCGTAAGCGGCATATAATAAAAGCGCAAGAAGAGTTGCTCATTACAAACAACATTGATGAACATAACCCGTTTGTGTTATCTAGGATTGTTTTAGGCATTTATAGATGATATTAGTTTCATTATCTTTGGTGGATCAGCTATGCAGGCTATCAGTTACCGAAGGTTTTGGTATGGCAAAATATATGCAATGGACCAGATATCAAAAGTGTTACTTTGAATATAGTAAGAAAGGATTAACTTCAAAACGTGGTACAATGTAGTATGTTTTGATGGCTTGGATAGGGATTCAGGAGTTCAGGAGTACTTGTCAGATAATGGAAAAATTCTTCGAGTTGCTAGACGTCATATGTGGATGGGAAAATAGAAATGTGTTATAATATGAACCGCAGAAGCTAGACACCAGAACTAAATATAAGGAGACTAACTTGTGGAAACGATGAAAAGATCGATAATTACCGATATGGTAAGACTTTTGCCATATGCATGTGCATACATCTGGTAAACGCAGCCAACCTATAGGTAATAAAAGTTAACGTAAGCAACGTGATAACCACATCAGCTGTGCCAGAATCTATCCAAATAGTTTTTTCCCGTTTGGCGTATTTAATTCAAGGAAGAAGTAGTAACATTTTTCCACTAGTCTTACAAGAAATGTGCAACAAAAACCACTTACGGATGGATATGGAGACCTCAGTAGTTTTGAATATATTATAAAAGAAAAGTTTAGCGTGTGGTTTAACGTTGGTTTTTTACCTACTTCTCTCACTATAACAAGATACCAGGATATGAAACATGAGAGTTTAAATTGACCCAATCTCGTTTAGAACCAACGAAACCAAGCTTGAAATTTGTTTACAGATATCATTATTTAAGAGTGAACAAAAATTTTAGGAAGAGGAAAAGTTAAGATCTGAGCTGCACCTCAGCAGGATTTCGTGGAGGTGGACCTTGCATTCACTGAACAAAGCAATGAATGAGTCATCTTCTAATCAAATCAGAATTGTAACTACGTAAGTAGTACGATATGCTCCAAAAACCTAGCAATCTGAGTATGTGGCGTATGTGTTGCAATTGAACAAGATTCTAAGTTAAAATAATTACATTCAAATAGATCTCAATAACTTTCTTCTGTATAGTAAGGTATATTTTTATACTATGAGTAGTAGTACTTTTATCAGATAACTTATAGCTGTGCCAATATTAAAAACATTTAAAATGTTTTAAAGCAACCATTTTGTATTTAGGACAAATATGATAAACAAAAAAAAATATAATTAAAAGTAAACCATTCAATATTTTTAAGGAATTTTATAATTTTGATTGCAATATTATCCAACAATCGCCAGTAGATTTGGCGCAACAATTGATTACATTACTATATTATTCATATTCAACAATCGCTGGTACCATAGGCGCAACAATTGGCTATTATATTGATTAATTATTCATGTTCAACATTCTCCGGCACCATTGGCGCAACGATTGGATGTTAATTTGATTTATTATTCGTATTCAACAATCACCAGTGCCATTAATATTGTTCAACGCCGGCATCATTGGCGCAACGATTAGTTATTTTATTTTATTGAATTTATTTATATTTTATTCACTATAATTGGATAGCAAAGAAGACACAAGGCGGGTTTCATCAGTTACAAATAATGGGGTGAGTGAAACATTTTAATTTTTAAATGTAATAATTATATTTGATGTGTGGGTGATGGTCTTTTTTCTCCAACTTTTGGGGTAGTCAAAGTCAAAATTCTTTGCTCATATGAAACCATCTTCTTGTAAATGTGCAGTTTAGCATGTGTGATCGGAGAGGCATAATCGTATCCACAGACTGTAACTAGTCGGAAATTTAATTTCAAGGCACGCAACCTCTTAAATGGTACCCTCCATTATCAGGAAGGCACAACGTTCATAACAGTTTAGAGTTTTTGACTCCATATTGAAATATATGTAACTATATTCAAATGCAAATATATTCAATGCCTCAACTGTACTAGTACTAATAATAATATAAAGAGAAAATTTAGTACAGAATTTTCGAGTAAAAATTGTAATTGAGACTGTATAAAAATGATTCACACTGAGAGGTCACTCTCATTCGCTATCGGTCATTTCTTGATGAAAAATATTATATTAAATTGTGGATTAAAAAAATTGTAGAATATAAATAAAGTTTCTTTTAATAATGATAAAAAGTTGTTTTGAATTTTATTAGTGATTAGGTCAATAAAAGTGGTGCACTGTCACGGACAACACAACACATATTATTTTTTTAATAAAATGTGTTGTGTAGTAGGAATTACAATATGTGTCACAATAACACATAAAAACCTTTTAAGACCAAGGTCCCAGAACAACATACGTTCAAAGATGTTGATGGACGTAAATCTTTCTTTTTTTATGTTTTTGGTCAAAGAATGGATAACTAAACAAAAAATCCTATCATTGACAAAATATGACCTAGGCCAATATTTTATGATAGAATAGAGAAAATAAAAGTAAATTAAAAAGTAAATAGGAAATGTTTACAAAAATTTGCTGAAACAAAACAAAAATGTAGTTGCCAATAATCCAGCCAGTTGCATATTCCTTGATCCTGTGACACACTGTCTTTCTTGAAGATTAAAGCCCACACATAGTTGTTTGAAGGCTCGTTTCCGCAAGGAAGCAATAGCGTCTCATCATCAATGATTATTTCACAGCTAAGATTGAGGGTGCTACCGTTGACTGAATACAGTTCATCCACCACCACCCCTAAGATGTCACCTTGGCTAGTGATATCTCACTGCTATTGCCAGAGGTATGTGATATCTCACGTTAACTCATATGTCAATTGCAGGGACAGGAGTACAAGGGGTTGTCACACCCGTAGATCAAAAATAAAAAAAAATTTAAAACAATAAAAACTAATCCCTCCATGCGGAGGCTCCATATTAATGGCAGATTGATTAAACTGGCAAAAGAGTGACTACAATCACACCTACTGAAATTTCTCTGTCGTACGTTTGGATCTTAGAATAAAATAAAACTATAAGTAAACCTTCGAGGAAACCAGTTACAATTTTTCTTCGAAAAGGAGAGTTCAGATCTTGTTAGAGGATAGACAGTCCAAATCTTGTGCCCCAACTATTGGCTGTTTAATTTCTTGTAGAATAATGATATATACAATATACATTCTAAATCAGGTCGTCTCTTTTTCATGTCTTTTGAGAGCATCAGTGCATAGGTTTCACGTTCATGTGCTCAGGTTGCCTTCTACGTTTAGATTCGGTAGTCTGGTCCCTTTCGATGTGCAGGTAAATTTTCCTTTTGGTTTTCGGATTTGGTTTCTTTTTCTGATAACTGTTCTCAACGATTATTTTCTCAAGGGAGGGTGTTAACCTCATGGACAATTAAATAAATATTAGTGATCTGAGGTAATCAACTAGATGTATTGGGTACCCGATCTATTGCATAACATTTTTCGACATATTTTTTCAAAAACTTTTCACCCCTCTGACCCTTACCCACAAATTTTCCGATATCTTAATGATATGGCTTACTCTGATATTATATCTACCATTAGTTTTGATATTAAAAAAGAGCAGAAACAGTCTTCAAAGCATTTCCATACAAACCTTTGTTCTTAATTCTCATTTTAACATATATGTGTATTACAATGAATTATTTTTACAAAAACTTTTTTCCTTTTATTATCCGAAGTGGTTCTCATTAAATATGATGATAAGTAATTTTTTTAATCAGATTTAGTTTATTTATAGTATCGAAAAAAAAGTTTGTTTTATGTCTTTAGTTGTGAATCGAATTGAATGTGTTAACCCCCTAGCCTCACAATTTCTTCAATTCAAACATGTATCACATATTAGTTATAAGTAAAATATAATTTTGTAGTGTGTATGCATGGTTGGGTTAAGATGACTTGTTAAATGAAGATTTAAAATTTTTGAAATTATAATCGAAAATTGAATAATTTATCAAGAAAAAACAACATTCACCAAATATATGTAAATGTAAATGTATTTAAAAAATTTGGCATAACAAATTAATCGATTTGATAACAAGAATCAATTCAATTCGCAATAAATCTCACAATTCATAACGGTTGATTTAAAGAAGAAAGTTGCAAATTGTTCCTTACAATATACACGTTTCTCGTTTATTCACCTGTTCTCCTATAATTCTATAAGAATAAATAATTGATATCCATAAAATTAATCGTATTAACATTTTTGGTGATAATTCTTTTTGTGTTTGTATCTTATACGAAAGATGAAAGATTTGAATTTTCCACACGTGTTTTGAAACTGCATGATTGAAGTTTTCAAACAAACAAGTATTATTTTATTAGTTCGTATATGATGATCGATCAGCTTATCCATCGTTTTAACATGAAATATGCTTAACTGATAGATCTATGAAACTTTAGAATCAGACACTTCTGCCACATCTAAAGGAGTAAATAAAATGTATGGCAGATACCCTCCAGTCCTCCGATCCTAGTTTTTTTATTTATTTTATTATTCGATTCTATTCCGCATTGTCTAATGACTGCCGAAAAATTTATTTCTAGAAGAAGAGCACCTATTTGCTGTTCGTACTACGTATCATACGTATCATACGTTTCTATACGTACACCCAAAGAAATGAGCAATCATGTTTTATGCTTAACATAGGTATATAAACCTCAAAGTATCACTAAGTATTAATCATTCCTTTTAAGCATATAAAATACATAATTTTAGCAAATATCCAAAAATAGTAACATTTTAAGCCTAACTAAGTACATATCATTCCTTAAAAGTTATACTTTATTATGCATAATCAATGATTATCGTGAATAAAACAACATGCAAAAAGATATAACTGTAAATCTATGAAATAGATTTATGCGGTAGTATTGCAATACTACGCTCCAATACTTTGTAGCTTTTATCCCAAATAATGTCCTCATTATGCACTTTATACGTACCTTATTTTTCTATTTATTACTGTCCTTTTCTAATAGATTGAAATGATCATGGTTTTTTCTAGTAAAAATTGCATTTATTTAACCGCACTCGCCGAGTAAAGGATCGTATTTAAAAAAAAATAGGAATTTAAAAATAAAAGGTTGTGTAATTTGTGTTAATTAAATTTGTTATTAAAGTTTAATAAATTCATATATTTATATATATTTATATAAATATTAGATACATTAAATAAATATAATAATTAAATAAATTTCAAGTTTTATTAGAGTTTGTTTAAGTTTAGTGAACAGTTGAACAGTTTGTTTAGTGAAATCGTGAAACAGTTTAGTGAAATCGTGATCGAACGTGTTGTGGAATACTTTTAATTATATAGGAGTAAAAACATTTATACATATAAGGTAAATTTTTTATTATTTTAATTAAAGTGCTTTTATCAAATTAACAAATATTTAATTAAATTAAATTTGATGCAACCACGTGCAAATTCATGTAACGGAGAAAAATGAGATAGAGTAATATGAAAACGACATAGTTGGGAACGGTTATTTAGAATAATGGAAATTATTTTTTTTTCTTATTTTTAACGGGACCTCATGCAAATCAAGTAAATCTTAAATATGATTGCATTGTTCTGAGCAGTATCTATATATATAAAAAATATATTATTATAACGAAAAATTTTTACTGTTATATAGAAGAGTGCACAATTATAGCCACAAATAACTAATCACACCAGTTTTTAAACTAAGATTTTGTTCGTTTAACAATATTTTCAATTAATTCTGTTTTGATTTGACTTTGATAAAACACATAATTTTAATTATCCTCACAAAAAGAAAATGTTGGCAAACTTATACAATTTTTAATGATCATTCGTTTGTTCTGTATTCAATATTAATTATTGATTTATTGTTAATTTCATTACTAGATGGATGATACGGCAATTGCTAAAGAACAAGACCAATTATACGAAATCGGTTCGTTTATAATTTTACAAAATGATGATGAATTATGCTTATTGCTACGGGAATGGAATATGGAATCTATTCTACCAAATTTAATAAGTAATGCAATCTTATTAGTTTCTATGAAATTATCCAAACTACTTTTAGTTATAAAATGTTAATAATTATTACTAATTATTTAAAGGTAAAAATATCGATATGGACAGCCTAAAATATTTGACTGAGTTAGAACTAAGTGCTATTTTCAAAGATGATCTAGGGAATCAAGCCCGATTTAGAGCGAAGCTTAAGGAATGGAAAGCAAAAAATGTCCTTACTATTGTATATAAATTAACTTTATTTTAATTGTGATTTTCTTTTGATTTAGAACTATCCGAATTCTTTAACCCTAAATGAATCGTTAGAAACAGCATCTACTACAAGTAGCACTTTTTCTGTATTAGATAAATTTTTATCAGCGACACAAGCAACAAGTACACCAACTTCGACATCATCTTGTTCCTCACCCCAGCAATCTCAGGAAAGTTTAGTACGTGCAATCATATCTAGTTTTTCATTTTAAATCTAATTTTTAATTATTTGAAGGATCTAGAAAATTTTTTTAAAACCTCATCTGGGATAAAATCAAAATTATTGTATGAGCAACAAAATCCAACTCAATTTTCATCTGAGCTACGAGAGCTATTGTGCTTGAACATTGCACGTTATTTTGTGGAAAATAATAAATGCTTGACCATAAATGACTTTCGACATGTAACAAGTCAAATACTCGAACATTTTCCAGAAGAAAATGCTGTGAGTTAACTGAAAATAATTAACGGTGGTTTTTTAATTCATATACTAATGATAAACAATTTATTTATTTTTATTCATACAGGATTACTATTTTAAACTCGGTAAATACCCCTCGGGTAAATTGTATAATAAATACCGAGTCATTTCCAAAAATCTCAGAAAAGTTGGCTATTTTACGGATAGTAAGAGACGGCGTAAATTAGCCATCGAACCAAAGAAAACAGATGTCGAGTTAAGAGGTATTTGATAAAATATTAGTTGACATATTACAAGGTATTTTGTAACATTTTATTCATCTATTTACAGAAGAAGAGGAAGTATCTGATCCCAATAAAAATTGGCTTACAAATCATAACCACCCGTGGGAAGTTGTGGAGCAAAAGTGGAAGGATTCCTTTTCCATACGCATTCAAGACATTGATAAATGGAAAAACACCAATAATTTGCTGCACGAATGGCCATTATATACAAATACTCTTGGTCTGGTAAGTTTTAGTATGAAAATTTTTCAATAAGCAATAATTTTGTAAACTTTCATTATACCGTTATTATTTTTAATCACTTGTATAACAGATTGAAATAGATTTCGAGCATATTTACCCACAAAATAGCGGCAAGCTTTTCAGCACGTGGATAAACTACAAGAGCAAAATAATTAATATATTTTCCAAAAAATTAAAAGACAAAGTCGCTATAACCATATTAAAGAATTTATCTAAAAATGAAGGTAAAGATACACTATTGCAGTAGAAATTTACCTAATTTGATTAAACATTAAAGTTTTTCTTGTATTTTCAGACATTCATCACATCCAGCTATGCAAACTGCTTCATTTCATTTTGAAGCCCACCGGCAAGCAAAAAAAAATAATTCGCTACGGAAATTTACAATCAATGGTTCAATCGAATCATTTTTAGTTGAAGTTATTGAGCCATCTCATGTTGATGACAAGATAGAAAGTGCTAAAGCATTTTGCATATCGCATGGTATTAAGCTACAACCGTTTTTAATTTATATAAAAAGTAGTAGCAAATTTTGCGTAGTATATGATGATGTCTATTATATGTTTGACAATTTTTTGGTAGCGTTAGACATTTGCTTCAAAGTCTTTTTTGTTTTCAAACTTACATATCCAAAACAATCCGAGAAATTTTGGATATTTATTCAAATATATTTGTATAATATTTCCACCTGTTTTGATAATTTAACACCCGATGTAATTGATTTGTTATCAGAAATTGATAAAAAATAATATTTTAAAATTCAGTAAATTCAGTTCAAGTCTCTTTAAATAATGAATGAATTCATAACTAATTTGGTTTATAAAATTAAATAGACACATTTACTTTACAAAATGTTTTCTTGTTTCTTATGCTCAAACACTAATGAATTGAAGCTGTTAAACATTTAAAAAACAAAATAGAAACTCAAGCATTAAAATTTGTGTTAGAGTTATATTCAAAAACTAATATGACATCAATCTTAATAGATAAAATTTTAAAAAGTATTTCTAACGATGTTTTACAATTTTTTATAACTATTCTTAAAGGGATTATACCTAAAATTTGCTGCTCTGAGAGCTATATAAATGAAATTCTCGAAATATTTTCGACATTTTTTGACAGGGTTAAAACAGAACACTTGCTTACTAAAGAATTGAAAGATAAGATTGAATTTGAAAATCCAAAGAAATGTATAATTCATAGTGAAATTGGCAAGGTCTTTAAATCTGGTCAACCACTGCTTAAAAATGTTGATTTTATTTGCGTGATTTCACCAATTGTTTTCCAATTAAAAAAAATTTTTGAAATACCTGGAGTTCTTAATGAAACATTAAATAACACAAATCGTTTACTCAATTCAAAAGACAATATAGAAAATTTTGTTCAAGGCAAATCATGGAGAGGAAAATTAAGTGCATTTCCACAAAAGGAAACTGTTTTACCTTATATACTATACTATGATGATTTTGAAACCGGAAACGCATTGGATAGTCACGCAGGTTCTCAATCTATTGAAGGGTTTTATTTTTATTTCCCATCTCTTCCATCGGACAATTTAAAATTAAATAATATATTTGTAGCGCAATTAATGAAAACTAACTATTTCAAGAAATTTGGTAGTAATCAAAAACTTGCCAATCTAATTGAGTGTTTAAAACTTATTGAAACCAAAGGCATAGTTATAAATATAGAAAAACATCAAATATGTGTTAAATTTGTTTTAGGCTTAATTATCGGCGATAATTTAGCTTTAAATTCTATACTAGGTTTTAGTACTTCGTTTTCACATATATTCTATTGCAGACTTTGCAAAGAAGATAAATCAACTCTCCAACACTCAATAACCGAAAATATAGATAAGTGCCGTACGGAATCCGACTATATAAAAGATATTCAAACCAATGATTTCAAATCATCAGGCGTTAAATTTAATTCTATATTCAACGAACTGGACACATTTCATGTTACTTCCAATTTTTATTGTGATATTATGCACGATGTTTTTGAAGGGATAGTAAAATTCGGATTAGGTCAGGCATTAAAAATATTTATTTACGAAAAAAATTATTTCACTTTAGAATTTATAAACAGTAAATTTAAATCATTCGATTATGGCGAAATTGAGGTACAAAATCGCCCTTGTGATATCAAAGAAGATCATGTAAAAAAAGGAAACTTACATATGTCTGCCAGAGAAAGTTACTGTTTTCTTAAGTACTTTCCTGTTTTTGTGGGCAATAAAGTCCCCAAGAACGATTTGTGCTGGAAATATGTGCTCTGTCTGTATGACCTTGTTGAGATATTATTGAAAGATTGTTTTAATAAGACTGAAATTTCTTATTTAAAAGAACTTATAAAAAAACATCATACTTTATATATTAATTGTTTCAAAAGTAATTTAAAACCAAAACATCATTTTGTCTGTCATTATCCTCGTTTGATAGAATACTCCGGCCCATTAAAACCTATTAGTTGTATGAGAATGGAAAGTAAAAACAAACAAGTTAAAGAATATTCCAAAGTTTCTTGTTCAAGAATTAACTTACCATTTTCTCTAAGTGAAAAATGCAATTATAATTTTGTATTTCATATTATGAATAATGATCCAATCCAAAATAAAATTGATATTATAAAAAGTAAAATCAAGCATTCAACGGAGGCGAATTTTTTATACAATGGTAATTTAGACATAAATAGTTTCATTAAAAATAACATACTAGAATTAATTACAACAGTTCGTTATAAAGGAACTCTAATTAAAAGTGGATTTTATATATATGATTCAGCCAAATTATATTTAATTCAGGATATGTTAATTTTTGAACATAAGCTAATTCTGATTATTTTAGAAATTAAAATTTTAGGTTTTGACTCGAATTTAAAAATTTATAAAACTGGAAAAAGACTTGAGAAACCGTTTTTAAAAGACATTGATTTAATAGAAACCAAAAAACCATTTCAGTTACATACTTCGAGTGATGGCCTAAATTTTTTTTTACCTAGAACTCTTTAGCTGCAAAAGAAAATTGGCTGGGTGATTTAGTTTTGCCATAGAAAAATATTGCATTGTTACATTTTTCACTCTTCTTCGAAATGACTTAACTCACAATTCGATGAACATTATTATTCTTTTTCCTTCTGGATTCTGTATCATGACTAAAATTTATTTTTGAAATTAGTACCATAAGTTTAAAAACAAATGATTTTAGTTTGTTGTTGAAATTTTGTACCTTTTTTTTTTTTTGAAGTTATACTTCTTTGCGCTCGTTGTAAATATTTTGATGGGGTGTTAATCGAGAAACCGCGTCACGCTTGTTTAAGTTATATTTTAACCTTTATGCTGTATGGTAATAAAGACGAAATTAGTAAATCAACCTTATGCTGTATGGTAATAAAGACGAAATTACTAAATCAATCATATTTTATAATAATAAAACATTATTCGCTTAGTTATCTTTGATCAATTTTTTTTTCACTTTTCGGAATTATCATTAAAAGGAATAGTTAATGTATAATGTGACAAACAAATATGTACATTTATATGAAAATTATGTAAAATTATTTTTTAACAAATACATATTTCTAATTTACAACAAATATGTTCTTATGGTTTGCAATTATATAAAATATGTACATATTTCTATGCATTAGCACCAATACGATACATTTAAGCATTGTTTATATATGATTAAACAAACCTGCTTGCATTAGCAGAACTGCCCTCACATGTTCCAAAAATTGGAAATTGACGTTTCTTTTCCTCTTCTTAGAAACAATTCGGTCCAATTTGCATTGGAACCTTAGTACCGAAGAAAAAGATTATGAACAATGTCAAAGCTACAGGTTTAAAGTGTTTTACTTATTGAGTGAAATATGCTTCTCCATTACTTTCAAAACTATTATTGTTATTGCAAGGGATCTATAAAATATATGCAAATATGTTAACAAATGTTGTGATTTGACTGTTTTAATAATAATATATAAGTCTGAATTTACAAATGAAATTAGTCTTATTATTATTTTTCCCAATTTTTGTTTTAAGTTGTGGGAAGGAATGTCGAAATAAGACGATGACCATAAAGCGATAAAACCCATTAAACGAAAATATTCACTAAAAATGGTGGTATTCTTTAACCGGCCGGCGTATGCATCAATGTAGTAGAGTATTGCAGACAATCGATAAAATATATTTACAAATTGCAATACGAACCTCTTCAGAACAGCAAAATTTCTGGATTGATAAATGATTATAAGTCTACATGAAATAGGACGCTAAACCATAGCAATGAACCAGTGTACCTATTTTGTATGACGAGTACGGTGGTTTCGGAGTAAGTAATTGACAATTGGGACATCCAATAAACAAATATATTTACGCTCACCTAATTGTTCGTGACACATTGAATTATTTGAATTAAATCTTTGGAATAAAATTTTAACTTTTTTCTAACCTTAATCTTTTGCCATCTACATTTATAAAAATTATTTAATTATAATTTGTCTGTCAAATGTGTTTTAATTTTAACATACATTTAATATGTAAATTTATCTATAGCTTTAGAGACATTTACTTAATGGCTTTTGCTGACTGTAAAATGATTATATTACATTTTTTTCAATCTTTTTATATTACTAATAAAATAAGTTAAATTAAATGACATTAAAAAAAACTATAGGAGAATTTACTCAAAAAAAAAACAGTTTTCAACCACTTTATCTGGGAAGCACGGAAATCGCCGTGCGGGTATCTTCTAGTAATTAATAATTATTAGTTTTTTGAATAATATTTTTTTTGAATAATATTTTTTTTGGATAATATTTTTTTTTTATTTTTTTGACTAAGAAAACTAAGAAAAATCGACGATTATACGTTCTTATACTTTTTGAATAATAATTTTTTTTTTGAATAATATTTTTTTTTATTTATTTTTTGAACAATAAGTTTTTTTTTGCTTTTTTTTTTGAACGATATTTTTTTTTTGTATTATATTTTTTTCTTTTGAATAATAATTTTTTTTTGAATATTTTTTTATTTTTTTTTTTTTGAATAATATTTTGGTTTTTTTTAGTTGTTTTTTTTTAATGTATCCTATCTGTCTGTCTGTGTGCGTGTGTGCGAGCGAATGGCCAAAGAAGTATAACTTCCACCGTCTGGTCCGACGCAGACCCTACTTTCTTTTTTATTGGAGGGCCTTGAGACTTACAGTTCAAGTAGCACTGCGACCTGAAGGTCTATTGTGCTTACCCTGATTTTGTTATTAGTCAGTCGTCGTCTGTGCCGTTACTGGTTGTATTCTGTCATCCAAGTTAAGACTTTTAATAAAATTAATTAGTTCAATTGGAGTGACGTTTTGTGGTAATGGAAGTGTTAGTCTTCTATGACCAAGTTGGTTGTATCTGTGCCCAGAGAGTTCAGTACCGCTGCAGATGACGTGTTCCATCGTTTCCGCGTCCGAGTAGCAGAATCTGCACCTGTCGGAAACAACAAGACCTATTTTGTTAAGATGGTGGTTTAAAGGACCATGTCCAGTAACGCACCACGTTAAAATTCTTAGAGGCTCTCTGTTTAAGTCGATTGTTTTTAAGGGTGAAACAGGGAGGTTACCTAGAAACTTCTTGGAGTGTACTAGTCCCTTTCTGCTTCTCCATAATTTAGCATTTTGTTCTTGTTCCATTGTTTGGATTGTGTTTTTGAGCGAACTCTTGGCCATTCCAAAGCATGGTTCCGGTCCAAGAAATTTTTTATTGGTACCTTGCTTTGCTAAAGCGTCAGCGATAGCATTTCCTTGTATTCCTGTGTGACTAGGTGCCCACACAAGTGTTACTATGTTATTGCACGAGATTTTTAATAGATTTTGGTAGCATTCCCATACCAGTTTTGAATCAAAGCGCGTAGATTTTAGTGCCAAGAGTGCTGCTTGGCTGTCAGAGATAATATATATTTCAATATTTTGGTATTTTCTTTCAGCGCATAGCAAAGCGCAACTGCTAATGGCAAAAATTGTACCTTAATTTAGGTTAAATAAAACTTGGTTTTGTTGTTAGTTTAAATCTTATACATAGAATTCAGGCGATATACTATATTATTTATCTATATTTTATTTATCAATGGTTTTGAATTTTAAATTTATGCTAAGTTTGATGTAAATCAATTAATATATCTTTATCAATTAGTATAAGTAGGAATATTGGACGATGATTTATATATTATATAGGATGATTTATACATTTTATTAAAATGTTGTGTTTTGTATGTATTATTGAAAAATATTTATTATTAAAAACATAGTTTATAATTGTAATATTGTAAAATTAAAATATAATAATAATAAAATATGATTTATTTGAAAGCTAATGAAAGCTAAACTAAATTCGTGTGTTTTTATTTATGTTTAAATTAGCATAATAATTATACAACCCTCATTGAAGAAGAATTACCTATTTTAGAGTTTTCGAAGACTGATTACAAATGCAAAATATATGCCCAAATAGAACACTAAATTAAGCCTTCTAATACACAGTTTATCTGGATTTATCGCACAAAGTGTTCATAACTAAACATAAAATAACCCTATGCGTTCATAACTAAACCTTTAATTATTCATAATTTATACTTTATTAAATATAAAAATGTTTTAACACAGGACTATTTGATGCATAAAATAGATTAGTTAGTGACTAACAAACGCAATAATTTGATCTTAGTTAGGCATAGTACATATTTTAGAATGACATAAATCGTGCATACCTATACACAAAGTTAACCAATATTATGCATAAACTATACATCAATTGAACACTGAAACAATCCTATAAAGGCATATTTTATTCTTAAGAAAAATTTCACTCATTATTCCTAATAAGTGAATATTATTCTTAAGCAAGGAACGGTTGAAAATAGCGCTTAATTTTTATCCCGCATGGAGGGATCAGTTTTTGTTGTTTTGGAATTTTTTTTTTTTTTTTTTTTATTTTTGATCTACGGGTGTGACAACCCCGCGTACTCCAGTCCCTGCTATTGACATACGAGTTAACGTGAGATATCACATACCACTGGCAATAGCAGTGAGATATCACTAGCCAAGGTGACATCTTAGGGGTGGTGGCGGATGAACTGTATTCAGTCAACGGTAGCACCCTCAATCTTAGCTGTGAAATAATCCTTGATGATGAGACGCTATTGCTTCCTTGAAGAAACGAGCCTTCATATAACTATGTGTGGGCTTTAATCTTCAAGAAAGATGGTGAGTGACGGGATCAAGGAATATGCAACCGGCTGGATTATTGGCAACTACATTTTTATTTTGTTCCAGCAAATTTTTGTAAACATTTTTGCTATTTACTTTTATTTTCTCTATTCTATCATAAAATATTGGCCTATGTCATATTTTGTCAGTGATAGGATTTTTTGTTTAGTTATCCATTCTTTAACAAAAAATATAAAAATACAAAAAAAGAAAGATTTACGTCCATCAACACCTTTGAACGTATGTTGTTGTGGGACCTTGGTCTTAAAAGGTTTTTATTTGTTGTTGTGACACATATTGTAGTTCCTACTACACAACACATTTTATTAAAAAAAAAAAAAAAAAATAGGTTATTCCTTATAAGTATGTATTATCCAAATATTTCTCTGGGTGTATCTATACGTATATATACGTATCATACTTCATAGTGAAGATTTTATATCAGCATTGTACTTTGCCAAAGTTTTATGTAGTCTTGCTACTATAGGCGTTGCAGGGATATTATAAGTGATAAGCACCATAGTGTAGTGCTCTTAGTATTCAGATTGTCTTGTTCTATTGAACAGCTTCCACAAAAACTTCCATTGAACACTGGACCTGGCTAGTGAGTCACTAACACGAAGCAAACGGAGGACTGCGTACCTGTAAGGTTTTATTACGATGAGCTTCAGTCATGTGTATCCGAGAAATAATTTTCCCCAATTCAGTCTAAATGATCAGATATGCATGCAAATGAGACTGTGTAAACGAAATTAAATAAGCGGAGACAAAGAACAGGAACTCTTTTATAACAATGACATTCTAACGAAATTACCTCATTGATACTTAATGTTTGGTCCTTTTGTCTATAAATGGTTTTTTTCTGAGAAGCTGTCACTAAAATATCTCTGTTGAAAAAATTTCATTTTCAAAACACTTTTAAAATATACAAAATTTACATTATTATTATTGATTTTGAACGCAAAGAAATGTACACTTCCTCTATTATTATACTCGTTGTAACAATTTTCACTAACACACACACACACACACACATACACACGCACACACACTCACACACACACTTCTTTCCTTTTGTTCCTTTAAAGATTCAACGAAAAATAGTAACATCTACATTTTAAAAACATTTTACTATAACAATAACTTTCGTGTTAATAATTACGGAATTATTAATCTTAGAAATATTTAAAATACAACAAAAATTTTTTCAATAATTTAGTTACATTATATGCACAGCCACAAAACGAATTTTAACTGTGATAACGGCAGAATTATGATTTATTTTCGTTCTTATGAAAACAATATTTAAAAAACAAACATCATAAAATGTTATAGATTATTTTAGTTATCCAAACACATAACGATTCTAAAAATAGATTTAAAGATTACGCAGTTTGTAATAATTTTTTTTTCCCAATTTATACAAAATTGATCACATTATTCGATCACAAAACAAACACTTAACAATTTTGTTTTTAGTTTCGATGCATAATTTTACTAATTTAACTAAAGAGTTTCATTTTACTATAATTTGACTGGCTAAATTTTTCAAATTTCACCCACTCACTCCCAAAAACAAAAAGCCAATTAAATATATAAAAAATTACATGAATCAACGACATCACAAAATGGGACAGCAATCGAAAAAGGAAATATTATTGCAAGCAGGGTTTAAAATAAAATATGAGAAAAAAAAAACGATAAAATGTATTGAACGTGTTGATTCATGTATAATAAAGTCGTTTAGACAAATGAATGTTTACAGAGCAAACAGATTTGTAACATATTTTACATTATTAATTAGCCGGCAGCTGGTAGCGAACTTCAAACATATTGATGATTGTCAGGTTTATCTTCTAATAGCTTCTAACTGTTGCTAGCTGTAAATTTTGTTTAAAGTTCTTTAAACAAACTTCATTTCTTGAGCTCCCAATAACGGGCAATTCCTTTTTTTCACTGTTTTAATCAAGCATAATAGTTCTATAATTTGACAAGTGGGGTTCATTTATAACTTCACAGTTCTTTATAAACTGACCTACATTATGCTCCTGCCCTTTGGTCTTACATCTTCTATCTTGTCGTTGTAACAAATATAAGTGTAATCCCAACGTTAAACGTTCGTAGGGTTTCTTTTAATAAGTATTTTAACACAATTGCATTTTTTTCTAGTTTGTGTCCGTGCTACCTCATATTTCGATGCAATCATTTACGTCACATGCAACCCATCTCCTGCAAAGTAGACTAATGCTACCACATAGATATCTGTATGACCACTAGGTCGCTGGTGAGGAAATCTAAAAGACATAGATAGTTAATGTTTTTCCTAACCATAATGGACGCCCTGGATGAGTTTTGATTAGTTTTTATTACTATCTTAGTCTCGCTGTTGGCCATATCTTTCATCTTATTTTTGTAAAACCAGAGTTCTAGTATCAGCGTGACACCTAGATATTTCTTAGTCCAGCATCTTGCCCACTTAAACCAGTGCTGCTATGACATGATGAACATTCACTTGGGGCCATGCCGGTTTCCTGATGCTTCATTTTATGGATTGTCACCAATAATCTTTGTTCATCTACTAGTCCCTTTATGAAGCGGAGGTAATTTTGATTTTAGATGCTACTTAAAAATGTGGTGATATTGGAGATGACTATCTTTGTATATCACCCGCCCTCTTTTTCGCATATACTGTAATCATTTTCCGTGGTCAATGCATGGTGACCTTGACAGAGGGGTAGTTTGCGATATTATTTGTTCCCGAAATGATTTTGTTCAATCTTTTATCGATGCCTAAAATCAGAAGTAAGCCTGAATCATTAGCCTGAATAAAGAACATAATCCATTCCTTTATGTTTATCCCAGCATTTTGTGTTTCCGACAGCACGAGAGGTTTTTAGCTGGTCTGGTTAGCACTTCTCGGGAGAAAACGGTAATATTGTTGACATGGGGAAATAATCTCTCAATCTGTTCATAATCGAATTTTTACCTAATACTCACTTTACACTTTTCTACAAAATACCATGGATTCAATTGAATACTTCCAAGCTTCAATCTCAATTTTGTGGACCCATCGCTTCGCCAACTAATACTGCAACGTTTCTTTAATTAATATTGAAACTTCAGCACGATCAAGCGATAGTCCTTTAATAGAATTCAATTTATAAGTTTTTATTGCACTAGTACTGTAGTTCTCAAAACTCTCCGCCTTGCAGTGGCATCCTTCTTCGACCTTTAGGAGTCGTTTTTCTCAATTTGTGTTTTTTATAATTGTATTTTCTGATATTTTGACATATATTTTTGGTACCACGGTTACCGCAGAAAATAATATGTTGGCTAAGTTAGAGACAGATTACTTGGCGAGCTGTGTTACACTTGAAGACTAATCCTCTCCACGGGCTTCAGAGCACCACTGATTCGAGCCATTTACTAATATCAAAAGACACACCCACATTCTTATCGTTTTTTACACGACAAGTTCATGCAAAGAGACTCGGAGTGTCTTACATTGTGAGCCTAATGAAACCATTTTCAGCCCCCATCGGCAACTTGCTTGACTGTTGAATTCTTTAAATTTTAAATTCTTAGTTTCATCCACCCGTTTGATTGCCTTTCCCTGATATCCAAATGGTTTTATCATACTGTATGGAACAAAATGATATTGGTCGAATGCAGCATCAAGTTTGCTTTTTCAAGTACTCTACCATCTAGATAACGCTGTCGATGCCATCGGTTAATGCTAGTTTTTTAAAAAAATCTATCGAGTTAAATTCAAATCCATTCTAAATTTAAATGTTTGTTCTTCTTAATCTAAATAAATGGAAGACAAACTACCTAATTTATTTAATTTTTTCGTCTTAATTTAGTTCAATCAGTCATTGTCTAATTCTAACAAACCTCCAAAAAACACATAATTAAACAACACAAACAATCATTTTCGCAAATCATCATCATCAGTATAACAATAGAAAAATATTCAAAAAAGTTATATTTGCAAAACCAAAAAGTTTAAAGAAGTTAAAAAAATACCTTCAGCAAAATATTTCCAAATCGATCTTATGAAATTGTAAGATGAAATGCAAGTTTCATGTTGTCTGACTGGTCTTTGAATTCAACCTAAAAAGTTAACAAATTCTATATTATTATGAATTTGAATTGAAAGTCAGACAATTGATATCTGCAAAACTTGAATGAATTTAAAAGACAAATTAGAATTCAAACAATAAGATCCTTCTACTCGATCGAATCTAATTTGCGATTTTGATTATGCAAAACTCCAAAAAAAAATTAATGTGCAATGTTATTTGGTTAAATAATCTCAATTGATCATTTTATGTCTGATATTTCCATTGTACATGTTAAGATTACTTATTACTTATATCTCGTTATGTGGGTGATTTTATTTACTCTTTAACTTAACTTTATTTTTATTATTTCTATTCTTCTATTTCTTGCAGTAATTGCAAGATTACGATTTATAGTTAAGGAATTTTTCAGGCACGAGAGTAGATTTATAATAATAATAAAAAAAAGTTTATATACATTAAAAGAATTAATGAAACTTTCGAATTATTTAGAAATAAAAAAAAATTTTTGATCTCATTTTGGGGATAAGCAAAAAAAATTTTTTTTGCATTCAATGATGATTTTTTTGGAATGTTTTTCTTAATTTTGGCTCTATTTGGATTATTATGTAATTTTTAGATATTAAGCTTTTTGGTGCGGTCATTTTTCATTATTATGTTTCATTTATATTTGATTAAATTTTACTTAATATATTCAATATTGTTAATATATTTGATCGTGACTTTCGATTTTAGATTGTTCGTCATTTTTAATTTTTCAGGTTAAATTCGTTGATTGATAAATTTAAAAATAAAAAGAATCAATATAGAAAATATTTGTTTTTTAAGTCAATGTTATATTTGGCTAGAATTTTATATTTAAATTAACATCGAGTAATTTTTAATACGCATGTTTTGAATCTGGGTAGTCTTTCTTGGTAAAAAATATGTGCTACGATAAGTGACAAAAAAAGATGATTTAATTTCCATTTTATATGCAGACTACTTGCATTTAATTTGTATTTAACTTGCATTTAATTTGCATTTTTCCTTTTTTTGCATTTTGTTTCCATTTTATTGAAAATGCATACAAAATGAAAAAAATGCAATAAAATGCCAATAAAATGCAAAAAAAATGCAAATGGAAGGCCAATGACTGCAAATCGATCGCCAATTAAATGCAAAAAAATAAAATAACTTGCAATTTAAAAAAAAAAGTAAAATGGGAATTAAAAAAAAGTAAAATTCAAATTAAATGCAACTTAAATGCAAATAAAATGCAGATTAATCTGCATTTTATTTTCATTTTTTGGCAAGTTGTTTCCATTTTTTCTGCATTTCATTTGGGGTTGGAAAAGGTGAAAATTCTAAAGATAAGTATAATATATAGCTGTTGAAAGAAGCCTTACCTGTTGTAACACTTTTTAATTTAGAATTGGCATATTGCTTCTGTACAAAGCAAATAGAAACAAATATTTTTAGGTTGTAGTGATTTAGATGAGTTTTTAACTTATAAACCAAGCTTTGATAAAATTGCTTTAAAAAATGATTACAAAATAAACAAAATCAAAATGAAAAATGAAACAAAAACTAACTTCCTTCACTTTGTCCATCGTTGCCTAAAGCTTTTATATTTATAGAAAAAAACACTAAAGCTCATGTAACGAGATTTATAAAAATTTCAAAAAAACAGTTGTTCTGAAGATCATCGTCGCTCTACTTGTTCTATTTTGTCCAAAACCTTTCAGAACTATTTAAAACCTTTCAAAAAGCTTATTCAGAGTTTCACAAAAATTGAGTTTTGATATAAACAATAGCTTGTGAGACAATATTTCCACTCTCTTTCGAGTAGGTTTAATTTTGTCCAAATGTTTTACAGATCGCAGAATTCGAGCAACAAAATTTGTAAATAGCGTTCGGTAGTTAAATCAGCGGACATCTGTTTTTATGGACTATTTAGACTTCTTACGACCGAAAGTGTAGAAAAACTAAATTGTTTGTTCTATGTTTTGAAATTTCCCTTATATACATTTTTGGAGTCCGTTACAAAAAAAAAAGTTACATTTATTTATAGTGACCAAGTTAATTTTTTGTTAAGGTTTCACAATCACATGTTTTTTTTTTATCTTAATCAGGTTTTCATCACTTTGGTCCTTCGAGCCGGATACTGAAATTAGTTTTCTGATATAATTGTAATTTTAGCCATACAAATATTTGTTTTAATAGTTGCAATAAAAATTTGTTTCCTTCACTGCGGTCCTATGTATGTTTTGTGATGGTTTTTAGAGTCAAACGAGAGCTTGGAATCAATTAATTGCTTACATGGTTAAAATATAAGTTTACCGCAGCTGCCAAAATCACGGCCGCTTTACCCAATCCATCTTTACTTCACGAGGTAACCACTTTTGATGGTGTATAAAACAAATCTCTATTTTGAACTTATTTAATCAAAATTGAGTGAGGTCCAATCTGAGAGTCTAAATGTTTCAGTAAAAATATCTAACCTAATATTTATTAAATAACAAATACGAGATACCAGATACTAGATACCAGATACCAGACGGCAGATATAAGATACTCGATACTAGATACTAGATACCAGATACTAGATACAAGATGCCTGATACCAGATATCAGATTTCAAATACCAGATACCAGATACGAGATACAAGATACCAGATACCGGATACCAGATATCAGATACCAGATACCAGATGCTAGATACCAGATACCAGATACCAGATACCAGATACCGGATAACAAATACCAGATACCAGATACTGTTAATTCTCATTTCATATATCATGACATGTTGACATGTATTTTATTTAATTGTTCTTTAATTTAATTATTTAATTCATTTTTTCCTAATTTATAAACATATACATGTCAGCATATATACCGGACACCAGATACCAGAACCAAATCCCAGATACCAGATACCAGATACCAGATATCAGATACAAGATACCAGATACCAGATACTAGATACGAGATACGAGATTTCAGATATCAGATACCAGATACCAGATACCAGATAAAAGATACCAGATACCAGATGCCAGATACCAAATACAAGATACCAGATACCAGAAAGCAGATACCAGATACTGTTAGATATAACAATAAAGGTACTAATCAATATCGATATCGATATCTGAAATATCGACATCAATTAGTACCGTAATAATAAGATGTATAATAAAATGAAAAATGTTAAGCTAGTCTTAAAGTGATCGCGTTCTGAATTAATCTATTAATCTTCTTATCTATCTATCTATATAAATAAAAATGTAAATGTTCGTTTGTTCAAAATAGGTAATCTCCGAAAGTACTTGATCGAATCTTTCGAAATTTGGACACAACGTTGCATTCAAATACAGGAAGGTTGTTACATAGTTTTTTTTTTTTTTTTTTTTATTTTTTTTTTCGTTATACATATGTTTATGTTTTATAACGTAGGCTGTCAACAATTACAAGTGTCTCATCTGCTTTATTCTCAAATCACTCAACTTTATGGTCGTTTAACTTCATGCTCAATTTAATCGATTAGTTTCGTATAGTGATAATCCCAAAGATTATTTTATCTAATTTGTAAACCAATAAGGTTGCAATGTGTTCTCCTTTCGGTAGGACTGTCCTCGGTAAGAGCAAAAATGTCCTCAGTTCTCATATGCTATAAAAATATTCTCCTTGAAGCAATCTGTAATACAATATTTTACACTGAACAAAATAGATCTTTTTGCTACATATTTCTCCCAATAAACATATGGATCAGGAAAATAAAAAATCGTGATTGCACCTTTACTTATATCAAAATAACTGATTATTAAAATTTGTGTCGCAAGGTTGGTAACAATATCAATTAATTTACATTGCTCTATAATATATGTGAATATGTTTACTTTTACTATATCGCACGATCAGGTGGTGAACCATTGTTTAAGCAATTTTGGATTCAATCCACCGTTAAACATCTGTTTTTTTTAAATAACTTCTGTTACTAATTATCTGTTCTTAGTATTATAAATGAAATAGCTGATCTGCATATTATTTGTGATTGTTATAAATTAAAGCATTTGGCTACAGAAAACTTACCATTTTGAAGGAAATTTAAATATATAAAACAGTACTGTGTATGAATAACTAACTAACACCTTGCGCTTATTGATTCTTATGAAAGTGATAATGAATCAGATGGTAAGCTTAGCTGTATTTCTGAGTACTTAAAAACATTAAATTTAAGTGATTCGAGTGTAGAAATAGCATTTAAGGCCGATAACATCAATACGAATTTGCATGCTATCATCCATCATAAATAAATAAAAGGATTACAGAAGTAATTGTCGTATGTGCAATCAAATATTCCAAAGCTAACGTTTGAACAAAAAACAATTTACGATCAACTAATGCAAAATGTTGATAACGGGGTTGGAGGAATCTTTTTCGTAGATGCGCCAGGAGGAACTGGCAAAACGTTTCTAATCAGACTGATTTTAGCAGCAATTCGATCGCAAAATAGCATAGCTTTAGCTCTTGCGCCTTCCGGCATAGCTGCAACATTGCTACCAGGTGGAAGAACTGCTCATTCCGCTTTGAAATTGCCATTAAACATGCAATTCATTGAAACGCCCACATGCAACATTTCCAAAGGATCGGGAATGGGAAAAGTATTGCAGAAATGTAAACTAATCATTTGGGATGAATGCACAATGGCGCACAAAAAATCACTTGAACCGCTTGATCGATTATTGCAAGATTTGCGTGGAAATACCAGACCATTTGGAATGCTTTAATATTGCTTGCAGGAGATTTCAGACAAACATTACCTGTAGTTTCCCGATCAACACCAGCGGATGAAATAAATGCTTGCCTGAAATATTCTACTTTGTGGCGACACGTAAAAAGATTAAAATTAACTATAAACATGCGTGTTCTCCTCCAAAAGGATAAATCAGCTGAGATATTCTCATATCAATTGTTGAGAATTGGTGACGGAAAGGTGCCAGTTGATTTTACAAAAGGACGAATTTTACTGCCTCATAACTTCTGCAATTTAGTGTCGTCAAAAGAGGAATTAATGAAAAAGTATTTCCTGATATTCAAATTAATCATAAGAATCACGATTGGCTGAGTGAACGAATCAGTCTTGCAGCCAAAAACAAAGAAGTCAATGAACTTAACAGTTTATTTCTGTCGAATATTCAAAGCGAGGAAGTCACATACAAGTCCGTAGACACTGTCATGGAAGCAGATGAAGCAGTTAACTATCCAACAGAATTTTTGAATTCACTTGATCTACCAGGGATGCCACCACATGTACTGCAATTAAAAATTGGTGTGCCAATCATCATGTTGCGTAATATCAATCAGCCAAAACTTTGCAATGGCACGCGACTCACAGTAAAAAAATTGTTGAGCAACGTAGTAGAAGCAACAATCTTGAATGGAGCTTTCAAAAGCGAAGGTGTCCTCATCCCTCGCATACCCATGATACCGACAGATATGCCATTTCAATTTAAAAAATTGCAATTCCCAATTCGATTGACATTTGCAATCACCATCAACATAGCTCAGGGCCAAACATTGGAAGTATGTGGCTTAGATCAAGATAACGATTGTTTCTCACATGGACAGTTATATGTTGATAATACGCTATAATACGCTATGTTCTAGAGTTGGCAAACCAGGCAATCTCTATATCCTTACAGTCAATGGATCAACAAAAAACAGTGTATACCCTCAATCATTATGAAATAAAACATATTAGAAAGGTGAGTGTTTTGTTTTCTTTATTTCTTATATTCAAACAGACTTAAGCCGCAATTAGACTATTGCAGAACTCTGAAATATTTCTGCAATGGTAGTGTGTAAAATATTCATTGCAGAAAAAATTGGTAATGAACTCATTGCAAAACATTGCAATGACTCATTGCAATGTTTTGCCATGAGTTCTTGTTTTTAATTATAAGAATAGTGTGTGATAAAGATATAAAAATAGAGATACTACAATTGGCGACGAGGATGGGATAGTGTTAAAGTGAATAGTGAATTAAAGTAGTTCTCTAAATATCATCTATGAAAAGTGAAATTGTGTTAGATACGGTTCATCAGTTTATTCGAAATTTTTTTTCTTACAAATAAAATTTACAATAAAAACAATTATTTGTGATTGCTAGGGGTAAGTTTGGAACTCATTTATTTTATTTTTTAATCGTGTGATTAAATAAATTAGAAGTTCACACAACAATTAGTCTTGGAATATTTTAAAAAAAATTTCCACTATAATAATATATTAATATCGTTGAAGTATTATTATTTATTATGTATATTTAATTATACTGAAATAAAACATAGGGTATACTGTGTATATTTATTCAGATAGCGCGTCACGTCCTTGCGGAAAGCAACAGTTTCAACAAAAAATATATATGTTAAAGGCGGTAAAATTTTGATCTGTCTTGTTGTAAAACACATTACAACCGGTTTAAAAGTTGTAATAAATAAATTTTGGTGAAAAATTTATATTCTATTATAAAAAATTATTTATTTTTGTTAATAAATTATTATCTTATTTTATAATTCTTTTTACAATAAAATTTTGACAATGTCTTCTCCTGATAGAGCAAATGTTGACGAGAAGAAATATAATAAACTAGGTAAAGTCTTGTATGGTCGAATAGCACCATACACACCCGGGGATTGTTTTCAATCTTATAAAGAGTTGGCAGAAGAATTTTTCATTATTAATAATATAGAAGGTGAATTGCGTAGATCTTTTTTACTAACGAGTCTAGGGTCGGTTGTGTATGAAAAATTGCGAACGTTGGTACACCCTATAAAACCCACAACATGTTCTATTGAGAAAATATGGCAAGTTTTAGAGGAATACTACAATCCTAAAACTCATACAATGGCAGAACGGTATAAGTTTTTAAAGTCCACACAACAAATGGGTGAAAATATTAGTGAATTCGTCGTTCGGATTAAAAACTTAGCCGAAAAATGCAATTTTGGATCTTTTATTCCTGATGATCTAACAAATTGTACCAGTACTGAATTAAAAAATCGAGCATTAGAGGATGCTTTGTTAGATAAAGTAATTATGGGTGTGGCTGATAACAAAATTCGGCAAAGTCTTCTCGAAAGAAGTGATCTCACTTTTGATAAGTGTATTTTGTTGGCTACAAATTTAGAAATGTCAAAAAAAGAGCAAGAGGCGATATCAAAACCAACATATACAAATGCCGTAAGATCTGAAAAGCCTAGAGGTAGAAGCCAGTCACGTAGACGATACAGAAGTCAAAATCGCTACAGAAGTTCTTCTAGGACAAGTCAAACCAACCGTTCTTCAGCACAAGAATCTTGTAATAGATGTGGTCGTCCTGGTGCTTCACACTCATATGCATTGTGTCCAGCAAAAAAGTGGAAGTGTTACAACTGTAACAAAATAGGTCATACTAGTACTGTATGTACTGCACGGGGTAACTCATCGAGAGTCAACACCATCAGTGAAGTAATTAACAGTGCTCATGCGCACCACCATAGAACGTTTTCAAAAAAACGAAAAATTGAGTCTGTCAATTCCATATGTCCAGCTGAAGATTGTAATGTCGAAATAGAAGGTGTCAAAGTTACAATAGAAGTTGAAACTGGCAGTCCAGTATCCATCATTAGTCAGGATGAGTACAAGAAAAAGCTTTGTCACTTGCCATTAAATAAAAAAAATTATCCTAATCTTATGAATATTTCAGGAAACAAGTTAGATGTGTTAGGTTCCGTGAAAGTAGCAGCAGTGATGGCGGGTAAGGAGCATCACTTAGAATTGATAGTCATCACCACACAACAACCATTTAAAGCATTACTGGGTCGTCGATGGTTGGAGCAAATATATCCACGATGGCGTGAGACTATAATGCCCAGACAGTCAAGGATTGTAAACCAGATACAACCACAGTGCAGTCCACAATCAGAAATGTCTTCATCTGAGCATGAACCACAAAAAGAAGGTAAGAGTCAATTTTGTTCCTTAAATAAAGAAGTAATGGAATTGAGACAGGAAATTTTGAAAAAATTCCCACACACAGTATCGTCAGATACATCCTTATTTATAAACGGTTACGAAGCAGAGCTTCATATAAACGAATGTCAGCCTATATTTCATAAAGCTTATTCAGTTCCCTTTAGGCTACGAGAAAAAGTAGAGGGGGAACTGAACCGTCTAGTCGAGGAAGGTGTTTTGTCTCCTGTCCAATATAGTGAATGGGCTAGTCCAATCGTTACCGTTCCTAAAACCGATGGTAATATTAGATTGTGTATGGATTGTGGAGTCACAATTAATAAATTTTTGAAAACAATTCATTATCCATTACCCAATATAGAAGAAATTTTTGCATCATTGTCGAATTGTAACTATTTCTGTGTCATTGATTTGTCGGGTGCATATCAGCAATTAAAAGTGTCTGAGAGATCAAGTCATCTACTCACAATAAACACACATAAAGGTATTTTTAGATACAACCGACTACCATTTGGTGTATCGTCAGCTCCATCAATATTTCAGAGCGTGATGGATCAAATTCTGCTAAAGTTGGAAGGTGTTTTCTGTTATTTAGACGATATTTTAATTGGTGGATCAACTTTAGAAGAATGTCAAGAGAGTTTGTTTATTGTTCTTGATCGACTAAATTCTCACAATATAAAAATAAATTTACAAAAATGCAAATTTTTGGTAGTCTCTGTTGAATATTTGGGTCATATTTTATCGGCAAATAAAGTAGAGCCGAATCCAAAAAAGATTCAAGCAATTTCAGATGCACCGCATCCGAAAAATATTCAACAACTTCAGTCATATTTAGGTCTCATTAATTATTATAGGCGATTCATACCCAATTTGTCTGCAGAACTGCATGAATTGTATTGTCTTTTGAATAAAGAGTCAGAATTTGTTTGGTCCGAAAAATGTCAGGCTGTATTTGATAAAACTAAACAGTTAGTTACCAGTCACAGTGTGTTAGTTTTATTTGATCCAAATAAACCAATAGTCATTACCACAGATGCTAGTTCTTATGGTCTTGGTGCGGTGATGTCTCATATTATAAATGGCGAAGAAAAACCTATTATGTTTGCGTCTAGCAGTTTATCACCAGCGCAGAAGAACTATTCATCATTACATCGTGAAGGTCTTGCAATAATATTTGCACTTAAAAAATTCCATAATTATATATATGGTAAATCTTTCACAATTCAGACTGATCATCAAGCGTTAAAATAATTGTTTGATACCACTAGGAAAATTCCTGCTGTAGCAGCTACTAGATTACAACGATGGTCTGTAATTCTAGGTATGTATGATTATAAAATTATACACAAGTCGGGTACAAAAATTGGTAACGCTGATGCTCTATCCAGACTTCCCTTGTCAGAAACTGCTAATTGTGAAGATGATTTAGAAATTGTTAATAATATAGATATTGTGTCTGAGTTGCCTCTAAGTGTAACTCACATAAGTCAAACCACACAAGCTGATCCTATATTAAGTCTGGTGTATACATATCTTATGACAAAATGGCCAAGTCCTACTACCTTAAGTCAAGCAATAAAATGCCTATATAGATTGAGAAGTAGTCTCAGTACAGAAAATGGCTGTATATTTTATGGTGATAGGATTGTTATTCCATTAAAGTTCCAAAAAGAAATTTTAACGCATTTACATAGTGACCACATTGGAGTAGTCAGAATGAAAATGCAAGCAAGGTCCTATGTATTTTGGTCCAACATTGATCAAGATATTGAAACTTGGGTCAAAAGTTGTGAAGTCTGTCAAATGACACAAAATGTAAAAAAAGAACATTTAGAAAGTAAATGGCCACAATGTAGCATACCATTTGAACGAGTTCATCTGGATTTTTTCTTTTTTATGGCTAAAACGTTCTTAATATTGGTGGATGCTCATAGCAAATTTATAGATGTCAGGTTAATGTCTCGAACAAGGGCTCAAGACCTTATTGACAATTTAGAAGAGGTATTTGTCAATTTTGGTCTACCCACAGAAATTGTCACAGATAATGGGCCTCCATTCAATTCATACGAATTTAAGTCTTTTTGCGAGAAACAGGATATAAAATTGAGCCATTCACCACCTTACCACCCTCAATCTAACGGTCTTGGTGAGAGAGCAGTACAAACTGTAAAAAAGTCCTTGAAAAAATATTTGCTGGATAATAATAAATTACCTCTAAAAAAGCATTTAAACAAATTTTTATTTCAATACAGGAACACATATTCCACAGTAACAGGACAAACGCCCAACGAACTTATATTTAGATATAAGCCAAAAACTGGGTTGGATAATATTAATCCACGTCCTCGAGTCAAATTTCAGTCAGAACCACAACATCTAAAACACAGAAGTCAAAGTCATATACCAAGTCAAAATACATCCTTGCCCGGTTCACAGTTCAAAGAAAATGATAAAAATTTTTACAGAAATCATTTTAAAAATAACGTGAAATGGATATCAGCAATTTTTTTAAAACAAATAAGTCATAATACGTTCCTGATAATGCTTAATGAAAGTGTGCGAATGGTCCACAAAAATCAATTTCGAGAGTCGTGTTAAGTGACCATTATGCACCTCACTACAAAATATTAAATCAATCAACCATTTCTTCCCCAAAATCAACTCTAGGTCTAGGTCAACGTGAATACACACAACAAAACAAAGAAAGTCCAAGTCCGTTGAAATCACATAGAAGTAACCAAAGTCTAGGTAATGCAACAAAACGAAAAAGAACCACATCGTGTAGTCCAGATATACCGAGAAGGAGTAAAAGAATTCGAGAGGCGTATAGGAAACCTTGCATATCATACCGCAATTGATATTCATATAAATTTAATATAAATTAACCTTGAATGAATATTATATAAAAAAGTCATATTGAAACTAATCAATATCGATATCGATATCTGAAATATCGACATCAATTAGTACCGTAATAATAAGATATATAATAAAATGAAAAATGTTAAGCTAGTCTTAAAGTGATCGCGTTCTGAATTAATACTTTAAATAAATATATTAAATATATCTTTCTTGTTTTTAATTATAAGAATAGTGTGTGATAAAGATATAAAAATAGAGATACTACAGATACCAGATACAAGATACCAGATACCAGATACCAGATACCAGATACCAGATACCAGAAACAAGATACCAGAAACCAGAAACCAGATACCAGATACCAGATACCAGATACCAGATATCAGATACCAGATACAAGATACCAGAAACCAGAAACCAGATACCAGATACCAGATACCAGATACCAGATACCAGATATCAGATACCAGATACCAAGTAACAAATACCAGATACCAGATACGAGATATCAGATACCAGAAACCAGATACTAGATACCAGAAACAAGATACCAGATAACAGATAGCAGAAACCAGTTACAAGATACCAGTAACCAGATACCAGATACCAGAAACCAGATACCAGATACCAGATACCAGATACCAGATACTAGATACCAGATACTAGGTACCAGATATCAGATACAAGATACAAGATACCAGATACCAGATACAAGATAACAGATACCAGATACCAGAAACCTGATACCAGATACCAGAAACCAAGACCCAGATACCAGATACCAGATATCAGACACCAGATACCAGATACCAGACACTAGATACCAGATACCAGATACCAGAAAGCAGATACCAGATACCAGATACCAGCTACCAGATACCAGATACTAGATACTAGATACTAGATACTAGATACCACATACCATATATCAGATAACCCAGATACCAGATACCAGATACCAGATACCAGATACCATATACCAGATACCAGACACCAGATACCAGATACCAGATACCAGATACAAGATACCAGATACCATATACCAGATACCAGATACCAGATATCAGATACCAGATACTAGATACTAGATACCAGATACCAGATACCAGATATCAGATACCAGATACCAGATACCAGATACCAGATACCAGATGCCAGATACCAAATACCAGATACCAGATATCAGATACCAGATATGAGATACCAGATACCAGATACCAGATACAAGATACCAGATACCAGATACCAAATGCCAGATACCAAATACCAGATACCAGATACCAGATATCAGACACCAAATATGAGATACCAGATACCAGATACCAGATATGAGATACCAGATACCAGATACCAGATAGCACATACCAGATACCATACATCAGATACCATAGATACCAGCTACCAGATAACAGGTATAAGATACCCTGGAAAACATTATTTATAACCATATTAGGTATTTTGACATATATATTGTAGCACAGAAATAACATTTCCAAGTCATTTTACTACTTAATACCAATGTCTTCAAAAATGATTAAACATTTTAAAAAAAATTTCCTCATATAACCTCTTGGCATCATTATATTCAACATGATATCGTAGACACGGTAGTAACATAATTTTGACATCTTTTATTTAATATTTTTAACGAAATAATGAAATAACTTACATTTTTCTGAACTAATATTAATTTTTGTTACTTTTAAGTTGTAAGTCATGAAATTCTATTCAATTGAAATAATTCACGCAGCGATTTGTAATTAGGTAAAGTTGAAGTAAAACATCTTTTTTATTATTAATGTTGTTTATTTGTAAATGTTGTGAAAACAGATATGGGAATTGAATGATGTTTGCTTGCTTTATAGAAAAGTTTGCATTGACTTCAGAACGATTTAATTTTTAATCTTTATTTTTAATATATCCTACTATTGTTTCAGAATCCTTCATACCCTCTGTTTCCATTACTTCTCCATAAAACCCACTCCTAATAAATATAACCACTTTAAATAGTTATAATTCTACCGCTGTCACCATTGATCCAAACTACTCTTAACCTTATCATCGAAATAAAATCATAAAGTGCCAAAAGCATAAAAAAATTAATTACTTTAATATATGAAACACAAACTCATTTGTAAATACTTGTGTTTCGGTTCATTGATTTATCGAAGTGTCTCGAATTTTTTTATTTTGCTTTTAATTTTTAAATTCCTTTACATTAAATTTTTTATCTTTTTATTTTCATCACTTTTCTTTAGATAAATAATTTTTCTTATTACATAAAAATAAATAATTTATATTTCTTTACATAAAAATGTTTTTGTTATTTTTCTTAAATGGTTTTCATTATTATTAATATTTATTATTGTTGTTGTTGTTCTACAATTCTTCACTTATGAGTGTTTTTTATTAAAATTTTTATCAAGGTGATTTATTGAAAGAGTGAGAATTCTGTTAACATTTTTCTTATATGAAATTTGTTCCAATTTTTCATGCTTTCCTTTTATGTTGGTTGGTAGTTTTCTTATTATCGATACTGTTCTGTGATTTATTGATGATCTGGTTATTTGAAATATTGAAATTATTGAAGATGGTTATTTGTTTTGTGTATATGATGTGTGAGAAAAGTTTAGGAATTTTTGTGTGAAAATTAATCAGTTATCGTTGATCTACAGTTGATCTTTGCGATTCTTTATATTTGTTAATCAAATTTTATTATATGTTTGGTTATTGTTGACTGCATAACAGTATATTTACAAATGCACTTCATGTCCAAATATAAATAACTTTAAGGCCAGCAAATACAAATTTAAAAAATTTTAGTAACCAAACAAACATTTAACAGATTCAAGCTTAGGATCGTCTGATCATCATATCCTCAGATCGTCTGATTCCAACCATTAAATAATCAAACAATCAAATCATCAGATCATCAGATATGTAGGTCATAAGATGATCGGATCACATCATCAGGTTATCAAATCTGATTATCTGACGAAATTTGGTGCAGTTTTATTTTTCGAATGTTTATAACAAAATTAGTTTCTACTTATTTAATTTTAATTAAAATTATAACCAACAAGTACTTTCAACCGATTTCACGATTCCAAAAAAAAAATCGATCATTAATCCAATTAGTGCGAAAAAAATCCTAACTTGAACCGATATTGCACCTTTGGATCACATAAAACTAATATAAATATAACAATAGTAATAATAATAATAGTAATATATTCGATTGCACATCGTTATATTTTATTTATTTCTATTATTTCATTTTTTAAATTATTATTCAATCATAATGGGAATAACGATAGCTATATATGGATTTCCTGGGCCATTAAAGATTATCTTTATTTAGATATAAACATAAAAAAACTAACTTTTATTGTGAAATATCTAAAAATCGTATAAACGAAGAAGATAAATTGTGATCAATATTGACTCATACTGTGATTTTTCAATCATCATACCAATAATGTACATAAAATCATAAGAATTTGTATTTTATTTTGATATATAAAGAAATATTGGATGAATACAAACATTAAAAATTTGTAAGAGATATGTGATATTATGAATAATCCGGTTGTTCACTTTAAATTGAGGAGGTAAGCGAAATACTCTCAGTTTTAAAATTCCTTAAGAGCTTTGCGACATACCAACCTATTTAGGTAGTGATGGCAATTACGAGACATGCCTAAAAATATTAAAAAAAAAAAAAAAACTCTATAATAGCAAATCTATCAAAATTTTAATAAATTTAACCAATGGTTCAAGGTGGTTGGTATGTTTAAACTCTGTTTTTTCTTATCATAAGAATTCTTTTTAAAAAAAGAACCGCGCAAGTCTAGCTGTTAAAAGTAGCGCTTGATTTAAACTCATCTTTACCTAAAAGAAAATTGACCTGCATCAACATGACAACAATAGCTTCAGTAACTGTTAAGTATAGAAGTTGGATCACATTTGTTCTACAAAGAATAACTGATATCCATATATCGTAATTTGGTTGTATAAAAATGAATGAAATATTTACCATATCACATGGTTGATCGAGCCGGATTAAAAGTGTCAGTGAGCAGCAGTGGTTTTTGTTTGTTGATTTTGTTGATGTTTAGATCCGTTTCTTAACTCCTTTATTTTGCAAAAATGTTGCAAAAATGTCAAGCTGGCCCACTAGCACCATGTATTGTTAAACATATTAAATGCAGTTCGACAATATTTGTTAATAAACTCCAAAGTTTTTTGCTATACTTAACGGCTTCTTAAAAATTCTTAAAATACTTTTTAATACACAACAAAATGGTTATTGACTTACCAATCACAAGTTGATCAGGTGAAATCAAACTAATTTAATCATTACTGCATTCTTATCAAAAAAATCAAAGTCACTAACCTGATTATATCTTCAACGTTTCAATATAGTTTTTATTACAGGAGGTTTGAAGTTTGCCTCATTAGCTTAAGATATAAGTTAAAACTGTGTCTTCGTAATTAATTTTATTCAATAATTATAAACTTAAAAAAAGTTATTATATTTGTTGGTGTTTAATTTGCTTCTGTCCAATAAAAATAAAATTTTAGTATAAATTACGTATAATGAGCAAAATAACTTACAAAAAAGCAAATATTTCAAGAAATTCAAAGAATATCGATTATGAGATAAAAACGAAATTTAAATGATGAAGATCCAAACATTGGACGAAATTATGCTCTCGAATTTAATGTGTGATTTGATTAAAGTAGATTCTTGATTTTGGATTTTCAATTAGATATTTTATTTTCGTGCTTGCAGTTTAAATTATCTCTAGCTAGGGTATTCAATGCCGATTATCGAGTACCCGGATTTCCGGGTATTTTTGACTTTTTCAACATGCTCGACTACCTGGGTATCTTGATTAACTATCCGGGTAATTTGATCGACTATAAAATTTCGATTTTCAACAAGCGATCAAAAGATTTCTATAAGTTTGAATTGTAATGAAGCGTTGCTTCGTAGAAGGACAACGAAGTGGCATAGCCGGTCACGTACCTAGCCAGATTATTTTATTACCCCTGACCAGCTGAAGCCCATGGGATCGAAAGAAGAACACCTGCTGCTTTAACACAAATAAACATAATGTACGCGTAATACGTTGAATAAACTCGGAGCAATCAAAAAAAGAAGTGGACTAGGTAGACTCTGGCGACCGCCAAAGGTGTAAGAACCGCGATCACCACGTCCAACCCCCTGATTTTAAACACATTTTCACACACTCGCACCTCATACGCTCACCCGCCCTTACACATACACACACCTGCACACACATATATCCACATCAATGTCCGTATAGATAAAAGTAATGAAGTTCCAACATGGATGCATTGACGTTTAATCAAAAATCTAGAATAAAATTTAATACAATGGAAATATTTAATTTCGTTTTTATTTTATAAACACATTTTACAACCCAATGCTTGATAGTAATATTAAAGGGATCCGTATAACACTTAACTTCATTGGCGTTTCCGAAAATGCTTAGTTTAATATTCTCACAAACAAACCAATCCTCATTTCCGTTGTCGTCGGGTTTTACATAAGTTAAGCCAAAACCCCGTAAATAGATCCACAACAAAAAAAAAATATAGCAAATAAGGATCATTTGCTTATCACTATAAGTTTTCTATTGATCTGTTAGTAAATGATAATTTGGTAGTATCAGTCATGGAGCAATGATTCCTGTCTCCAAAAAGAATATCCCATTAATATAAATATATTCAATTTATAGTGGAAGGAAATTCATATTCGCGACAAAATGTATGCAAATGTGACGTATTTATCTAATTTTCATTCATACCCACAAGCGCACCTCAGGCATACTCGCACACACGCATTCATACATACATACCTATAAATAAGAAAAAATATATTACTCACCCTATGGTTTTTCCCCAATCCCTTGCTTCCTATCCTCCTGCTCGAATCAGCCAAGTATTTCCACAAAGCACATGGTCGACTGATCAAGTAATTAATTCACACGTCAGCAGTTAGTTTCAGCAACGATTAGAGGTTGGTAGGTGTATATGTATAATATTAATGAATCATAACAGGCGAAGTATGGGCGGGTATAAATATCTTTATAATGTCTAGTTCCAGAATTGAATCATGTATGTTGAAGTTAATGTTGCCGTAAGTTTATATATAATATTCAAATTCCGGTAAAGAATCATCAACGTTAAAATAAATGTAAGTATAAATATCCATGCAATGTTTAATTCCTATATTGGATCAGGTAGGTTGAAATAAATGTTAGCGTAGGTTGTATATAATATTTAAATTCCGGTAAAGAATCATCAGCTGATATGAATGAAGGTATGAACGGCAGATATGAAAATAAATTTATGGCGTAGTTGAATCCAGGTAATATGGCCACTGACCTAATGGCTATAAATAACACTAGGTAACGGGTGAATCCGGTTTACGTTGAATGTAATCGGTGACTGGCAATTAAGTAACAATGAATAAACCCAGATCAGAATATCAAATAACAGACCTATTAGGAGGTTCACTTTAAGCTGGATAAATATTGTCCGCGGTATATCGGCTCGTTCCCGTTAATTTAAGTCACGTTTGGGCGATGTACTGGATTCTACGGCCCTCAATTCCAAACCATAAGAAAAATGAATCACGATCTCGCAATGGTACACTTTATTCCAAGCCACAATGATAGATTTTAATTTTAATTTTCAATTTTATTCATTTTCGTTTCAATTTTATCCGTTTTATAGGTGGACATGTAAATTATTATTTTCTTTTTATAATTTTTTTGTTATAATATATTTAATGTAATTGACTATTCACTTTAACAGAACTAATTTCAATTTTTTTTTAAGGTTTCTTATCTGTAAATAAGCCACTCTAACCTCACTAACACAGAAAAATGTGGCGAACATATAAATCATTTAACTAATATAACCGGCTACTTCATTAAAGCTTAAGTACGTTATTCTAATTATGTTTATGATTATATTATCAATATAAAATTGGGCTACTTAAGCATAGTTTCTAAAGTTAATGCACTAATCTTTTAGAATTTGATAGTCACAAAAACTGATTACACTTCAAACAAATAAATTACCATTACAACAATAAATATTTCTTTCTTGTTTTTGGTTTTTTCGTTACTTGCAGTTTAATATTGATAGATTAAAACAAATTGTACTCACACAAAATGATGAACCGAAGAAATTATCAATGATCCCAAAGGAATTGGTGTTTTTTGCCTTTTTTTCAGCATTAGATCTTAAACAAATCCATTATATATTGTTTCTTCCAATCAACACCAACTGACAGCTACCATCAGAAAAAAACTCCAATCAGAAGAATTAATCAACATAGAATTAGCGACTAAGAGCGTGACCGACAAGGTCATTATTTTATTTTTATTTTTACAGCACAAAACAAATAAACTTTTTGTAAATTGCAACTAATTGAATTGCACTAATAAAATAATTTAATTAATTGAACTAACTACATCTAAATTGAAAACTAATTAAAATTTCACTACTTATATTTAATGAAAAAATGCGTGAATCCAAAAAAAATCCATATTTTCTGATATTCACGAATGAAAATTGCAAAGACACAAGAACAAAATAAGAGACCGATGCTAGCTGTCATCATCTATTTATATCAGTTAATGCCGTTATTTTGTTTATGCAACAATAACGAATCGACAAGGTAGTCTCTTGGGAAATTTTATTTTCGTTTTATCGTTAGTTATTGTACCCACTAAAGAATAAGGACTGCTAGTTTGTAATAGAAATTGAAAAAGATTTTAAGACATTGTTTATGAAACGATTCTACGAATCATACATAAATAAATAGCGCGATTATGGATTAATGATAATATACAACCGTTTTCTGACAACTTTATAGCGATCAACGACTACAAACTAAATACAGGAAATCACACTTGAAAATATTACACAACTGCTTTAGGACAATCTTTGTGTTACGACAACCTATGTAGATGGCAATTACGGTTTGAATTCAAGAAAACATGGTTACCGGAAATACGCAAACAATCATGAAAGTTTTCGTTACTGTAAATTAAATGGGTGTGGGACAGTGGTTCGAATTTTACGAGCTTGAATTACCCTCCATAACAGAATTAACGTTGTTTGGGACGTAGAGCCTAGGCCTTTTTATGTGTTTTTATGTGATTTTATGTGTTGTTGTGACTCATATTGTTAGTCTTATAACACAATAGATATTATTAAAAAATCCTCACTCAAAAGTAAATTCATGCAATTCAGGTCGAGAGAACAGCGTTTGGGAAATAAATAAAATTTTATTTATCTCAACCAAAATATTGTGTGTACCTGTGTGTATGATATTAACCATGCTCAATTTGACTGAATCAACTGATACAACTGAAAAATTGAATGCAATTGTTGTTGTTTTTTCAGTTATTTCAGTCAAATCGAACGCACTTATTGTAAGGAAATACTTAATCTGTTGTTTAAGATATTGAACGGAATGATAAAATTGATTTAGCAGAAGATGTCTATGTACTGGCTGAAATACTGTTATTTATAAAACAAATTTCCCAAAACTAATTTTTGAACTGCTTTAATTTATTTAAATTGGCTTTGTTAGAGTTAATTAACAAAAGAAGCTTTAATATATTAACCCTACACGGCTACACCTACACCATACCTTAACTTTTCTAGATATATTTTATTTCTTTTTCAAATACCCGGATACCCTCGACTATCCGGGTACCTGCAAAGTAGAGCAATTTGAATACTCTACCTCTAGCACAACGACAAAATCTTTCTTTGAACAAACAATCCAAGTATTAAGAATCTTAATTGAATTTTTATAAAAAAAGTCAATTATAAATTCAAGAGAAAGACTTTTTAATTAGTGAACGAAACTAACATAAAAGTTTATAATTATTGAAATAAATTAACTGGTTGTAAAAATCAACAACAAATAAATCGTTAAAACTTGTTGTACAATCGTGGGTTGCTTCAAAAATTTGGAATTAATTTTTTTTAATTGGAACAACTTATTTAAAAAACGAATATGATAATGATTTTCTGCAAATTAACATCTTTAATTTAATTCATTGAAACTGTTAAATAAATGGGGTCAGAAGATATAAAACAGTTAGTGTGTTACAATTTAATCATCAAATATACATGGTGTTTGAATGTTTTTCAAGATCTTCTTCTTAAAACATCATCAAAATATCTAAAATTTGTTTCTTACCTCACTTTTCCAAAACATGTCATGTCTGATATTTAAATAAACTATTGACTATCACTAAACTCGACATTGTGAGCCATTTTTAAAAATTTCAACGACAAAATCTACGTCCATTAAAAAAAGCTCGACCCTTCAGAACTACTCTTGTCTTATTTCACACAAGCAAAGGGTTTAATTAAATAAAACAAAATAATCAGAAAAGCTGGCAACAAAAATTCAAAATATTTATTTTAACTATTTTGTGCAAATGAAATTTATAGATGATGATGATGGATCTTTATACTAATATACAATTTTTAATTATTGTAACATATTGAAGGTGAAACCGTCATTTATGTCTACAACATTCCGGACGCCTTGACCTTTCTAATTCAATTATCTTTATTAGACAAGACCTAAATGAATGAATTTGTGTTTTGAAAAAACCACAATAAGATTTAATGTAACGCGTATAGATATATAATTTATCTTCTCCCGGATGCAACCAGAAATCTTTCCAATCCAGTGTGAAAATATTTATTTTTATTTGATTTAAATTAGGTTTTGGTATTAAAGTATTTGAATTCCCAATTAAATCAATTTGAATGAAAAGTGTAAATATCTCGTCAAATGTATTATACGTATTTGATGATTTTTATTTGTTTTAACTGCAGATGCCAAAATACCACCGAAATAAGGTTCAGTTGGTGGTATGAAGTGCCAGTTAACATTATCTTTTAAAACAAAATTAGATATGTATTATAATTATTTTTTAAGAATTTGAAAATCTTCTTCAGAGAAGATTTAGCTTCAACAAATTTGCATCATTGTCACTGTATATAACTGAACACATATCTTCCTTTGTCAAACATCTATGAAGTCTGGATTACAAATTATTTCAAATTGTTTGTGTTGCCAAATTTTGGATACGATAAAATATCGTTAAAGTTTTGTTTAAACTTTGGAATCGAAATTGCTATAAAATTTGTTGATTTTATTAACGCATCGTTTCAAAACGGTTGCTTTCCAGATGATTTAAAAGTGGCAAAAGTTATTCCAATATTTAAAAGTGGAAACAGAGAACTTACATCTAACTATAGGCCAATTTCAATTTTAAATACTTTCTCAAAAATTTATGAATCAATTATTTTCAACCAACTTACAACTTATTGTGAAGCAAATAATGTTATTAATACAAACCAATTTGGATTTTGTAAAAGCTCATCCACTTTATCTGCGGTATCAGAAGTTATAACAGATATACAAATAGGTTTGGATGATAAACAAATAGTGTCGTGCATGTTTGTCGATTTGAAAAACGCTTTTGACTCGGTTTGTCACAAGCTTTTTACTTACAAATTGAAAAATTTTGGCTGTTCCGAAAACTCAGTGAAGCTAATAAAATCATATTTAGATAATAGAAAACAGTTCGTTGTAATTAATGATAAATCAAGTACACAAAAAACGATTGAATTTGGCGTACCTCAAGGCTCCATTTTGAGCCCTCTACTTTTTAATATATATTGTGAAGACATTTTTGCAATAGGATTAAAGGGGAAACTGGTAATGTATGCTGATGACATGGTTATAATATACAAACACACAAATATTGATTTATTAAATCAAAACATGCAATTTGATCTCGATCTTCTAAATTCATTTTTATCTTCAAACCATTTGAAATTAAATGAGAAAAAAACAAAATTTATAATATTTGAAAAAAAAATTTTTTCTTGGATGACTCTAGATTTCATTTGATATATAATAATTATGCTATTGAAAGAGTGTATGAATATACTTATTTAGGTGTTGTAATAGATTGCAAACTCACTTGGAGCAGCCATATAGCAAATTTACAAAATAATATCAATGTTATTTGTTTTGTTTTAAGTAAAATGACAAGTTTTTTTCCTCAAAAAATTATGTATATGATACTGAATGCTCATGTCATCAACGAATTGCGGTATCTTGCAATTATCTGGAGTACAGCATCTAAAAAATTAATAAACGAATTGCAAATTCTATTAAACAGAGCAATAAAAATTATCAAAAAAACACCCATGTTAACACCAACCATTTATTTGTATTCTTCAAACTTATTACCAGTTTCAAAACTAATAAAATATGAAACTATTTTATTTATATATAAACTAAAGAGCAACCTCATTAAGCATAACTTCTCTCTCAATAATGTTAGCAATAGACATAGCTATCACACAAGAAATATCAATGATTTTAGTATTGACTTTCGCAGAACTGTAGCTGGTCAGAAATCGGTTATTTATATTGGCTTGGAATATTTTAACAATTTACCTAATGAAATAAAGCAGGAACGCAAGATTCATATTTTTAAAGAAAGTTTGAAATATATTTTATTTAATGAATTTAAAGCTGAATATTTAAATTTAGCATAAAACATTATCTTAATATAATATAATCTTCTTAGTTTTTTCAATTTGAATTCTGAAAAAAAAAAAAAAATTTTTTTTAAAGGATGATTTTAAATAACATAATCTTAACTGTTAATTGGTTCTTAGACAAGTTTTTATAAACTTTTTAGAACCTGCTAGATTAAAATACTTTGTAAAATTATATATAAAAATGTAAATATTTAATAAAATCATCATAATAATGTAAAAAAAAAAAAAAAAAAATTCTGTAATGGTTTGTTACTTCTCCTCGGCATAAATATCTTCCAATTTTTTCTCAAGTAGAATTTTTCGGCTTTAATTTATTTATATTTTTCCTTTAGGCAAGCCGGTGCATTCCAGCACAATAAATTATTTAATAGATTAAGAAACAAAACACTACGGGATACACAATCCGCACAATCTGTTCGATTCACAACAAATGTTTTCCATCGCCATGCAGAAGACGATAGCCATAAGAGTACTATTGTGAAATCGGTCCATGCACATTGATTTTAAAATACAATGAATCTCGCGTTGCTATTAAAAATTTACTTAGAAGTTGAGCAGAACAAAGATTCAAACGAAGCTATCTGTTTAGTTTGAGCAATTTTCGTTTTGCTGCAACTAAGTTAACTACATTCGTACCTTCTGATTTCACCGATCTGCGAAATACAACAGCAGCATATGCTTTCTCAGAAGCTTCAGCGAATTGGTGTAGTTCTGAACTACGATGTTCTATCGGTTTTTCATTTTTTTTTCAAAAAATTTTTCCCACCACATAATTTCAAAATATATATTTCCATCGACCGATTAAAACATGTCACCTAACTTAGCCCCACCATTTTTAAGAAAATTAAAAACAAAGATTGTGCTACAGTTGTGCTGGATGCGCTACTCAGAAAGAATGTCATATCACCAATGGAAAAAAGTTGGCACGCTGAAATAATTTTTCGAGCAGAAGTTAGCCCCGCCATTTTAAAAAAAATGAAAACCAAAGGTTGTCCTGTATTGTCCTCGAGTTGTGCTGGTTGTGCTATTTAGAAAAAAATTTCATATCCCTAGTGGATAAATTTTATAACACTAAAATCATTTTTTCGAGTAAAAGTTAGCCTCGCCATTTTGGAAAAAAAGAAAAACAAAGGGTCTGCTGTACGGTGTTAGAGTTGTGCTAGTTGTGCTATTCAAGAACAAATTTGTACCACCAGCAGAATAATATAAACACGCTAAAACGATTTTTCGACTTGAAGTTAGCCCCGCCATTTTGAAAAAAATTAAAAGCAAAGGTTGTGCTGTATTGTGCTAGGGTTGTGCTGGCTGTGCTACTCAGATATAGTTCCATATTATCATTGAAAAAAAGTTGGTACGCTAAAATGACTTTTCGAGCAGAAGTTAGCCCCGCCATTTTGAAAAAAATGAAAACCAAAGGTTGTGCAGTATTGTGCTCGAGTTGTGCTAGTTGTGCTACTTAGACAAAAATTTCGTAACCCTAACAGAATTTTTTTACAAAATTAGCATCATTTTTTTCGAATAGAAGCTATCCCCGCCATTTTGGAAGAAATCAAAAACAAAAGAAGTGCTGTATTGTGTTATAGTTGTGCTGGTTGTGCTCCTGAAAAAATATCGTATCACCAACAGAATAATTTAAACCACGCCAAACCTATTTTCCGAATGAAAGTTAGCCCCGCCATTTTGTAAAAATCAAAGAAGAAAGGTTGTGCTGTATTGTGCTACAGTTGTGCTGGATGTGCCACTCAAAAAGAATACCATATCAACAATGAATAAAAGTTGGCACGCTAAAACGATTTTTCGAGCAGAAGGATATTTTCGAGCAGAAAGCATTCGATCAGAAGATGGGGCAGAAGATTAAGCAGAAGTTAGCCCCACCATTTTGAAAAAAATGAAAAACAAAGGTTGTTATGTATTGTACTCTAATTGTGCTGGATGTGCTACTCAGAAAGAATTGCATATACACTGAAAACAATTTCTGGGTAATTGTAACCAAAAAACATACTTAACCAAGAATATCGGTTGTTTTTCAACCAGCTAAGCGCAAGTTTAATATTATTAATTTTGCATGGGTTACTTTAACACTTGCTTTTGCTTAGTAAATTAGAACTTTGCATCTGGTCAATTTTAACTATAAATCACATCAGTAATTGCTTAGTTATTTTGACCTTTGCTAATCATTTAACTTAACAAATTTTTTAGTCAATTTCACTTTTGTATAGTTAAAAAATGTTAGTTTGTATTGAACTATTTTTAACAAATTTTAAAAATGTGGCCTGTTTAAACTAACCATTCTTAAACTATGCGTTATAGTTCATTTAAACCAAATGTTGACCTATTTCTTAGTTAAGTTAACGCATGTTCGTTATATTTTAACACACATTAGAACTTTTTGCAAAGTTAAAATAACTTTATAATTAATTATATACTAAACAGAGAAATACTTGATTTTTAGCTCATATATTAGAAATTAATATAAGAATACATTAAATAAAAATTAAACACTAAATACATTAAAAACAAAAAAAAAAATTAAACAGGTATAAAATCATGTAATGGCTAATGCTATGTTTTTACCGCCCATAGTTTAATAGAATAATATGTTTTTACTATTAAACTAACAATATCATGGGTGTTTATACCACAAAAAAGTATTATGTATTCACTGAAAATAAAATTCAATAAAATTGTCGTTATATAAAAAAAATTTACTGACAATTCAACTCACTAAATAAAGTTTTGATAAGGTCCAATAAAAACGCTTCATTTACTATTTTTTAACAAATCAAAACGACTTCGATTATTTTTCTCTGATGGGAAGGAACAACGAATTTTAGTGACTATTTTCGGATTACTTAATATATTAATTTAAAACTAGAGATATTGAGATAATTTTTTTTCTTAATGAGATAATTTTTTTTTATTTATGATTTTGTTTAAAAGATAATTATTAGTTTCTAAATAAAATTTTTTCTACAAATTATTTAATAATATAAAATTATCTAAAAATGCAATTTGTAAATAATAAAAATGTCCGTTTTCATTCATAAATGATTGCATGTTTATGTTTATTTGTCAAAAATAAATTACAAATTTATAACATTAATGCGCCTACTAAGATAAAATAATATTTAATTTTGTTAGAAGAAAAAATGACAACAAAGGATTATGTTGTATGAAATTGAAATAATGTTACTATTTATGTTCGTTTAGTTGTCTGCTAAATACAACTCGTCACCAAATTATTAGTCGATTTTTTTTCAACATTACCACTCACGCCATTTGAGGTTAAAAATTTCTCTCGTGCGCTACGCGCACTCTGGACCTTAAACAACATTCGTAATAATGATTATGAAAAATAATCGACTATTATTTGACGACTCGTGATATTATATATGATTATTGAACTCCTTTCGTTGGCTCAATAAACAAAATCGTTGGTTCGATAAATAATTTGTTAATATTATGAATGATTTCGATTAACGAATGATAAATTGTATATGGATCCAATGAAAAGTAGCCCATTAATTACTGTTTATTAATACAACGAACAATTTTATTGGAGTTTAGTAAATTTTTTTTTAGTGTTCTATCTGTGGTATAAACGCTCTTAATAATTTTGAGAGATGGAATGCGGTAGCCAAATTTCTAATTCGTCATGCTACCTGGGTAACGCTAACAGAATTAGGTTGGTGTAGTTGAGAGGGGCAGAGTAAATACTGCTTATACTCAATATACTGTACCATGGCGAGTCATTGGCGCCATAAAACCAATGTAACTCAAGCGTCTGTTCTCCATGTTAGAGACGGCTTGGAGCAGGCGTCTTTCTTGGACCAAGCGCCTCGCTATATAAACGTGCAAAAAGCGTCTGTTCTCTTCTCCATGTTATGGGCGTCTTGGAGCGGGCGTCTGTCTTGGATTAAGCGGCTCGCTATATAAAGGTGTAAAAAGGTTGTTTCTGGTGACCTTAAGATGCAGAACGAACCCATTCACGAAAATTTGGGTTTGGCGATGGGTTAACACTCAATTTCCGTAAAAATTATTGGTCATAAATTCTGTACACTGGCTTGGGATTATCTCGGATTCATCACAAGAACGCCCTCGAAAACAGTACCCGAACTAGGATTTAAAAATGAGAACCTGGAACATGATAAGCCTTAGAAGACCAGCAGATTTACTAAGACAAACCAAGGCGGTAGCTACACACTAGATATAGCGGAATTACAAGAACTAAGATAGTAAGGTAGTGGAATCCATGAAACAGCCAAAGGATATACTCTCTACTATTGCGGTCATCAATAGGAGGAGAGTTTGGAGTTGGCTTTCTCATACATCTTCGCATCAACATATTATCGACTTTTGCCCAATTAATATGCGAATGTTCACAATGTGGAACGATCATCAATGTCCATGCACCTACTGAAGACAGAGCAGATGATATTAAATAACTGTTCTTTCTAGAACTCGAAGAAGTCATTAGTAACATATCGCGGCACGATATAAATATCGTGGTAGGTGACTTGAATGCTCAAATTGGTAGAAGTACAGAACTTAAAACACATATCGGTCCAAGCAGCGTTCATTTATACCGGTAACAATAACGGCTTTCGTGCAGCTAAACTGGCTATGGTATATGATCTAGTAATATCTAGCACTTTCTTTCCTCATAAGAGAATCCACAAAGCAACGTGGAAATCAAACGATGGAATAACTGACAATCAAATTGATCATGTCATCATTTCTAAGAGACACGCTACAAGTGTAACTGACGTTCACTCAATATAGAGGTGCTGATTCCATATCAGCACCTCTATATTGATTGAACGTCAGTTACACTTGTAGCGTGTCTCCAATCAAATGCGTGCACTGAAAAAAAATTGAAGTTCATGACAACCTCATCTCGAAGTTGGCAGTTGATTATTCATGCAAAGAAAAGTTATTTGCAAACAATTTCACTGTGATTGAGACAACTACCCGATAATATTTTCCTAACAACAGAATGAGGTTTGTTTAAAATATAAAGTGTTATATCCAATATAACAGTAGTTGAATAAAGATAATAACTATTTCCCTGAAAAAATTTTTGAATTTTCATTTTAAAGTTTAAGTATTTGAGATTAATTGAACTATATTTTATTTTCACATAAATATTTCGTGTGATTGTCTCAACTTCATCGATTTATAATTGTAGAGTTGTTGAAGCAATTTCGTAGTTTGATTCGCCATATGTGACCGCACGGTGAGGTTGAGACAATTGCATTTCGATTGGAAATAGGACATGTTTTTTTCAGTGAATCATCCTTAAGTACAAGCGCAAGTTGTCATCTTCGTTTAATAGACAAGCAAAAACGACGGGACGCTGGAATGTCGAAACATTTAAACATCCGGAAACGCTGGATAGAGATGTGAGGTGCCATTAATGTGAGATGCCGTCTGAAATACAATTAAACATACAAGAAGAATGGCAAACGCTTCAATCAAACATTATATCGGCAGCACAAACTAAAATCGGAAAATGACCACCAAAATCACCTAATGAATGGTTTGATGACGAGTGCCCCGATAGCGATGAGCACAAACAAAAAGAATTGACAGATTTATAAAATTGATCATAAACCCAAAATTAATGTGAAATCAAACGTCAAACTTATAGTGTCTTGCGTTACCGAAAAGTTTAAGGTAATGTTAAGGATAAGTTTAACGACAAGAAATCGGGCATTATAATATAGATCAAAATCAAAATATCAAATAACTATCTGTTATAGTAAAACAGTATTATTATAGCAGTTAACGTCGTAATAGTTTAATAGCTATTTGCTATTATTGTGTAAAATTAGTATAAGGTAATCAAAAAATATGAACTGTTTAATGAATAATTAAATGAGGCACTCTACCGAAAATACAAATTTCAAGAGTTGCCATCAATTTGTAGTTAAATTTTTTTAAATTTCTTCTCAAATAATGAGTTTTTGCACCTTAAAATTTTAAGACATTAACGTATTAAGCCCGAAACCTGGATTTAAAAAAAGAAGGCAGTCTTAAGGACTGCCGACAGAAATGAAAACTTAAAACTGTGAAATAGCTGTGTTTTTATCGGCTAAATAGAACTAAATCTTTACTTACTTTACTACACTCACACACTGTTATTAACTGAGAAAACATCATAATATTTAATCAAAAGAAAGAACCAAAATATAAACCAAAAGAACGAGAATAAAATTATTTATAATATATTATCAGTAATATCAACAATACTTAGGTTATTCGTACTATCAATTGCATTTTCTATATTAAAAAGTATAAAGAAAAACACACATATCAAATATGACAAAAACAATTTTTTTTATTTTACTTAAAAATACAACAAAATCTTTACTTAGTACACGTACACACTGTTATAAACCGAAAAAATTAAATTCAATAAAATAGAAAAAGAAACAAATTATAAATCAAGAAAATGAGAATAAGAAATAAGAATATAACAAATGAATACAATTTATTTAACTCTCTTTCAATATTTATTTAATGTGACGATAACTCAAATATATAAATTTTTCCCCATACACAACCGCACAACGCGCCTAAAGAAGTTTTTACTAAAAAAAAATCAAAGATTGCTGCGATTCTAGGTAGGACTGAAATGGTTGAAACTAGTTTTACAGCACTTTCCAAAATAATTGTTTTCATGAACGGATTTGCAAAATATTTGCAAATCTCCAAATAATTTTGTAATAAATATACTATATAATATTGTACTTAATTGAATTCAGCATATTTTGTCTGTTTAATATTGTTTTTAGAAATTCACTGTTTAGTTAAACGGAAAATTTGAAAAAATACTTAAAATAACAGAACTTTGAACTTAAAACAACAGAACCTCCGAAACATTTTTGTTTTTGAGTAAAAGATGTAAGTGTATACAACCAAATAAATTTTATACATATTGGAAAAAATATTATTATTATTTTGTTCGGCAACTTTTCGTTAATTAAATGTTAATTAAATTAGCTCAAATTCTGAAAATTTGTGCTAAAAAAGTTAGGAAATCATAAAATAACGTAGGTACAAAACAACCTCCTAACTTTAAATCTGAAAAATAAAAATAGCAAATAGTACATGTATTAAATTTTGATATTTAAAATTTTTTATTTATTTTACAATCATTTTAATAATTATTTTTTATTTTACATAATTAATAAGGTTATAACTTGTATGTTTTCTAAGATGAGTTTAATTAAAGATTATACAATTTTGAAGGAATACAATTTACCTTCAAGACATCTTTTAAGACAAAATTGTCACGAAAAAATTCACTTTCATTAAATTTTTTTGTTCGACATTTTTAACTTTTTGAACTATTTAACTGCTAAAAATTATAACTTCACACATCTTACTCGTTTTACTTGAAAAAAAAAACACGAATATTTCACAAACCGCACTTTTACGACATTTACATAAAGTCCACTAAATTTCAAACCATTCATCTTTAAATTTTTATTATAATTTTTGTTTTTATTTATTTAATTTAACAACAGTAATCAACGAACAGCTTGTAAGCATTGTTAAAATAAACATGTTTGTTGAAGACAAACATTTTTGTTAATATAATCAAATTCAAACCACAAATTCAAACCATTGACAAAATTATACAGACAACTGTTTGTTGAATTTTACATACAATTTTCAATGCATATCTTTATAATCAATGCATATCTTCCTCCCCGGGAGTTCCTATATGCCTTAGTTCTTTTGTTTTTATTGTATATTTTTCCTAAAGTAAAGTAGTATAAGATATCACATAGAATACTATATCACATTTGTAGTAATATTAACTGTTTAAATTGTTAAATATATTTAATACTTTTAACTTAGCACCACACAACACCTTAACAATCAATTATTTACTATATAAAATAGCTTTAACAAACTCTCACTTAAACCATTTTATAAAGCGACAGAACACACGTTTATTATCAACTTATGTAAAACACACCACTGATTACTTTTAAATTTAAAGTTAAAATACTGAGTAGACGGAAGTTTGACATAAGTTTTGCTTTTCAGTTGCAAAATCATTACTAAACTAAACTAACTATAAAAAATAAATAATATTGTGAAACGAACCTAAAAATTTAGTAGAACTAACTTTGGTGCATAAGTAGATTTTACTTTGCATCATTTAAATTAGCCAGTTAATTGCCAAGTCATTTACATTTAATAATACTACAAAGAATCATTTGCCTCACATGTGCTAACAATTTTCAGACTTGAGTTTTGAAATCACACTTCAGTTTTGCATTCAATGTTATCTTAAAAAATCACAACATTAATTAACTTAGCAAGTTTTGTAATATAAAACACGCATAGTTTAAATTAAACATAGCCTATTTTGAACAAATTAACCAAAAATAGGGTAATTATAACTTAAACGCTTTAAACTAGCATAAGTTTAACTTAATTTTTTTCAGTGTTGGCAGACTAAACCGATTTTTCGAGCAGAAGTTAGCCCCGCCACTTTGAAAAAAATAAAAAACAAAGGTTGTACTGTATTGTGCTTGAGTTGTGCTGGTTGTGCTACTCAGACAAAAATTTCGTATTCCTGAAAGAAAAATTTTATAACGCTAACATCATTTCTTCAAATAGAAGTTAGCACCGCCATTTTGGAAAAAAAAACTAAATTGAGTGCTGTATTGTGTTAAAGTTGTGCGAGTTGTGCTACTCCAAAACAAATTCGTACCCACCAACGGAAAAATTTAAACACGAAAAAAGATTTTTCGAGTAGAAGTTAGCCCCGCCATTTAACAAAACATAAAAAAGGATGTTGTGCTGTATTGTACCATAGTTGTGCTGGATGTGCTACTCAAGAAAAATTCCATATCACCAATGAATAAATGGTGACAGGCTAAAACGATTATTCGAGCAGAAGTTAGCTCCACCATTTGGCAAAAAAACAAAAACAAAGGCTGTGGTGTATTGTTTTATTGTTGTGCTAGTTGTGCTACTCAAAAAAAAATCCATACTACCAATGCAAAAATTTGGTACGCAAGAACAATTTTTTGATTAGAAGTTAGCCCAGTCGTTTTCGAAAAAATGAAAAACAAAAATTTTGTTTATGTAGGGTGTGAAATTTTGTTTGAGCTGGCTGCTTAGAGAATTATATATACCCAATGAAAAATATTTTTACGCTAGCATCATTTATTCTTGTAGGAATCAGTGTAATCATTAATTAATAAGTACTAATAATGTAAGTGACACCTGGTGTCCGATAGCATAAATGAATCTTGCCTGTTTTGTACATATAAAATAAGGGAATCACAAAAATATATGATATTAAAATAAATTGTAAATTTTTCCGTCGGTGGGTACGAATTTGTTTTGAGGTAGCACAACTCGCACAACTTTAACACAATACAGCACTCAATTTAGTTTTTTTCCAAAATGGCGGGGTTAACTTCTATTTGAAGATATGATGTTAGCGTTATAAAATTTTTCTGTTAGGAATACGAAATTTTTGTCTGAGTAGCACAACCAGCACAACTCAAGCACAATACAGTACAACCTGTGTTTTTTATTTTTTTCAAAGTGGCGGGGCTAACTTCTGCTCGAGAAAATTGGTTTAGGCGGGGCTAACTTTCATTCGAAAAATGGTTTTAGCGTGGTTTAAATTATTCTGTTGGTGATACGGTATTTTTTCAGTAGCACAACCAGCACAACTATAACACAATACAGCACTTCTTTTGTTTTTGACTTATTCCAAAATGGCGGGGCTTACTTCTATTCGAAAAAAATGATGCTAACTTTGTAAAAAAATTCTGTTAGGGTTACGAAATTTTTGTCTGAGTAGCACAACCAGCACAACTCGAGCACAATACAGCACAACCTTTGGTTTTCATTTTTTTCAAAATGGCGGGGCTAACTTCTGCTCGAAAAGTCATTTTAGCATGCCAACTTTTTTTCATTGATAATACGGAACTATTTCTGAGTAGCACAACCAGCACAACCCTAGCACAATACAGCACAACCTTTGCTTTTAATTTTTTTCAAAATGGCGGGGCTAACCTCAACTCGAAAAATCGTTTTAGCGTGTTTAAATTATTCTGTTGGTGGTACAAATTTGTTCTTGAATAGCATAACTAGCACAACTCTAACACCATACAGCAGACCCTTTGTTTTTCTTTTTTTCCAAAATGGCGGGGCTAACTTTTACTCGAAAAAATGATTTTAGTGTTATAAAATTTTTCCAATTGGGATATGAAATTTTTTTCTAAATAGCACAACCAGCACAACTCGAGGACAATACAGAACAACCTTTGTTTTTCTGATTTTTGAAAATGGCGGGGCTAACTTCTGCTCGAAAAATTATTTCAGCGTGCCAACTTTTTTCCATCCAGCACAACTGTAGCACAATACAGCACAATCTTTGTTTTTAATTTTCTTAAAAATGGCGGGGCTAAGTTAGGCACATGATTAAAACGCAAAATATTAAATTCACTTGAATTGTTGCTACCTTCAAGATGGTTGAATCTAATAATAATTCAAGTGAAACTAAATTTTTTTGTGTTTTAATCAGTCTGGATATTTTGAAATTATGTGGTGGCTGTTGTAGTTTTACATTATTTTTGACTTATCATACTATAACATGATGTTTTGGCATATTGAACGCAATACAGATAATCTCGCAAATTTTTCTTTTGATATTAAAATTCATAGCGATAGCATATTTAATTTCTTTATGGAAGTTAAGAAAAGAAATCTGGAACAAACAAAAGTAATTACAAGAAACATTTTGTGTCATCATATTGTCAAACTTTTCTTGTCTTGTAAAACTTTTTCTGTTATCATATTCTGTGCTGAAACATGTGAGGCAAATTATAACAGGATTGTCATGACTTCTAATGCAATGTCTAATATAATGGAGGGAATAGAAGACAACAACATTAGTGACTTGAAAAATTTTATGTCAGTGAAATTTGCTAAATTACAATCTACTATTGATCGAGTTCTCAGTGAAACACGTGTGTTACAGAAAAGGGTTGATTTAATATCGGATAAGTGTATTGTACTTGATCGCACTATTGAAGATCTTCAATATAAGGTTGATATAAGGTTGACAACAAGCAAGCAGTTCGCAATCAAATATCGATTCATGGAGCACCCGCACATCTATGTACTGATTTAAAGTCTATAGTAAGCAGGATTGGTAATGTGATAATGTGTCCTTTGAATGATGCTGCAGTTGCAAAAATCAACTTATTTACAAATAAACTTACCAAAACGGTAACTAACTCTTGAATATCTAATGCCGGACTATGATCTTACTGCAACTTAGTATATAAGGTTTTAGTACAGTTTCCAATATTTCTGCATACCAACTTCTGGTTTGTCAGTCCCGGTTAAAAAGTTTTTTTCCAGGTGTTTATCTCTACTGTAGCCTACAATTACCGATCAATTTTCATGAAACGTTAGTAAAAGCTTTCAAGTAACATGAGAAAAATTTTACCAGCTTTTGGAGTACATTGAATAAAGGGTTTTAGGGTCCATCATACAACAAGTGCTTTTTTAACAATGTTTTTATGTTTGTTGTGAGCATAAAACATTCATTCGTGAATGAATTTTGATGACGCTTTGGAAAAAGATGCAAACTTGTATGGTAAGGAACTGATCAGATTTTAAGCGATAGTGAACAAAATGGTGTGGGGTCTCTGGAGCACCTGTTTTTTTTAAAGCTCTATAACATCTGTGCCTGATAATCGAATTGGATGAAACTTGGTACATTAGTATTTAGTACGGCTCACAACAGTTCTGCATCCCATTTTCTGGTTTTACACCTCCGGTAAATTGTTTTTTTTTGTACTTTTTTGAAGTTTTTTCAGTGTGTTTATGCACACTACAGCCTACAATAATGAAGTGATTATGATGAAACTTATGCAAAAGGTACCAATTAGTGTGAGAAGATAATTATCATCTTTTGGGACACATTGATCAACGTGGCGGGGGTCTACCATACAACTGCTGACTTTTCACACTTTGTTTTTAAAGTTTCTTGGGAGCATACAGACTTCATTCATTAATCAATTTTAATGACACTTTGGAAACAGATAGAGACTTAAATGACAAAGAACTGATTAGTTTTTGGACAATATTGGAATAAGTGGTGGGGGTCCTTCCGAACAACTGTTTACTGTGTCACCATTTTTGAATGTTTTTTGGGAGCACACAGCATTCGTTCGTGAACGAATTTTGATGACACTTTGGAAAAGATGCAAACATTTATGACAAGGAACTGATTAGTTTTTGAGCGATAGTGAACAAAGTGGTGGGAGGTGTCCCATACACCTGTTTTTTTGAAAGCTCAATAACATCTGTACATGATAATAGAACTGGATGAATCTTGGGACATGAGTATGTAGTACGGTTCACAACAGTTTTGCATCCCAAATTCCGGTTTTTCACTTCCGGTAAATTGTTGTTTTTGTACTTTTTTGAAGTTTTCTCAGTGTGTTTATGCACACTACAGCCTACAATAATGAAGTGATTATAATGAAACTTATGGAAAAGGTTCCAATTAGTGTGAGAAGATAATTATGATCTTTTGGGACACATTGATCAACGTGGCGGGGGGTCTACCATACAAATGCTGACTTTTCACACTTTGTTTTTAAAGTTTGTTGGGAGCATACAGACTTCATTCATTAATCAATTTTAATGACACTTTGAAAAAAGATAAAGACTTAAATGACAAAGAACTGATTAGTTTTAGCACAATATTGGGATAAGTGGTAGGGGTCCTCCCGTACAACTGTTTATTGTTTCAATGTTTGTTGGAAGCATACAACATTCGTTCGTTAAGTAATTTTGATGACACATCGCAAAAAGATGCAAATATTTTTGGCAAGGAACTGATTAGTTTTTTTAGCGGTTGTAAACAAAGTGGTAGGGGGGCCTACGAGCACCTGTTATTTTGAAAGCTCAATAACCCCTGTACCTGATAATCGAATTGCATGAATCTTGGTACATAAACATTTAGTACGTGTACGGTTCACAACAGTTCTGCAATCTAACTTCCAGTTTGTCACTTTCGGTTAAATGTTTTTTTTACTTTTTCTCGTACAACAGAATTTATGTTTGTTGGGATACTACTTTTTTCTTTAATATTTTCATTATTAGAACTACGAAGTCTATAACATTGAATAGCTTTTAATTAAAGTATTTGGTGGATATTAGCTCATTGTATATCCAGAACACTATGTTTTTAGAGCTGTGGTGAAGTCAGCCTATGCATCAGCGTCGCAATATTTTTTTTTGTGTTGTCATTTATTATGGATGGGAATAGTATTAGTAATTGTTTCAATAACTTTGATGAATCGACTTAGACGCTTTAAAAACTTTTTTAATTTTTTCCAAATATTTTCGGTTTCTAAGAAACCTTCCTCAGGGAAATATTTATTTCTATTACTAGAAATATAGTAGTAATAGAAATAAATATTTCCCTGAGGAAGGTTTCATAGAAACCGAAAATATTTGGAAAAAATTAAAAAAGTTTTTAAAGTGTCTAAGTAGATTCATCAAAGTTATTGAAACAACACTTTAAGTAGTTCATAAACAATCTTCATTTAGTAATTGTTTATTAAATTTGCTGGATTATCCACTTAACTTTACTTTGGGACATTTAAATGCCCAGAGTATTCCTAAATATTTCGATGAAATATCAAGCTTGATTGATTGTTCTAAACCGGATTGCCATTGTGTTTCTGAAAGCTTTTTAAAAGGCCATTTGATTAGTAAATGGTTTTAAATTTTTAATTCTTTTAATGGTTTTTTAATTTTTAATTTTTTATGGTTTTTTTAAGCTTCTAAGAGCTGATAGAGCTCGTTTAGGTCCTAGTTACTTGGTTAGGCAAGGTGGTGGAGTAGCTATTTGTCTTAATAAGGCACTTCCTCATAAAATTTTATTTGAATCTGGTACAGATGATCTGGTTGAGTATATGTTTGTTGAAATTAAACTAAAATTCAAGAAATTAATGGTTGGTGTTATTTATAAGGCCCCCAATGTTTGTTACAGACAAATGTCATTTTTGAATAATATTTTAGATAATACTTCAGTTTTATATAATAAGATTTTCATTTGTGGTGATATGAATATAAATTTTTTGGCAAATGATGTAGACCAGAGATTTTTAGAAGATTTAATTTCCCCTTTTATATGATTTAAAATTACTGGTACCAGTGCAACTCATTGGCCTCCTAATCTTCCACCCACCCTCATAGATCTATTTTTGACTAATGTACCTTTGAAAGTCGCTTATTTTGATACTGTTGATGTGCCTGGCATCAGTTTTCATTCTTTCTTGGTTGTATCGGTTAAGGTAGTACCATCTAAATCTAAGCCAAACATTTATGAGCTTAGGAACTATAAAAAAATTGACATGGAGAAGCTGCTAGGTTTGGCAACAGTTCTACAGTGGGATGATTTGTATATAGCTACTGAATTAGATGAAAAAGTTACCTTTCTCAATAATAAGATAACTTTTTTTTATGATAGGTACTGTCCACTTAAAAGGATTGAATTAAAAAGTCCACCTAAGCCTTGGATAACACCTGATTTGTTGCGGTGTATGGCCAAACGTGATATGGCGTATCGGTATGCCAAAAGGTTTGGTTGTTCTCCCAACAGTGGTTTTTTCCTTTCAGAATTCAAAGAACTACGACGAATTTGTACTCATCAAAACTGTTTACTGAAACGCTTATACTTGAAGAATCAACTAAGCGGTTATATTACGCCCAAGCAATTTTGGAAGGTTTCCCGCAATTTCGGAATTCAGTCGTCAAATGTATCTGTTGATTTTGATTTTGATCCTGATACTGTAAGTGATTACTTTGTGGCGTCAACTAGCGTCAACAGTACTAATTCGTCAATATCATCTTTTCCACTGCCACTACCATCGTCCTTGGCCCGTAGTAGATTTGATTTTCAGTCGGTGTCTGAGACTAGTGTTCTTAATAATGCCATTAAAGGAATCTCAAGTAATGCCGTTGGTTATGACGGTCTTTCAATCCGTTTTTTAAAGTTGATAGTATTTCATATTGTAAGTCATTTGACTTATGTAATCAATTTTTCGTTTAGCTCATCTGGGTTTTCATCTCTGTGGAAGAAAAGTATTGTGATTCCTATTCCAAAGACTGCGGATGTTAAAACCGTCAGTGACCTTCCACCCATCAGCATTTTGCCATGTATTTCCAAAATTATCGAACGTGTTGCGCATGATCAATTGACCTTGTATTTGAATCAGCATGGTTTCCTAAACCCACATCAGTCAGGTTTTCGTGCGGGGCACAATACTGTAACTGCGTTGCTTAAAGTAACGAATGATATTTGTGTGGTAATTAATAATGGAATGGTTACTGTATTAGTTTTGCTTGATTTTGCCAAGGCGTTTAGATCTATGCAGCATTGTTTATTAGTTGACAAATTGATCCATCGCTTTGTATTCTCTAACAGCTCTGCTGAATGGGTACGATCATACCTCCAAGATCGGTTACAATTAGTAAACATGGAAGTAAAAATGTCAGGGTGGCAATCAATTTTCTCTGGTGTTCCTGAAGGAAGCATACTCGGTCCACTGCTGTTTTCTTTATTTATTAACAACATTAGTGATGGTCTCATGTATTGCAGATACCATCTGTATGCGGACGACTGTCAGGTTTATTATTCATTTCCGGTATCACGCATGGAGTGTGGTGTTATTGAGCTTAATCATGACTTGAATATTATTGATAAATGGTCTTGCAACAATGGTCTGCGTCTGAACTCCAGCAAAACTCAATTAATTGTTTGTGGTAGGCCACGTAATGTTCAACCCTTAAAAAAATCATAGCTGGATGGTAGACTTAAATTGCTGTTAGGTTGTGATCGCCTTTTTCCGGTTGATAAAGTGCGTAATCTGGGTGTATATCTTGATGAATCATTGTCAGGTGCTGAACATATCAAATACACTTTGAGGTTAATTTACTTTAAGCTACGTCAACTCTATCAGTTTATGTATCTCTTACCGATTGAAGCTAAAATAGGTTGATACAATCACTTGTCTTTCCCCACTTTGATTATTGTGATTTAGTTTTCTTTGAACTAGGTAATATGTTGGAAGCCAAGTTTAATGTTGCTCATAATAATTGTGTAAGATTTATTTCTGAACTTCGTAAGTATGAACATGTGAAGAATTTTCGTATTCAACTTGAATTTCTTCTTGGATGGGCTACGATTATTTTTGTTTTTTTTTTAATATGTTATAAAAATATAAGTGGTAAACAAGAATTTTAAATATAATTTATTATAATTATTGAACATAAAACTATGTAAACAAGATAATAATATTAATTGAAATAAAATAAATATATAAATAAATAAATAAATTAAAGCAAATAAAGCAACAAAGAAGAGCAACAGAAAAGGGAACATAACAAATCTCGGTATCAAGAGAGAATATATTGGCTTTGACATAACGGAATAGCTGTATGTTTACTTTTACTTATAATGTCATTATTTTAATTAATTTGATTTGTGTTAATTTAAAATTAATATGAAAACGTAAATTTTTTTATTAGTGATTTCCTAATAAGGATTCGTTGGTACGGATTAAGGTTATAAGGTTATTTCATTTATTCATTCATTAGTGTAAAAAAATCCAACTCTCCAATGGCGACGAAACAAAAACGAAAAAATGTTTTGAAATTTCTTAAGAACTTAAATATTTCTTGTGGTTCTCAATTTAGTTTTGAATTTTTTTGGTTTGAAATATGTTAATATGATAAATTTTCTTAATATGATAGATTTAACAAGCCACCCATGAGGGTTCACCCTATAACATTTTTAGATGGCCAGGCCATATGTTGCCTGTAGTTGATCGACCGATTAGGATTGGCCACCTCTTCTCTTCGAAACAGTTTTGAGTTATGAAAAGTGGTTGCCTCCATGAAAGTACTTTAGGTGTTCACCATTGGAGCTTATAGAGACGTATGGTTGACACTAGGAAGCGCTCTCCAAAGAACGACATTAGCATTAATCTAGTTATAAATTGGAGTTTTGTTGTCAAGTTTGGGGCGCTGCATTGGTTTTCATTCTGGCTCTTTTGGACTCGGTTAAAAAAAAGTGCTATCCGAGTTGTTGCTGATCGAAATTTAAGATCCAATCTTGATTCCCGAAAACATCGTCGCATTGTTACTGATTTCGTTGTTTTTTATAAATATCGTCACCAACAGTGTTCGGTTGAAATCGGATCCATAATGCCTCAAACATATTCTTTTCCCCGTTTTACTTGTCAATCGGTTTGTGCAAACAGTCAAACTGTTAATATCACTCACTGTCACAGTGATAAAACACAAAGAGACTTTTTTTTCCAAACTTCGTGCAAATATGCTTTGCCCGAATCAATAGTTTCAAGCGTCTTTACTCCACAAAGATTTAAAAAAAAGCGTCCCCCAATACGTCAGAATGCATGTTGTCGTGCACATAGATCTTAAAAGGTATCTATGTGTTGTTGTGACACATTTTGTAATTCCTGCTACACAAACTTTTTATTAAAAAAAAAAGAAATAATTTATTTTTAGTAATAATATCTTATTTGTTTATGATAATTGAATAAGTGTACAGGGCGGGAACTAAATGCTGAGGCGGTAATATTGCTGGGTAATATTTCTTGCTCCAAATATTGCTTGAGAATCGGAAATGATCGTGAAAACTGGCATAATAATCATGAGGGAGGTCAGGAGCTTGCAACATCCTGTCGAGATTCTTGCATGTGTGGTATTATGAATAAAGTGCAATATTGTATGGAACGTTGGGTGATCCGTGGGAGGGTCACCGATTTGCAGTCACTCAATTAAGAGCAGGTTGGAGAATTTAAGAGTCTCTGCTGCTACAACAGCAGGACGTCCTCCAGAAGCTAAGCGTCTCAGGTTCTTATCGATCATCTCTAATTTGAACTATTAAACATATCAACATTAGTCGCGTTCCAAACCTTGATGGGTGTAATAAGGAGTTGGAGCAGCAAAAATTGTTTAAGAATACCACAACGGCAAATACACCAAAGAGTTGTTGAGTAACAATCCACCGATGGTTCCACCGCTATACCAACAGTTTCTACAGTTCTAATTTTGCACCAATGTTACCATTTGTAGGATACCAAGCGCACCGAAGGAACATTTTAAGTCGTTATGGATACCATTCTTTACTGGAGACAGCCACTTACTTGATTTTTTTGAGTTTATACACTGAGTGGAAGCGACTGCCAGGTGAGATTGGATGTACTAGGAAGACCTCAGTTCAAAATTATTATTTAAACTTGAATCATGAGCATCAAGTGGTGACACATTCCAAGATTTTCTGACCTTGGTACCCTCAAAAATGACAAAACGATTGTACAGGTTATCCTGAACTGCAATCAAGATGCTAAAGGGGCTGCTTACGAGTATTTGGCAGAAATTAGTGATCATCATCGTCGGTTGGCTCGTTTTTTTAGAGCGGTAACAATTTCTAGGGAGATATTGAGCGAGGAACTGAAAAACGCTAACCTTGTGGCCAATATTCAAATGCCTGTTTTCAGCATCAGTTTCAACTAGAGCTACATGTGGTTTTTTACTTATTCAGTTGCAACAAATAGATTATTCCGTGTCTAGCTCAGTTGCTGAGCATCCATATCTGGAAGCTTCGATGGCGGACCAACTTGTGTAATACGATGATCTATTATATCATCAACTTCGACTTCACTGGTTCTTTCACCTAATAACGATGACGTCATTTGTAATCGGTGCAATATTTCGAACCTCAGGTTCACGATTGTCCTTAAAAGCAAGTTAAGCAATATTGTTGGCGGTGTGGTAGGCTGGCTGTTATTTTCCAAAATTGTGCAACTAGCCATCCAACATTGCATAAAAACTCCAGACCGGGATTATGGCTACCGGAACTTGTACTCCTGCATCAGCCGTCTACACCCCTGAGGATACAGATCAAGAATATTGTCACTCAAATCTAATGCAAAATAAGAGGACTTCATATCGGAGGGTGCGAAAGCTATTGGAGATTGCGAAAACATCTTTCGATTAACATCTTCAACAGAAACATTCTAGGACTTCTGGATAGTGGAGCCTTAATTAGCATATTGAGATTAAATTTCCTAGAATTATTACAATTCTTTGGCATTTCTTATCGTAAATTCATATCATTCAGTTGCACTGTGAATGGTAAATTAAATCAAATTTTGGAATATTTTTATGTTTTTATTGGCTTTACTATAAACCTATATTATTCCTTATTGTTCCTAGTTTAAGTTAAAAGCGCTACCCAGGGATCGATTTCAGGGTAACTTTTGGGATCATTCCTTCTTTTATCAGTAAGCTAAGACAAATGGAGTCTGATTACTCTAAAACACATGATTCCACTTCTGACCAGTTTCTGAAACTTAAAAGATAGTTAAAGATTTTTCTCTGTTCTTTGGAGTCTCCGACGTGATAGTAGGAACATTTTTATTGCCTTAACAATGGTTATAATCCAAGGATCACGACCTTCTACCGGATTTCCAAGAGCATTCAGACCTCTCAGCACTTTATCAGTTTGGTCTGATAAGCTTTGAAAATCAACAACATTTAATTTTTTTATGGGAAGGTGCTTCAAAATAAACTCAATAAAAGAAGTTACAATAGGTTTTTTACGATTGTACCTTTACATAGCATTTGATAGGCTTCGATATAATTAGTTTCTATCAAAGCTAAATGTCTTACTATTTTAGTTTTATCATCCTTCAGTATAATTTTTAAATACTGGGGGAAAAACGTCTCAACAAAACTTTTAAGGAAAAAATGGCGAAGTATCTGTATCACTGAAACTAGGACGAAAATTGCAAGTGGAAATATTGAAGTGGGAATATATGGAAAACAATGAACATTTGTTCGTAGTCATTTAGTATCAAATTTTCAAAATGAAGCTGATGTTGGAGGTGTTGGGGGAATCAAGCTCTCAGCAATGAAGTTCTCAGCTAGACTGCAAGTATAAGTATATGTGGCTGAATCATGACCACTCCGGCAAAAAAAATCTATTGAATTATTTTGATTAAAAGAAAAACATAAAGTTAACATTAAATGTAAAACTAAAATTGTACCAAAACATTAAAAACTAAGATCTAATATAACAGTAATGGTATTAAGGCGGAAGTAAAAGATTAATTTTAATCAATTGTAAAAAACTTTTTTTATTCCGTTTTTGTTATTTTTTCTAGAATTTTCTCTATCAATGAAAGTAGATTTATTAGAAATTTATAATCCATAATTTATTTATTTTTTGTTTTTGGTTTTAGTTGACCAAATTTCTAAGTCACAAGTGAATGGTTTATGCTTTATACTATTAACTGTTGTCACAATTGATCTAAATATTTTCATATTCCAAAATTTTTTTTTTAAATGAAAATGAAACGAAATTAATGAAATATTGGAAGCAGTGATATTGATGTCGTGAAGATTTCATTTGTTGATATTGGTTGGAATCTGGTTTGCTGAAAATTATTACCCGTAAGTTTTTAAAAAGAGCGATTTATTCATGCCCGATATTTATTTTTACGCTGCCAATCAGTGTTGTTTCATGTAATTTTTGAAAGTATTTCGATACTGTAACGAAAAGAGGAGAAACACTAGAGGATAACTTTAAAGGACAATTTCTAAATATTTTATTTATTTAATTTTTTTCATAACCTTACAATTTTAAAAAAAATATATTTTAAATTGAACTGACAACCGAAACATGTCATGATTGTTAATTTGATTGCTGCTCATTTCTATTTTTCAATACGCATGGTTACCTAGATTATGTAATTACAACGAATCTATGCATATTAATGCCTACGTGATTTTTCTGAATAATTAGAAACACAAATATGTCGTAATAAATTAAAGATTAAATATTTTCATAATATCTGACAATTTCTATTGTGTTCGTTTAAATTATTATTTCATCTAGCAATAACAGTTTTGGCAACAAAGCATAAATCAGTTGAATATATTCGGCATTTCCATTCAAATATTTTTTATGTGAGATATAGTTTTGTGCTCAAACAGCATCCCAACAAAACTCTAAGCAAGAGCACACAAATATGAAGGATCATATTGGACACCAAAGGACTAGATTTAGAATGCCTTTTAATTGAAAAACATTGACCACAATATCTGTTTCTCTCATTTTTTGCTGGCATGCACAAACTGCCTTTATTTTTAAGATAATGACCCGACAAGTTAATCGATTAAAAAATTAAACCAAACTTATGTCAACGTTAAAAACAGACGAATGTTATAAAAACTTTTGTTTGAACGATACTCCGAAACCAAAATTCATTTCTTCATAGACAATGAAGTTGCTTTCTCACTCACTTTTGCTTAAGTAACTAAGTTACTTAGCCATAGCTCGCCACAACCGTACATCATACAGAATGTTAATTTGCATGTCTCGGTCCAAAATACCAAATATCTTTATATACTAACCACCATAATATCAAGTTTCAGGTTTGTTCTGTTGGGTAAACAAATCGATATCAAATGGATGTCATCTGGGTACAAGTGCAGACTTAACCCTACTATCAGTCCCTAGAAAGCACAATTTGGTTTATTTATATCTCATCAAATGCCTTTTGATCTTCGAAATGCATCTCCAATCTGCTTCATAAATGAAGTGTCGAGAGTTTTAATTTTCCAATTTTTGCGTATAATAATATCGATATTATTTTGTCATCTAGAAACAAGTCTCCAATATATCCGACTTCAAGATGGTGTTCAACGGAACCTATAGAGCGAGAATATTCCCAACGTTAAGACCTGAACTTCATTAATCTACCATCTAGCAGGCGGTTGAGGTTTCTGAGGCATTAAGGGATGGACCTTGTTGGTATATAATTGGTGACTTTATGCCAATACCATTATGCTTTGTTTGGTTTCATCACTCATGTAGTCCTAGGCGAGATAAAAATTACATTCAGTAATTAATTTGTTCCATATCTTTTGGTTTTATTTCATCGGAAAATAAGTTTTGTGCTATGGGTGGTTTGTCTAAAGTAGCACCAAGATTTACTAAATTGCGATTGCGTGTTTTTATTGAAAATTTTTTTTCTGGTTGTGCTAACATATTTTCTTTTACAGTTTTTCTTTGGTCAGCAGTTTATAATCAATACTGTCAGAAAATGATTGATTTGGAACAGCAACGATTTGCTCATCTGTTTCACAAGTGGTATACAGTCAATAAATAACTATTGATCCTGCCGAGTTTCTGACAGACGATCTGGACTTTGTTTTCTATGTTCTTCTAAAAAGTTTTTGTAAGCAATCCCATAGCTAAACAAGCTTTTGAAAGTCACGGTATTTTCTTTCTCTATTTTTTCGAGGTTAGAGCCTCAACCAATTTTTAGATTCAAACTTCTTACAATGTAGCTAATTTTTTACTCCATTCATACAACAGATCATTCTAATTCTTTCAAAAATCTCTCTATTAGCTTAACTACTGGTAAAACCGTATAATCATACGGGTATACTAGCAAGAGTATAAAAACATTAGCTATGCATCGTGGGCAAAAAACGCATAAAACAAAAATTTTGTCCGAATTGCATGTACACCTGTACACCTGTTATGATTAATTCATCTGTTTCTTTATCGTATTTTTTGCTAGAGATAGTTAAACCTAGAAAATTTTGACTCATTCACAATTTCCACATAGCAATCCATAGCCCACTTCTTAGACCAGTTCTTAATAGTCAATCTGATAGTCAGGTATTGAAGCAGTCCATTTAAAGAATATAGAGCGCTCAATTTATCATTCTTATGTAAACATATCAAAGAACCCAACAACTATATGGCCCCAACGAAAGGCTAGTTTCCATATTGAATTAAAAAATTGTTGTTCTTACGATGAGAACCATTAATTAATACGAGCTTGGAAACCACTATTCCACGAATCCATCAACAATTTTCTTCATACACTTCTCCGTTTAACCGATAGGTTGTAAATACTTTTGAGCAAAATAGGCATATTATCTCTTGTGTAAAATAACCACAACGGATAATATCAGAAAATAATTGATGTTCCCACAAGTATACAGGATCAAATAATTTTGACCCTTTTATCATAATAAATACAATTATGCATGTTATGCATTTAGTCTTAAGCCACCAGTTTTTCGAAATATTTGTCTGAACCTCTGTAGTGGAGAATGTATAAAAATTAAGTCAGATTTACAAATATTGCATCAAAATATGTCAAGTTTTGTGTTTTGTGTCAGTAAGATAATTTTTATGATTAATTGGAGCATTGAGCTGCCTGCTGACCAATACCATGATCAGTTTTAGATATTATTCAACTTCTTTAAATGTAACTATGACATCCAATTTATTTTTGTAATGTCTTCGCACATCAATATATATTTTAAGCCCAGAGGATACTCACAAATCAGGAAAGTCTGTTTTCAATCAAAATATACTATCATACTATACTATTTCCCTTACTATTCGAATCCATGTGATTTTTGAAACTTGTTCATTTTTTTGTTCTGTTAAATGAGAGATAATTAACTGTTTGTACTTGAGCTTGGAGGACCCTGGTTCAACTCCCCTCTAGGTTAAAATGTTTTTATTAAAAACTTTAACGACCATCAACACTTCGGTTTCGCCGTTAATCGAATATTAACGAATGTGGTTGATACAATTGAAAAAACACTATGTAAACTGATTACTAATAAAAAACGTTTTGATTAAATCGAAAACGTCAAAATGGCGTCGATTGACAACATCAAACTTTTTATCATGTTAGTCATAATATGTAATATTTATTAAAACTAAAATTATTAAAACTAAATTGAATGCTATAAGTCGAATTCGTGAAAGTTATTTGAGTTATAAGTGACTTTACTTAAAGAAAATATTTACTGGGAAGGCATGGAAAGATATTCTAAGAGTGCATATAATATAACTCACCTCAAAATGAGAGATCGTAATGGAATGAGTGAAATTTTCAGTTTAGAAATCAAAACAGCCGATAGTGCATTGGGCTGCGATGGATTCTATGCAAGAAAGTATCACATTACCTGTTAAAAATAAAAAAGGAAATTACAATGAAATCAAAGAGAAGCCTGATGTAAGCAAATGGTTTTGTGATATGTGGTTAAAACAACTTGATAACATTAAGTTTACAGAATGAATGAAGTTAATCTGGATGACGTTTTTAATGTTTTCAGTCCAATTGGCAGCCGATCTGTCAATATTGTTCTGGTTGGTGACTTTAACATCAATTTCCTTGGCAACTCAACTATGAAGACTGGTTTTTTGAATAATTTAACTGCCTTAAATTTTTGTGTCTTAAATACCTTACCGACTAGGACACATAACGCGTCTTCTTCTTTGTTGGACCTTGTGATTCCTGATACCATATTTTTGTTTTTCAATCATACTCAAACTCAATTGGTTGAGTGACCATGACGGCTTGCTTGCTTCAATTTCTCTTAGTGTTGCTCCGCTGTCACGTGTTATCAAATATAGGTATATCAAAAATATTGACACTGCGCGCCTAGCGATGATGAGCTGGACTGGAGTACAATTAACGCTAGTAGTGATGTAAACACTCAAATAGTGTATCTGAGTACCACTGTTCTGACTCTTTTTGGTAAATTCGTACACATTAAGCAATTCTCTCCCAGGTTACATTAAAGAGATACTACATTTACTCACTACTCACTAGCTTAACCAAATTAAAACCGATATAAATAAATCATAAGGAATTCCCTCATGACGAAATTTCGTTTTATCAAAACAAAAACAATAATAAATAGGTAAACAATATTTCATATGCTTACATTTTTTTATGAACCAGATATTATGTTTCAAAACATTGGAAATAATTTTATATAAAAAAGTTAAATACTTTTTGATGATTCGCATTTTACTGTAGGGAAATATTAAATAATTAAATCGACATATATTCTATGTACATTTTGTTGTCATAGCATTTTTGTAATAAATAATTTAAAATAATATATAATTATTGATTTAAATGGGGTTTGTGTAAATTAAAATTAAAATTCAAAAAATTGTATAAAAGAAATGAAAACGATGAATAAAATTTAAAATCAGTTTTGAACTTAATTGCTTGTTATATTTTCACTCTGACTATCGTCGAATGGGTCTAACAATACATCCTCTGATACCAGTTGACATCCGTCAAACGTAACTTATGATTATTGGGACGGTTCTCGACTTGGATCTTGAGAGACATATTCAATTTATCGGCTATCAGCTACAGCTATCGAGCGAAGAGAGCGAACAATGAGCATGCGCCGAATATTTAACAAAATCAAAATGATCATTGAAATGAAATAATGATATGGATAACTAACCGCAAGTATTATGCGTTCATTAAATTTCATTTGAATATCTTTATCTTTCTTATTATATAAAATTTTTTGACTTTTATAATTCTCAATATTAAATCTAACCTGTCTCTTAGGATTAATCAAATCAAGCAATGACTTTGTTTTAAAAGAAAAAATCATATTGTTCGGAAACTGTTTTGTGACCGTGTTTAGAGGGTTTCTGTGTGTTATGAGAAATTGATTGGCCTTTCAACTGAGGATGGTAAGGTGCTGTATGAACAAGAGTTATCACAAAATTTTGTAAGAGCAATCGAACCAAACGGTGGATCATTATCTGATACAATCTTTGACGGTAATCCAAAGATTACGAAAATATCAGTTAATGTTTTAATTAAATTTTTGGACGTTGTATTGTTCATGAAGTTAATTTGACAAAATTTGGAATAAGAATCGACTACGATTAAAAATTCGAATTTAGAAAATTGGAAAAAATCCAAATCAATTCTTTCGAAGGGACGATCGCTTTCAGTCCATCCAGAAGACACAATTTCTTTTGGAACACGCCTAGTGAGTTGACAACTTTCACATGACGAGACAAATTTCTCGATATCTAAATCAATCTGATGCCACCATACATAAGCAAGTTAGCAACTTCATCTTGACAATACCACTATATGGTTGCTATGTAACAAGGACAAAATTGAATTTCTTAATTTTCTGGAATTTTTTTTCGATTCGCATAAAAAAGACAATTACTTTCACAACTAAGGCTATATCTGACACGATAATAACATTTTTCTTGTTCAGGGACTTTCTCAGGCCAATCAGACATGGTGTGAGTTAGAACTGTTTTTAAGTATCGGATCCGTAGACGTTTCGAAAGCGATTTTAACAATATCCAAAGGAAGCTCATTTGACGTATTTAAAAAATTAATGCAACTATTTTCATCTATTTCTGTACTATCTTGTAACGGAAAACGTGACAATGCATCACCGGACTCGATACTCTAACTCGTAACCATATGCGGACAAAATTACAGACCACCTTCTGAAGACGTTCTTCTGCTACAGCCGGCGTACTTCTATTAGGGGGAATAATTTCTTTGAGTGCTTGGTGATCAGTGAATATTCTGATATTATGCCGGTACACATATTTGTGAAAGAAAAAAATAATTTGTTTCCGTTGTTGACAGTGTGTTTGTAACAAAAAGTACTGGTTTCTCTACCCCTTCAATCAAATGCGACAATACAGCCCTGACTCCATAAGGACTGGCATTGTTGATATCAAAATGGGTTTTAAAGGATCAAAGAATTCTAATACGTTGTGTTCGACTATTAACTTTTTCATATTTTCAAACGCTCCTTGATATTCATTAGACCAATCGTATGGTTGGTCTTTGTTTAATAATTTATACAGAAAGTGAAGTTTGGTGGACAAATTTGGCAAAAATCTACTATAATAATTTAAAAGACCTATGAACGATTGTAGTTCTTGTAAATTTTTTGGACTAGGAGCATCTCTAATAGCTTTAAGTTTGTCGTCATTTGGCCTGATACCATCTTCTGAAAAGATGTGACCCAAATAATGAACGTTGTAAAAATTACCATTTACTTATATTAATCTTAATAATGAATTTTTCTAGACGACTGCAAACTTCCAATAATTTTTGTTTGCATTCTTCAAACGTTCTACCTCTTATCAAGATATCATCCAAATATCCAAAACATAACTCAATATTTTTGAGTACTTGATCCATGACCAATTGAAAAATGGATGGAGCACTTGAAACTCCACAGGGAAGACGTGTGTATTGAAACAATCTTCGATGCGTAATATTGTTTACTGTTTTCCGTTACTGCCAAATCACATTTCCGTTACTGACAAGTCAATTACTGAAAAATACTTAGCATTTATGAGATTCGCGAAAACATCTTCGATTAAGGGAAGTGGATAGTGACTGGTATCTTTATTTAGCGTCACGCGACAGTCCATACAAAGTCTGATTTCACCAGACTTCTTTGGTACTACAACGATAGGACTAGTCCAAGGAGACTTTGTTAAAGGAATTAAAATTCCTTCTTGCAGAAGACGATCAATTTCTTGATCAACTTTCTCTTTGATTTTATACGGAACGAAATATGTTTTAAAACATATTGGACTAAACTGATCCCTTAAATAGTTTCTGCTTCGAAATCCTTTATTGGTTCTTTAAAATTATTACTTACGATATTTGGAAATTTCTGCCGAAATTGTACCTCAAAATTCTCATGTTGGGCGGACCTCGTCAGTTGTGAACTGTTTTGTTGTTGAATATTATTATGAGTGTTGATGTTGTTGACAAATGTTGGGGTTATGATGAATCTCGTAAATCAGGTTGAATGACATTAAGCCAATTCCTTCCCATTAATGGACAAAAATTCTTCTGTGTCTTAATTACTATCAGTTCCATTGTAAAAGTGTGGTCTCCATATTGAATAATGACGTTGATTTTTCCCAATGCTTCAATTGCTTGACCTGTAACGGAAATTAAATTATTTTCAAAATTATTCGATAAAGATATTCCTTTAAAATTTTAAAGATACGTATCAGTCTATTATTGATGAACAGGCACCGGTGTCGATTTCCATTTGTAAATGATGATCAGCAACAATTAAATTAACAATAGCACGATGATTTTCCATGGATACAGAGTGAATTAAGTTGAGTTTATTGCTGCAGACTTTTGATGTATGACCCCATACATTGCATTTAAAACATTGCCAGTTGTTCGCAGGACAAGTTTCTGGATTATGTTGTCGTCCACAGTGCTTACATCTTGACCCTTTTAATTGATTAACATCTTGACCACGCCCTTGTTGATGAAAACGTTTACTGAACGATTGACTTCTACCGCGTTGTTGACTATAACGTGACGACACATGGCTTTGTTCTCTCCTTGAAGATGACCTTGAACGATTCCGATTGCTTTGATGAAATTTTTTAACTAAATTTGACGGTTTGTTGGCGTTTTGATGACTCGACTCAAACTTTGACCGGAGACTTTATATTGCTGTACTCCGTGTATTGCTTTGGATTCTTTCGACGACATCTCCATATTCAATGCTTTGGCACAACATTTTTCAAAATCTACATCATCTTTATTTAATAATTCACGTTGTATTTCTTCTGAAGATAACCCAATGATAAAACGGTCCGTCAGTGCATCGTCGATGGTTTTCAACCCCGTATAATTTCCTATCCCATCCTCGTCACCAATTTTGTATATTTTCCCGTTAAGGAATGTCCAAAACACATGTTTGCGCAAGAGTTTTGAATTTTATGACAAAATCCGTTATGGATTCACCGTTTTGTTGTACGGTTTTGAAGAATTTGTATCTCTCGGACCTTTTATTGGTTTTTGGATTAAAATGTTTCTTAAGCCCTGTGAGCAATTCAACATAAGTTTTTGTATTTGGGTTTTCCGGAGCACATTTAGATTTTAAAATTTCAAATGTTGCCTTAGCGATTGAATTTAGCAGCAATAAAACTTTCTTGGCATCCACAATATCGTTTAATTGAAAATAAATTTCCAAACGATCGGCATGAGCATCGAAGTTGTCTCCAGGTTTTAATTCTTCTATTCTGCCAATGAACGACATCTTGACTTTTGACTTTGAAGCGTCATTTTTCTGTACCTCAACAGACATTTCCGATCAAAATTCACAACCCCAAACCTTTTTTATCCTCGTCGCCAATGTTGTATATTTATTTGAGGAGGCTTCCTTATAATAAGTAACACAATTCTTTATTTTGAAAATCACAAAACTTTTATTCACTCGACATTTTTACTATACGTCTGATCTTGAGAGACATATTCAATTTGACAGCTATCAAAGAAGAGAGCGAACAATGAGCATGCGTTTAGAGAGTAAGTTGTCGCAGTATCTGTCTCGTCGAGAGTGATTGTCTCATCCAGACAGAGAAACAAAAACTTCATAATTCCAAAACACAAATCTGCAAGCATTGTTTCTCCATTGTGGGTCCACGGACCAAAAGTTAACAATTCCATTAGGCCCGATGCCAAGAACACTTTGATATCACTGAAGGGTTTCTCTAAAGCTGTTTGAATATTTTTCAGCTCTGTCTTATTTGTTCAAATAATATGAGATTTTGATTGATGTGCTGCTGCTTGTAAAAGGTGCATTGGTTGTATCGTTGAATTTTTTTGTATTATTTTCACTTGATTCTAATTAAAAGCATTTCTGTAAAGGGAATATTCTTGGTGTGATTTAGTTGTTTATAGGTGTCTTACTCTAAGTAATATAAGTTGATAGTTGTTGATGAAGACTTGTTGATTGAGCTGTGTTATTTTAACGGAATCTATATATTTTATGATTGTATATCTGATACTGTTAGTTTTTGTAAATAATTTTTGTAAATACCCCGAAATAAATGAATAAAACTAATAATAATAATAAATTAAGTCTTTAGGTGAAAGCCGAACCATTAAATTATGCTAATTGAAAATTAAAACCGGTGAGGCACACTTGTGGACAGCCTACGTTTTTATTTAGAACATATACGGTAAAAAGTATTACTAATAAAGATACATAGAATCATTTCTCATTTTTTTAATCATACCTCTAGAACCTATAGGTTAACCAACTTTTGTTAATGAAGTTCATTTTACGAAAAATAGCTTGACATCTTTGATTTAAGAAGAGAGTGAGGTAGCGATTAATAGAAATCCTACAAGCAGTATTTGATTTACAAAAAACTAATAATAACTGTGAATTATGAACCGATTTCTCCAAGCGTCAAAAATCATTTCCTTTGTGATAATCTACAGAAGGTCAAAATATTCAAACTCTCTAGAATAGAATATTTGCAAAGTAACAAGTGAAAAGAAGACAGAAGTACCGTACCGTATTTGCTGTAATATTTGAACATATGAGAAAAGTTTAAATGTTTAAATAACAATTCATCATCTAGCATAAAACCAGTTTCTCCATTTACATTTACAATGTAAATCGGAAGTAAGCTTTATGGGAAACAATTCGCTTTTTTTGTATTTCTAATTTTCTCTATCATTGGTCAAATTAAAATTTCATTGAATGCAATTTCACTACTAATTTTTCAAACTATTCAGTTTCTGTGAAGTGTGAAATCTTTTTACCTCAAAAACGTTTTGACATAATTATGTTACACTTTTACTCGAAAAGAAAAGCTCTCTATACCTAAACTCAATTAGATATTGAATGAATTTTGTGTTTAATGTAAAACAAATAACAGATTTTTGTGATTTAAACGAAATTGGATATGGTGTTTTGTGGTAATGTTTAAGAAAAATGTAAGATTATATTATTCAAGACGATGTCGTGTCAATAAGATATTTTATTGTTAGTATATTCTTCAATATTGCGTGCAAATTAAATCAAATGGAAGATCAAAACTTCTTCTGTATTAGGTAGAGTTAATAATATTTTGTTAGATGTCGTTTATGTTGGAATAATTTATGTTAGATAAATATCGATTCACCCTCGCATAAATATTTTATGTTAATGTATATACATTAAAAAAGTAAATCACATTTTTATGTCAACAACCAATGGAAAGATTTTTTTTTATAACTATTGTAATCATGATAACGCTTATTTATTGTATTTGAATAGAGGAATTTCTAGAGTTGCACAATATAGTTTTCAGTTTGGTTTTTTATGTTGTTGTCAATTATTGAATTCAAGAAAGTCTTTGCAATATTCAACACTATAAAATTTATCGATCAAATTGTCAGAACTGATCAAATGTTTTCTCAAACTCAAAATGTTTCAGAGTCTTCCATTCACTACGCAGCTGTTCGTTTTCTGTTATAAATTATTTTTTTTAAATTATTAAATAATTTTATTGATTTACTAAATACGCTCACACTACACTCACCATATAGTTGAATCATTTCATGACCATGTGAAACCTGCACTAATTTGCAGTTAGTACATATGGGGAGTAATTTTTTTTCAGAGAGATGCTACCTTTTAAAGTCTGAAATGTTGACAGAATCAATATGTTCGCGGTCGTCAGGCTTTAGTTTTGATTTTTATGTGTTAGCCAAGTTCTTTTAAAATTTCGTAAAGATTGTGCATATATACTACTTTTTTGGTTTTAGTTAAAAACAGAACATAAAAAATTGTGGGAAAAAATTGAGCAATTACTTTTCTATATCACGAAACAGTGACTTTTCTTCTCACTCTCAGTAGGTAGAAAGTTTTGATTCTTGTTGAACGTCATTCCTCCTCTAAAACAAATAAAAAAATCCTAGCGGCAGGCATATCCGCTAGAAATAGGTAGATTTCGGGGTCAGACGGTTTTGTATCCAAATAAAATTAGATATGTCAGATTAGTTTAAATAAAAAATATAAGTAGAAACAGAATAATTCAAAAAAATTATCGAACAAATTAAATACATTATCCGAACTAACTCCATCAATACAATTTCGGAACAGTTTTATTTAAGTTGGTTTAAACTACTTTTAATAACATATTAAATCCACCAAAGATCAAATGAACTACGTCACAGCTACAATTATACCATCACACACAATTTATGATCAAACATTATCAAACAATTTTATTTCAAAATCATCTTTTGTTGTTGTGTTTTTTTGTTCTTATTTAATCTTTTTTCAAACGGTTACTTAGTAAAAAAGATAAAAACAAAAGAGATTTTGATAATTTTTCTATGGTATTAAATGGCTTGATATTTTTTGCAAGAGGTTCATTATAACGCTTATAAAAATGGAACCTTTTGGGTTAGAAAGCTGAAATTTTTTGAGGCTATAGTTGAAAAGTATGTTTAAAAGCTAAGATGAATTTAAATAACATAAACTGAAACATGATGAAAGCATTGCTTTTTGCGATTGTTTTCATTTCAACAGCCCTAGGGTCTCAACCGTTAGACTTAAACTATTATTTTTAAAAATTTTGAAAAGATTTATATTTTAAGTACGTCAAAAAAAGTTTTCAAAAATGAGCTTCAATCAGCTAGATCAAGGACAGCAAAGTTTAGTAAATTTTAAAACAGCTGATTTTTGAAGAACCTGAAACGCCAAGGTTGTCATCTGGATAAAAATGATAAAAAAAGGTTTAAATATTCAATATTTTTAAATTTTATTAAAATATTATTATTCAAACGGAAGTTATAGCGCCCTAGATTATTCGAGTTTATATATATATATATATATATATATATATATATATATATATATTTATATATATATATATATATATATATATATATATATATATATACATATATATATATATATATATATATATATATATATATATATATATATATATATATATATATATATATATATTATATATATATATATATATATATATATATATATATATATATATATATATATATATAAATATATATATATATATATATATATATATATATATATATATATATATATATATATATATATATATATATATATATATATATATATATATATATATATATATATATATATATATATATGTATATATATATATATATATATATATATATATATATATATATATATATATATATATATATATATATATATATATATATATATATATATATATATATATATATATATATATAGAGAGAGAGAGAGAGAGAGAGAGAGAGAGCAAATCCACGCGAAAGCGATCACTATTTGCGTATTTTTGGATTCATAATTTTTATTTAAATTTCACCATGCTTATTCGGTAGAATATAAAAAAAAAATTAGGTCGTATTTTTTTTTTGCTCCTCTCTCTCTCCGTTCTCTCGTGGTTCTCTCTTGAAAATTCAACGATTGTGGCTGCAGGGTCAACTTTAAGAGTTTGTTAAAAATGAACGGTTTTAACGAATTTTAACGATTTATATTTCGTTTGGAAGATAATTTAATATACTTTAATATAAAAATAATTTGAAAAAATATTTCAGGACAAAGTATGGTCAGAATACTACAAGTAATTTTATTTTTTAAGTTTTTTATCAAAAGGGCCTCATCAAAATTTGTATTTTATTTATTATTTAAATCTTCAATTTATTCTCTTTTGAACTAAAAATAAAAAAAGTGATGTCAACGAACTGTTTGGCCAGGAAAAATCGCTTAAAGTTAATTCGATTTTATTTTTCATTCACTATGCACTGGGTTATAATATTTTCAATTCGAAAGAAAGAGATTTTACCAAATCCATATATACTATTTCATTCCCTCCAGCAGTTTTTGTGAAATGTTTATATACTTTTCTTTGACTTAGTTCTCAATAAATAGTTCAGCAAGAAGTAACATATTAAAATGCGTAATCATTGCTCCAATCCATTTAAATTAAATTAACATTCTAAAAAAGTAAAAACGTTTAAAGTTTCGGCCAAATTATTGGAACATGCCCAATTTTTACAACTTAGTATAGATAGTGATAGTGAACTTTTATTAACTAAGAAAACAAGATTCGAACAGCTGCAATAGAAAATCAGCCTGATCCAGGACCATCAACTTCACAATGTGAAGAAAAAGAAACAAATTCGATATGCTCTGAGTCAACAAATCGAAGTGTAGATATAAATGAATTTGAATTTGAATTGAATAAATCCATAGGCAGTTTAAACGCAACTATTACTTAATAGAAAAAGTCATATTTCAAACAGACAGTTAAGGAGTAAAACATATAAAAAGAGAAAATTGGAAACAGTAACGCAGGTCATTGCTTCAAAAATATTTCAACAGTCAAATGAAAGTGATTACACTGAAGAGAATGATGCAGGACAAATAATTCAGCAATTGAAAGATAAAATGCGAACAACAACCAGCAATTCAGAAAAATATTTGATTCTTACTGCTTTACCGATGTCATAGTTTATCCGAAAAATAGCATCAGAATTTAACGTATCACTTTATATGGCGAGAAGAAGTAACTTATTGATTAAAGAAAGAGGTGTTTTAGTGACTTCTTCAAAGAAATTAGGATCAATAACACTAAGTGAAGAAACAGTTAAAATAATATAATCTTTTTATTTGGACGATGAGAATAGTTGGGCTTGTCCTGGTAAACGGGATTGCGTAAGAACTACTGAGGATAGTTTAACTATATCAAAGCACTGCAGACTTTTGCTTTTCAATTTAAAAGAAGGATTTCAAATTTTTAAAGAAAAATATCCTGAAATTAAAGTTGGTTTTTCTAAATTTGCAACGACACTACGCCCTAAAGAATGTATTTTAGTTTTGGATAGGAATGGTACACATTCTGTATGTGCTTGTATGTATCATCAAAATATAAAGTTAATCTTCCAACCCATGACAACACTTCATATATTTGATTCATCCATTGACAACTACAAAGATTTATTGCTAAATATATTATGCGTAAATCCAACTGAAAAACGCTATTTGAACCAATAGTTAGTTGGTTAAATTAAATTACTTAAATTAAATTACTCAAACAATAGTCTTAGAGATGAGAAAGCGAAAAGAAAGCTTGATAATATAGTGTAATAACCCAGTACATAGGTCATAGTTTAATGACAAATAAAATCGAGTTAACTTTAACGATTTTTTCCTGGCCAAACGGTTCGTTGATGTCACTTTTTTTTATTTTTAGTTTAAAAGAAAATAAATTGAAGATTTAAAAAATAAATAAAATACAAATTTTGATGAGGCCCTTTTGATAAAAAACTTAAAAAATAAAATTACTTGTAGTATTCTGACCATACTTTGTCCTAAAATATTTTTTCAAATTATTTTTTATATTAAAGTATATTAAATTATCTTCCAAACGAGATATAAATCGTTAAAATCCGTTCATTTTTAACAAACTCTTAAAGTTGACCCTGCAGCCATAATCGTTGAATTTTCAAGAGAGAACCACGAGAGAACGTAGAGAGAGAAAAGCAAAAAAAAAAATACGACCTAATTTTTTTTTTATATTCTAACGAATAAGCATGGTGAAATTGCAATAAAAAAAGTGTCGTCCAACAAGTGATCGTTTTCGTATGGAACTGCGCTATATATATATATATATATATATATATATATATATATATATATATATATATATATATATATATATATATATATATACATATATATTTTTTTTCCATCTCCGCTTATCACATATAGTCGTTTGGCATCAAAATTTTTCCGAAATTCCGAGATGAAGCCCATTGCAATAGGCAGATTTTGATATGAAATCTACCTAAAAGTTCCATGTCCAATTTCATGTTCAATTACATTTACGTCATATAAACAGCTAAATTTTGTTTTCCAAAAAATTGGCTAAAGAAATAAATGAAATCATTTTTTTACACACTTGACATTATTTTTTTGACAAACTTATAATGCCATAATTCTCTATAAAAATAATAAAATTTCATGTCGTACAAATAATCAATGTAATTTTTAAAAAAAAAAATAGGTAAAAAAATAAATTAAAATCTTTCTTTTGACACACTTGACAACATTTTTTTTACAATCTTATAATGCAATAATCTAGTTTTTGGTCTCACATACCAATCCCGACCATCAAGATTTCTTCAAATTCAATGTTTCTATTCGTAATCACTTAAAATGAACGAAATTTTATCAAAAACTTTTTAGGTACTACAAAAAACGCGAATTCCAAGATGATCCATATCATATCCCACTAGTTTCATTCTAATCATGTTATAAGTTTCTTTCTTTTTTTGGTGCTGGTAAGTTGAAACACCATGTATTACCTTGGTTTACAGCAATCAATACTTGTAGCCTCGATTAACAAACAAAGTATAAACCAATTGCGTATGTCACTAAGTTGTCTGAGAGGATGAAGTCCAAAACTAGTGCGGTAAAGTCTATTACTTAAAACGAGGCACTAAAACAATTCCCAAAATGTGCTCTATAAAATCTATCATCAGTCTTCAACTCAGCAAGAAAAGTTCTTTGTTTAAGCAGAGTTTAAACGTAGCGCTATTTTATCCGATCTTTTAGTTTAAATAATTGTAATGTAAGAATATGAAAGTGAAACTGTTGCCTCACAATTATATCATGTCATGTGGAATATGAAAACACATTAAATTCACCATTGCACACAAACCACACATGGGAACGTATCTATATTCGTTCTTTGGGACCATATTCTAACACATCGAAATATACAACGCATTGATATTGATTGTTTTGAATCTCATACACAATTTTTGGTAAAACCCTATCATTAATGAACATCCCCAAAAAGGATCGATTTCTGACTAATAAAATTCTTCTTCTAATATATATGCTCTACTTCAAGGAATAAGGCCTGACCGTAGAGGTATTAGCATTGATACAAAAATGCTTCATTAATTATTTATAATCAACTGAAATATGACAAAATCGATAGTACCAATGGCAAAAAATTCAGGAATAAAAGTAGTGAACCAGGTAAGGTAATTTATCAAATTCTATGTGATTTATCATTCATAAACTTCCCGTGTGCAAAGTGTATATTTTCTGGTTATTACCAAAAATTTGCAAAGAGAATTTTCATATATTCTTTCTTACGGATTCCTAAGACCTAACAAAGATTTATTTTTTTAACAACATTTTTGTGGTGAAATGTGGCCTAAGCCAAAGTCCACAAACAACAGTAAAAACGCTTACATTTCGTCATAAATAAGACACAAAAAATTAACAATAATTTCAAGAAAAGTTATATTTTTTTCTCGTGATTAAAGACATTCAATTCGCATCTCGTGCCTGGTTTTGTCTTTTTTTTGATATTAGAAATAAAAAGTTATTTAATTTACTTATTTTTCTTCTTAAATATTTTGTTACATTATTGCGTGATTTTATTACTCAAAGTGGAAATTCTTGAATTTTTTGTTGTTGTCGTTCTTAAGATCAACTAAGTTTTTATTTCTTTACATATTTTTTTTATTTTAATTCATGCGTTGGTTTTAGATTAATATTAATAATAATAATTACTTGCAAGTAGTTTATATTATTGAATATGGTAATATAATAAATTTGTAGATTGTATAAGCTACTGTATCGAAACAAATTTCGTAAGACTTATCGACTCTAAAGAATTTAACTTTCATCATCTACAAGAAATTTTTTTGATTTGATTCATTTAACATATTAAATCTTTTTATTGTTAACCAGCTTCCTAAAAACAAAAAATTTAACTAAAAATTTTAACTCAACAAAAACTTCTTTTCTATATAGTCAAAAGAAATGAAAAAGTAAAGAAAATAGAGGAGAAAAAAATCGTGGTTTACAAATCAAATCAAAAAAATATGAAATCATTGTTATATTGACAGATGATTGACTTAAATTGATTTCAGTGAATGATATAATTACCATATTTATTTTAAGTGGATTTAATAACACTAATTTATTGGTCTATGATTTAATATTTTATATTTTTATATCGTTGTTGTTGTTGTTTTTCTACTATTATCCACGTTCTTGTGATTTTTTCAAACCTCAATTTCTTAGTTTTAATAATACTTTTGTTTGTTGTATTGTGTTACATGTCTCATGTCTACAATAGATCTTTAAGAAAAAAAAACTCTTATGTAAAGTTAAATGCGTACATTATGGATGTAAGATCGCTTAAATGGAAATTGATTTGAAATTGTATACCCACCCATAAATTGATATTTACACCACGAAATATTATACCATAAAATTCACTTTTTCGGAAACTAAACATAAAAAATTAGGTAGAACTAAACGACATAAGGGAAAACTAGTTTTGATATCGTTTAAATCGCATGACTGAAGATTACTTGTTATAATATAGTCATTACAAAGAGTAGAAATTTTGACAGTCACTCTCGACTTTTATATAATTTTCATATAGAATGTGCTAATATTTTGGTTCACACAACCTTGCAAGATCGCGTGATACAAAAAACAACATTCTGACTTTGCATTAAAATTTTACATTTTACTTGCATTTTTGTAATCAGGAATTTTCTTTAAAGAAAACTTGTGATTGTCGTTATCTAATTTTTAAAATAATAAATGGTTATAATAAGCTATAGGTATCAGCCGCATGTTTAAAGTAGTTGAAGTTAGTTTCAGTCAAACAATTTCACATAAATGTTTTACATTTAGCGTAAAAGCTTTAAAATATAGATCTGGTATGTACCTAAATAGAGAAATATGTCTAAGAAAATTCAATTTTAATATATCTAACTTCAAAAATTACAGGTGCAAATTAGACGAATTTCTGAGTTCTTATAAAAAGTTTTGAATTTTCAACCAATATTGGTTTGACTGTTCTTAAACTGTAATGATTTCAATACGATAAAAGTGGACTACAGCAATCGCCAATAGAGTATTTCCATCCGGGTTGTATCAAAAATGAAATATGATTTCGGTATTGAAAAAATACCTTATAAGGTAAGGCCGTCATAGCGTTGATAAAATTCGGGCTTTAGAACAACAGTGAATTACTTAATGTTACAGACTGTTCAACCACTCTACAGAGAGTTAGAGAATGTAACGACTATTCTTAATATTGTTATATAACTGTACTACTGGTACAGTTATGCTAGGATGTAACAATGCAAAAAACAAATATAAAAAAAAAAACTTATCTTAAAAGAAAACTCCCGTTGAATGATGGTGCTAAGTTTATTGTTTTGTCTGACTCATCCATCCAGTAATTCCTGTAACTCCTCTCTTCACCATTTGTACACTCAGTATTCCTGTGGTCTTGCAAAATAATAGGCTTAACTTTCTTAACTTTCATAAATTCAGTATTGCACATCAAATTCAAGCTTCTTTTCACCCCTAATTTTTTTCAATTCGACTATCTTTTTGTTTCTGAATACAAACACCACAGGCCTCAGGCCAAGATGGTATTCCAAAATTATTCTGATACACCACAGAAAATTTGTTTCACTTCAACCTTAAGTTTTAGTTGCTGTACTTATTTTTTCTCTTATTGCACAATATTTAGTTTTTTTAGCACAACAAAACTTATGATACAGCAGTATGAATAAATATAAACAATGAAGTACTTTTAATTTGCTATCATTTTTTTAAAATTTATTTTCACCAAAACAAAACTATGGTACATAATAATGTTTTTAACATTTTTTGTTATAACATTTTTTTCCATTATTTCAAATTAGTAATTAAATTAAATGGCTATAGTAGCCCTGAGTATATTATTTTCAATATGAAAGCTAACCACTTTTCTAAAAAATATGTATATATGTGTTAAGCACCAAAGTTAAAACTTAACTGGGTTGAAGACCAAACATTAAATACATTAAATTCAAAATACATTATATTCAAAATCACAAGCTGATTGAACTGATTTTTAAATAACTTTAACCAAAGATCAACAAATAAAAGTATATAATTATAAACCACGACAAATTATTATCATCAATTTACAAAATATAAATCGCGACTCAAAAAACATTTAGAAAAATGCAGCTATATATACATATTAAACATTACCTAAACAAGAGAAAAAAGTTGATCACACAAGCATTTTCTCTTCCAAAAAACCAATACATCGGAAGGTATAAAAAAAACTACAAAAAAAATCACAAGAATTTTCTATACAATTGCATAGTACATCGGTTTTTATCTAATTAAAAAAACATAAACGATAATGAGGATCAACCATTAACATAAACAATCATCAATTGTTGCGAATACTACAATGAAGAAAATGGAAAACGATCATACATATTTAAAGTTGTACGTTCCAACACAATGAAACAACGCAAAACTTGAAGAGTATAAACATTCCTTATTCTTTAATTTCGTTTTAATAAAACAAAAGAGATAATTAGAAAATTTGAAATTTGTATGTAATGAGAACGCAAATACATAATAAAAATATATCTAGGAAGATATAACCTTGATGTTTCGAGGGTGAGTCAAAATCTTATTTTTACTGCCTGGTTATGTTAATAAAAATGTTAATGAAAAATGTTATGTTGATGCTACAGATGAAATATGGAAAAGTGTTTCGCTCCAGAGTTAGTCTTTGCTGTTAGATATTACTGTCAAGCCCTAAACTACTTTGCCAACATTTTTACACAGAACTCAAATTGTTTTTGCTTCTATATTTGATTGTAGATCTTCCTAAACGCACAACAATATGTTTTAAACAATTTATTGTTCAGAAAAAACATAGGAGAAAGCAGTAACCGCCGGAAAGACAGACCTGCATCTAGATTCACAGCAAAGTGTAGAAGAATTTTTTACCAGCGAATACGAAAATTGGTTGTTATGTGCATATTCATATGTGCATATGTGAACATACAGTGTCTCAGATTTAAATATTAAAAAAAGCTGTTGGGGTCCCATTGCAATGGGCAAAAAAACGCATAAAATTAATCAATTATTATTAAAATTCAACCAATTAGAATAGAAAACCAAAAACTAGTAAAAATATTACTTAATGATTTTTTAGGTAGTAAAACAAAATTTTGATAATTAAAAATGGTTATAATAAAAATAACGACGCCTATGTAAACAAATGTTACATAAAACAAATGGTACAAACTACGAGTAGAAATTTAACTCATGTAATTGTTGTTAAAAACAAATTTATCCCAAAATAAATAATACAACTTTGTTTAACTTTTTGTTATCTTTTATCTCTTGCTGCATGCTATTTGTCAAAAATTTATTGGTATAAAAATTCTACTATATATCAAGGAAGCTCAAGAAGGCAACAAATCTAGGATCTTCATTATAATGGTCTCAGAGACTTTAAATAAGAATTATGAACTGTCAAGAGAAAACCCTGAAGAAAACATAGACAAATCAACGGAAACTGCTTTGCTCAAGAAAATCGCAGCCTTCCTTGCAACTTACCCTATAAAACAAACAAGGCTATCCGGTTAAATCGGATGAAAACTAGACCATTTCTAGTCTGAAAACTACTCAATAAACGATGAACGCACATTTTAGACACTAATGGCCTACTGTGGGAAGCATTAGGTCTTCGTCAATTTGAACTTTTGAAGAATTTACTGAAAGATTCAAAGATTCTCTGAGAAATTAGTCAGTTGGTCCTGGAATGTTATATTCGCTGAATCAAAGAAAACGTATGAGCTTGGTGTTAACCCATTTGAATGGTCAACGTTGAAATGTCAATGAATAGAAGTCAACGTAGTTTTTGTACTTTAGGCAAAAAAACCTATTGCTGGCCCCCAATTATTTTATACCCATAACTCTATCATCGTTCCCTTTTCAAACAGTAAAGTTACCGATTGACGTTCATTTTTGTCGAATCGTTGACTTATACAAACTGTTAACAGCACAACATGCGTATAGCAAAAAGCTAATCCAGGGAAACGGCTATGCGTTGTCCAGTACGCCTGGTTTCATCTAACATGCAATTGTTTTCATTAGTTTTAATTAGTGGAGGCGGTTGGTATTTTCAAGTTTTAAATAGTGATATGAAATCACCTGGTTTCATTTAATAATTGAGTTTTTAATTATATACGTGGAAGTAGTTAGAATCTTAAAGTTTAAATTAGAAAAGTCTGGTTTCTTCAAATAATTGCATGTATGAGTTTCTAATTTTAATAGTGGAGGCGGCAGGCACCTTCTAGTTTTAAATATGTAAGTAAGGCCGTCGAGTTTAAAGTCTAAAGGTTTAAATAGAAAGGTGAGAGCGCCTGGTTTTTTTCAAATAGTTGATGCATTAATTTTAATTTTAATAGTGGAGGCGGTTGGTATCTTCAAATTTTATATAAATAATTTTTCCAACACGGTTTATAAATCAATTAGAGATGAAACAATCAACAATTAGGACGAATCGAAATATTATAATTGCCAGCCACAGATGTACATTAGGTAGAAAAAACTTTATGTGACTTAAATTATTGATCGATATGTTGATACAAATACTAATTTTGTTATACATTCTGGATTTTTGTTTTTCAGCTGTGGCTCAGTTGCAACGATTTTCAAAGCGGATGCGGTTGGTATCTGCAAGTTATCAATAGAAAAGTGGAGCCACATGGTTTTTTTCTAATCATTGTTTTTGTTAGTATTTAATTTTCAAGGTGAAGGCGATTGGCATCTTCAAGTTTGGAAAAGAAAAGCAAGGTCAAGTGGTTTCTTTTAATAATTGTTTTTATTACTTTTTAATTTTCATAATGGAGAAGAATAGTTTTTTTAAGTATTAAATAGAAGAGTGAAATAGAAGCAACTAATCGGCCTCACTATTCTATTCAAAACTTGAAGATTCAAACCACCTCCACAATGACGATTAAAAACAAAAAAATACATCAATTGAAGAAACTGGGTGGCACCAGTTTCTTCAATTGTTGTATTTTTTTGTTTTTAATCACCATTGTGGAGGTGGTTTGAATCTTCAAGTTTTGAATAGAAAAGTGAGGCCAACTAGTTGCTTCTAATCGCACCGGAAAAACTTTAACTTTTTACGCTAAGTTAAATCAAATTAAAAAAATTTGGATCTGTTTCAGTCACATCTAGTACAATTACCTAAACGAAAACTCCGAGAATAATTTTGTTATTATGCTAAAGGTTGTTTGTTTAATTTTAAAACCTCATGAATTTTAGGAATGTTTTCAAAGCATTTAAACATCAACTTCTTTTTTCATCTGCCAGACCACTTTAGTTTATATGAACCTGAAGTGGCATAGTATTATTTTTCGCATTGGTATGGCTAAATGTTAATGAAAAGTAAGCACCTGCAAGATACGCAGAAACATCTGGCCCAAATAATATCTTCAGAGCTCCAAAAAGCTGAAGTTTTATTAGTAGGAGTCATAACTGGTCCCTTGGCTCTTTAGAGAGCAAACTTTCCCGGCAATGAACTCAGCACAAGCTGTAAAGATGATACGTAAGGTTAAACAGTGATCTATCTAATGCTTACGTATGAATAAACTGCATAGGACAGCGGTTTTGATTAGCACTAATATCTAACAGCATGTCATCATCAACCTCCTGTGATTAAGAACCCGATTTTAGACAATGGTTAGTGACGATATTTAGATTACACAGAGATAAATAAATGTGTGTCCCACTTATAATTGGAATAAGCTGAGGTTATAGCCAACAAAAGAAAATTCGAAGCTTAATTGAATTTGACAATTATAAATTATTCTGAAATAGATTTTAAATTTCAATAAACAGTTTTAATTGTGTAAGGCTTTTAATGTAATTTATTTGCGTCCTATTTGAAAACAGTGTATTGCTCTGAAGATGGCGATGCAAACTCCCCATTTACTTGCTCCTCATCTGGTAGTCCTTACAACCACTTGCAATTTTCCATGGATGAAATCATTGAGGGATTGAATGAACTTGACATCTCTAAAGGTGCTGGGCCAGATGGCTTGCCTCCTATCCTATTCAAGAGTTGCTCATGTTCTGTGGCTGGTCTACTAATGTTAATTTTCAACAAGAGCTTATCCACCGGTATATTTCCAGAAACTTGGAAGTTGTCTTTCATAAGGTCAATTTTCAAATCTGGTAAGCGTGATGATATTAGTAAATACAGAGGTATTGCTTTAATTTCAGTGTTGCCGAAGTTTTTTGAAAAACTAGTTAAACATTTTTTGGAATTTCATATTAAAAAGTTTATTGTTCAAGAACAACATGGTTTTTTATCTGGACGTTCAACTACCACAAATTTAGTGTTATTCTCGCGTTATATCTCGGATGCACTGCAAAAGTTTAAGCAAGTTGATGTTGTATACACTGATTTTAGCAGTGCGTTTGATAAGGTTAAACACCCTAAATTATTACTCAAGCTTGACAAACTTGATTGTGAAATGATTCCTATTAAATGGATTTCATCGTATCTATCCCAGCGTACGCAGTATGTCAAAATTGGTAATTATTGTTCTACGACTTTTAAAGTAACTTCTGGTGTACCGCAAGGTAGTCATCTTGGACCTTTGCTTTTTATTTTATTTATTAATGATGTTTGTCACTGTTTTAAATTTCTTAAATTTCTATTATATGCAGATGATATGAAAGCCTATATTACTATAAAATCAATCACTGATACAATTAATTTTCAAAGTGATTTAGTTATATCTTAGTTACTTATCATTTCTACAATAATAGTTTAGAACGGGTATATAAGTTCAAAGATTTAGGTATTATTTTCACAGCTTCATACTCATTTAATGATCATTTTGATTATATAATTGGACGAGCTAATTCAATGCTAGGGTTCATCAAACGTAATACTAAAGACTTCTGTGATCCATTAACGCTCAAAACACTTTATTGTGCATATGTCAGATCAATTTTGGAATATGGTTCTGTAATCTGGAATCCGTTGTATGTTATCCATTCGACATGAATTGAAAGCGTGCAGAAAAGGTTTCTTATTTTTGCTCTGAATATATTACCTTCAAATAAAACTTGTCAGTTTTCTTTAGAACCTTATGCAAGTTGATTAGAGCTTTTCACTTTGAAGACGCTGTATAAGAGAAGGGAGGTTACTTGTGCGATTTTTGCTAGAGATGTTTTGTGTTGTCGGATCGATTGCTCAAATTTATTGTATTATTTCGATATATTTGTTCCATCTCGGCAGCTTCACCAACGTGGTATATTTTTTGCAATTAATTTCAGTAGTACTAATTATGGCTCTATAATGAATCAATTAACAACTGTCTAAGAATCTTTAATAAAGTCTTTGAATGCTTTGATTTCATGATATTGAGAAATGTTTTTAAAAGATCTGTAAATAACCTTTAGACTTTTTAGCTTAAGTACTTTTAATAATTTTATTTTATAGTAAATTTAAATGTAAGTTTTGTAACTATTGTAATTTTTTCTCATTGATGTATTAGCCAAATTTATTAATATATGGATGGCTGTAAATAAATAAATAAATAAATAATATATCTACCCTATGAACTGATATAAAACTAATCGATAAAGTTTAATTATGTTAAATGATTTTTGTTTCTGTGGTATATCGTCTTCTTTTTTGATTTATTTCACGGGGATAATTTTTAAAGAAACAGTTGAATTTGAATTACTGATGGCATTTATTGTTTTTCTTAATATTTCGGTCATCTTTTTTGACCTTTTTCAAAAGCTAAAATAAATTTATAATATTAATATATATGAAATAGATATACCAAACTTTTTAAAAATAATTTTATAAAGGTCTTACAATTTATAAATGGTTTTTTTAAAAGAAATTATTTGAGTTGTTTTTCCATTTTTTCTTTTCTTCTTCTAACCGGATTTCTACCAATGGCGAAAGTTTTTTTTGTTTTGGTAATTTGGATACCCTTAATATAATTACTTTAATATAAACTATTTATAACTAATATTGTTTTTTGAGCACTAGATATCACCAAAATAATATTGAAATTATATTTGAGAAAAAACACACTAATTTTTGATATCTATATAATATTTTTATTTTTATTACTTCGGTCTGAAAGACCTAAGTATTACATTCATGAGCTCAAAGTGAAATTCTTACCCCCACTTTTTTTGACATTTCTCGACGTTTTAGGACCTCCTGATTCTAAAAAAGCAAAAAAAAAAAAAATGTATGTCTGTCTGTCGGCCGGCCGGCCGTCAAAACCGACGAAACCTAGAAAACCGCTGGACGGATTTGAAAAATTTTTTTTTCTAAAAATAGGTTTACTTAATAGGAAGAGCCGAAAGGACGATGTGTTCGATAACTGTACCGGAAGTGTGTCAAAAAAATCGAAAAGGTGTAAAAACAAGGAAATTTGCATATTTTTTGCTTAAAAAACGTTCATTTTAAGTGATTACGAGTAGGAACATTAAATTTGGAGAAATCTTGATGGTCGGGATTGGTATGTGAGACCAAAATCTAGTTTATTGCATTATAAGTTTGTCAAAAAAATGTTGTCAAGTGTGTCAAAAGAAAGATTTTTATTTATTTTTTTACCCAATTTTTTGGAAAACAAGAAAATTGTTGGTTTGAAATTAAATTTTATTATTATTATTGAGAACTATGGCATCATAAGTTTATCAGAAAAATGTTGTCAAGTGTGTCAAAAGATTTTTAATTAGTTTTTTACCCAATTTTTCGGAAAAAAATAAAATTGTTTCTTTGAAATGAAATTTTATTATTATTATTGAGAATTATGGCATTATAAGTTTGTCAAAACATGTTGTCAAGTGTGTCAAAAGAACGGTTTTTATTTATTTTTTACCCAATTTTTTACAAAAAAATAAAATTAATGATTTGTGACATGATATTATATTATTATTATAGAGAATTATGGCATTATAAGTTTGTCAAAAAATAATGTCAAGTGTGTCAAAAAATGATTTCATTTATTTTTTTAGCCAATTTTTTGGAAGAAAATGTAGCTGTTTTTATGACGTAAATGTAATTTAAAATGAAATTGGACATGAAAATTTTTGAATTTGTTATAGTTTTTGAAATATTTTTGGAATTTTGAAAAAGTTTGTATTTTTGATTTTGTAATAATTTTTACAATATTTTTAGAATTTCGGCAAAAGTTTTAATTTTTGATTTTGTAAGAATTTTTGGAATATTTTTAGAATTTTGGAAAATTTTCAATTTTTGATATTATGATAATTTTTGGAATTTTGAAAAAATTTTCAATTTTTGATTTTGTAATAATTTTTGCAATATATTTAGAATGTTGGAAAAAGTTTGAATTTTTAAGAATTTTTGAAATATTATTGGAATTTAAAAAACATTTAAATATTTGATATTATTCTAATTTTTGGAATATTTTTGGAATTTTGAAAAAGTTTGGTTTTATTTAATTTAACAATATTTTTGGAATTTTGATTATAATTTTCCGGCAACGTATTGATGTTTCGTGTTAGTTTTGTAATAAATTTTTAAACAGAGATAAAAAATACTAGTACTTTAACAAAGAGTTTTGTTTGATATACATCGCTGCCCAAAACTAAAAACCATGTCCTCATAAAAGTTTTTTGCCGAAAACTATATCAAAATCCTTAACCCAGACCGAAGTCTTGATATCTCAGAGCTGTGAGATTTCAGCCCCTCCATATTTTTATATTATATCTATATAATATTTTTATTTTATTAATATTTTTATTAGGCAAATAAAAATGTTATATAGATATCAAAAATTAGTGTGTTTTTTCTCAAATATAATTTCAATATTATAAACTATTTAATTTTAACTTTACTTTGAATACTTCCACTTAATTAACAAAATATTTTAAAAAATTAATATAACAAATTAAAAATTATAAAGTTAAAAAAATTAAAAATTGTATTTAGATAACAAACTAAAAAATTTATTTTATAAAGATAAAAATTTCCGTGTCTATGCTGATTAATTATGACTATGGAGGCAATGGCAAAAAATTATTATTTTTCTTTTCTTTACTCTTCGATTGAGAGTTCGATTAATTTTTATTCGGAAGAGAGAGATCTTTTTCCGCCAATTTTTTAAAACCAAAATTCAATGTATATAAAACACAGTTAACATATTGATATATAATTAAGAAAACCGAAATAAAATCAAAACAAGAAAAAAATTAATACTGACAATGCAAAGGTCATTCACCTCATCAGCTGATATTGATTGTTGGACAGAAACAATGATTTTAATTTTGTTTTTGATTTTGGAGAATATTGCAATATATTCTCGATAGTCCATCGATTTCTGCTCGTTTGTTCATGGTGTTGTTTGTTGTATTAATGAAGAGCATTTCTTTTATCAGTCTTTTTGATAAGTTTTCTTCGATGCACAGTATGTCTATTTTTTCCAGATCGTATACATCCAAGCTATGTTTTGTTTCCTGGATGTGATAAAAGACAGCTGTTTTGTCTTTACTTCGTCGGAAAATTGATGGAGATGTAGGTGAAGATGGTGGTTGAGGAATGTGTCTTGTATGAACGTTCAGGTGATCTTCGTTTGGTAAATCAGCTGTGGGAAGTACGGGTTGAAGAGCGCTTTTTATGTCAGATTTGTGACCGTACATTCTATTAATTAAATAGCTGCTGGTTTGTCCTATGTAATGTGATCCACATGAGCATGTCAGTTTGTAAATTGCATTACTTATTTTCCGTTTTGGAGTTTTATCTTTTAGTTTTGAGAAACAGTGCATTCTCATCGTGTTGATAATTTTGTAAGTGATTTTTATGTTGATGTTATCCGTGATAAATCTGTTCAAAATGTGTGAGATCGTCTCTGACAGCTTTGGGATATATGAGATAGAGGTGTAGACAACTCTTGTATCGTTTATGGTCTCTTGATTTTGTGTTGGTCCTGACAAGTTTTGTTGTGATCTATCAATTAGGTCATGATCAGGTGTGACAAATATATTTGGTTGGTTTTCTACAGGATGGCGTGATTGATACTCGTTGTTTGTTGGACGATAGTTTCTTATTGATGAAACAATGAAATTTGTTGGATAGTTGTTTTTCTGTAGGATCGAATATATTAGATGATTTTTATCTCCAGTGAAGCATGCTGAAGTCAGTCGTGATAATCGGTTGATAGTTCCGTTCACAATATTTCTCTTATGTGTGAATGGATGAAAAGAGTTGAAGTTTAGAACTCGCAATTTACTTGTCGATTTTATGAACGGTTTTGTTATGATTTTATTTTCATTCGTTCGAACTAATCGGAGATCGAGGTAATCTAGTTTTCCATCATTTTCTGTTTCAAACGTGAAACTTATTCGTTCATGATATGCATTTAATTTCTCGATGGCAGCGTTTATGTGTTCTACTGGCACGGTTGAGATGAGATCATCGACATATTTATAGACAAATAATGGCTCAAATGGAAATTTTGGAATTGTTACCATCAGCAAATGTGTCATCAGTATATCGGCCATGACTGGTGCGAGTGGGGATCCCATAGGACATCCGAATGTTTGTTTATAGAAAACATTTTTGTACACAAAATAATTGGAATCGATTGCACAAATTTCCATGCATTTCAAGAAATGTTTTTTGTCCATGGTTGTGTTTGGTTGGATTGTGTCCCAACTATCATTTATTAAATCCAGAACGTTATGAATCGGAACATTTGTGAAAAGTGATGTAACATCATAGGAGATCAAGATTTCGTTCTCTGGTAGTTCAATCGACGTGATTTCCTTTTGGAATTCAAATGAATTTATTATGTTGTACCTTCCGTAGTGTGATTTGTGTAGAATGCCAGCGATGAATTTTGACATACGATATGTTGGTGAGTTTACCCAGCTGACTATAGGACAAATTGGTATGTTCTCCTTATGGATTTTTGGTAGGCCATAGAGCTTTGGAGGTGTTGGAGAATTCGTGTAGAGTTTGCCCGCTACATTGGAGGTAATGAAACCATTTTCCACCAACAATTTTAAGAAATCTTTTAATTTCGTTAACAGAATTGCTGTCTGGTCCTTGTATATTTTATAAGTTGTTTCATCGCTGAGGAGACTCATGATCTTTGAATTTAATTCATCTTTGTTCATTGCCACAGTAACATTACCTTTGTCTGCTGGAATTATAACAATGTTTTCATGGTTTTTAAGAAAAGATTTTACTTCTTTCTTATTACTACTGATTATGCGTTGGAGACTAGTTGGTATGTCATATTTTTTGTGGTTTTTTATAGCATTCGAGACTTTGTTACGTATGATGTCTTTTTGATCTTCATCTTTAAAGTTTTGTAGGATGTTTTCTACATCTGCAATAAGATTGAATGTCGGTATTTCCAAGGTGCTGAATGGTAGTCCAAATTTTGGTCCCAGGCTTAAAAACTTGGAAGCACTGTCAGGAAATATCGTGTCTGTATTATTGAAGAACCAATCTTCGTGACCTGGTATTATATTATTTAATATATCCGACTTTAGTCTATCGAATTTTATTTGTAAATTTCGATTCATGTTCTTAAGGTTATCGTCTAAGGATATACATTGTGATTGTAGGAAACTTGTGTGTATGTGCGGTGGAGTGGTTCCCACAATAGTTATTTTTAGACTGTTTGATTGTTTCTCGATTTCATTAAGTTGGTGATGTGTAATACTAATTTCAATTTTTAGAATCTTTTGCATTATGTAGTCCTGTAATTTTCGTACTTTTGTGTTGATTTTGTTGTTATTCGAGTATAAATAATTTAACCCATTGCTTTTGTGTTGAATATGTTTCGGAAAAATCTTTTCCGCTTTTCCTCAATCGAAGAGTAAAGAAAAGAAAAATAATAATTTTTTGCCATTGCCTCCATAGTCATAATTAATCAGCATAGACACGGAAATTTTTATCTTTATAAAATAAATTTTTTAGTTTGTTATCTAAATACAATTTTAAATTTTTTTAACTTTATAATTTTTAATTTGTTATATTAATTTTTTAAAATATTTTGTTAATTAAGTGGAAGTATTCAAAGTAAAGTTAAAATTAAATAGTTTATATTAAAGTAATTATATTAAGGGTATCCAAATTACCAAAACAAAAAAGACTTTCGCCATTGGTAGAAATCCGGTTAGAAGAAGAAAAGAAAAAATGGAAAAACAACTCAAATAATTTCTTTTAAAAAAACCATTTATAAATTGTAAGACCTTTATAAAATTATTTTTAAAAAGTTTGGTATATCTATTTCATATATATTAATATTATAAATTTATTTTAGCTTTTGAAAAAGGTCAAAAAAGATGACCGAAATATTAAGAAAAACAATAAATGCCATCAGTAATTCAAATTCAACTGTTTCTTTAAAAATTATCCCCGTGAAATAAATCAAAAAAGAAGACGATAAAGTTTAAGTCTTCAAGTAAAACTCTTTATGATCGAGCTGAAATTCACAACTGATTGAATTGAAAACTAATACATGTCAGAATAACACCTTTTGACAGTCTACCATCGTCTTTGGAATATGAATGACAAAAAAAAAATTTGAATATGAAAAGTGTGCAAATAAACGGTACAAGATGGTGGGAAAAAAAAGATGTGTTACTATGGTAATGCAAAATTGCTGCATTTATTTCAAAATATTTGTATTAATTTTGCTGATCAAATGATGATAACACAAATGCAAACTCAGTCAAAGTAAAGAACTCTGTAGCGTTGATATTTCAAAATAGGTTTCATGTTTCTGCTCATCACATGGAGAAAGCTTAGCTTTTTGCTTACAGATAGGATAAAAACACAACTTCAAACTGTCAAACGCTGGTTTAAACTAAATTTGTTTTAGAAAAAAAACATTTCAAGTGTCAAAATCAAACAGATCTCATAGTATTCATCATTTTTATTAACAGTCTATCTTTCTACGTTTATATAATTCACTTTGCAAAAATTAAAAAAAATCAAACAAAATCTATCAAAAATTCCAATTACACACAACAGGGAGTACTTGCTTGTAAATAAAACACCCATCATTCAATCATTATGATAAAACGGATATCTACAAAAAAAAATTTAAATTAATTTTAAATAAATAAATTATTTTTGTTTGCATTTTTTTTTCAAATACAAATACCGATTTGGTATGCTGTATGATCATATGAGATATGGATTGACTTATTAAAATACGTAGTTTTGAGTCTGTTTTTGGGATTTTTTGTTAGGTAAGTCTCGTGTGAGTTGGCAGATTCAGAAATTGTAATTAGTTTACAAATTTTGAACTTTTTTTGTCTCCTTGAATAAAATCCAGCTTTTCTTATGGATTTGGACCACCTGAACACGAATATCATATTCATTTTTTTTGGTTAGCTCTTGTTTTTGAGATATTCACGAAAAACCAATTTTTACGGTGATCAAAAATGTTGTTTCGTTTTTCGGGTCTCATATTTTACAAAACCAACAAATTAAATATATTAACGAAACAAATGCATAGCAAATATGCTAGCAAACATTTTGAGCTATATTTTGTAAAAATCCATTAAGGATTCTAGAAGTTACAGTCAAAAAAAGTTGCAAAAATACGAAAAATTCACGTTTTTCTAAAAATTTTCCATTTTCAACACCATAAATTTTGAACAAATGAAGACATTACTTTCTCTTAATTTCCTGGAGCTTATAGTAGCCTCAATTTCATTTCTTTTAAGCTGAAAGATACGAATATTGGTGCAGTGTGCTTGAATAACTTGAAGTTTTTCCAAAGAAAGTCAAAACTCAAAATTTGGAAAAAAAATTTAACAATAAGAATAATTTAAATTCTGCAACATAATTGATTTATATATAAGTTGTTTTCGTGGTATATCTAGCTCCTCCCACCTCGGACTTATTTTAGGAGTTAGAAAATATCAGTTAGTTGATTATGAAATGTCTTTTTTTGACAAAAGTTTTGTTTTATTTGTATATGATTTTTCTCGAAATTGAGATTTTTTTCGTGAAGTTTTTTGACATGTACTAGCTCCACCCACCTCGGACTTATTTTAGGAGTTGGAAAATATCAGTTAGTTGATTATGAAATGTCCTTTTTTGACAAAAGTTGTATTTTATTTGTATATGATTTTTCTCGAAATTGAGATTTTTTTGTGAAGTTTTTTGACATGATCTAGCTCCTCCCATCTCGGATTTATTTTAGGAGTTGGAAAATATCAGTTAGTAATGAAGATGGGTAGTTCTTATAAATGGGGTGATTCTTTTAGCAGATGTATTATGTAACTTCCACAAATAAAACAAAATGAATTTAGGCTATTTTAACACTGGAAACTTCTTTACGACGCCATTTAAATAAACTTGACTTTACACTTATGTTGACAATTTATTTATTAACTTATGTTAACAATTTATGTTGCTTTACAAGGCAGCTATCACTATTGATTTATTGATTTTTAAAAACAATACACTATTTAAAATTTATATTTGTAAAATATTTTTTCTTTTTTAATTAATATTTTACTTGAATGTTTGGAATTAAATTTATCCTCAGAGAGATTATATTTGCAACTAATCATATGACAATTATCTACTTAAAAAGAAACCTAATTAAACTAATTAAACAAAAGTTGGGAAAACCGAAAAACTATTAAAAAGGAGAAGTAATTGCTTTCTTAAATTAAACTTAAAATGATCATAATCGTATAGAGTAACACAAAGTGGGCGGTGATAGAAAAAAATTAACATTATCTAAAAACAAAAAAAAGAGAAAAAAGAGAAGAAACAAACCTTACAGGTATTAATAGACATAAATAGGGGCTTAACTTTATGGTGCTTGAACTAACTTTAATAGTTCTGATGTTATGATGTTTTGCCTCTCCTCACAATTCATTATCTGTTGTTTATATTTTTCTATATACGTCTCATATCGATCCAATTCCCAACTTCGAAAACAAAAATGGAAATTATACTTTACTATTTTAAAATAATTCTTTACAGTTGTTTGAGAACGACTGAACTTTTAAAATTATTATTTATGGCACGATAAATTAAGTCAAAAATTATTTGTTCCAAATTTTGAGTTTTGACTTTCTTTAGAAAAACTTGAATAACTTGGTGCAAACTGCACCAATATTCGTGTCTTTTAGCGGTCTTTAAAAGAAAGAAAATTGTGTCTTTAAAAGAAAGAAAATTGAAATTACTATAGGCTCCATGAAATTAAAAACAATTAGTGTCCTCATTTGTTTAAAATTTATGGCGTTGAAAACGGAAAAATTTAAAAAAAACGTGAATTTTTCGTATTTTTTCAGCTTTTTTCAACTGTAACTTCCAGAATCCTTAATGGATTTTTACAAAATATAGCTCAAAATGTTTGTTAGCATATTTACTATGCACTTGTTTCATTAATTTTTTTAATTTTTTTGTTTTGTAAAATATGAGACTCAAAAGCCGAAACAACATTTTTGATCACTAAAAAATTTGGTTTTTCGTAAATATCTCAAAAACAAGAGCTAACCAAAAAAAATTAATATGATATTCGTATTTAGGAGGTCCAAATCTATAAGAAAATTTGGGTTTTATTTCGGGAGATTTTTCTTGTAAACTACCCAGCTAGCACAAATTTGTAGCAATAGAGCTAATGTTACAAATAAAAGAGTCGCAAGATTAGATATGTAACGCAACTGTAGCTCCATTGCGACAGAAAAAGCAGAATTTAAGGTATATTTTGATACAAATTTGGTCGCAATTAGATGACAAATGTGTTATAGCAATGTCTAAAATGTGCTGTTGTAACAAACTGAAGTTGCACGCAACAAGATGAAACAACGAATATTTTGGTTCATTTCAGTTGTATATTGTAATGTTTTAAAAATGTTTTAATAAGTATTCCTTTACATAATTTTTATTGAAATAATTTGTAAGATTTTTTTTTTTTTTTTTTTAACGGCGTTCATGCTCCATGTAGGAGCGTTGCCAGGCTAATCAGCTTCGAATATTCACCACGGTCATTCGCAACAGCGACATAATTACCATGGCAGCCGATTTTTTTAAGGTCGATTATTACGTCAGTCTCCCATTGTAGTCGTGGTCTACCTCGCGGTCGCCCACTCCCTGGGGTACTAACGTACATTTTTCTAATCATTCCAGACTGTGAATCGGCTCGTAGAACATGCCCAAACCAAGCAATCCTATTAGAACGGATACAACCTATTATATCAGGACCCTCAAGAAGGTCTCTGATCTCAAAGTTATATCGGGTTCTATACTCTCCATCGTCTGTCTTAAGTGGACCAAAAATGTAGCGTAGGATCTTACGCTCAAATACAGATAAATGCGATTCGTCATTTTGTGTAAGGGTCCACGTTTGTGACCCATACATCACAGCCGGTCTAATCAATGTCTTGTATAACTTGAGCTTGGTGTTAGTTGATACATACGGAGATCCAAGGAGAGGTTTGATTGAGTAGAAAGTTCGATTACCTGCAGCGATTCGAGCTTTTATATCTGTAAGTATGCTGTTGTTTGAGTCAAGCATTGATCCCAAATATTTAAAAGATTCAACTCCCTCAATTCGTTCATCGCCGCACATCAAATCTTTCTTCTCAGACTCTCTTGAAACATTCATATGTTTGGTTTTATTGTAGTTAATTTGAAGACCAATTTTTCTAGCTCCACTCTCAAGCGACTTAAAAGTCTCACTCATAACAGCTTCACTTCGGCCGAGGATGACAACATCATCAGCGTATGCAATCATCTGTACGGAGTTTATTGACAAGATATTGTTGTTAGTCGGTAGTTTCTTTTGACGGCACACATATTCCAAGGCTAAATTAAAAAGTATTGGAGAGATAGCATCACCTTGTCTTAGCCCGGAGTCGACTTTAAAAAACCTTGATATTTCGTTCTCTACTCGTACACAGCATTGAGAGTTCTGTACTGTCATTTTGCATAGTGATACCAGTTTACCAGGAATTCCCATTGACACCAGAGCAGACCATAGAGTCTCTCGTTCGAGAGAGTCGTATGCCTGCCTGAAATCAATGAAGAGTTGGTGCACTGGTATGTTGAACTCTCGGCACTTTTCCAAAATCATCCTTATCGAGAAAAGTGCATCGGTGGTACCTCGGCCCCGCCGGAAACCACACTGATATTCTCCAAACAGTTGTTTAGCAAAAGGATTGATTTTGGATAGCAAAATGTAAGAAAATATCTTATATGCTGTGCAGAGTAGAGCGATTCCTCTGTAGTTTGCACATTGTAGGCGATTACTTTTTTTATGGATTGGTATCAGCATAGCTGTGTTCCAGTCCTGTGGCATGGCTTCAGTCCTCCATATCATTTGAACAAGTTCAAACAATCTTGAGGATAGAGTTTCACCACCATGTACAATCATTTCGGATGTTATATTGTCGATACCAGGTGCTTTATTGCATTTTAATTGTGACAGCGCCGCATCGAATTCCTCTTTGGTGGGTTCGTCTACATGTACCTTTGATGCACGAATAAGCTTTGCTCGTCGCCCGACTTGTTTCTGGTCACTTAAGTTGAGAAGATTCTCAAAATAAGCGGCCCAAGTATCTAAAATATTTTTAAGGTCTACTCGTAGCTCCCCATCTTCGTTTTGAATAGCAGTCGATCTAGTTTGAGGGCCCTTCTTTAAGGTTTTAACCTATTGAAAGAAGTTACGCGATTGATGTTCCTTATTGAAGCTTTCAATCTCCTCACACTTTCTCTTCCACCATTCTCTCTTCGTTCGTCTACATAACTTTGTAACGGCTTGTCTTGCCAGTTTATAGTTCTCCTTCGTGGACCTGGTGTTGCGTCCTTGCAGACATTTCAGATAGCAATCTCTTTTGTATTGAATAGCATCAAGGCATGCTTGATCCATCCATGGCTTCTGGGAGTGGTTCTCTGGTCGTCCAAGTATTCCCTCAGCAGCGCTTAAAACAGCATATTTGAGCAAATACCATGACTTATCGACGTCTCCATTAATGGTTTCTGATTTCTCCAATGTTTCGGCAATATGGTTTTGATATTTCTCTTCTGTTTCTGCATTCTTTAGTGATGAGATGTTAAATCGTTTCCGTTGATTGAATTTCGGAATGATTGGGTTTGGGAAGTGGAACCTTATTTTAGCACATACAAGAAAGTGGTCACTTCCAATGTATGCACCTCTAAAGGATCGCACATCCAGAACACTCGAAAAGAAACGTGCTGTAACTAGCACGTAATCAATTTGATTTCGAGTGTTTCCATTCGGTGAGACCCATGTCTGCTTATGAATCGATCGATCGAATTCAAATGCAGACTGTTGGAGCCCACCACATTTCCATAAGAGATATCTCTTCCAACCTGCCCATTAAAGTCACCAAGAACCATAGTGAAGTCGCGTGTTGGTGTTTGTTTCATAACCTCTTCCAGTGCTATGTAGAAATTATCCTTCTCGTCGACGGTCTTAGCTTCAGTAGGTGCATGCACGGCAATAAGAGAGATATTGTTATATGTACCACGTACACGTAGGTAGCAAATCCTCTCACTGACCGGGATGAATTTCATCACGGCTTCTTGTATGCGTGCACCAACAAGAAAGCCAGTTCCAAATTCTCTTCGAGAAGGATGACCACTACAGTATAGAGAGTGACTATCCAAATCTTGTTTTCCGATTATTGGCTGTCTAATTTCTTGCAGAGCTATGATTTCCATCCCATACCTATCAGCCTCTGTTTCTAGACTAATAAGAGCATCAGGAGCGCTCAGGCTGCGCACGTTCCACGTTCCAATTCGATAGTCTGGTCCTTTTTCACGTCCAGGTAAAATTCTGTTTTTGTCCGGGTCTGTTTTTCTTTTCTGATTTCCAAATTTAACAAATAATTTTTTTTCCGGGGTTAGGGTGTTAACCTTAGGCCCAACCCAAATTGTCGTGAATGGGTCCGTTCTGCATCTTAAGGTCACCAGAAACAACCTTTTGACACGTTTATATAGCGAGCCGCTTGATCCAAGACAGACGCCCGCTTCAAGCCGCCCCTAACATGGAGAACAGACGCTTGAGTCGCATTGGTTTTAAGGCGCCATGATGTACCATGATTGACTAAGCAGTTTTTACCCTGCTTGTCTCCGGTACACCAACCTAATTCTGTCAGCATTAACCAGGCAGCACGGCGTGGACGTCGAATTTCGGATTTCGCTACCCAATTTGTAAGATTTATAAGTTATAAAAGCCAGACATTACTCAATAAGTACTTTGAAAAAGAAAAATTTCATGATTATTAGACCAAAATTTTATAACGGATGCCATTTGGTCGATGAATGTGGTTGTTTTACCTCTGGAAAAATTTACGCGCCACCCAAAAATGGAAAATTCGGAAAATAATTGGAAAATTGGAAAATTTTCGAATTTTTATTACAACCATAAAATCCACAAATATATATCTAAATATATTTTGTAACGCTCCTAGTGTCATATTGAACCGTAAATTCTTAGAGGAAATAAATAATACTATAGAAAATCGCATTAGACTTTTCTCAAATAAAAGCGCATGGTGTAGGAAATACATAGAACGACGAAAAATATGGCGAACATACAGCTTCAAGACAGATTGCTTCCAAAGTTTTTGAAACTAAATAAAAACCTCATTGGAGCGTCCTTGTTACTAATTGGCTATCAAAATTATTGTACTCGATCCGTTTTCTTTTTCTATCATTGCAACTGTACAACAACGTCATTGTAGCGTCCTTGTTTTTTCTGTCATTGAAACTAAATAAAAACCTCGCTGCAACATCGTTGTAACAGTAATTTGAGGAAAATATGTTAGTCACATCAAGGTTGCTAGCTCGTTACTGGATTTGTGACAACTACAATAAAATAACACTTTTAAGATGCGCTACAAAAATAAAAGTTTTAAAAATGTTAATTTAACTTAAACATAACTTCTGCCTTTGTAACTTTTATGAAACATTTTAACAACAAGTGTATTTTTCTGTAACAAAATAAAAATAGTATTGTAACTGAGCCGAATGATTTGTTGCCAATCGCTAAGTCGAAACTGTAATATAACCCATATGTGACTAAATTTATTTCAGAAAACTGAATTGCAACCAAATTGTAACTTATTTATGTTACAAATCGAAATCTGTGCTAGCTGGGTAGTGTAATCAGACTCATCGAAAGTCCTAGAAACACAGCCAACGTAAAAACTTTTACAAATTATGTTAAGAAAGTCGAAATGGTGAGATCATTTACAACTGAAATATTAATTTCATTATGTGGGTGGCTTGCTAGAAAAATTGGTTTTTGGTATCTTGAGAAGGTCGGTTATTTATCCAAACAATTATACATTCATTTAATTTATCTTATCGTTTAAGAATTAGTTGCGATAAGATAACAGTAGATATTATTCTTTGCCCCAGAATCAGCAACTTTTCGCATTTTTTGCTTCTGAGATCTTGATATGGTAGCGATAACAGAGAAAAATATCTACGGGAATTGTTTGACACTATATTATTATTTTTTTATTAAAGTAATCTTATTTGGTGCGTTCAAATCTGTTTTTAAGGCTTTATTACTTGTGTATCGTTAGATTTATGTTAGTTTTGCATCTTTTATGTAATGCTTTGTAAATTCCATAGTCTCTGTAATGTCTTGCGTATATATTCCCTTTATAATTTTATGTAATAGTTCTTTTTATTAATTATATAATTGGCGTTGAGGTGTAGTGATAGAATTTAAACTTTAAGAATTTAGGCAATCACCACTTCTTACTAGCTACCAAAAAGTAAACCAATATGAATTAAGGTAAACAAAAAATATTGAATAAATGCAATAATTTTTTAAATCACTAGAAATAATTATTCAAAGCGCCCGTTTGTTTTTTGTGTTTTTTTCTTCACTATATTCACAAAAAAAATTTCGCACATAACTTTATATGTAAATAAGATCAAATTCATCAATTAAATATTACCATAATCATACTATCTTAAAAAGTTAAGTGAAACCAGCCATTTTATTAATGTGAAAATGCTTTTTATTCTTTCATTCTTTTGTGTGTTAGTATTATCATTAATAACTTTCGTTTTGCTTAAATTTATACTATTCGTAAGACATGAGTCGAAAATATGTGTATGTATGCGATAAGATGTTTTATAATTTGACATAGTATGGTGTACATCAGGGGTGCCCAACCTTTTCGACCCAAAGAGCTACATTTTTTTTCTAAACGTTTGGCGATCGACCAAACGATAATAATTGACGTGCTAGTAAAATACAATAATAAAAAAATAGTTTTCATTTTCAAAAAAAGAAATTTCTTTATTTAATGAGATGGTTGACATTGAATATCATCAGCTATTTTTGAGTATTCGGCTTCATAATAACTTACAGCTAAACGTAAACAATCATCAAGATGATTTCAGTCATACGTGTACGGTATTTAGATTTTACGTAATTCATATGAGAAAATGACGTTTCACATAAATATGTGGATCCAAAACATGAAAGCATTCTAAGATAGACATCTTTTAAAAGTGGATATTTTTCAATAGAAACAAAGTTCCATATATCAATTTGATCACGCGATCTCAAGCTTATTTGTAATTCAATTAATTTACTTTGTAATTCAATTAATTGCATTTCTAAGCTACCTACATCCATACTAAATGTTTTCTCGAAAAGTGCAACCATATTTTCTATATTTATTTTCAAAAATGGTGAATTTAAAAATGAAGTAATTGGACGAAGTACTTCAAAGTCAGGGGCGTCAATTGGATAGGGCTGGGGGGGGGCATTGGCCCCCCCCAAGGATCTGATACTATCAATACATGGATTCAATAAAACCATCCAATCGTGATAGAATTATACACTATAAAAATTTCAATGCACTGTTATTTTGTAAATTCGTCTAATTTTTAGAAGATTTGCTTAACTAATGCCGCATTTACAGCGACATAGCAAATTAGTAGATAGTATATTAATTTTTGGGAAAAGGAGACGGTGTAGAAATCAAAGATTTTTATTTACAATGGTGTTCATAGTGTGAAGTATTAAATTTTAAAAAAATTGATTTTTAGTAAGGCTAGATATCAAATTAGTTGCAAGCGTTCAAAATAAAAAGTGTTTACAGCACAGATTTAAATTACATCTACTAATTTGCTATACCGCTGTAAATGCGGTATAATATACCAATTTTATCGCATACTATTAATTGAAATATATCTGATAATATAATTATTACGTTACATATTACTAAAGTACAGTTCACCGCTATATTCAAACCGTTATCGTTCTTTGTATCAAGGACTAGAGCACCACCGATACGAAAGGCGGTCGTATTGCTTCTAATCTTCTGATGAAATCAGTTTTATAAACAAAACACGATCGTTCTTCCAAAACAGCCGTGGGTGCGTATTTTGACAGAATTCTATCGTACTATAAGGTGCGCGGCATTGCCGCTTTTAGAAGAACGATTGTGTTTTGTTTATAAGATATTCGTGTCTGAGCCAGAGGAAACAAAATATTTCATTAGTATAGGGTTCCTCGAGAGTTCATAGTGCAGTATTTAACATTCAAATTTCAATTGTTATTGACCATTGGTAATTTATATAAACTTAAAAGTTAGTACATGCAGGCGAACACAACCTAATTATACCCCACTTATTTGGAGAACCCTAACTGTTTGGCCTTGTTTTTTATCTATATCATATTGTACAAACTTTACAAGACTGTTTTAAAAACAATAAATTAAAAATAATTCTAAAATGTAAAATCCTATAACATATCAAAAGTTTTCTTGATAGTTGTGCTAATTTTTATAAAATGATTGAAAATAATTGCGGGAGTAATTTAAATTTATTGGGTTATTTCCAGTGATTTTATAAAAGTAAATGTTTTATAATGGACAAGCATTATTTTCTAACGACACGAACAAATATTTAAGTTATGTAAATATTTTCAAAGTATGTTATGAAAACTTGCTGACAAATTCTTTTCGCTATATGGACTATAATTTTTAATTCATATTATAGCAAAAATTATATGTTTGGTTGGTTATAATAAAATCCAAAAAGTATCCTAAACGTCAATCTTTGTTCATTTTTTTTATACAGTCACAGGGAGGGAGAAACTGTTATTTTTTGTGGTAGGTTTTTCTTATAGATTTAAAAGAAGCTCACAATAATTGTACAATTTTGAATCAAATGAAAAATTTACGCAAGTTTATGTGTAGCAAACTGACCAGACGTCCCACGCTCGTGGAAATATCCCACATTTCATTGCGTTGTCCCACGGAGAAATTTGTCCCACGAAGCGTCCCATGAAACAAATATTTCCACCACATTTGCCCGCATTATCGAAATAATTAAAAAACCTTATATCTACTTACGTACAGTTTGCGCAATATCTTAGTCAATGCACTGGCTTCACAGTTTTTTCTTGCAGTTTGTATAATGTTATGTATATGTTGATTTAACCATATTCAGAGAACAAACCAGTGTAATATTTTTTTTACTAAAATAGTGCTTTAACTATAATTTTCTTAGAAATACTAAACTCAGTTTTTTTCACTTCAATAATTTACATTTTTTTTTGCAAATATCTTTTGATGTCTAACAGATCTACCTCAGCGAAAAGGTTTCTTTGTTTATAGAAACATCTCGCCGGTGTATAAGTATATTACTCGAGCACTCATTTCAATCCTTTGAAATAATATTCAAAAATTAAAATGTTCATAATTTGAATATCGTTCTTACTCGTAAGAGTAAAATTTTTGCTTTTTCGATTTTACTCCTTTGGAGCAGATTACATTTTCTTGTTCTTTCATTCGATTTGCAAAAGAAGAAAACTAGTCACTCTACGTCATCCTTTATATTCATTTTTCTAACAATACATGAATAATTGAACGAATCATTTGAAGCATTTTACGTTGGAAAGCATCAAATTTGAAGCAAAAATAAAAGTTTTGAGTATTTGAAAGAAAATATTTATTTCAATTTAGTAGCAAGAATGATATTTTATTATTTTCACTCCTGTATGTGGGAGTGTTATATTTTTTTTAAGCTATGCACTGAAAGGACAAAGTAAAAGAGTGATATAAGTGGCGTTTCAAACTCTGTTTAAAACACACTTTAACTAGGTAGCTCAAAAGTAAATTATTATTTTCTAATATATAATTTTTTTTCTCAATAAAGAACAAACAAAGCAAACAGCATAAAAACTTGATAAATGGTTTAGATTTGCAAAAGATAGAACGAGGGGTATACTGTATACCTCTTACAGAATACACAAAAGATATTAATTATTTAGTGTTTAAGATATAAAGATATAAGGATATTAATTATTTAAATTGTTTCAATTGTTTTGCAGTCTTTACTTGTGTAACAAAAGTTTTAAGCTACTATACAAGGTAAATTTATACTAATTTTTAAAATTATATTTAAAAAGTTCTCCTGCAAATCAAGACGGATAGAAAACGTTTACGTAAATTCTTATACGATATTGAATTGGACTATCCTTTTATAAAAAAATCAAAATATAACGACGCAAAAGTTTAGTGTATTACCAGTCGGAGTGAATTTGCAAATTAACAGTGGACATTATGATATTAAAAGACATATAGATACAGATAAACATAAAAAAGCGTTGCTATAAGCCGCCAGCTCCAGTAGCTTGAACAAGTTTTGTTGTCATTTTGTTTTCTTGTTGTTATTTAACATTGACAAAAAGTTAGTTGCAATTTGCGCTGATAACACGAACACCAATTTTAGTGGTGTCACGTCAAGGGGTGAAAATTTAAAAACAAGCTAAACTCGAATTTGAACCAGATTGTATTGGGTATTGGATTCGCAGCCCATATTCTAAATAATGCAATAAGAAATGCTGCTGATTTAAATGGCAGGGTTAAAAAAATTTGGATATTTTACTGTCTTTACTGGAGGGAGACGTTGAAGGAGTTCTATAGTTCTATAGTAATGTCGAACATAACAAACTTATTGGATACAGTGAAACTCGCTGGCTGGCGGTAATGCCAGCACTAGAAAGAAATTTGAAAATGTACGAACCACTGCAAGCACATTTCCTAACGGTTGAAAAATGTCCAATTAAAATAAAAGAATTTTTTGAAGAATAAAATAGTAGAGGAAAGCATTAAATAGTAAATTTATGCACAATCTAGTTAGCACGTATTCACCGTCCCTTTTTCTCGCAATAGAAATTCTATTTAGTTAGTATTTGGAAGAACGTTTGCATTTTGTCCCGCATTTAAACGATTTGGCTCTGGTCAGTTTAGGGTAGACATAACTCTTTCTCTCTCAGACAAATAAAGAAAAACAAACAAACAAACGATTCGACATAAGAGGAGTCACGTAGGGATTGCAATCCCGTGGTGTTTTATGGATCCTGGGACTATGTGACTTATAAATTTTAAATCCCGGGATGCCCGGGATCTAAAAAATCGTATAGAAAAACCATCCTTTTTTTCTATGCTGCACGATCTGCTGTCGTTTACAAATTTACTCTCTGTACAGTTACAAAGCAAAGATATAATAATTTCTAGCACAAGCGCTTTAATTAAAACTACTTTCTTGATGCTTAAACAATGCAGAGATGATACTAAATTTAAAATTATTTTTAACAAATGAAGGGATTTTCGATGAAACAACACCAGAAGACTAGCAGAGTAACCAATGTTGCTCAAAAGCATTTTATTTTTATTTCTAAGTCGATGCATTTAAATGCTTTTAAATATATCTGTGTATAAAACGTGTATGTTATGTTTTACGAAAAAAATCTTTTTATGTCATTTAAATTCTCGCCCCCCCCCCAAGATTTTGGTGAAATGACGCCACTGTTCAAAGTCTACAAATCTTTGTTTAAATTGCAGGAAAATGCTTTCCAAAATATTACTGAATTGTTGGTAATCACAAATTTCTATATTTGATTTCATTTCCTCTGCTAAATTCGAAAAATGCTTCAGATTTTTCTTATTAATTTGAGATATCCACAACTCCAGTTTAGTATTAAATGTATCAATACATGAAATCATTTCGGTTATAATTTTGTTTTTTCCTTGCAAATCCAAATTTAGTTCATTCAATTTTGTTGTCAGATCCGTTAAAAATGCCAATTTTTGCAGCCAAATCTTGTCGTAAAGTACAACAGCATAGGGATCGTTTTTTTCGTCTAGAAATTCTTTTATATGTGGCAACAGCTTACGAAATCTTTCCAAAACTTTGCCTTTGCTCAACCATCTTACTGAGTTATGGAGAAGTAGATCACAGTACTCTGCATCAACGTATTCTAAAAGGGATTGAAATAGCCTCCTTTGTAAAGCTTTCGCCCGAATCGAATTAATTATTTTTATTACTGCTTTCATAACATCATAAAAATTCAACATTTTACTACATAACGATTGTTGATGAATTATACAGTGATATGTTATGAAATTAGGAAAATCAATATCTCTCTTACAATATGCCTAAAATCCATTTTCAAAACCAGTCATAGAAGGAGCACCATCCGTAGTAATGGAAACGAGCTTCTTAAGGGGAAGCTGTTCAGATAATGCGAAAGATTTAAAAATATTGTAAACGTCTTCTCCTCTGGTTCGTTGTTTCAATGACAGAATTTTAACAAATTCCTCCTTTGAAGTTGAATCAGGAAATACTAAGCGTACAAATACGCTAAGCTGAGATATATCACAATTGTCAGTAGATCCATCAAATTGAAGTGAAAACCAGGCACAATTTTCAAAATTTTTTTGAAGCTGTGATCGCAAGTCAATTGCCAAGGTTTCAACTCGTCTTATTACAGTTTGTCTGGAAAGCTGCGTGCCATCGATTGTATTAACAATCTCAGTTTTATTTTTAAAATTTTGAAACAAGCTGTCTACTGCTACTAAAAAGGCTTCTTTAAATATTCACCGTCTGTAAAAGACTTTTTGTGCTGAATAAATATTCGACAAACACGTAGCGATGCAATCGTTGCCATTGTTGATTTACTACAACTTTTTTTTAAATCTTTGTAATTCCAATTTTTTTTCCATACTTTTTGGAGGGTATTTTTGGTTGAAGTTTGCGTGTAGAGTAGTAAAATGCCTGTTAAGATTACCTCTCTTCGGTAGTGCAACTGTATTACATATCAAACAAGTGCATTTATCTTTGTACATAATAAATAGAAATTCTTCTTCCCAATCATCGTTGAAATGGTATGTTTTAGATTTTTTATTAGAACTTATAACTCCGAGTTTTTGTAACAAATATTTTTCACAAAAGAAGAAATCCCCAGCTAGAAATTATTAACATAGATGTGGATAATATTTTTAAACACACAAATAACTGTTAATCAAATTTTATCAAAAGATTTCACTTTTTGAATCAATACATGCAAATAAATTGTATTAGTTTTTCTAAATTCTAATAAATTAGTAAAAGAGTAAAATAAAATTAAAATAAAGCTGCGTTTTGGTAGGCAAATTTTTTCTGTCGTCAGTCAAATGTTTATATTTAAATCTTATTCCAATCTAATAAGACCTTTTCTTCTGTGTTTTTAATTTGATTATTAAAACTTTTTGTGCAATGGATGATGATTTAAAAATATTCCTATTTTTGGAATTTGCAGATATATGGGCGGAGAAGAAAAATGCTTTTTGATACATTGTCTTGAAAGGAAAAATCCATCAAACGTTCAATTTTAGTCTTGTATGTTTCTGGTACTAATTTCTTAGAATTTAGAAAAACTAATACGATTTATTTTCATGTATTGATTGAATAAGTGAAATTTTCTTATAAAATTTGATTATTAGTGATAATTTTCGAACTAAAATAAATATTTTTATAGAAATCTTGTATATATAAAAATATTTATATGGAAAAAAGAAATTTGTCTAGATCGACTTGAAATTTCTTCGAGATCGACCAGTCGATCGCGATCGACGGGTTGGGCACACCTGGTTAACATCATGTGCATAAATGTGATATGCACAATTTTTTGCAAGGAGAGAAACAAATTTGGAGGAATTATATTAATATTTGAAAGTTGCCACTAGATTTCACATAATTTTCGTTTTTGGACAGAAGCACAACTGAAAATCTAAATTAAACTGATTGGTGCGTTCTTTTGACTCAATATTAAGCCACCTTAAAAGTAATGGATGATTAATCCACCATAAATTTAACCAAAAAATATATATACATTTCATACAATGAAGGTAAAAACATGTAACTTAAACATGATCATCAATCATTGTGGCGATTAATTATTTTGTCTGCGACAATTTTTATAAATTAAATATTTTTTTCATTTTTGAATAGATTATAAATAGATACAGATTTGAAAAATGAAAACACGAAAACTAAAGCTTAAAAAAAATTAAATAAATTATTTTTTTCTTTTAAGATATTTAATCGATTTATTGAGAACATTGAATATTGTATGTATATAAATTGATGAAGGAGAGACAATTGATGTGAGAAGGTAAGACGAAAATACGATTAATATTTTTTTATTGTTTTATGGGGGACACTTGGGTGTGGTAATAGATGTTGGTGATTTTCTATTTAATTATAGAATATATTTAATAACTATGTCATTCGTTTCGAGAGCGAATAAGAAAAATATTTAGATTTATATAATCACGAATAACAACTATTATAGATTTTATCAAAAACACGTGAACGACGGTTTCTATTTCAACATTAATTTATTTGTCTTACTTCAATTCTATGCAAATTCAATTGATTTTCTTTCGTAATAGCCATCCATACATAAATCATTTTATGTTTGTGATCCAATTTTTTTATATGACTCATAAAACATACTACAAACATTTTAAGATTTTGTTATTCAAATTTATCTAAATTTTCATTTTAAGTGCCGTTCAGATGCTCTCCAGATCCATGCAAACTGAAGGTGATCCTTTGTGTTTGTTGACTTGTAATTTTTCATCATCGTTGAAGTAACGATGAAATTTAAGAAACAACATAGCACTAATTCCATAATCATAAGCATGATTAACATTATTTACCGATCAATTATAAAAGCATCATGTTAACATAACAGACAATCAGACACATAAGTGAAAAAACATCGTGTGACTAACCTCAAAAATTACATAACAAACAAGTTCCACTGGTTACAAGTTGATTTAATTAAAGTAATTTTACTTTGCTCTACAAAACTTCATTTTCATAATAACTAAATCAATTTTCCATGTTTTTATTTAGTTTTGAATTGAAGATGTAGAAAATAGCAAAAAAAAAAATTAATAAAAATTGCGCGCGGAATTAAATTCACAAATGACGGACATATAAAGTTTATATTTTTTTATGAAGTGAAACTTATTTCGGTAAATAATAGTTTGTATGTGATCATATTTTTATAAAGATGAATTTGTATTTATTGAGATTCAGAGTAACATTTAATTTAATTAATATAATTTAGTTAAACACAAAATATCTCAAAGCTTCATTTCTGCAGCAATCGTCTTAGATAATTCCGATATGAAAATAAAAAAGAGATTAATATGTAAAACGTGGTGGCTTAAGGCGTCAATATTGAAAAAAATTAAACCGTTGCTGGTAGTAAAAAGATATTGCAAAATCATGATCTTAAGACGAAAAAAAGTCGTAACTAAACGTTATCTATTTATAATAAACATGTGTCAAGAATATTTACTATATTATGAACAAATTAGTTGGTCAAATGGCAAAACAGGACCATCATCTCTTCTTTTTTTGTCGAGTCTATCCACAAAACAATGTCAATCCAAATGTTTTAAATATTGGTAGTTATTGTTTGCAACATCGTATAGTTTTTAAGTATTGGACAAGGTCGCCATGTAATGGATTTGTAGTTGAATCATGAATATCGATTTCGATAGAAATCAGCTTGTTGTAATAAAATCTATATTTTGTGCAGTGTTTAAACAATATTATTATGTCAAAAATAATCCTTAGATGCTTCATACGTTTAAAGTTATGTTTTTATTAGTAACTTTTATCATTGACGAAGACTAATGGTCAAATATAGCAAACGGCGTTCATGCTACCTTGTGTAAAATCATCCTGTTTTTGTTTGCCATGTTTTCCCCGTTATACCGAAGTGGCTTGTGACCTTGACAATGCGGATTTTAAACTCATTAACCATCTCTTTAAGTAATATCTGATAAATCTGGAATACTTTTGACCAATTCAAGAAGCTTGTTTGCAGTGTGACAGTTCGTAAAAAGAAAGAGAGATCAAAATTTAATTCTATGAAGAATGCTAAACAGCCAACGTTCCCATTCATTTTCATCCCTTCCATAAAAAAGTTGATATTTTCTGTATGTTTATCTAACAATTAAACAAATTTATCAAAACAAACAATTAACCAAACAAAAAAAAATTATTTTTAGTTCCCCGTATATAAACATAAATAAATAAAACATTTATAAGACATATTTTAAACAATTATGTTTGTGCAAGCAAGTGGGTTGAGAAGTTTTTGAAAATGTTTATATACATTTTTGAACTACGCTTTAGTTTATTCTTATATGTAGAGAAGCACATTACAGGACAAACCGAACAAGGAAGTCTGTCTGACTATATGCGTCCTGAGACATTAAAAAATCAATAAGAGCTCCGAGATAAAGATCCTCAGCTCTACCAACTGAGCTAACCAGGCTGGACAAAAAAATAGACATAAGGACCTAGGATCTAATCAAGGTGGGAAATCTAGTTTTAAACAATTTTTTTTTCTTGGCATTCATGCTCCATGTAGAAGCATTGCCAGGCTAATCAGCTTTGAATATTCACACGGTCATTCGCAACAGTGACATAATTAACATAGCAGCCAATTTTTTTAAGGTCATTTATTACGTCCGTCTCCCATTGTAGTCGCGGTCTATCTCGCAGTCGCCCACTCCCTTGGGTACTAAGGTACATTTTTCTAATCATTCCAGACTGTGAATCGGTTCACAAAATATGCCCAAACCAAGCAAGAATGTCCCTGATCTCAAAGTTATACCGGGCTCTGTACTCTGCATCGTCTGTCTTAAGTGGACAAAAAATTGAAGCGTAGGATCTTACGCCGAAATATAGATAAATGTAATTTTGTGTAAGGACATTTACATACATCACAACCAGTCTAATCAATGTCTTGTATAAGTTGACCTTGGTGTTAGTTGCTACATACGGTGATCCAAGGAGAGGTTTAATTGAGTAGCAAGTTCGATTACTTGCAGCGACTCGAGCTTTTATATCTGTAAGTGTACTGTTGTTTGAGTCAAGTAGAGATCCCAAATATTTAAAAGGTTCAACTCCCTTAATTCGTTCATCGCCGCACATCAAGTGTCTCTTCTCAGACTCTCTTGAAACATTCATATGTTTGGTTTTATTGTAGTTAATTTGCAGACCAATTTTCCTAGCACCGCTCTCAAGCGACTGGAAATTCTCACTCATAACAGCTCCACTTCAGCCGAGGATGACAACATCATCAGCGTAAGCAATCATCTGTACTGAGTTTATTGATAAGATTTTGTTATAAGTCAGTAGTTTCTTTCAACGGCACACATATTCCAAGGCTAAATTAAAAAGTATAGGAGAGATAGCATCACGTTGTCTTAAACCATAGTCGACTTTAAAAACTTTGATATTTCCTTCTCTACTCGAACATACCATTGAGAGTTCTGTACTGTCATTTTGCATAGTGATACTAGTTTACCAGGAATTCCCATTGACATCAGAGCAGACCATAGAGGATTTCTCTGGATTCTCTCTGGTTCGAGAGAGTTGTATGCCTGCCTAAAATCAATGAAGAGTTGTTGCACAGGTATGTTGAACTCTCGACACTTTTCCAAAATCATCTTTTTTGAGAAAAGTGCACTAGTAGTACCTCGGCCCAGCCGTAAGCCACACTGATATTCTCCAAACAGTTGTTCAGCAAAAGGATTGATTTTGGATAGAAAAATGTAGGAAAAGATCTTATATGCTGTGCAAAGGAGAGCGATTCCTCTGTTGTTTGCACTATGGCGTGGTTTCCGTCCTCCAGATCATTTGAACAAGTTCAAACAATCTTAAGGATAGAGTTTCGCCACCATATGTACAATCATTTCGGATGTTATATCGTCGATACCAGGTGCTTTATTGCGTTTTAATTGTGACAGTGCCGCTTTGAATTCCTCTTTGGTTGATTCGTCTAGATGTACCTTTGACGCACGAATAAGCTTTGCTCGTCGCCCGACTTGTTGCTGGTCACTTATGTTGAGAAGTATCTCAAAATAAGCGGCCCAAGTATCTTAAATATTTTTAAGTTCTACTTGTAGCTCCCCAAATCTTCATTTTGAATAGCAGTCGATCTAGTTTGAGGGCCCTTCTTTAAGGTTTTAACCTGTTGAAAGAAGTTACGCGATTGATGTTCCTTATTGAAGCTTTCAATCTCCTCACACTGTCCTTTGCACCATTCTCTCTTCGTTCGTCTACATAGCTTTGTAATGGTTTGTCTTGTCAGTTTATAGTTCTCCTTCGTGGACCTGGCGTTGCGTTCTTGTGGACACTTCAGATAGCAATCTCTTTTGTACTGAATAGCGTCAAGGCATGCTTGATCCATCCATGGCTTCTGGGAGTGGTTCTTTGGTCGTCCAAGTATCAAATACCAAGAGTTATTGACGTCTCCATAAATGGTTTCTGATTTATCCAATGTTTTGGCAATATGGATTTGATATCTCTCTTCTGTTTCAACATTCTTTAATGATGAGATGTTAAAACGTTTCCCTTGATTGAATTTTGGAATGCCTGGATTAGGGAAGTGCAACCTTATCGTTGCACATACAAGGAAGTGGTCACTTCCAATGTATGCACCTCTAGAGGATCGCACATCCAGAACGCTTGAAAAGAAACGTGTTGTTACTAGAACGTGATCAATTTGATGTCGAGTGTTTCCATTCGGTGAGACTCAAGTCTGCTTATGTATCAATCAGTGCGGAAAACAAGTAGTGGCAGCTCTCAAATTATTTGATAATGCAAACTCAGTCATTCTCTCACCATTATCATTCGATTTCAAATGCAGGCTGTGGGGGGCCCACCACCTTTCCATAAGAGATATCTCTTCCAACCTGCCCATTAAAGTCACCAAGAACCATAATGAAGTCACGTGTTGGTGTTTGTTTCATAACCTCTTCCAGTGCTATGTAGAAATTATCCTTCTCGTCGACGGTCTTAGCTTCAGTGGGGGCATGCACGCCAATAAGAGAAATATTGTTGTATGTACCGCATAAACGTAGGTAGCAGATCCTCTCACTGACCAGGATAAATTTCATCACGGCTTCTTGTATGCGTACACCAACAAGAAATCCAGTAACAAATTCTCTTCGAGAAGGATGGTCACTTCATTATAAAGAGTGACTATCCAAATCTTGTTTTCCGATTATCGGCTGTCTTATTTCTTGCAGAGCAATGATGCCCATCCTATACCTCTCGGCCTCTGTTTCTAGACTTATTAAAGCATCAGCAGCGCTCACGTTCCACGTTCCGATTTGGTAGTCCGGTCTTTTTTCACGTCCATGTAAAATTCTATTTTGAAGTCCGGGTCTGTTATTGTCTTTCTGATTTCAAAATTTAACAAAGTTTTTTCCGGAGTTAGGCTATTAACCTTAGGCGTAACCCAAATTGTCATAAATAGGTTCGTTCTGCATCTGCATGGGTTCTTAAGGTTAACAGAAACACCCTTTTTACACGTTTATATAGCAAACCGCTTGATCCAAGACAGACGCCCGCTCCAAGCCACCCCTGACATGAAGAAAAGAACAGACGCTTGAGTCGCGTTGTTTTTAAGCTGCCAATTTTCCGTGATGTAGCGTCATTGACTAAGCAGTTTTTACTCTGCTTGTCTCCAATACACCAACCTAATGCTGTCAGCATTACCCAGGCAGCACGGCGTGGACGTCGAATTTCGGATCTCGCTAGTTTTAATCAATAGGTTTACATAATTTTAGGAACTGTACTGACAAAAGATGGATGGATGGAAGAACGAACTTAAGTTGTCTGTGAGTCAAGGACTTATATATTCCTCCATCCACCCAATGAACAACAAAAACAAACAAAAAACATAATATCAAAACAACCTAAATCTAACAAACAAAGGAGGTTCTGGGACCTAACTTCAGTGAAGTTGATGGATAACTAGAAGACAGAGTGGTTTAGCTATGGCTCAGAAAGCAATGGCTAGCATTTTCCTGCTCACCATGTCAGAAGACAAACCAATGACACCACCGCAACACAATGTGTAGAGAACAAGAGGTTGATGGAGACTGGAGGTGTAGACAGAACGTCACTCACAGTGGGCCAAACGACAGCCAATCCTTTTCTCTGTTATCCTCCACGGGTCTCCGCTCTTCATACCCTCCACCGGGCTACGCTCTAACGAATAGAATTTTCGCAGACTATGGCAGGTAGAATACTTGAGCGTAACACCTGGTGGTCATAATCTTATTGAAAACCCGTGGTAGGTGGTAAACTAGCAGAGGACAATAAGGCAACGGCCCAGTCACTTCATCACTTATGACCCTTTTGCATCAGTTCACAATTTTCAACCTAATTTCAACTAGGGTACTCGAAATCGTAAACTTCAAAAGGAATACTTCTACAGGACTTTTGTTGCCTTTGAGTTCTAAATAAAAACCAAGGATCTTGCCTTTCGTCCACGGGACAAAACTGAACAAAAATACTCAAAATACAAATGTTACCTGCACGTCAGGACATCTTATTCTCCGGCCACAGAAGATCACACTGACAAAAACAATTCACACCTTATACAAAAACACAAATTGTCATAATAAATTTTTAAAAAAAGCGTAAAAATCAAAGTAAACAGAAATTCCACTACAACTCAAAAAATAAAAAACAAATATTAGAGTTTAAAAAAAATAAAAGCAAATTTCAAAACTAAAAAAAAATTAAATTATCCCAGATAAAAATAAAAATTCTAAAAAAAAAATAATTTTAAAAACTAAAACAATAATAATAATCTTGAGTTGGAGATGTCAAACAAAATCTTAATAAAATAACGAAATTTCAAAAATTAACAAATTGAGAAACAAAATTAATATATTTTCAAAAATCTAATAAAATTTAAAAATATGTCAAAAAAATTAAATATTTTCAAAAAAATTTCAGTCAAAGAAAAATTAAAAAAAAATAAAAGTTTTTCATTTAAAAAATTGCAAATATATCCCAAAATTAAACAAATACAACCAAATTCAAGAATTTCAACAGAACTTCAAAATTCAACAAAATTAAAAAAATTGGTTTCCATATTTTCCATAAATAATTTTGGGAAGAATTGTGCCTGACAGATCCACCAGTCGCAAAAACTAAGATATTATAAAAAATTTACTAAATGGTTTTTCAGAGGTTATTTCAGTGATGAAAACAACAAAACTTCAACTTCAACTTAAACAAATGTGGTTTAGCTATAGCTCAGAGAGCTGATTGCTAGAATTTTCGTTTCATGTGTCCTCCTACCAGCCCAATTTGAACACCTAAACAATCTATAAGGAAAAAAGTTGATAGTCTTGGTGTTGCTTTGGGTACAATAACCGTAGCCCGAAGAAATGGCGATAGCATCTCTGTTATCGATCACAGCTATTAAACTTAACAACACCCTAACAGGTTGTGCTCTAAGGACTAAAAATGGAAGACAATGTAAAAATTTTATTTATGAGCAAAACACTATAGAGTTTCCGTTCCGAGAGGGACCCATAGTCTAAGGAAACATTCCCAGGGTAGGATGGTATTGCCGAAAACCACCAATAACCAACAAGATCTACCACCTACTTATTCCGTCATCCCTGATCTCCTCGACGAAACAAAATTTTACTCCAACTTGGAGTTCGCACTTCGCAGGATCGTTAAGTCCCAATAAGCATAAATCTAAATTGCTAATATTCACTGCTGTGGTAATTAATAAAACAAAACCACGAAAACGAAACAAAATGCTTCTAATAAAAAAAATTGTTTTCTCTAGAACAACCTGGTTTGGATCTAAAGTCCTAAATATTGTAATAGGAGGTGTGGTGGTCCGTGCAGCTCCACCAATTGGTCATGTGCATGCTGTCACCCTTAGGCTAACTTATTTTGTGGCCGGATTCCATCTACTTTATGTGTTTGCAAACAAGTGGGTTGAGAAGTTTTTGAAAATGTTTATAAACATTTTTGAACAACGCTACGGTAGAGAGGCCGGGAAATTGATTTACGGTTAACACAGAATACCTTTCCCATTACAGGTCTTCCTTTAATCTCTCCGTTTTAGAAGCAGAGACCCCAGTAGGGTCTCCGGGCCTAGATATTGAAATTCATATAGCGCAATCGAAAGTGGGCTAAATCAAAATTTTTTTTATTGGCATTCAGAATAGCTTCTACCCGTTTAAGACTTTTCCATGTTTTATATCGTTGTACGACAGCTTGGCAAGCTTGGAGGGCCCACTCTTTTAGCTTTACCGAATCCTGACGCAAATTTTTCTCACGAGTAGCGAAGAAAACCAAAAGGACATCTACACAGCGATCTGCAATACGTAAACAACGTACATTACATTTGGAGATCCACTGGTACTCAAATGGATCCGCAGATGAGCTATATGAATGGGCTCAAGCCAAGCTGATCATTTGCATTGGTAGCATTACATCTTTATCCGGCTCATTTTCTTTTCATTTTACGTGACCCGCCCCAAATCTAAAGGAATGAGCTCGTAAATCTAAAGAAGATAAAAATTGTTAAGCGTAATTGAGATAGTGGTAACATCATACATTTACAGCGACCTAGTGAATAATAGTCCCTGGGCCCATGCCGATTTCATTTGATGATTACAACATTTCTTATTGACGAGCCCGAAAGCTGTTGTTCTGCCGTTTTCCTCGATTTTGTTCATCAAACTCCGAAAAATGCCGATTGTCCGCAATTTTATAAATTTGCTCTCTCAATTTTTTTTTAACTGTAGGTGGTGGAAATTTGTTTTAGAACACAAGTGTAAGCTTGTCCGACAAAAATGTGTCTGCTATTGATGAGTCCGTCAACTGACATTTTGGTATGTCTAGGTTGTCGGACTAGATAAAAGCAGACTAATATATGTCGGACACGGTTACCCCCGTGTTCGAAAACAAATTTCCAACCCTCCTAGTAAAAAAAAATTTACAAGATCCCAGGCAATCGGCATTTTCGGAGCTTGCCGAACGTTAAAGCGGCTGAATTGAAGAAAATGACGGAACGAAAGCAAGCAAAAAAACTTTTTCAAACTCATCAAGGACAGGCATGAAGTATAAAATATGTGGGCGTGGGCCCAAGGACTCTTGTCTTTAACCAAATAATAAACAATTATATATTCTCAATTAGAAAAACTCATCGAATTTCAACAAATACAAAACATTACATACTTGATAGCTGGAACAAAATACAAGCTTGATGCTCATGTTATCCATAGGAAAGGATAGAAAGAAGGATGGTTTTTAGTGATTTGGCATAGGACTGAAGCAATAGTAATTATTTTATAATGGATTCAAAAGCTTAAGGATAGTACTTGTGCAGGGAAAACCATTTTTCTAATCGATTCCACCAGTATACGGGACATGAAAAGAAGGTCTTATTAAAGCTAGACGTTCTCACATCTAAGACCATCTAGGCCTGCTTATGGGAATACAAAGTTTGTCTGCAGATATAGAGCATTCAAATCCAAATATTCGAGCATTCGAATATCTGGTTAATTTGGGTATATTCTTGGTATTCGTTATTCGAATATTTATACGCGAATATTCGAATATTTTTTATCTACCAAAATATAATGGTTTTCCATCCCTTCATTTCTTTTTCAAGCTTCGAAACTAAGAAATTTCAATATTTTAAGGAAAATAATTTTATTATAAAAATTGCTTGACGTATAAACTCCGCTTAATTAATATTGCAATCAAAGAACAAAGCGAAAAAAATTCAACACGTATGACAGCCAAAAGCATATGAAAATTTTTATTTACTTCTCTAACGGAACTGAACAGTGATACAAGTAAAATCTTACTCTACAAAATCAGAAAACGAATGGATCAGAAATTGTTTCTTTTGAACAACATTAACAACCTTATTTCTATATCTTGACACTGGAGTTATACCACAATCAAACGAATATTTTGATTACGCAAAGACAACTGCTGTGAAAACTTTCCTTTCTCGCCTCCTCAGCCTTCAAAGATGTACCAGATCCTTGCGATGAAAACAGTAATAACCATGGTTGCAGGCATCTGGTAATACAAATGACACACTTGCAGTCAACAATCAAAGTAAAAATATATTGCAACAAAAAGCTGCAACCAGCGATTAGCTCAATTACTGATTCCACGGCATGAGATACAGTAACAGTGGTAATGAAAATCGCAGTTAATTTAATAGTTTAAAAAAACATTTTTGTTATTTAAACTCGTTCAAAACAAGAACAGATAAATTAGACAATTTGAATAATGCTCTATTGACTATCAGTCCCACTACAACAAGAGCTGTAGGAGGTTTCTCTACGGCGTGATATCTGAAACAAGAAGTAGCCTAAAATTTAAACATCTAAACGCACTTCTCTTTTTTAAATGAATAGTACCAGGAGACCGAGCTATGCTCGGTGAAAAAAAAGACAATTTTTTAACTTTTTTCGCAAAACAACTTTAATTTCATTTTATTTTATTCGGCTGAGACATAAAATTGATGTTGCCGAGGTAACCGTCGTCGCTGTCACTATCAAAACTTATATAGAAGTTTCATCGTTCATTGCGTCTTTCCACACAACATTATACACGCGACGTTCATTTTCAGGTGGTAATAGAACATTTAAGTTATTTTGTCGTTTAACACGGGAAAATGCTACGTACAACATACCGTGATTAAAAACAGGTGTACGAAGGTCGACGCCAACAAATTCGAACGCTTGCCCTTGGGATTTATGCACAGTCATCGCAAACGCTGGTCGAAGCGGAAATTGATGTCGTTGTATTGTACATCCAAGTTGACCTTTACTGGAGTCAAGCGTAACTCGAGGAATGTGTACTTCTTGTCCAGCCTTTTCCCCAGTAATTATTTTTGCTTTAATTACGTTGTTACATAATTCGGTAACAATCAGACGTGTTTCATTGCACATACCCTCCAAAATATCTAAATTACGCATTAGCATAATTATCGTATTTTTCTTTAGTTTTAATTCTATGGGGGCAAATCAGCAATTCCAATCGAATTAAGAAATTCTGGCGTGAATTCAATACCTTCTTCCTGTTTATCCTTCACAGAATCCTTCACAGACTTATATACGATTTGTATTCTCCTGGGAGACGATCGACGATCTCAGCATTAATATTACTGACTTCTCTGTTCAGCGGCGCGAGAATAACACAATCCTTCAATCCATCGTAATTTTGATTCGAAAGGCAATTTCCAAATACTTCTTCGATTAAATTACCACTGGAAATTATATCGTCAGGTAATTCGATTTCCTTGAAGTCATTTTTTGGAAGATTTCCATATCCCAGTTTCGGGATATACTTTGCGAATGCTTCCTGTTCAGGATCGACACGCATATTTTTTGTTAACGAAATTTGTTTGAAATGCTTCTATAGATGACTTTTTTGAACGACAAATCGAGTGTTTCACTACGGTTACTTCGGAGTGCGAACAGGTACGCACTGACGGAAATCACCTTCAGCGACTAAAATTTTCTCTCCAAATGGCAAGTTTGGATTGGCAATAGACCGAAGCAACTGATCCATATTTTGTAAACCATACTTTAGTAACATCGGTGCCTCATCCATAAGGAAAACATCAACTTAAGCAAGTTTTGTAGCTTTGATTGAAGCAGGTTCAATGCTGGAAATTTAATCTGACGAAAGCGGAACTTTCAGACCAAATGTCTTGTGTGATGTTTGTCCAGCAAGCAATAGAGTTGATACGATTCCAGTAAATGCCATACATTTAACTTTGCGATTTTGGCCACAAAGTAAGTGGTACAAGGTCTTATACACGAAGGTTTTACTGGCACCACCAGGTCCATCTATGAAAAAACACTTTGTTTCAACATAGTTATTGTCATTATGGCTGCACGTAAAATACTGTCCACAATTTCAATCTGTTTTCCTCGCAGAAGCCGATACATGCGTTTTCCAGTAGCAGCTGACTCATCAGAATTTAGAACGTCCATGTTATGGTCATCTTCGTAATTGTCAATGACGTCCATACCATATCGTTCAACCCAGAAATGAAAATTTAGAAGTTCTGTTGCTATCTTTAACTTGAATGCAATAATACGATCAGCACGTTTAATTGCAGCATCCTCAGATCTATTATTTCATTGTGCTTGCAGAATAAAATCTTCAGCCAACTGATTTTTGAATCTCTCCCAGAGACCTTTTGGATCTTCGGGATATCCAAAAATAAGAATCTGAACGAAGAGTATTCGCATTACCGAAGGCATTTTGAGCAGTGCTGATTCTTCTAGAACATCTATCCACTGTTTATCGTGGAAGGCGAGGCAATGAGTTAGGTAAGCTTGTTTGTATGTCGCATAACGAATGTCATTCACAGTAAGGAGATCATCAAAACTTGTTGCGTCTTTCACATAATAGAGAAGTATTCCCAAATGGAAGCATTCTGGTTGAGCAACATAATTTACGCTATGTATTCGACCAATGACACTCAATCGACGGATTCGCGGTTCCCATGTACTCGTTTTTCCAACCCATTTAAAATTTTCGGGCATTTGCCAATAGTAGTAGTAATTCTGGCTTGTTTGCATTTGCTTCAACGCCTAGTAATGTCTAAAATACGCTTCTAGCATTGAACCTTTGTGTCCAATTTCTAATAGATCTTCTTGGGCTTGGTCAATATCTTGCATTCGATATTAACCTCGTAAATGAATATTCAAGCGCTGAACGATATGACTCTTTCTTTGGATTTCGTGGCCAAATAATCGCCAACATGCTTCAGGTGGTGTAATGCAGCGACCTTCCATATAGGTGTCTGCTTCATCATAAGTCAAACTCCGTAGATTTTCGATAACCTTTATTGAAGCGCAATCGTGTCCTTTGTAGATGTATTTATATGGAGGGATCAGTTTTTATTGTTTTGAACATTTTTTTATTTTTGATCTACGGGTGTGACAACCCCGCGTACTCCAGTCCCTGCTATTTACATACGAGTTAACGTGAGATATCACATACCACTGGCAATAGCAGTGAGATATCACTAGCCAAGGTGACATCTTAGGGGTGGTGGCGGATGAACTGTATTCAGTCAACGGTAGCACCCTCAATCTTAGCTGTGAAATAATCCTTGATGATAAGACGCTATTGCTTCCTTAAAGAAACGGGCCTTGATATAATTATGTGTGGGCTTTAATCTTTAAGAAACAAAGTGCGTCACAGGATCAAGGAATATGCCGCCGGCTGGATTATTGGCAACTACATTTTTGTTTTGTTTCAGCAAATTTTTGTAAAAATTTGCTTTTTACTTTTTAATTTCCTTTTATTTTTTCTATTCTATCACAAAATATTGGCCTATGTCATATTTTGTCAGTGATAGGATTTTTTTTTAGTTATCCATTCTTTAACAAAAAATATAAAACACCAAAAAAAGAAAGATTTACGTCCATCAACACCTTTGAACGTATGTTGTTGTGGGACCTTGGTCTTAAAAGGTTTTTTGTGTTATTGTGACACATATTGTAATTCCTACTACACAACACATTTTATTTAAAAAAAATAAAAATATAAATATTTTACTATTTATATAAATATTTTACTGCCAACATATTCAACATTGATGTGACATTGCAATTTTTTCAGCAAATAAGCATTATATGTGGCCACATGATGATTATCTCGTATAACTCGTCGATTATCCTTATCTTTTCGATATACTGCAAGTTCATGTGAAAATTCTTCTCGATTATTTAAGTCCAATTTGGGGTCATAACGACGACGATACTTTGGTTTTTCATCATCCACTAGAGATGTTACTTCTTTGAATTGCATTGGAAAACCGAAGCGGCACAGCAATTTTCAATTTTTATTGACCATACATGTAGCATCTGGATATAACTCCACTCCTCACGGATTATGAATCATCCACTTTAAGACTAATTCTCGCAATTCAGGGTCGTCGGTATTTGGAATTTCAACTGAAATTAGATCATCAATTTCTTCTGGATTATGGATTCGATCTTCTGGATTCATGATCAACAGCAAATGCATATTAATAAAATTATAATGAAATCAAAAACTGAAACTTTTTTCAAAGTTCTAAAATTATAACAAAATCGAAAACACAAACTTTATTCAAAATTCCAAAAGTATTCCAAAAATTATAACAAATTAAATTGTAGTGTGCTTTTTAAAATATTTTCAACAAAATTTATTATAACCATTCCAAGTGTTTGTGACGTCATTTATATGAAAAATGGTTTTCCTTAATTAAGGCTCTAAACGACTTTTCCTAAAGTCGTGACCTATCTAGATCGTTTTTTCGCACCAGAAAATGGTAGTATGCCAATTTTCAGAAAAAATTATAGTGCCGTTTTCGAGAAAAAATTTAGACATAAACAATTATTGCTCGTTTAATAAGTAAGATTTCAAGAAAATAAATAAAATAATAAAATGCATAATATGTTAAACCGGTTTGATTTTATTCATAGTTCTTAGTACTTTTTTTACTATTCGAATACTAACCGAATGTTCGGATATTTAAAGAAAAAGTTATTCGATAATCGGATAACTCAAAATGTCGAATAACAGAATGCTCTAGTATGGTCGCTCGTGAAGATATACGTAATGAATTATGAAGGTATTAAGTTATTAGTTTCTTTAAATCATTTACCGTAGTAATATCTGGAGAACAGTGTAAGAGTCCCACCTCTTTTCTATGCTGCAGAAAATTGCTCCTCATTCTTGAATCATCAATCAGCTTCAATGCACGCCTGTTAAATCAGTTGAAAAAATTTATAGAGGTTTCTGGTGCTGCAGCTCATGAATGCGAGTTGAACTCGAGAATCGGCCGTATACGCATGCTTTGTATATCGTATTAATTCGAGAGAAAAAGCTTTTATAGTGACGTAGGAAACCAAGTCGTCGGGATCACAATTTTGCCACTAAAGAATATGATCATGCCATTTCAAATTGATTTGATTGACATTAGTTCCCAATAGTTTAACTGTAGGTGATTTTAATAATGTTAGCAGAATTAAATGACATAAAACTCCGTTTACTAGAGTTCAGGAATAATTCATGATCTTCTTACTTGAATTCAACCATTTTCTACAATGATAATTAGGCAGTAGTTAAACTAGATGGCTGTTTAGTTTTAAAGTATAGGAATATAAGATAGTATTGTGGTCGGCAAAGCTATATATTGGATTTGTGGTGATAGATAATGAGTTAGAAAAAAGAATAAAAAAGTACGATGTAATAGTTGATTAAATATGTCATTAAAATGTCAATATCAATTTTAAAAAATGCCTAATTTCAACGAGTTGCGCCCTCTTTGAATAAAACAACATTTAATCTTTTCGACTTTAATATTAATAAGAATTTAAAATTGCATATATAAAAAGTCCAAGCGGCACGTATATCCGCTAGAAATAGGTAGATTTCGAGATCAGACAGTTTTGTGTGCCAGTAGAATCTGATGTATCAGATTAGTTTAAACAAAACAAACTAATTTCAAACAGATATCGAACAAATTTTAAAGAGAAAATTAGCTACCTACAAGAAAAATTATATCTATCCAATTTTGCAACAAACAAATATGACGTGACGTAGGAAACCAAGTCGTCGGGATCACAATTTTGCCACTAAAGAATATGATCATGCCATTTCAAATTGATTTGATTGACATTAGTTCCCAATAGTTTAACTGTAGGTGATTTTAATAATGTTAGCAGAATTAAATGACATAAAACTCCGTTTACTAGAGTTCAGGAATAATTCATGATCTTCTTACTTGAATTCAACCATTTTCTACAATGATAATTAGGCAGTAGTTAAACTAGATGGCTGTTTAGTTTTAAAGTATAGGAATATAAGATAGTATTGTGGTCGGCAAAGCTATATATTGGATTTGTGGTGATAGATAATGAGTTAGAAAAAAGAATAAAAAAGTACGATGTAATAGTTGATTAAATATGTCATTAAAATGTCAATATCAATTTTAAAAAATGCCTAATTTCAACGAGTTGCGCCCTCTTTGAATAAAACAACATTTAATCTTTTCGACTTTAATATTAATAAGAATTTAAAATTGCATATATAAAAAGTCCAAGCGGCACGTATATCCGCTAGAAATAGGTAGATTTCGAGATCAGACAGTTTTGTGTGCCAGTAGAATCTGATGTATCAGATTAGTTTAAACAAAACAAACTAATTTCAAACAGATATCGAACAAATTTTAAAGAGAAAATTAGCTACCTACAAGAAAAATTATATCTATCCAATTTTGCAACAAACAAATATCAAATCTACCACAGAACATGTGTGTGACAATTTATGACACAAGCCTACTCTATATCATATGTCGTGCAATTACTGCAAAATATCAAAATAGTTTATTTCTAAGAAAAAGAAATTCATTTCTTCTATTCAAATCTTTTATTTTTTTGACTGTTATAAGGTTGACATTGACTGTTATAAGGATTTTGGAAATTGTAGTTGGGGATTGTTGCAAACTTTTTTGTTGAAGCCAAAAGTCGAAAACCTCTAACTGCAGAGGTTTATATTTATAAGAAACGGATTAAAATGTTTCTACAAATTCTAAATTTATGAAGATTTTAAAAATATTAGTATCCAAACGACCGTTATAACGGATTAATAAAACCACTTTTTTTTCTAGTATAAAGCCTATAGTTTCTTAACCATGTGTCAGATTTTTCTAATTTACGAACTTGTCCAAGATATTAATAAAACACACATTTTTAAGAAAGGTTTTTTGATCTGGCTCCACAAATGCAACCGTGAGAGCGCCGGTTGATTTAAACGCATTTTGTGTTTTACAAGCTTTTTTGTTGGAGCCGCTCACTCAGAAACCTCCAACTGCAGAGGTCTTTTTTTTGAAAGAAACTGATTAAAAGGGTTTCAAAAATTCTAAATTTATGAAGTTTTTAAAAATATTAGAATCCAAACGGCCGTTATAACGGATCTAAAAAACAGAGTTTTTTTCTAGTATAAAGCTTCTAGTTTCTTAACCATATGTTGGATGATTTACGAACTTGTCCAAGATATTAATAAAAAGTATATTTTTAGAAAAGGGTTTTTGATCTGGCCATATAAATGCGACCGTGAGAGTGCCGGTTGTTTAAAAAAAAAAAAAATTTTTTTTGCAATGTTTTTTGTTGGAGCCGCTCACTCAGGAACCTCTAACTGCAGAGGTCTAGTTTTAAAACAAATTGATAAAAAATATTTTAAAAATTTCAAATTTGTTAAATTTTTTGATATATTAGTATCCAAACGGCTGTTATAACGATTTTAAAAAATCAATTTTTTTCAGAAAAAAGCCTCTTGTTTCTTAACCACGTGTTGGATTTTGCTGATTCACGAACTTGTTCAAGATATTAATAGAACACACAAGTGCAGAAAATTTTTTTGATCTACCTCAACAAATGCGACCGTGAGAGTGCCGGTCGTTTTCGTTATATCTCATATCGTTTATATATATATATATATATATATATATATATATATATATATATATATATATATATATATATATATATATATATATATATATATATATATATATATATATATATATATATATATATATATATATATATATATATATATATATAATTTTTTTTTTGTTTTTTTGTCTCCGCTTATCATATATAGTCGTTTGGCACAAAAATTTTTCCGAAATTCCGAGATGAAGACCATTGCAATAGGTAGATTTTTATATGAAATCTACCTAAAAAAAAGAATAAATTTAATTAAATGCGCATGTTCTTCTCTCTTTTAATTTGAAAAACATTGGTATCGGCTTTTTGGTCCATCATTAGTACAAAATTTAACTACCTACATAAAGTTATGGATGGCATTTATTTGGTTTCTCTTTTATTTCCTTAGAAGTAAACTTCTTGAAAAAACAGAATTGAAAATTTATTTATAAGATGACAAGTTAAGTAAAACAAAATTGGTTTTCACCTTGTAATTTCTTCATCTCGTAATAATGACCGTTTATTTCTTTATTTCTAAACGAAACGTGATTTTAATATAATTTAATTCTCCTTTTTTTGTTAAATAAAAATCTTAGTAATTCGAATTCTTCCGGTTTTTATTTAAAATTTTTTTTTTTTATTTTAAAGACAAAAAAAAACGAAGACAATTGAAAGATTAAGAATAGATTAAGATTATATAATAAAAAAATATTAAACTCAAAAAGTGAGTAGGATCGTCGATTTTTATTTTTCGTGGTTTTTTTTAATAATTTTATTTTTATTTCGATAAAGATAAAATGATAAGAACAAAAACAAAAATAATGTTTTGAATGAGAAATGAATTGTCGGCATTTTATATTAAATATATAAAAGATAAAATTTACAAAATAATTTTGCACACCTTCAAAAAGTTATGTTGGAAGTAACGAAAAGAACCAGAAGTAGTAAATTGTGGGTGTGATGAATATTGTAAATAGATAATCAAAACGAATAAAAGTTAATGGAATATTTGGTATAAGGTTTTAATGAAAATAATAAACTGATGGGCAGATTTGAGAAAACATGTTTGTATTAAATTTCCAGACAGTATTATGAATTCATATGCTTGAAATATTTCCATTTTGTTGTTATTCTCTTTAGATATATAATACAAAATTCAAAATTATGCAATCAGGGATGACTCCGAATCAGGTTCAAATTCATTCAAAACATGTAAATAAGAAATAGAGTTTTATCTGAGATACGTCCAGCCATAACCTCAAATTGAAAAAACTCAAATTATTTCCTTCCTTACTTGAATTTAATTGCTCACAAAAATGCCCTTAAAACAATATAATTTTTCTAATTGCAAGCGTGAAAATAAAATAAAATTATTCTTACTCGTAAATTGAAATAAATATTTCCCTTCAAATGCTCATATGTTTTACTCAGTTGTGCAAGTTTTATTATAAAAAGCTCTGGCATTTTCATGTTTTTTAGCTACAACTATTTTTTGACAGAAAAAAACTCCTTACATCAAAACAACTTAATTTTTTATAACCATAAAAGATTGAAAACTTAATCAAAACATAACAACTTTCTTTACAATTTTTTATAAAATTAATCAATTTTTCCGATGAAATTTTTGAACGTTGTTAATTAGATTCTTTCTAATCCCAAATTTTCAAACGTAATCAATAAAAACGAATTTAATTAAGTTAAATCAATTTTGATGCATTAATTAAATGTTTTACATTAATTTTACACTATGGTGATTCCATTATAAACGTGTGTAATCTTTAAGGGAAAAACTTTCATTCATTTTTATTTTTTTTTTCATGGACTAAAATTACCATTCAAATGTATCAATTTCATCGTTCTGCTACATATAAAATTTATTGCAAGAAAAAAACTTTAAATTTGAGCTAGAATAATTTTTTTTTGTGTAACGTAACTTCAAATGTCTTCGGACATAGATAAATGAGAAATTGAAAATGTTACTTTGCGGTTGATATAAATTTTTGGTAACAAAAAAGAAATTTATTTTTATTATTTCCGGATTTAGAACGACCGGAAGTGTTTTTTTTTAAATTCTTTATGATATATCGAAAAAGCTTGAAATTTGATTTGCAATAATGATTTATGGGTAAAAAATCGATTCTGATGCTGGAGGTTTTTAGCACTAAGATGTACAATAAGTTCTATGCTCATCTGTTCCACAATTCAAATTATTAAGATTTAATTGGTTTATTTCAAAGATCTTATTCATTCATCGTTCCATCAAATTCTAGTCTATAAACAAATTTAAAGTTTTAAACTATAATTGAATTCAAGGTATTTTGACTATTGGCAAACCTTTTATCTCTCGGTGATTAATTGGTGTCTAGAGAATTTTCTATGTTGTTTGCGAGATGCTTACTACAAGATAATATTTCTATATCTAAATAAGCTTGTTGAATTTAGTCTAACAGCTATAGAGATGACAGAATTTTCCTTTTCAATTTTGAGGATAATAAGCTTAATTTAGGATACAAATCCAAAGTAGCAGACTCTGTCTTTTAAGAAAAATATGGTTTTGTTCATCTTTTAATTTCTTGTTAGTGGAAAAATTATGATATATTTATGTCTTCGAGATCAGTTCCGGGGTGAAATGCAAGTGGAGCCATAGTTATAAAACTAAATTCATTGAAATACCGAGAAAATTCAAACTGTAGCAGTGGAACAGCTTCATAAGCGAAAAAAAGCAATTAAATTACGACCTAAGAACATCAACTTATTCATTATAGTTTACATCTATAAGTCTGGTCGAGACTAAAGTTGCAAATTTATACTAAATCAAATGTGTTCTGGAACGTATTCTCCACTGCAATGGATCGTGCTGAGTCTTACATATTCTATAAAAATTGTAAAAAATAAGTGGCTAAACTGTATGCATGTTGGTGAAGACAATAGTTAAACAAGAACATGAATGGCAGTGTAACGCCACGACTATTTCAATTTTGTTCTAAAAATAATAATTTTCATTTTCAATTATAATTTCATTAATTTTATTAAAGGTCGCCACATTTTTGTATTCTACTGTTGAGATTTAGTTGCGTCACTCAATTTCAACAATAAACGTGTTTGATTAAATGTTTTTTTATACGTTGGAGAAATTGGTGATTGTTGGAAAGGGAAACAGAAGCAGAAAATATGATACCAAAATAAGAATTTTGATAACCAAATCGATTAGTATAATTTTGAAGTGAAATGATTTAAATCATAGTTAGTATAATTTTATAAATCAAATGTTTAAAATCAATGTTTTGTGTAGGAAAAATATTAACAAAAATTATATTTATGTTTGGTGTTAAAGAATAAATTTTGTTCTAATTATTGCAATAATATATTTTATTTTCAAATAAATGAATAAAACCAAAATTTTGTGCAAAAAAATAATAATGTTATAAAAAAAATTATGATTGTTTTCCTTTTTTTTGTTAAATTATTTTCATAAATAAGTGATGATGTTGTAAAGAAATTGATTGGTTTAAAATCGTTGGAAAAAAATGGCTTCATCTGAAGTAAACATGTTAAGATTTTTAAAGTTAGCCAAAAATTTAATTGTTTCTATTTAACGGGTTTCAATAATAAAGAATGTCGTCCATTCATTGTTGATGATCAGCAAGTGGGGTTAATTCGACCAAATGTACTTAAACAACTATTTAGACATTTAGAAATATCTTGTTTTCGTGAAAATGATAATGTCACTCAAGGGATTATTGAACTTAATCCAGAATTTAGAGATTATAATGAAAGATCAGAAACTATTGATAAAATATTAAGAGAATTTAGAAATGGTGGAGCATTTGTAACACCTAAAGGATGGTGTGATGAATGCTACGAAGTAAAAACAACCAGTGGAAATTCTCTATTGAAAATGGAGAGACCGGCAACATGTTTATTTGGAATAAAAAATTTTGGTGTTGATATTAATGGTTGTGTAAAAGATCCAACCAAAAAATTATGTATATGGTTTCAACAAAGATCTGTCACAAAACAAACATGGCTAGGGAGTGGCCACGATGGCCACGATGGCCACGATGAAGACAACATTTATGTAATAACGTAAGCTAACTTAATTTGATTTATATAAAAAATTTTGATTTGCTTTTGACTAAATTATTTTATTTGTGCTAATTAACATGTTACTTAATAAGTATTTTTGTTGTGATAGTTTTCTGATATATAAGAGATTTTCAAGGTAAAAGTTTGTTTGTTGTGTAAACTCCGTGTTTTCGGTTTTAATATAGGTTTTTTGAGCTATCTCGGTATAAAATTTAACCTATAGTTTTCGTAAAAGTTCAAACTGTTTCAGCAGTTCCAGTTGTTAACTTTCTTATGTTCGTTTTATTAAGGAATTTGCAAAATCCGACATAAGGTTATATTTTTAATGAATTAATCCATTTAAAATTGATTTTAAAAGTGGAAAAATTTTGCCAGCTCAGATCATGTTTCATGGCCAAAGAAAGGCACAATATTTAATCTAAACAATTCCAGCTCAATTTTTAGTACTATTGAGGTAAAGAGAAAATATCTAAACCAATAAAATTGGGAACGTCAAGCTTAAAAATTTCCAATCAATTGAATTTAACGAATTGCGCGAAGTTTTACAAATACTTATTCGAAAATGATTTCATCAAAGTCTGCTTGTTGATGTAAAGAAACACAGCCAGACGTATCAAGGTAATATTCTCACGGATTCCATTAAACTTTACAAATATCTAATAACTACAGAACCAAACTCTAGGATATAGATAGCTACATGTTTGGAATTTGGGGTAGAGAAAATATCCAAAACTTAATAAGTGTTTGCTCATTTGTTCATTACTTTAACGGTCAATTTGATTCGTGTCCATACTTTTAATTAATTGCGAAAAATTTTACGTCGGCACTGATAGTTCAGCTCCATACCTATTTGCTTATGAGGAGTAAAATTAAAACAACGTTAATATAACTTTAATGTTCATTTCACAAAGTTCTGCTTCTGATTAATCTGTAAAAATTCCCTAATTTTAAATTTACATAGAGTTTTTGATTTATGCGAGTTGTAGATCCAGCGTGGGTCACTTTTACCTGCTTTCTTGCAGGTGCTGGTGTTTGATCACCAACTAGCAAAAATTTTTAGCTTAGTTGCTTGCCCAGCAAGTGCATCCTGTCCTAACGTCCCTGTAGCTTATCACCCATACGATTCCGAGTTGAGCACCAGAGTAGTGTCACTTTTGATATATAATTTTTTAAAACAAAGTTAGGCATGTTTAGTGTTAATTATAATAAATTATAAATTAAAGTCTCTAAATATTCGAAAATACCATATGATTAGGATTAAGTTTGAATAAATTAAGTTTCTTTAAGAAACTTACGAACGTTAACCTTAAATTTTTGAGGATTAAATTTATCGTTGAAAACCCATGAAGGTAATGCATTCCATAGATGAGAAATGTAATTGTATCCAGCAATTTCAATGCAGCTTGATTGTTTTGTTGCAACAAGCAAATAAAAAGTGTAGAACTGTCGCCTTTCAACGTGATTTTTTCAACAGAGCATCTCAGCATCTCACCTCTGGAATGCCTTACCTTTTTGGATTTTCCCCTATAGCTTTAATTCTCAAAATCTAAAACTTAACGTATATAATTTCTTAAAGAAACTTAATTTATTTGAACAAAATCCTAATTGCTAGATGGCAGGGTATTCTCAGATACATAATTTATTATAATTAACACTAAACTTGCATAACTTTATTTATAAAAAAAAACTTGGTTATCCATATAGATATTGAAATCTCTAGTTGATGTTACATTATGGTTTAACCATGCAAGCCAAGCGACAACTCCAGCTTGATGTATACTACAGTACTGAGAAAGACGAAAAGAACGGTTCATATTTTCTCTATCCGCCTCAACGCTAGTCTTTCAAGCTTCTTTTGAGAAATTCTATGAGGTTTGAAGGTTTGCCAATATTCCCTTAGCCATACCCAAAGCATCTTTGCCAAGTCCCACTAACTGGGACTAATTTTTCGAGCAAAAAGTTAATAGCAAACTTGCAAGAGAAAACTGATTGAACACGAAGTACGAATACAACGTTTTATCCTTCCTACTTCCGAATTTAAATTTTTTTTTTAAACTTTTTTTAAATTTAAAAAAAAAAAAAAACAAAAAAAAATTTATTGATAGAACAGATAAAACGTATAAAAATAGGTTATTAAATTAAATTTAATTTTTTTGTACCATAATTTTAAACAATAAATAAATTTTATTTATTGTTGATACATTTAAATGGTTTGAAATAGGGACATGCGCATTAGTTTAAATTTTAAAATAAGAACGAAAATGGTTTTTTATAGAATAAAAGAATAAAATCAAAACAATTATACAATATAATAAAAAAGTTCCATTCATTCAAATAAATTATTCTATCACACCGATAACGTTAGAACTACGCATACAATTCGTTATTACTCTTAATAATACAAACAGGGGTTAGTTTATTCTGTTACGTGAATGCTGTAGAACCTAATAAAACAATTTATCTGATTGTATTTTACAAATAATTTGATTTTTTTATAGCAAATACAACAAAATTTGCTCTGTTCATTTAAAAAACAATAAATTCAAACTAATCCGCATGTCCCTCTTTCGAATATTGAAAAAGGCAAAAACTACTACGATTAAATTGAATTGAATTTCCATTGTGGAAAAAATTGATATTTCCTAATGATTTTTTGGTTTCTCAATTCTCATTAGAATAAAATTTGATGCCTCTTATTATGGGTCTTATCACTTTCAAAATTTTCATTGTAGTGTAATGATGGACTATTTTCATTTTTTGCTTTGAAATAATAGTATTTAAATTTATTAATTTGTTCTCTTTATTTGTGGTAAACGTAGCTTTTTGTACTACTGTTGACGGTTTAAGTTATGTCATTCGTATTAATAAAACATGGTTTATTATTGATTGTTTAATTTGAAAAAAAGTAGGATTGATGTTTGTATTGGTGAAAATTGATTAGAAAAAGAGACAAAGTTTAATGAGATGTGTCTAAAACGATCAAAATGTTTGGATCGTTAATTAGTTTAATTTTTAAAATCAAGTTAGTATGAATTTACAATCAGTAAATGATAAATTAAAATAAAATGAAGCTCAGTGATGACTGAGTCGTGATATAGCTTACTTTAGAGTTTTTAATGTTGTTAATTATTTCAAAAATGTTATTTTAAAACTAAAAAGAAAATAAATTTGCTTTTCATTTCAACTATTGTGTTAATATTGTAAAGGTTTTTTATGGTTGTGAATTTAATAAAATGTAATAAAATTAATTGATGAAGTTCATGATGTTGTTACCATACTAGATGCTAAACACAAAAGTGTCTAATTCTATTTGTAAAAATTATTCGTCAAGTCCGTTTATGAAATTTTCGTGCAGTGACTTCATTATGTATTGCTTTTTGTGGAGGAACAGATTAGTTTCTGCTTGATCTAATAAAACCTTTGATTAACCATCAAGATAAACGAAAATGTGAAATAAAACATGAAGAAGACAACATTGAAGAAATAAATTAATTTAAGCTTTTTATTGAAATTTAATTTATATAATTTTTAATTTGTTTTTTTAAATAAATTATTTTTCATGTTAACCAATTAATAGTTTTGTTAAGTTATTCATTCTGTGATTCATAATATAAGAAGATCTCCAAGTGTAATCAGTTTGTTTGTTATAAATTCAGTGTACCGGTGTATTATTACAGTATTTATATATTTTTTTGAGCTTTCCGGTGTAAAGTAATATTATAATTTCGTATAAAAGTTCAAATTTTATAACAGTAGGTCATAAATACCAAGCGATTAGGTATCAAAATTAAAAAAAATAATAAAACAATTGTTTGGAATTAATGGTACAGAAAAATGAAATAAATTAAAATTTTCACAACGGAAATCAATGAATTTTAAAATGATTTAATTTAAAATTAATGCATGTTATTCTGTCGGAAGGATAAAACTATGTATTGAGTTTGTTTTTAATGAATTTTATTCTCTCGCAAATCTGTTAACATTTGCTCAAAAAAATTTTTTTAATTTTTTTCTTGTTTAATTTGTTCTATTAGGACTAGTAATGCACACAATTATGGTTGTAAAAAATTAAATTAAACCTATAATTGTAGTTGTAGAAGGATGAATTTTTTCAAATACTCACACATTTAATTTTTGCTGCAACTGCTTTCCTTCGTATTAAAATTTAGAAAGAGATTATTTTTCTGAGTGGTTTGTTGAATTATGCAAGTGTTGATATTAAAATAAATATAAGGGATAATGAAAAGGTAATACTTTTTTTCCTGCATATGGAATGTAAGAAAATAATAAGATCGACTTCAAACGAGTGAAATAAAAATAAAATTTAGTATTACGAGTAAGAACGATAATAAAGTTCATATTGCTATTATTTTCGTAAGTGAAAATTTGTTTACGTAAACCTTAAACGTTTTCTTCTCCCGTAGGAAATACAATTTTTTCTACGATAGTGAATATATAAACGACATTTATTATAAATTATTAATTATTCGGGATTATGTTAGTAATTGATCTCAAGTATTTAAGGAAGTAGTTTGAATTATTTTCAATTCAAAGGTATGGTTGGAATTATCTCAGAGTAAAACTCTGTTTTGCTCTTTTTATGTGTTTCGTGGGAAATCCGAACTCGTAATCTTGTCAGGGCCAATGAGTTTGAATTTTTGGGCAAACCATACCTATGAATTGAAAAAAATCAAATTTCTTCATTGTTTTCTAGAGTTCAATTGCTAACAAAATCCCGAACAATTAAAAATTTCCCAAAACGTTGTCCAAAAATATGCAAACGCATATTTGACAATATTTCACCAAGTGTCACTCATTGATTTCACATTGATTGAAAGCAGTAAATAATGACTTTACACTCGTGACTTAGGATGTTGACTGTAGTAGAAATATAACACATTCGACATTTATTTAATAAACAAAATCCCCAAAACAAATTATTAAATTATAAATCGATAAAATTATATTCAAAAAGTCATATTCTACTTTTTCATGGTTACATTGAGAATTAAAAACCTTTTAAAATTACATGGAAATACCATAGCGAGATCAATTTGCTATTTAACGCAAATGATTTTACACAGTTTACACAAAAAAAATTCACAAAGGGTTAAGCCTGCATGAATATAGAATTATTATTTGCTATCGTGGAAAATTTTTTAATTTGTTTCATATTTGAGGAGTGAAAAAAGCGCATGAATAAAATAATATTGTAAAAAATATACAGAAATTCGCGAACCACTAAATGTTTTCTACGCACCACTAATAGTCCGCAGACCAACGATTTAGAAACCCTGGTCTAGGTAAGATGTGGTCAATATTTTGTTGGTTGGTTCCTTGCTCGTGCAAGGTTTTAGAGAACCCGATGCGCCTATTGATTCTCTGCGACGCAGCTCTAAGTCAAAAGGCTATATTGGAAGATATATGATGACCTAGCATATCAAATGGTACTAGATGTAGAGTGACATTATTTCCACTTCTCTATTAATTTTATATTGGCATTCGAGAGTGTTTTGCACATGTCTAGATCTTCTCATGCCTGTGATTCGAAGAAATATCGGGAAAAGTAATTGAAGCGGGAATGAAGTAGACTACGATGCGGGAATGAAGTAGACTTCAAGTCACTATCACATGCTTAGGTTACAGAGACTTGAATTTAACTATCGCTCAGGTTTATTTAAATACACACAAAACTTATTTAACAAATATATAGAAATTTACTTATAAAATGAAATTATTCCTATTGAGATAAGCGTTCCAAATTACAATGCGTCCACAAATTAGTTGTTGATTTAAATCCTGCGGTTTTGCAAAAAATGTATTTTTCAAATGTGTTTGTACCACACTCCATTATAAATTATACTTTCCTAATACATGAGGAAATATATTTATGGTAAAAACTACGTTGACTTTGATTAATTGAACAGGTATATGAGATATTTCAACGCAGGCCAATGTTTTGAGCCAATCTTCAGTCTTTGAGGGTTTCTACATTTTGACGGTTATAACCTTATCAGGACCAGCTGACTTTGTATGGTTTAAATTGTATAGTTGACTCGGAATAGCGAGTACAAGATTGTAGCTAGTAAGATAAAAAATAAATAAAATTGGTTTCATATTTTGGGGAGAACTACAATATGAGAACAAAAACCCACCCAACCAATCACCTACGTAGTTTGATGTTAGCAAAACCGGGACATGAGCAAATGTTGATGCACAATTAATGTTCTAAATCCTACCTCAGGGATGCAAAAACTAGAAACGTTAAAAGTTACTGGTCAACTGCACATAATTTGACATTTTCAACCCTGAATCTTACACGTGAACTAGATAATGAGACTTGAAGGTCGATTCACTTTTTCAAAGTACGGGATCGTTAAAACCGTATCTCAACAATAACAAAAAAATTAAATTCTGTAAAATTACTTAAAATCAATTTAAATTTTTGTTTGATTATAGTAATAGAGATCTCCCATAAGTTCAAGAAGATGTTAACATTAATTTTAATTTTCAGATATTTTCTTTTTGTTGTTGAATCTAATTATATTAATAACCAAATAATTTCATAATATTAAAATTGTTATTATATCATTAGCTTTTATTAAAAAATAATAATAAGAATAAAATTAAATATTTTTTAACACCTTTAACTGTTACTGTCGTATTATTTAATGTTAATTTTAGAAATAATTTTAAATTAACTGACATTGAATGTTTTATATAGCTTAATTAGTTAAGTAATGACCGGAAAAACGATTACATAAGTTTTATAGTTAAAAATTGGTAAGAACTTTAATTTATAGTTAAATAAATGTTGCAGAATTTTTAAGTGTAATTTCGGATGGTAGAAATAATTCAATTACAACGGTTAATTGAAGCGATGTTTTTTTATGTAGCACAAATAGCTAATGGATTAAAAATTCGTTTTGCACACAAAGAATATGAAGACTTGTACAATATAGTTCGACTTAAAAAGATTCGCAAAATGTTGTATTTGGTTTGCGAAGAGAAGTGGTAGATTGAGTATGTTGAATATTTTTATCCACATTAGCTTTGTGTCATGTTTTGCAATACTAATGTTAAACGGGACTTAATTGGTTCCTACATTCACACAGGTATATATGCATAAGAAAGCTAATATAAACTGATAGAGTCTCTGGTCACTTTATTTTAATATCTTCAAACTATGGAAAGTGTGGTCTATTGTGAATATCTAGTTTATTCAGTGAAATTCATTTGCTTAAACCTGTAGATGGCTGGCATGACGTGTCAGTGGTCAAAGTGTGAGTGATACCTAAAATTTGCTGGTAGAATTTGGTTCCAATGGGAAGAGCTCCTTTGCTCTGTGATATATACACCATGTTTATATTAACAATTTAATATGTTTCTTTAACATAAAAAGACCTAAAAATTTTATATTCTAATTGTATTCTACGAAAGTTAAATGTCTTCCAGAAAATTTGATGTCCTGGTTTGCAGTATTGGGAGCAAGCTCGTATTGCAATTCTGGAAAAAACTTCGAGAACTACATTGATACAGTTCCTTTTAAGGGTTCCGTTTTTTTATACGGAACACTATTGGTGAGAGTGCAACTTGTTTTTCGCATTATTTCGATTATCTCGTGAACCATTAATCCGATGAACTTAAAATTTGAGGTGCTTATAAAACTAACCTATCCACACAAGATGGTGGGCTAAAAACAGAGGTTTTACAGAGGTTCAATGTAAAGCCTTTGAGAACATACTTTAAGGTAGATTTCATATAAAAATCTACCTATTGCAATGGGCTTCATCTCGGAATTTCGGAAAAATTTTTGTGGCAAACGACTATATATGATAAGCGTAGACGAAAAAACAAAAAAAATTTATATATATATATATATATATATATATATATATATATATATATATATATATATATATATATATATATATATATATATATATATATATATATATATATAAATATATTTATATATATATATATATATATATATATATATATATATATATATATATATATATATATATATATATATATATATATATTTATATATATATAAACGATATGAGATATAACGAAAACGACCGGCACTCTCACGGTCGCATTTGTTGAGGTAGATCAAAAAAATTTTCTGTACTTGTGTGTTTTAATAACATCTTGGACATGTTCGTGAATTAGCAAAATCCGACACGTGGTTAAGAAACTAGAGGCTTTTTTCTGAAAAAAATTGATTTTTTAAAACCGTTATAACGGCCGTTTGAATACTAATATTTCAAAAAATTTAACAAATTTAAAATTTTTGAAATCTTTTTTATCAATTTGTTTTAAAACTAGACCTCTGCAGTTAGAGGTCCCTGAGTGAGCGGCTACAACAAAAAAGTTTGCAAAAAAAATTTTTTTTTTGAAACAACCGGCACTCTCACGGTCGCATTTATAAGGCCAGATCAAAAATCCTTTTCTAAAAATGTGCGTTTTGTTAATATCTTGGACAAGTTCGTAAATCAGCCCAATGAGGCTTTATACTAGAAAAAAACTCTGTTTTTTAGATCCGTTATAACGGCCGTTTGGATTCTAACATTTTTAAAAACTTCATAAATTTAAAATCTTTGAAACCTTTTTAATCAGTTTCTTTCAAAAAAAAACCTCTGCAGTTGGAGGCTTCTGAGTGAGCGGCTCCAACAAAAAAGCTTGTAAAACACAAAATGCGTTTGAATCAACCGGCGCTCTCACGGCTGCATTTGTGGAGCCAGATAAAAAACATTTCTTAAAAATGTGTGTTTTATTAATATCTTGGACAAGTTCATAAATCAGAAAAATCTGACCCATGGTTAAGGAACTATAGGCTTTATACTAGAAAAAAAAGTGTTTTTTTAATCCGTTATAACGGCCGTTTGGATACTAATATTTTTTAAATTTTCATAAATTTAGAATCTGTGGAAACATTTTAATCCGTTTCTTATAAATATAAACCTCTGCAGTTAGAGGTTTTTGACTTGTTGGCTTCAACAAAAAAGTTTGCAACAATCCCCAACTACATTTTCCAAAAACCTTATAACAGTCAATGTCAACCTTATAACAGTCAAAAAATAAAAGATTTGAATAGAAGAAATTAATTTTTTTTTCTTAGAAATAAACTATTTTGATATTTTGCAGTAATTGCACGACATATGATATAGAGTAAGGTTGTGTCATAAATTGTCACACACATGTTCTGTGGTAGATTTGATATTTGTTTGTTGCAAAATTGGATAGATATAATTTTGCTTGTAGGCAGCTAATTTTCTTTTTAAAATTTGTTCGATATCTGTTTGAAATTAGTTTGTTTTGTTTAAACTAATCTGATACATCAGATTCTACTGGCACACAAAACTGTCTGATCTCGAAATCTACCTATTTCTAGCGGATATACGTGCCGCTTGGACTTTTTTTTATCGAGACGAGTAGGATATCATATGAAAGGGCTTTATTTTAGTATTCCTCAAAAATTTGTTTTGGAATTTTACACCTTACAATTTTTTGTATAATTTTGAAAAATGACGTTTTCTCGATGTTTTTTGCCACCATTAACTTCGACCCCACTTTATCGAAAATCTTGAAATGTATTTGGAATGATAGAAAAATAAAAAGTTTTTAATGAGATATATAGAAAATTGGCAAATACTCATAACTATATTTATTAAAGGGGTGGAAAGGAGAAGGGGTAAAAATATCATTTAAAACCAGGTCATGTGGGGTGTCATTTAAAAGAGTACTTAATTTTAGAAATAAAGCTATTTTTTTTAGAATTTTTCAATGCACAGTTTTTGAATTATTGTCAAAAAAGTAACACAAAAAGTTGGTCCACCCTTGGATTTCGAGCTTAATTGACAGAAAATTTGAAAAAATTCACAGAGACGTTTGATAAACTCTGAACGAAAATTATAGCAAAGTCTCAATTAATTATATTTTTGTGCTTTTAAGGGATTGGAGTGGGGAAGGGTGAAAAAAAACTTTTTTGACCCAAACGAGTGGGGGGTGTGGTGTCATTTGAAAGAGCAGCTAATTTAAGAAATATTGCAATTTTTTTAGAATTTTTCTGTGCACAGTTTTTGAGTTATTCGAAAAATGTGTACCCTACGTTTCGACAATGATTGACAGAAAAAATTGAAAAAATTCAGAGACAGGAAGTTTGCTATATTTTGAACGAATACCATAGCAATCTCTCAAATAATTATATATCTGTGTGTTTAGAAGGGTGGAGGGAGAGTAAAAAAAAAACTTTTTTTGACCCAAGCGAGTGGGGTGTCAATTGAAAGAACACTTAATTTAAGAAATAATGCAAGTTTTTTGAATTTCGCTGTGCACAGTTTTCGGGTTATTGTCGAAAAAGGAAATTTTCAAACCGTTCCTCCCCTTACGTTCCGACACTGATTGACAGACTAATTTGGAACAATGCATATAGACAGGAAGTTTGGTAAACTTTTAATGACAATTATAGCGAAGTCTCACATAATTTTATTTCTGTGTTTTTAGACGATGGGAATGGGGAGGAAGAAAAAAAATTTTTTTGACTAAACTGAGTTAGTTCTCATCTGAAAGAGCACCTAATATAAGAAACAATTCAATTTTTTTAGAATTTTGCGATGTACAGTTTTTTAGTTATTGTTAAAAAAGTGCTATTTTTAGTATATTTATACCACCACCACCCTTAATTTCGACGCTGATTTATAGAAAAAATATTCCCAATTTAAACCTTTTAAAAAAAGCTGGTTAAATCTTTCTTTAGTTAACATAAACCTCTATGGATAAGATTTAACCTCAAGTATTATTTTTTGTGACATTTTCGATCAATTTAGATATGATTGACATTTACTATTGACGTAAACGATTAAATATTTATTCTATTATGCGTCCATAGTCTGGCAATATAAAAATTTTACAACATAACTCTATGTCATTTATTTTTGATATTGTGTCCTTCTACATTCACAAAACCCTTGATGAGCGAATTTTATTCGCAGTTCTCCGACTTTTTTTATTTACTGTTTGGAGAATTTCGGATTTCTGGAAATGGGCAGTTTGAATAAAGCCTATATGGGAACTTCAATCAAATGTTTGTTGGAATTTCTGAAATAGTTTTATAAATGATTTGGTCTGTTCATTAGATTTCATTTTATTTGTGTTTCAAAGTATTCTACCAGGACATCGTTTTCTGCTTGCGAAGGTTTGTAGGGTTTTTTCCAATTAATTCTTTCCTGTTTAACCTCGATCATTTTTTATCGACTTCATATTTGGAATATAAGTAGTAAAGATGAAATCAAAAAATCGGTGTTTTAGAAAAAGTTTAAAGTGTTTAATTTGAGAACATGGTGGTCCAAAAGTTTTCTGGAAATTCAAACTTAGGGTTAATTTGAAATCAAATTGCAAGAAACTGGCTAACCCAATATCTATTTTATATGTGTTGGAAAGCCAATTGGATGGCAAATTTAAATTAAAAGTAAAATGTTTGCTTACACTGTTAAAAATATTAAAAATACATTTTTTATTTATGGCGCTGATGTCGAGGATTAAGCATTTATTGAATGCTTTCCCTTGTCATAAAACATACTAAAATATACAGAGATCGTTAGAATTACTATATGAAAAAGTAGCCATAAGTAGCCATTGCTGCTAAAATGAACATCATAGTTTTGCAAACACATTTCATTTCATTGACATAATATTAACATTTTTCCGAGATGCTTATCATGAATTTAAGACTAGTCACTAGTCAAATCTTAAGACTAGTCACCACTGTTTTGTACAAAAAGCAACGAAATAAATGCAGCCTTAGCGAATGAGTTCCAATTTAGAAACAGTTTCGGCACGATTTGGAATTTTTTAGTCGTCAATTGTAATGCAAAAACATTACGTTTCTGTGTAATTTATGAAAAATTCATTGTTTAAGAAAATGAATGTGGCAATTTGATTTACAATCGCCAAAGACTCAATATTTTTATTTAATTAAATTTTTTACCTGTTCTCCATATTCTTTACAAGTTAAGATATGCCAGTGAATTAGGTCATTTGAGAATCAAGACATACATAAATTGCAAGTGTAATTATCGTAATTCAAATTTCTGAAGTAAATATTAGTCAATAAAGACAAACATGTCATAATATTGAGAGATAAAACACTCTTGAGCAACTTGCGATAACCGTTTGTTACGAAACTGTTTCTTCGTAAAACTTTATTTATCTAAACAAGTGCTAATGCATGAATCAACGAGCGTAGTACAATTTGCTGTCCTTTGTATATTTCTTTTAACCTGTTTGATTTCCTATCTCATTTTGTATGCTGCTGGTTCATGAAATTTTTTTGACATTTACTTGGACATTTTGGTAATTTTTTGGACAGTCGATCGGAATTAGATTATTGGTACAGATCGATTTTGTTATTTAGTTCTCACAATAATAGATATAAAACTTCTACATTTTTCTATATTGTTAGTATTTTTTTTCAAAAATTTTAATTAGATTGACATTAAATTTTGTATCAGAGTTGATGGTATAAAATCAAAAGGACCGTTAGTGAGTATACTGGAGATTGAAATAGTTGTTAGACTGAAAATTAAAACTCGTCGTCGTCATCATCAGGTATGAATGCGTTCATCAGTTAATATATTCGTACCAAATTTAACATTTGTGACCATTAATTTTTTATATCGTTTGATATATTACCATCTAATTCAACAATTGCATGTATATTCGACAATATTTTATTACATCAGTTAATTTATCCAGCAATTGCCAACAAATCCAGCAATTGTCAACATTCATTTTTTTTGCATCATATATTAGATTGTCCAAAAAATCAACCATCGCCAACATTAATTTGGTTACTTACTTTATTATATTTCTAACAAATTCAACAATCGCCAACATCCATTTGGGTACAGCATTTAATTACCAACAACTTAAATAATTGTCGACATTAACTTTACTATATACTGAACTAAATATTACTAAATATACTGAATGATATTAACAACAAATTCAACATTTGTCGACACTAATTTCGTTGCATCATTAAATATATCAACAAATTCAACATTTTATTACATCATTGTATATATATTGCTATGGAATTCAATAACTGCATGGATATGCGACAGTATCACAAAAAATTAAACAATCTTCTGACATATTGGCGCATTTTTTTATTGAAAGAAGGTAACTCAATGTTATACTATTAATTGTTTTAGTATATGTTTGAGTTGGTGAAGATGATCTGTTAGATAGTTAGTTAGAAAGAATAAAGATTTGGATCCGCAACAATCATGGGTTGAGCAAATCATTTATTTAAACGTGTAAATGTTATCATTGTAGTAGTAGTTGTATTTGTATGATGCTCTCGGTTCCTTCGGTCTTTGGGGTAGTCAGAGTCCCTGCCTCTTTGTTTTGCTTATTTAATTCCGTTTACACAGTCTCTTTTGCATGCATATTGACATTTGTACCGAACTGAGGGATATAACTGTTCGAACGCACATGGCTGAAACACGTCAGATTACAACTATACCAGGCACGCAGCCTTTCGATTGCTTCTTGTTAGTAGGCCACTATAGTTGGTTCAATGTTCATTACATATCTATTTACCTGCTCAGAATGTTCAAGAAATCTTTACAAATCACAAAATCTTTACAAATATCATAAGAAATTTCCAAGAATCTTGAGAATATTTGGACGTACTGAGCATGAGAATTTTGAGAATCTTTTGAGCATTTTGAAAATCTTTGAAAATATGTTTCAGTATATATTTGAAATAAAATCCTGAATATAACAAATCACAAGGGTTTGACCAATTTTATAAGCTGACGCTAAATGCTCATCGTCATTACAGATGTAGCATGAAATCGTAATAGGAACAGTTTAAAAAAAAATTTCACTGCTTATTTGTTGACAGCAATGTGGTTTTGAATACATTTATCTAGTACTTATACACACAGCCTTCTAAATTATTGTTAATAAATTTTTAGCAGATAGTTGGCATATTTAGGGTCAGTAAATGACGAATTGGTTATATAATGGCGTTGGTGCAACCACAAAACTATTTTTCGTTTTTTTACAAAACTAGTTTTCTTTAAGAAATTTTTGTCATTCCGTACAACTTTGTTTTTTTGTCCGAAACATTATTCAGAGGTCATTTTCGATCACTTACAACCTGGACATTTGATTTTTAATTGTCAACAGCAAGAAAGATGTGTTCAAGACTTAACACTATCTCTTCATCTGGCACCGCAACGATGATTGTTTCTGCATAAATGTAAACAAAATTGTTTAAGTCTAGACGATTTTGAAAGCGTTGTGTTGCTATGTGTACTAGTATTGATACCAGTAAAAATAGAATTATAATTGAAATATGACCAGATAATTGATTGAATTGCTAACATTAATAAAAATTAGAGGCACTTGTTGACACATTATACGCTTATTTTTGAAGGAAAAAGATGAATGAATCAATAACAATAAAATGATATTCATAAATAGATACAAATAAAACAAAAAAAATTTTTCTAGTATTTTATATCAAGGATCTAGCCACGACCTTTCTTCTATAGATGGAATTACTTCTAATCAATTAATAATATTTTTTTTATACAACACAATTTCTGCAAGTACAGATTTTGAAACAATTTAGTTATAGAAACATACAAAAAACAGAATACAATTGCCTCTAATAATAAGCAATTTTTAAATCCAAAACTACCAATTATTGGCAATCAAACTTCGTATAAACATTGCAAGAAGTTGTTGAAATTTTTACTTGTTAATAATAAAATTTATTGAAAACTAAATTTTTTTTCAATAATAGTTTTATTTACTTTACGTTGTTCTATTCAATTTTGTATTTAATTCTTTTTTTTTTCGTTTTCTTATTACAAATATGATTTGATGAAGGTTTACATATGTCAAAATTAAATTAATAATAATAATAATTGTAACATAAAATTATAGAAAAAATTGTATGTTTTCTATGTCCTTGCTTAGTGATGATATAATCGATGTTACTCTTATTTTCGATCTTTATTCGATTTAATCTTAGATATATAATATAAATTCAACATCTGACAAGGCTAAATGTAGTATATCATCGTTTGAGTTTCAATTTCTTAATATAGGTGCGAAGGCATAATTATAGAATTATAATGGTTTAATTGTTTTATTACTCGTATGAGTATAATGAATTTAAATTGCCTTTTTATAAACAAAAACTGTTAAAAGTTAACAGTAGCAAATTATGGATCAATTGCTACAAAATTATGCAATCAGCAGAAATATGTTATCAAATTCAAGCAGACTGATTTATTATTTGTTTGTATTAACTACAGTTGCAATCATACGTGTGTCGTGAGGTTTAGTGGCTAGCAAGCTGGACTTGTATTTGGAGGTTGAAAACTTTGAAAAGTATCCCTAAGTATTCTGCCCCTAGTTAAACGTATTTCGTCTATCAAAAATTAAGCGAATGATAACAATATATGGGAGTAAATACTGTTAAATTTGAGTACTGATAAGGAAAGCAATTGAAAATATGTTAGAATTTAAGTTTTAACAACACATGAAAGCAACAAAGGTATTAAACCATCCAAATGTTGACACAAACCGCTTCGGATTCAATTAGTAATTAGCTTTTATTTATTTATGTTATTAAAACTAAACGTAAGGAATTTTTTGTATGCATTGTTATTAAGTTAAATGAAATATCAATAATGTTGCATTAAATGAAAATGAATTAGTGATCAAGAGATCAGAACGATCTCGTCTCCACTTACCAATGGCTTCTAAGCAATTTTCATAAATATGACACTCAATAATTTTTGTATTCGCGGGCGTTAAATTAAAAAAACCAATTCTGGGAATGGGAAAGATAATGTGGTAATATCAATGCTAGGTGTATCGATCTGGGATTATTTACTGTTGTATTGGACAGGACCCTGATATTAATTTATATATTAAATATGTAAATTAAATACAATAAATCAAATATAATTAAAAAGAAATAAAAAAGTTTGTAATGGTCACTGTACATTCCTGATGGTAGAATTACTATCAAGAACTTCAGAGGAATTACGTGCCATGAGATTTTTTATTTCCAACTAGCGCAGTCTGTGAGATCGAGAATGTCTTTCCTCAGCCCAGTACAAATGTTGAATCACACGTCAAAAGCTTACAAGCCCAGATTCAAATAAGAAAGGAATATGGACTCTGTCGACCCCAAAGTCAGAGGAATCTAGATTATTGTCCACACCACTTTAACTAATATTCCTACATTTACAAATTAAATGTTTTACTCACCCCATATTAGTTATCGATACAACACTTCATTCCTCTGTAATTTAACCAATCAAAGTTTACAAATTAATATTATACAACAAATAATCGCAGGCGATTGTTATATATGAATAAATAGAAGAAATAAATATGAATAAATGGAAGATACAATAATCAATAATAAACGACCGATGCACCAATGTTCCAGGCCTCTGTTAAATATGACTAAAAATAGGATTACATTAACCAATAATAATATGTGAGCAATGGGCCAATGCTCCTGGCGACTGTTGAATAAGAATAAAAAGATGAATAACCCAAAAGATGCGCCAATGGTCACGGCGATTGTTGAATACAAACAATAATATATCACCATATATTAAAAATCGTAGTGCCAATCATTCCATACTCCGCACAAGAATTATTAAGTTCCCTCCTATTAGATGCTGTACTCAAAAATCCCCAATAAATAAAAATAAGTGTTTTTTTTTAAACCTTTTTCATGTACTGATGTCACTCTTTTGGTTTAAAATCAAAAATGAAACCAAAAAACAAATATTTCGATTCAAAAAAATTACATCGTAATAGGTACACAAAAATGTAAGTTTCTACTAAATTGCGTGAAAAAAACAATTTTTTTGTAGGAGACGAAAAAATTAAAAACAATAAAACTATTTTTTCTCGGTTTTTTTCTATTATTAGGTCACGAAAATTTCTAGGTTATGTGAAACAATGGCTCAGAAAAAGTTATAAACTTTTTTATTACCAACAATTTTTACTTGAAACCACTGAAAAATCATTTTCCACCCCTAAAATCTCACTTTATTTCACCCTCAAAACTCGGATCACCTTTAGTTTGTTTTTTCTAGCATTTGTGCAATATTTTCTTCCTGATCCAATAATTTTCATGCTGTTACTAATTTCTTTCCATTTTTCCCTTTTTTTATTGAAAAACGTCTCTTGATCAAAATTTATTGCAAACTACGACTGTTTCACTAAAATCTTCCTCATAGAAGTTGAAGATAAAGCAACCATTTTATAGCTCGAAAGCTTTTGATCAATTATCAGTAATTATTTGTGAGGCAATCAATTCACAACTATCCTTCTATTTTTCTAAAAAACAAAACTGTTTCAAAGGAAAAACTTGAAACTAAAATTTTTCACGCACGTTTAACATCATATATTTCACTATGATTAATAATACAAATTGAGTTTTTCTTCATAACATAAAAGAATTTCATTTCAAATTTAAAACGAAAGAAATTCACAGTATTAATAATTTTGCTTTTCTTCAAATTTGCCAATTTTTTATTTTGCCCTTAGTTTTTTTTTCCAAAAGTGAATGTCAAAAAAACAAATTAATTTAAATCAAAAAATGACTAAAAAATGAATTAACTGATTCTATGATTCGAAGTAATTTTAGTCTTAGAACTTTATATAGAAAACAACTGTCTATCTATCTCTGTCTTGTGGTTTCACATAGAATTAAACAGCAAAAATTTTTAATCATTCATTGCAAATATACCGTGTGCATAAATAAAACAAATAAAACAGACAGATTAAAATATACTATCAATTCAAAAATACATAAGGTCCTTCAAAATGTTATCAATTATTGATATTGCAAACATATAACAGCCAAAACTCATAATATGGTACTTCATTAATAATTCAGCATCAACGCTTATGCGCATGATCCATTTACTTTATTTTGCCTTTTGTTTAAAACATTAAAAACTTTATTCATTTCACATACAAAAAAGTGTAAAGAAAACAACAATTGATTATACACAGACATAAAACAAGCAATTTAGTGATTTGAAAGAAAACTACTATTTGACGTTATATACTAAAATACGAAGTATGTACACTGAAAAAATTAAAGTGATGACAACTTCATCTCGAAGTGGGATGGATTGGATTTCGAAAGTTTTTCTCAATTTTTATGAGCCGAAACGCAGAGGCTATTACATGTAACCCTTTGTTATGGTTTTATTTCGTTCATTTATCATATTTTTATTGTTTAGATTTAGTTACAACCAACTGAAATTAAACGGTTATAAACATATCCTAGTCTATACGTTCATAAATTTTGCAACCTCATTACAAAACCAAATAAAACTAATTCGAAAATTGCATCAATGTTTCACAGCGGTATTTTCGACTTAGCTCTACTTTAAAATCAGGAATTGAAAATGAATTTAATTCAATATTATTTCCTTTTAAAAATTATTGTATAACTATAACTTCTACTAAATTAAAAATTATGTTATAAAAATTATTAATTTATATAAAAACCTATATAACAACAACAAAAAATATATATATTTTAATACAAGATCAAGAGCCTTGAACTGTATCATATTTTTTTTCATCTTAAATTTACAAAAAAAAAATAATAATAATTTGACTTTCATGTTTTTATTGACCAGAAATTATTTATTCAAATTCTTTGAAGAAATAAAATAATCAAAATTAATCATAAAGATTGTAATCGCTTGGATAATTATTATAACAAATAATATTCTTATATTTATTTATATTTAAAAAAAATCTTTATTATTTGAGGAGGGCTCTGAATAGGAATTATTTCAATGTCAGATTAATAATTTTATTATTGTATTTGTAGAATTAATTACAGATTATGGACAAACAGAAAAAAATAATTTTTGGTTAAATTATAAATTGGAATAGAAACGTAATTGATTTTTAATACGGAAAACAAGAAGTTAGTGCGGTTTTGTGTGGTTTACAAAAGTGATAACCATAATTTTAAGCACATAAGTTAAGACGGATGTGTGGTGAGAAATTACTTGTTTCAATCTCCTTAAAGTGTTGTGTGTTGCCCTGTGAATCATAAACATAATATATTTTATTTTAAGCACAACTTACAATTATATACCGATTTTATAGATTTTTTGGCTAGGATATAGATCTGAATAGCAACGAATAAACTAATTTCTTAAAGAAACCGGAGAACATGGTGATGGTATCGAGCACATGTGTATGAAATTTAGGCAGTTTTAAGTCGTATGACCTGGTTTTGATGGTAATATTCATTCGAGGAGCTAAAAAATTGCTAGAAATATCTACAAAAATTTATCTATTTACACATAGATAAGAAAATTCCGTTAATTTTCAGTTATATTCGCGTTCGAAAATCGATCAAAAATAGTTAAGCAACAACCCGTTTATCGTTTGTGTTACATAATAAAAACCATATTCTGAACCATCTTCTCACGTATCAACTCACGTTACATTTTAATTCCAAATAAATTTGATGCATTCAACCGATCATCACACTGACCTAATTATCGTTATAATAATAAGAGAATTGAAAATATTTCAATCACAAAATGAAGAACAACAAACACAAAAAAAAAACAAAAAAAATTAGAAATCATCGATTCCAATTAAATAACAAAATACTAATTACATTCACCGTACTGCATAATGAACTTATTCAAAATTTAAATTAAAATTAAAAAAAAGAACACAAAACCTTAAGCACAAAAAAAAAATTAAGAAAATCAAAGAACGGTCAAAACAGTTTTATTCAAAACATTCGCTTCAATGATTTTTTACGGTATGATCGTTTTTCTTTATTTAAACTTTAATTATTTATGTTTAATTCTATTAATTTTTGAATTAAATAAAAAAATTAACTTCTTATGTTTCACAAAATCAAAACAAAAAAAATGTATTATTACTGTTTTTCATAGAAAATTTCTTTTTAACAATTTTCCCATGCACGTTTTATTCACCACTTATCTTACCAGAAAGAAGCTCGAGTAACTTGTTTGCTTTTTATTATATGATAGTTCAAAATATGCACTAGATATTTTAATATGCACTAATTATTCCATAAGATAATACAATTACTTAATCTTGCCTCAACCATTTCAAGGTTAAGGAAATTACATCTCACGAATTATTTTTAATATGTAATTTTGAGGTTAAACTTAATATACTGATGATCTACTATTACTTATTGTTTGTTGTCTGCCATTAAAAAAAATAAACATAACCATCGAACATATAAGTATAGTTTTCATTTGATTTTTCATAAAATAAAATTATATGCTTCATCCGAAATTACTCAACTCCATAATCACTTTGTTAGGATGATCTTAGAAATAAGGTTTAAGAGATTTATATTGATTTGGTGAACGATCAAATGTTTGTTCAATTGTTTAAAGTGAAATAGATATAATATGTTGAATAATTATATTTTATTCTCTTCCATTTAATTATATCAGCTTTATTTGTATGTTTTTTCGATAATAATAGTATGTATTATTGTATTGTTTTCTAACCTATAGCCTAATGAGCTTAACCTATTGCCTAATGAAAATTTTCCTATAAAAAAATTATCATTATTCAATTTGTATGATTCCATTTGGTCAAATTGTTTTGATTTCATTAAAATAATTATTTTCAAATTGTAATCACAATTACTTTTATAAGTTTTGTTCAAAAATCAAATTTTAATTTAAATTCTCTTATTTCGTTTAGTTGAACTTGGTTGATTGTATGAGAAGGGCGTTTTTTATCATCAGGGTTTTTTTATTAAGAAATTTGATTAATCAATTAAAACAATAAAGGTTTATTGTTTTAATTGAAGAAAATGTTTTTATTTTTTATAATACACAATTCTTTGTCAGAGAATAAAGCATTGTAATCGATTAGTGAATAATGAATTTTATTCTCTCGCAAATTAAAATTCTCGCTCGTGCCTCGCTCAAATTTTAAACCTTTGCTTGCGAATAAACTACTTCATTTTCACTCATTGATTAAACTACTATTATTCATACATTTTAATTTAAAAGTTCTAAGCTGTAATAAGATATTTAAATAATAATAAAATAATAAACGCCCTATTCTTGTTAAATTGAGTTTTACTTCACTAAATCCGTATTTTGAAAGCTATGCTTTCATCGACAGTAGTATATAAAACTCTGAGCGGCAAGATGTCCGCTAGAAATAGGTAGATTTCGAGATCAGACAGTTTTGTGTACAAGTAGAATCTGATGTATCAGATTACTTTAAACAAAACAAACTAATTACAAACAGATATCGAACAAATTTAAAAAAAAAAATTAGCTACATAAGCAAAACTACATCTATCCAATTTTGCAACAAACAAATATCAAATCGACTACAGAACATATGTGTGACAATTTATGACACTGTTTGAAAAACACACGGCAAACCTACTCTATATCATATGTCGTGCAATTACTGCAAAATATCAAAATAGTTTATTTCTAAGAAAAAAAAATAATTTCTTCTATTCAAATCTTTTTATTTATATAAAATAAGGTTTTTGCAAATTGTTTTTCTTAGGGCTTGTTGCAAACTTTTTTGTTGAAGCCGTGTAACCACCAGGTGGTTAAACATTTTTTTTCTATTCATCTTGTTGAGTCATTAATTGATATATAAGCGGAATTGAATTAGCCAGAAATTTAGCTGTATAATCCTAAAGTTAAAAATATATCAACTTCTTCAATAGGCCCATGTTGACCTGTATTTGGTAAATTTGTTTATTTTATCTTCTGAAGATTCTATTAAATACTGTATCTAAATTCAGCAAAATAAAATGTTTCTTTTTCAAAAAAAATAAGTGATGTCTTAGCATCTCATATTTGGCAAATGGATAAACCAGTCTAAAGATCTTCACTTTGAATTCAAAACAATTAGAGTAACAATTATGAGTAACACATTGGAGTAACAAATTATGCACAAAATTCAATGTATATTTTTGAGCACTAAATTCATATTCAATATACAATTATATTATCTTTTAATTGATAAAAACTAAATAAACTATTTCGCGGCAATGGGATAGAAACATTTCAAGAACCGATTTAAATATTCTAGACAGCACAGTAAATGGAATCTTGATTTTTTCCAATTGTCTTAGAGTTTTTATACCAAATCATTTTTGGTTTAATTCATCCTCTGACAGCTGTTTTAGTGCAAAACATTTATTTTTGTCAACAAGGTATAACTAGAGAACTTGAAAATGGGAAAATTACTTTTTGCAGAATCAAAAAAAAGAAAAATAAAAACTTAAGAATTATTTTGTTTATTCTTCTAATTGTTTTAAACGAATATTTAAAAAAAAAAAAAGAAGAAAACTCTATTAGTTTGAATGTTCGTCGCGATTAATTTTCGAACTGTCAACAGGGATACACATTGTTTGTTTACCGGTTTGATTGTCATTGAATTCATGTTGAACCGATTCGAGTAAACGTGTCCTAAAATTGTTATACACGTTTTTTTAAAGTGACAGCCACATTGTATTTTCATTTCCCGCTGAGCTGCTTGAAGTGTAGTGTCATCTAAATCATAATTGAATAGTAAAACAGTGAAATATAGTATTCCAGGACTCGCACACACAGCCATTTTTTTGGGTGGACGCCCTACATGGAAATTTTTTTTCTATTTTGTGAATTGAAAGGTATGTGGAATGTTTGTTTTAGTGTATTTCACGGAACTAATTTAAATCACATGTGTTTTTAGTTTTGAAGTCTCATCCTGTTGGCTGATTGCATTTTATATCGGCTGTTAAAAGACTGTCTAGACCACCGTAGCATACAGTCGGGAGTTGCGGCTGTAGAGTTGGGTGTTTCATGTGGACAAAATTTAAACGTCAATCCAAGCATGATATAGTAAACTGCTAGTTCGCAACAGATTTAAACTATATGTGTAGCAGTCATATTTTATTTTATAGTGATTTATAAACCGAAAAAGAAATTATTTTAAATTCATGATCTGGCTAAGGAAAATATGCTTATCTTACATCCATCATAACCTTCAAATTTTCAAGTGGCTTTTGCTTAATGGCGAACGCTTAGCCTTACAATAGTAATGCGTTTTTAGGATGTTTTAGTATCACCAATAACACGATGTTGTATTTTAAATAGTATCAAAGAGTCGAAGTGATATGTATATAATGCAGATACAACTTCATTCCTGTATCTTAAACTCATAATTACACATTATGAGTTGTTGGTTGGTTATTTTAATTGTTTAACTTATATAACACAGTGTGCTGTTCGCTCATTGAAAATACAGTTAGTTTTTATATCCATGTTTCTATTGTATCACACATTAGTGCTTTAATATAAATTTGATTAGCTCTACTATTAGTTTATTCTAGATAGAATAGGTTATGATCATTATTGTTTGATAATGGTTATATATAATTATAAAATAATTTTTCCTGAATTAAGTGTAAGGGTATTCTACATGACCAGACTTATTAAATTTTTGGGATTCACCATAGCTTTTTTTAGATTTCCTTTTTTTTAGTAAAAAGAAAAAAAACCTTGTGGTCTTGCGGTGAGCTCATCTCCAGATTCAACAAAGGACAAATTGGTGAGTGAATTTTTATTACTCTTTAGAACTCATAAACTTATGAGTAGTTCTGAAACTGTAGTATTTTTTGGTCATAATTTTTTTTGAATGGGGATCAAATATTGCCGATCGACCTCATATATTTTATTGTTTTTTTTTTAATTCAATTGAATACCATAATACTGATAATACTGAGTGCTGAGTATTCTCAATTAAAATAGTATTCTTAATTACAATTATTAAAATTAAAATTACTGAGTACTGAGTGTTCTCAATTAAAACAGTATTCTTAATTACAATTATGAAAATTAAAATGACTGAGTACTGAGTATTCTCAATCAAATTGTTGTGGTTTTCTTTTTTATTGTTTTGCAGTCTGTGCTAGATATGAATTGCTAAGTAGTAGACGGTGGCGGTGGTAATGGGCTGACTGCGGTTTGCGCCGGGATGATCCGATTAACTTGTCATAGCACGAAGGAAGTTACGACCTACTCAACCTCCATGCAAGAGGACCCTCTACATTTCTGACTCGCGCTTCCCGCGAAAACAAAATTATAATTAAATCGTGCTGCAGTGGAGGATGGTCGGTTACAGCCGATGAGTCAAAAATCTCTAACTGCAGAGGTTTATATTTATAAGAAACGGTTTTAAATGTTTTCACAGATTCTAAATTTATGAAGTTTTTAAAAATATTAGTATCCAAACGGCCATTATAACGGATCTAAGAAGCCATTTTTTTTCCTAGTATAAAGCTTCTAGTTTCATAATCACGGGTTAGACTTTGCTGATTTACGAATTTATCCAAGATATTAAAAAAACGCACATTTCTAAAAAAATCCTCTAGTTTCATAATCACGGGTTAGATTTTGCTGGTTTACGAATTTATCCAAGATATTAAAAAAACACACATTTCTAAAAAAAGATCTGGCTCCACAAATGCGAGAGTGAGAGTGCCGGTTGATTCAAACGTATTTTGTGTTTTACAAGCTGTTTTGTTGGAGCCGCTCACTCAGAAACCTCCAACTGCAGAGTTCTATTTTTTAAAGAAACTGATATAAAATCTTTTAAAGATTCTAAATTTATGAAGCTTTTAAAAATATTAATATCCAAACGGCCGTTATAACGGATCTAGAACACAGACTTTTTCTCTAGTATAAAGCTTCTAGTTTCTTAACCATGTGTCGGATTTGACTGATTTACGAATTTTTCCAAGATATTAATGAAATAAACATTTTCAAAAAGGTTTTTTGGTCTGGCTCTACAAATGCGACCGTGAGAGTGCCAGATATTTCAAATAAAAAAATTTTTTTGCAAACTTTTTTGTTGGAGCCGCTCACTTAGGAGTCTATAATTGCAGAGGTCTAATTTTAAAACAAAAATATTGAGGGGCTGAAATTTCACAGCTCTGAGATATCAAGACTTCGGTCTGGGTTAAGGATTTGTATATAGTTTTCAGCAAAATATTTTATGAGGACATGGTTTTTAGTTTTGGGCAGCGATGTATATCAAACATAACTCTTTGTTAAAGTAAAAGTATTTATTATCTCTGTTTAAAAATTTATTAAAAAAACTAACACGAATCATCAATACGTTGCCGGAAAATTATAATCAAAATTCCAAAAATATTGTTAAATTAAATAAAATCAAACTTTTTCAAAATTCCAAAAATGTTCCAAAAATTAGAATAAAATCAAATATTTAAATTTTTTCTAAATTCCAATAATATTTCAAAAATTCTTAAAAATTCAAACTTTTTCCAAAATTCTAAAAATATTGCAAAAATTATTACATAATCAAAAATTGAAAATTTTTTCAAAATTCCAAGAATTATAATAAAATCAATAATTAAAAATTTTTCAAAATTCTAAAAATATTCCAAAAATTCTTACAAAATCAAAAATTAAAACTTTTGCCGAAATTCTAAACATATTGCAAAAATTATTCCAAATTCAAAAATACAAACTTTTTCAAAATTCCAAAAATATTTCAAAAACTATAACAAATTCAAAAATTTCCATGTCCAATATTACATTACATTACATTATATGGGATTTTTTGCATTAAATTTCTAGACAATACTTTGTGTGAATTCATAGAATGGGGAACATTTCTATTCTAATCAACATCCTAAGTCACGATTGTATAGTATTTATTGATTGTTTCCAATCAATGTGAAATCAATGGCTGTCACTTGGTCAATTTGTAGTTCTATATGTATTAACATTAGACTACATTAAGGGAATTTAAATTTATATTGGATTTTTTAGATCAATTAAACTCAACGTAATCGATAGCGTGTCTGCCCAAGGATTCGAGCCGGGCACTGACGAGGGTAGGTTCGAATCCGATCCGAAACACGTAAAATGTGAATTGTAGTTTTTTCCGAGAAACTTCAAACCATACCTTTGAATTGAAAGTATTCCAATTACTTCTTTACTTACTTGAGTTTAATTGATCTCAAAAAGCCAATATAAATTCTATATTACATTTACGTCATAAAAACAGCTACATTTTTTTTTCCAAAAAAGTGGCTAAAAAATAATTGAAATCATTTTTTGACACACTTGACATTATTTTTTGACAAACTTATAATGCCATAATTCCCTATAATAATAATAAAATATCATGTCATACAAACTATTAATTTTATTTTTTTCTAAAAAAATTGGGTAAAAATTAAATAAAAACCTTTGACACTCTTGACAACATTTTTTAACAAACTTATAATGCCATAATTCTCAATAATAATAATAAAATTTCATTTCAAACAAACAATTTTATTTTTTTCCAAAAAATTGGGTAAAAAAATAAATAAAAATCTTTTGACACACTTGACAACATTTTTTTGACAAACTTATAGTGCCATAATTCTCAATAATAATAATAAAACTTCATTTCAAACAAACAATTAATTTTTTTTTTCCAAAGAATTGGGTAAATAAAAATCCCATCCGAAACACGAAAAATGTGAATTGAAGTTTTTTTCTGAGAAACTTCAAACCATACCTTTGAATTGAAAAAAGGCTCATGAATGTAATACTTAGGTCTTTCAGACCGAAGTAATATTAAAAACATTCCAAAAATTTTAAATTTGTTCCTTTTTTTAAAATATTATTATCCAAACGACCGTTATAATGGTTTTAAAATATCAAATTTTTTTTAGATAAAAGGCTCTAGTTTCTTAAACACGTGTTGGATTTTGTTGATTCACGAATTTGTTCAAGATATTAATGAAACACACATGCACAGAAAATTGTTTTGATCTACCTCAATAAATGCGACCGTGAGAGTACAATAGGTAGATTTTATATGAAATCTACCTAAAATTGCAGTTATTTTATATACTACTGTCGATGAAAGCATAGCTTTTGAAATACGTATTTAGTAAAATAAAACTCAATTTAACAAGAATAAGACGATTAATATTTTACTAGGAGGGCCCGGCGTGCTTCGCTACGCTTATAAATAAAGTTTTTGCGTAGACATTTTGTTGACGTAGAAGCAATGATTTCAAAAAGTGGTAATGAGAAATGCTACCATATAATTTTTAATTTTTCTTTTTAAATATATGAATGAAAAATAATCAGAACTCTAGCTGATCAGTTCGGATATATGAAAAATTAGCGATCAAATAAGTTTTCAAGTAAGCTTCGTATGAAAAATTAGCATATGAAAAATTAGCGATCAAATAAGTTTTCAAGTAAGCTTCGCTAATTTTTCATATATCCGAACTGATCAGCTAGAGTTCTGATTATTTTTCATTCATATATTTAAAAAGAAAAATTAAAAATTATATGGTAGCATTTCTCATTACCACTTTTTGAAATCATTGCTTCTACGTCAACAAAATGTCTACGCAAAAACTTTATTTATAAGCGTAGCGAAGCACGCCGGGCCCTCCTAGTTCATGTAATTTAGGAAAAAGAATGGGATCAGGGATTTCAGTACATACAAATTTATTAATCATTTCATTTCCATCAATTCTATCTTCATCTGATAAATTTAACAAAATATGGGCATGCGGAAGACCACGTTTTTGAAATTCAATGGTATATATAAGTGCTTTGACAGAACCAAAAATCTTTTTTTTCATTAAACAATCTATGAGCTCTTTAAGTTTCACTTTAAACACACGCACAACAATATCAGGACGAAAATTCGAAGACTCATAATTACTCAAATTATCAACAATTTCTGGCCATTGAGGATTACATGTCATTGTTATAAATTAAGAAGGTTTACCGAAATGTTGTACAATAGACATTGCATCCAAGTAATTTTGATACATGTTACGTGGTGAACCGGTGAAAGAAGATGGCAAAATTACTTTACGACCAACTACTTGCATATTATCATCGCCATTGCGATTTTGATGCAAGAAATCTGTTAAATTATTGTACAAATCAGCACGAAGAGCAGATTGATTTGAACGAATGTAATGAAGCCGTGTACCTTCGATACGAACATACATATCAACAATCCATTGAAGAAATAATTTTTGAGAACGATGCAAAAGACTAAAACCATCACGTATAGCAAGGCGATAAGATGCATATTGCAACATTGTAACTTTTGTACGTGACACATTAGCACGTGAAGTTGAAACTAAATTATGTGGAATATTAACGTGCCACCCAGTATCACCATTTGGAAACAACAAAGGATAAGCTAAAGGATCCAAAGAAGAATCAAGGACAGAAACAGAACGAATTTCATTTGCATTTTTTGAAAAAACAATCATATTTCTTTCAAAAGGTGGTTCACCATCATCATTTTTAAAAATAGCAGCCACATCAGTTTGAACAGCATCATTAAAACGACGAATATCACATTCTCTGTTAACTTTTATAACCATTGACACATCAGCAGTAACATTCTCAGGTCTTTCACAAAATTCATGCATTGATTTGAAAGAACGAACAAAAGGATTCACACGATCTAACTCAAAACCTATCTCACGCATAAGAAAAATTTCACATACATTGGTATTTCTATTCATTCTCATATTAGCAGCAGTATCAACATCATAAAAATATAATTGTGCATACATTGGAGGTCGACCATAAGCAGGAATTAAAGCACCAGTACGATGATAAAAAATATTATGAATTTTAAAATGATAAATACCACGTGCAGTAGAATCCGCTATATTACATTCAGAACTGATCATTGCAAATGCCGAATTATAGGAACGAATATTTGAAAGAAAACTTTTAGAACGTTTTTTTTATAGCATTATCATTTGAATTCAATCCTTCGAAAATATTAGAGAAAAATGCATTTTCAGAAAGAGGAGGTAAATTGACTTTGTCTTTATGGCAACACAAAGAAAACGCTTCATTATTATTTGAAGTAACTTCTCTTGCAAAATGTTTGGCATGACAAAAATGACAACTCATATCCAAAGCACCACAAACATACGAATCAAAGTTACCTGGAATCACATTCAAAGCACACTTGAACGAATCTCTCAAAATTACAAAGGGAATTTCATCATTCACCACATTCAATTCTAAATCATTTGCAACATTCATGACACCATTCATGACACCGTTCATGACACCATTCATATCATCAACATTCACTTCATCATTCACAACAACATCAGCTTCAGCATTCATTCCATCATTATTACCATTCATTTCATCATTCATAAAATCAACATTATTACGCATATTACGCATATAATCTATTTTATTCCGACGACTCGATGTACCACTCACATCCAAACGACGTTTACGACGTAGTCTTGGCATCGAAATAAATAAATATATCAATATATATCAAAAATATGAAATAACTCAAATATCAAAATATCTCAAAAATCTTTATATCAATAAAAAACAAAATAATCGAAAAATATCGAAAACCGTCCTTCTTGAAAGATAAAAGACGACTAAAATATAAAATAAATACGACGACTGAAATGAATATAAAATAAATATAAAAATTTTCGTTTTTGTTATTCGTTGTTCGGTTCGATAGCTAATATATAAAAAAGAAAAATTTTAAAGCATTGTTTTAAAGCAAAAAGAAAGATGTATGTAAACTTATAATGCATATGTATAGAAAAAGTTTTCCGTATATAATAACTTTTTTATTTATGATCCGATTTGTTTGAATCCGGATCCGACTATAGGTTACACTAATATCAGTTATCTGTGAAAATTTCAAATGAATCCATCTGCGAATAAAAAAGCCTAATGCTCCACAAAGTTTTAATCTAGCGTATCAATATATAAGATTATTATTTATATTTTATTCTAATTCCTGGCAAAACAGTCACATGCCTGAAACAATCCAAAAAATTCATTTGGATGCTGAAGAATACAAAATTAATAAAAGGTTAATTGTTCTTCCATTTTCTTGGTGATGTGATAAAATAGAAGGCTGAGTTTTCTCAACACTAGCACGCAAACTGGATGTACGCAATAAATATTGGGGGAACTGTAACTAATGTAAAAAAGGTAGGCTTTGACGATTCGGAAACATGAGAGGAACAAAAGGCTACATCCACCACTCCATCATCTATGATTATTACAATATAGTTTAAAAAAATTAACTCAAATCAAAAATTTACTCAAATTTAGAAAAAATTTAAATATATGATTTTATTCTAATTTTTGGAATATTTTTGGAATTTTGAAAAAGTTTGATTTTATTTAATTTAGCAAAATTTTTGGAATTTTGATTATAATTTTCCGGCAACGTATTGATGTTTCGTGTTAGTTTTGTAATAAATTTTTAAACAGAGTTTATCTCTGAATACTTGTACTTTAACAAAGAGATATGTTTGATATACATCGCTGCCCAAAACTAAAAACCATGTCCTCATAAAAGATTTTTGCCGAAAACTATATACAAATCCTTAACCCAGACCGAAGTCTTGATATCCAAGAGCTTGAGATTTCAGCCCCTCCATATTTTTTCAATTGAATATTTGCAAATAAATGTTTATAATAAAACTGATCTCTTTTAGCTGAAATCTTAACAAAAAAAAAATAAGCTTTGGAACGTTTCATTTGGCCTAATAGTTTTTGCACAATTCTATTATGCAATCAATTTCAGAAAAAACGTTTTTAACTTTTTGCAGGCCGCAAGGTCTGAGTTTTTATTCAATCGCAGTTTGCTGACGCCAACCGAAAGGATGAAATGTCAGCTTAGGTTAGCAGTTTTGTTGCCTATACCCATACTCAATATTAACAACAAATACAGTGGCTTAAAATACGGTGAAAATTTAAAAAATGGCAAATTGCAAAGTGCTTAGAAAACCGAAGATTTTAAAAAAAAAAATCTTTCTTTTTTATAATAAAGTAAGTGTTTGTCATTGCTCTCATCCATTTATTTATTAATAATTATTAGAAACGAAATAAATCGATTTCAAACAGTATTTTGTGTTTTTACAAATTTTTAATGTCAGGTATGTACAAAAGATTTACAAGTAAATTAATTTAGGAATTCTTAAAATCTTTAAAATAGTTATAAAGTTAAGCGACGTTTTTTTCGCTGGCTTACTTCCTCCCATCTTCCCTATCACGTTCATCGACAATTTTTGCATCAATTGTAAACCCATTTGTACACGCTTCCTCATCACAATTAATTCAGTTGTTGGAACAGGGCAATTGTTGCTTACGACAGCCGCACACATTTTTACAACCCATATTGCATTTGCATTGGACATTCGTTAACGGGCTTTCAAGTACTAACGGCAAGGGACTAAATGTGGGTTGCAGTACATCATAATTTTCAAACCAATCCCAATCACAAACACTTTTATCTTCACCTAAGCATTGTTGTTCTTGATACCGTGATAGTAATGTTGAGCAGCTACCTCGTCAGAGAAAAAAACAAAATGGGCCATAACTCGGTCCAAAATCATGCTAGAGAGATCTTTTCTTCTAATCTTTGGTACTCTAAGCACTTTGCAAATTTAGAAACCGCATCTTGTTAAGTTTAAAATTTGTTGAGAAATTTAACTGTGCAACTAAGGAATTTTCGCAATTTTTTTAAACCGCTATAATTGTTGTTGATATTGAATACGAGTATAGGCAACAAAATTGCTAATTGAAGCTGACATTTCATCATTTGGGCAGGGATGTATATCAAACACAAAACTTTTTGTAAAAGTAAAAGTATTTTTTTATCTCTGTTTAGAAATTTGTTACAAAACTAACACTGATGTTTCGTTGCCGGAAAATTACAACAGATCTTATATTAACAAAATTTAATAAAAAGATAGTACGTGGTAAAATTCCAAAAGGTGGTAAAATACCACAAATATTCTAAAAATTAAATAATTTCAAAAATTTAAATTTTTTCCCAAATTCTAAAAATATTCCAAAAATTCTTACAAAATCAAAAATCGAAACGTTATTCCGAAATTCTGATAAAAATTCTAACTTTTTCAAAATTCTAAATATATTTTAAAAATTATAATAAAATCAAAAATGTTCATGTCCAATTTCGTGTCATGCAAATGATTAATTTTATTTTTTTTTTTTCAAAAAATTAGGTAAAACAATATATGAAAATTAGTCTTTTGACACACTTGACAACATTTGTTTGACAAACCTAGAATGCAATAATCTAGATTTTGGTCTAACATACCAATCCCGACCATCCAGATTTCTCCAAATTCAATGTTACTACTCGTAATCACTTAAAATGGACGTTTTTTTTAGCAAAAACTATGCAAATTTCGTTGTTTTGACACACTTGACGATTTTTTTGACACACTTCCGGTACAGTTATCGAACACAACGTCCTTTCGAATCTGTCCATTGAGTATACCTATTTTTAGAAAAATTTTTTTGAAATCCCTCCAGCGGTCGTCGGACAGACATACATTTTTTTTGCTTTTTTATAATCAGTATGTCCTAAAACGTCGAGAAATACCAAAAAAAGTGGGGGTAAGAATTTCACTTACGGCTGGAGAATGTAATACCTAGGCCTTTCAGAACGAAGTAATATCGTTTTTTAGACTTTTTTTCGCAAAAATTTGAAACAAATTTTTTTCTTAAGTTAAAGAAAAACATTTAAGGAACAAGAAAGTTCCATGGCATCATTATCCTAAAGTGCACCATTTACGAGTTATATCGCTTACAAGGAAGCAAAAAAAAGTTCAAGATAAAATATATAACAATGAAACCATCCAACACACCATTCATCTAATACCAATGTAAAAGAAACAAACAATATTTTACATGAAATTTATGAAACCTTATGAAATTTTCAACCGAAATAGTTTTATTATTAAGAGCGTCAAACATATATTTATACATGTTATACTTAACATAATTTTTTTTCATCAAAATATAAAATCCTTTCCTGACAATTTACAGTAGCCAATCCAATATTTATTTATCTTTATGAATAAAACAATTTCAAATACAGATATTTAATTTTTTTCTCAAATTTGAGTAGGATGACATGTTTATTCGCAACAGTTCAACATAAATTTATTGCCAGAACAAAAATTATAAATACAACACAGAAATAAAGTAGCTAAACTCCTCCACATAATGACGAAGTTATGCATAAAATACAAGAACAAAACAAAAGCTCTGACAGTTATTGTTGTTTTAAGGAAAAAATAAACTTCATGTTTTCTTATCAAAACTCATAAAATGATAGTCGACAAATGATAATTTAACAATATTTAAATAGAAATAAAGTTGAAGATTTGTCTACAAGCTGATCTTGATTTACTACTCCCCACACATGATTGTCTAACAATGTTATCTTTTCTACTTATTCCATTCTCGTTTTATTATAAAAACTTTGTCTATAACAACAACAATTTAAAATAATTAAACTTTATTACTGAAGACGAGAGCTATTACGGATTATTGGTTCTGTTAAAACTCATAAAACAATTGATTTGTGAAAATGAAGACTTCAACTCAAAGGTCATTAATAGATTTGTCATAATTCTTCTTCTTAAATCTTAACGTCATAATCCCACATCTATATAGTACCAATAAAAACATTTTCCGAAACAATGATATTGCAGACAAAACTGTCAACAATATTTTCTCTTAACATTTTCTTATTCTTAATTTTGTTGTTGTTCCAAAATAATAATAAAATTGTAGAAAAGATTCAAAAGTTTCTATTCCGATGAAAATGCTAAGATAATGTCTTCAGATTATTTTAAGATAAATCTCTTAAAAGTTTTCTTTCGTTTCATTATTTATTTCATAACAATAATATAAATTTAATTCTTTTCATTTGGGTCGGAATTGTACGTATTGTTATTGTAAGGAACAAAACAATCAACATACCACATATTTTTTTAACAAGTATTGTAAGTTGAGGTGGCTGTTCGTTTGTTTAAAATAGTTTTCTGTTTATCTGGAAATAAAAGTACAATAAACATGTTACAGAAGTCACTAGTTTTAAATATGTCGACAGTGTGATTTAGTGTTAAGTTTCGCTTGTTTTTAGATTTTCTTCCTCTACGATGTTGGGTGTTAAGTGTTGTGTTATTTGTAGTGTTGTGGTGTAAGATATGTCAGTATTTCTGTAGCTGTTGGCTTGTTTTAATATGAAATGTTTCGCTGGAATTTTTGCTCCAAAAACATCAAGCTGTTAAAAACTGAAGTTTGAGTCGCAATATTTTTAATCACTGTGAAGTGTGAACTTATTTTTAAAACATAAAACGGCACTCTAGTAATATCCTGAGCTTCCTTGTTGTGTGGTGAAAAATATGTATTCTCTAGAAACTTCATGCAGTTTAATTTGAAGAATACTTGATGCTAAGTTCATTAAAGACAAATATCGTGATTTCTTTTCCGGTTCTATGAGTTCGTCTACCTCTTAGGAGTGGTAAAACGGCACCAACCAGTTTTATTTATTAAGTGTTTTATGATCTACTACTAGTCTCCAGATCTTATCATTTGCCGTTAGTTACTTTTATGGTACGAAAAAGAAGTGATGAATACTCTGCCGTGCTGGGTTCTTTTTTTCATTTCGTTTAAGCTTACTAAGTTGTTTATTTACTTCTTCCCTTTGCGACATTGGTAGTCGGTCAAGAAGCGACTACCAATGTCGCAATGGAAAGAAGTAAATAAACTAATAAGTTTATAAATGGTTCATTTGGAATATACTCTGGAATATGATATTTTAATTTAACGCTAATTGTGTTATAAAAGTAAAGTTTAACCCTAATGGTTAATCTTTACAATTGGTCGATTAAAATGTAGTCACTTAATTCTTCCCATCACCACCAAGCAGTACTCCAGTTTAACGCGTATATCACAATCTTGATTTTGATGATTTACAGCTTTTAGTTATTCTGTTTACTGCCACTTATGGGGTTGGTTATCCATGTCACCTTTAAAAGCAGCATCATGAACTTTTGGCCCGTATATGATATTCTGTTCTAGCAAATAGTCAATGCCCTTCCTGATTATACCCTACATTTATTAATCCTTCATAGAAGTCCCTAATAGCACCTCATTACCGTGCCACAGTGGGCGTTGAGCACACCTCATATAGTTTAAGTTGGTTCTTACGACTTTTTCTTCTATAACTTTGTAGCATGGTGTTGAGAATTTCTATTTTTTTTTAAAATGATATATGAAGGTACGGATTAACCGTGGACTCTTACACGGAAAAAATCTCTAAAGAAAAATAATTTTATTTTACTCACCATGACTAAAAGAACAAACAAAATAATTTAATATAACTAACATGCAACTAAAAAGTAAAAACTAACAATGAGAGAAGTGATTTTTTAAAAAGTGTGTTGATTGTATTCTTGTCTTGCATCAATTTCCAGTTAAAACTTATATCGGACGTCAAAAATACTCCTTTCAACAAACATCATATTCAGGGTACAGCCGTAGCTGTTCAACGTAGCAATATTAGCAATAGCGGACGTATAAGACCTTCAGACATTTCGGTGCAACCAAAATGTGACACTCTAAAAAAAAATACACATTTCATGTCGTGATTAAAGAAAAAATCCATATGTGTTACGGTCGTATCCATTCCAGCAACAATGTAAAAAGTGTGTTTAATATAAATTGTGGAACGAACTCACCCAATCAGCTATGTTTGACCATTTTGTTAACGGCCTCTACTTTGAAATAACCCAATCTTAGTTTCACTCCGTTTGCTTACAGCCACACGAACTGAGGAATCTTTATCGGTATGTGTTATTATTTTTTTTGTTTAAGGAAGATGACAAACGCAAACTTTGTATCCTTAACATAATAAATATTTCTTTATTTGCTGTCTTTCTAACTTAACACTGTACAACCCAAAACACAGATTTCAACTTCAAGATATAAATTATTATTATCTAATAAACACAATTTTTCCAAACAGCGATTTTTATTTAAAATATAATTTTCTCTATGATAAAAAAATATCACTTTATCACACATTATAATATTATTTGTATGAATATGATTCAACAACAAACACAAATATTTAAATTAAAACACACAAATCTATCAATATACAAAAATCTTATATTTTTTTTATTCAATTAATTAATAACATTTTTGTTTTAAAATCGCGACTCGTGAAACAATAATTTATTATTGATATCTTAATTACAACTCGATACAATTTTAATTTTCGACTCTTTATTTTTAAGTTCTAATCACAACTCATCAAAATTGAAAAATATTTGTTCTTTATATATTAAATTAAACAAGATAGTAGAAGAGTTGATTGCATATCTCTCAACTTGTCATGCATATGATTGCATACAATACAATTATAATTTATAAAGAAACCAGTTAATAACAGATTGTCTCATTTTTTTCCAAAACATTAAAACATACTTCTTGCCTTTCCATCAATCTGTAAAACATAAACAAAAGTAAGAACCACCCGTTTATCACTTAAGAATACAAGCAAAAAGAACTGGAAATGTTCATGTATTGCAACAATTCATTTTTTTCTCTGTTTCAGTATTCTAACGCCATCAATTCTTTTGCTTCGTTTTTATATAAACAAGGAAAATAAACAAAATATGAAACATTGCAAAAAGAGTGCAAGTATAAATAACAAAAACCATTATAACCTTGATGTTTTACAGGGAGTCCGAAGAGAAGGTATACCGATTTATTATTAATAAAAATGTTAATGAAAAATACAATGAAGTGATATTACAAAAAAAATGGGGAAGTGTGGTGGTTGAGTGAAAATTTAGTCTTTACTGTTAGTGAGCCAGGGCAGTTAACTACAAAGATCTAATTTCCTGTCAATCCACTTATACACAACATAAGTTTATTCTGGAGTTGATTGTAGATTTTCTTATAAATGCTACATGTTAAATATCACTTAATTAGGCTATGGCTATCTATGGTGGATCGCCTACACTGAAAAAAAATTAGAGTAATTACAACCTCACCTCGAAGTTAACAGGTTATTCTTCAAACAAGGGAAAATACTTGTAAATAATTTCACAGTGACTGGGCTAACTGGAGGTCAACATTTTCCTGACAACAAAATGACGTTTATTTAAAATATAAAGTGTTGCATGCAATATAACAGTAGTTGAATAAAGTTAGTTACTATTTCCATGAAAATTTTTTGTTTTAAAAGCGAATCAATTGAAATATATTTTATTTTTACATAAACATTACGTGTGGTTGTCTCAACGACATCGTTCTATACCTATGCAGCTGTTGTATCTTTTTCGGTGTTTGATTTGCCATATCCGCCCTCGATTGGAAATAGAACGTGTTTTTTCAATGTAGGATCGTTACTATGTTTTTCGCGTTTAATTTGCATTTGTTATACTTTTGATGAGTGTCGGGGGGGGAAGAAAAAAGGTTCACCTGCGTAACTTTTCCAAAATATATTTGGATTCGACCAGGTATCGGTTACTGCCACCCATATTGTAGCCATTTTTGAGAGTGAACTGGCATATAGAACAAGCACAAACAAGGGAATTCTCTTGCGAATAGAAGCGGTTCTTCCAGAAAGTGACCGATATAAACAATAAATTCAATCATATATAATCCAAATTATGTCATAAATCTTAATTGATCCAGAAGTCTTCGCAACAAATGTTTTATATATTTCAAATGTTTCAAATCTTTCTAATGTTTCAAATGTTTCAAATTTTTTAAATCCTGCAAATGTTTCAAATGTTTCAAATGTTTCAATTGTTTCAAATGTTTCAAATGTTTCAAATGTTTCAAATTTTTCAAATTTTACAAATGTTTCTAACGTTTCAAATGTTTCAAATTTTTCAAATCCTTCAAATGTATCGAATGCTTCAAATGTTTCGAATGTTTCAAATGTTTCAGATATTTCAAATGTTTCAAATGTTTCAAATATTTCAAATGTATCATATGCATCAAATGTTTCAAATGTTTTAAATTTTTCAAATGTTTCAAAATGTTTCAAATGTTTCAAATGTTTCTAATGTTTCACATGTTTCAAATATTTCTAATGTTTCAAATGTTTGACATGTTTAAAATGTTTCAAATGTTTCAAATGTATCAAATGTTGCAAATGTTTAAAATGTTTTGAATAATTCAAATGTTTCAACTCCTTTGAATATTTGAAATGTTTCAAAAGATTCAAATGTTTCTTATGTATCAAATGTTTGAATTGTTTCTAATGTTTCAAATGTTTCATATGCATCAAATGTATCAACTGTTTCAAATGTTTCAAATGTTTTGAATATTTCAAATTTGTGAAATGTTGCAAATGTGAAAATTTTAAAATTAGGCTTTAAATGTTTCATATGTATCAAATGTTTCTACTGTTACTAATATTTCAAATGTTTCATATTTTTCAAATCCTTCAAGTGTTTCAAATGTTTCTAATGTTTCACATGTTTCAAATGTTTCAAATGTTTCAAATGTTTCAAATGTTTTGCATATTTCAAATGTTTCAAATGTTTCATATGTATATTTAATAAAATGTTTCAAATGTTTCTAATGTTTCAAATATTTCAAATGATTCAAATGTTTCAAATGTTACAAATGTTTCAAATGTTTCAAATGTTTTGAATATTTCAAATGTTTCAAATGATTGATTAAATGTTTCAAATGAATGTTTAAAATATTTCTAATGTTTCTAATGTTTCAAATGTATCAAATATTTCAAATGTTTCAAATGTTTGTAATATTTCAAATGTTTTAATGATTTTAAATGTTTCTAATGTTTCAAATGTTTCAAATATTTCAAATGTTTCAAATGTTTCAAATGTTTCAAATGTTTTGCATATTTCAAATGTTTCAAATGTTTCATATGTATATTTAATAAAATGTTTCAAATGTTTCTAATGTTTCAAATATTTCAAATGATTCAAATGTTTCAAATGTTACAAATGTTTCAAATGTTTCAAATGTTTTGAATATTTCAAATGTTTCAAATGATTGATTAAATGTTTCAAATGAATGTTTAAAATATTTCTAATGTTTCTAATGTTTCAAATGTATCAAATATTTCAAATGTTTCAAATGTTTCTAATGTTTCAAATGTTTCAAATGTTTTTGATACGCTTGATATGCTATTGATGTGCTTTTGATATGCTTGAAATGTAGTAAATGCCTCATTTGTACATTTTAAACTTATGTTAAAAAGAATAGTACTGAGGCAATAAGAGTGAAGTAACAAAATGTATAAAGTTACGCATATTGAAAACAAATTATCAAAAATGGAAATTTATGATAAATTATGTACGTAGGGCAAGTTGTATGAAGAATCTACATATTAAACATAACGACAAAGTAAATAAATTAAAACATCAGATTATTGTTTGTACGCGTCGATATTTCATAAATAAAAGGCAGAGGCGTTAAGTTGATTTCTAAGAATCTATTAATGAATATTTTGATTTCTCACAACAATTATTCTTCTGTCATTCTTTGACATTTAACTAATCTATAAATAGAAATCAATTCAAATAATTTCATCCAAATATGTGTTTTTGTTGTGATTGTCAATTGATTATTTATTTATACGATTTATTATTATTGCCAAACAAATCCTATAACTGAATTCATTCATATGCGGCATATTTTTAACAATGTGTCTGATCACCGGATGTGTTAGTGTTTTAATTTCACTCGATCGTATGGAAATCAGAAAATTTTTAAATTATTACATAAAACGTAAGAATAAAAATTGTGATTATTTGTTTGTGGGTGGTGATCATAATATTACATAACGAAAACGACGGGTTGAATTGAAATATTTAAATACTTAGGAATTGTTTGTTGTGATATTCTATTGTGTGTTAATGACACTTAATAAATTCAATTTGAAATTATTCGATGTTCGTTAATAACATTTCACACAAACGTTTTAAAACAGTCAAAGATAACGTGAAAATAAGAACAAGATCTAGATATACAAATGAAAGTCAAAAGCTTCACAAACATTTGAAATATCTGAAACATGTAAACCTTTGATACATTTAAATACCCTTGAAACACTTTAAACCTTTTATATATATTGTTCTTAAAGCTTCGAAAACAAAACTTTTCAAAAGTTTAACCCAATCATATGGACAATTCTGACATTATAACTCCAAGGTTTCGAAACAACAAAATACCTTATTTTTTTAAATCTGTCATCTCTATCGAGTCACACAAATATTTCAAAATTTGATTTTTTTTACTTTTTTCTAATACTTTTGAGCTTATGTCAATCAAAACCCGTAATTTTTTGTTGTATCTAATTCTCCGTGGGAGTCTGTACAAGTTTATTGATCCAAAAGAAAAAAAATTAGTTTTATTATACGAATTAAACATTAAACAATTCATGTACGTACATCCAAAAACTATAAATAAATTTATTTAATTTGATTGCAAAATCTGATATTTTATTATTTAAATTAGATTTATTGTATATTCTTTTGTGTTCGAGACAAACAACAAACAAATAAACAATAAATCAATTTAATTTAGAAGACGAAAGTTATAATTTTTTTTTCTGTCTGATCTTATTAGAAGATCATAGACATTTTGATGTGTTCAAACATTTTAAAAGTTTATGAGCAATATAGAGTGTGTGTGTGGAGGTACTGAAATTAATTTGAATAATTATTTTGTTTATTGATAATTTTTTTATGTTAAATTTTTATTTAAATTAAAAAACCATTATTTATTGTCTATTTAGTGTCATCAAATTTGGATTTTTTTTGTATTGTTATAATTTTCAAATCGATTTAAGTTTGATTGAGTTTTAGTGTTGTCGAGGCCCATCCTGTTATTTAAATTAATTGATCGATCTTTCAAAAATTCTTATTACAAATTTAATAAAATAAGTCATATAATATATGATTTATTGATTTTTAAATAATAGGAATTTGAATGAAGCAGATGATGATGTCATACCGAGATGATATATTTTCGATTTTCATGACGCTTAAGTAAAAAATGTCTAAACCAACAACCTATGCTCTATTTGACAAATCCTCTTCCTAACATAAAAGTAACAACAAAAATTAAAATTTCAATTTTAATCTATTAGCTGTCATTCATTATTATTCCAGCGAGCAATGACAATATAAAATTTATCTAATAATAATCCAAAATAAATTTGAGGTATAAACAAAAAAAATTTGTTTTTGGTATTTCGCTTGAGATGTCAACGAATAATATAAAATAATTTTTATGAAATGATTTTCAAATTGAAAGATGATGTATCAAGGTTGACTGACATATTTGTGGTTGATGACAAAGCCACAGTTTTTTTTTTAAATATTAATAAGATGAAATATATGTGCCTGAAGTTGAGTATTAATGTTGATGATTAAAGAAAAGACATAAAAGTCATAAAGAATAAACATAAAATTTCTTACAAATATGTTTATCTTATTTCTTTTTAAATCTGCATACTTCATGAGATATTTAAAAAAAATCTACGAATTTATCAAAAATCCAACTTCGATGATTTTGTGGCACTTGTTAAAAAAATGCGTTTGTGATTCTTTCACCAAAATTTTTTGGAGCGTCCAAGAAAATTTATTTTTAATGATCAGTCTAAACGAAAATGACGCTCACGGTCGCATTGTTGAGCAAGATTAAAACATTGATAAATTTAAAATCTATATGGAAACATTTTTTATCAATTTCTTTAAAATATAAACCTCTTAGATTTTATAAAGATTTCTTGCATAGGTTCCTGATAAATTGGCTCCAACAAAACTTTTACACCAACCTCCAACAAAAGCGAAACAAGCACTAACCCCACCAATCCCCACGTAGCGATTTGTTACGTTACTAACAGATGTTGCATGACTTCTACAAAAACCATACTGCTTTTTATCAATAGTTCGAGACATCTCCAAATATTTTATAATTAATAAATAAAAAAAAAATCAATAATTAATATTTATTTTATTTTGTTTTTGTCAACACAATTTTTTGCAAATATTTTAGGAAACCCGCAAGACCAACTAAATTTTCATATAGTTTCCGTTACCCAAATTTGTTCTTAGCATAAAACAATTAACACTAATATTTCCTTTGCAATATCCTATTATTGGTTCACACTACGTTTTCACCCGCATTACTTCACCATACTACATAAATTTGAATTCTCCGGACACTAACCGTAATTGCTCTAAATGTTTTCAAACCTCAAATAGCTGTGCATATTTGTCCAAACGTCTCAATATTTAAAAAAAAAACTATTATTCTACAATTGTCTCATTTTCTTAAAAAAAGAAAGAATATTATATTTCGTATATAGTTGTTGATAACAATTTCACTTTCCGTATTAGATCTAAATTTTACTGTAATACTATTGTAAGGTATTATTTCATAAATTTTACTGTAATACTATTGTAAGGTATTATTTCATAATACATAAACATCATAAAATCGGTTAAACTTACGTTTAATCCATTTTAATATTTCTTCCAAATGCGTTGAAAATAACTTATTTCGTGAAATTATCTTACAATTTTATGTATTACACAGTAACAATCAGTATTTCTTTTCTTACGGAAAATGTGCTAACATTATTTCCCCTACTACAAAATTGGTAGCGATATTTTCGATATTAAATTACTATATAAGAGATGACTATACGATCTTTTGTCTCTTATGTCTTGTCAATCATTCTCATGAATTTCAAAATTAAAAAGGCGAATTTTGAATTCATGTACTTTTTCTGAAATTTAAGTTATATTTAAGTAGTGCAATTTTTAATTTATGCAATTTTTAAATTAGTACAATTAGTAACAATTGTTTTAATAGTGAAATCGTCGTAGTTTCAATTTAGAAAAAAAGATTTATATGTTTGTGACGTGTATTTTAAATACACAAAGTCTCACTTAGTCTACTATTCTAAAATGTTGTGGGCAGATGTTAGCTGTCAGACGAGTGAAAAATAAAAATATTACATTGTTTTATAGTGCGATAAATGTATTCAAAAATAAGAAAAAAAATTATAAACGTTTTTGTTAAGTAAATTCAATATATTGAATCCTTTGTTTTCGCTTTAATGCGATTAGCATAATTAAACCAAATAAAAAAATATTATGTGTTTGTGGTTGTCCGTGTTAAGTTTAAACATCAATTTTGATTGTAAGTACCTTAAATGCTAGTTAATCCGTATATGCTAGCTAAATTGTCATTAACTGTTAAGTATGTGGAAAGTTTTTAGTAAAACTAATTAGAATAGTATTTATTTACTGAATAACTTAAAATCTCTTGCATGTGAGTCTATTATTAATAGAAAAATTAAATTGCTTGATATTCATTCATTGATGGATAAGAAAAAAAATTAATACTAAATCATATACGCGAATGAATTAGTGCATGAAATCCCGTTGCGTTAAGTAGTTTTTTTCTGTATTCAATCTGTAATAAAGGTAGTGTTATTGAAATCAAATCATCAATTTTGTTTAAATCGTGTACTGGCAACGCTTCACAGCTCGTTTGATGGTGTGATTGTTAACAAAAATCCGCTGCCAAGGTAAATCCAAGGTCGACAGGGCATTACATACATCTCGACAGACCAAGAAAAAATTTGTACGGTTATTTCCGGATATATCGAAACCGGTTGACCAAGTATTCTATTAAACATTGTGTGTGATGATCTTTTTTTTTATGGGAGTTACTCGTGTCACATTTTTTGTTTGATTTATTTGAGCCGAACGCAAATCTATTGTTGGTAGCGAATATTGGCTACGAAAGATACATTTCAATTACCACCAACCTAATCATTCCTCTTGGAATCGATCTGAAAATTGAACTCTGACCTGCTTGGAAGAGCACCGTTGCTGTCATACATTTTTATATTGACAACATCGATATAATCGTCTTTCTGGGATCGATGCCCCGTATATAATTACCAAATACAAACAAAAAGGATGGCTTATTAATTGGTGTTCAAAGGAGAGAGAAGTGGAACGGATATAACCAGGTGCGAATTTCAACGCAACATTGAAATAAGATTTGTGCTATTACTACCGTATTTCAACCATATTGCAACGCAACATTTATATCAAATTTTTGCTATTACTACCGTATTTCAAACATATTTTAACGCAATATTTAAATAAAATTTTTGCTGTTACTATCGTATTTCAACCATATTGCAACGCAACATTTATATCAAATTTTCGCTATTACTACCGTATTTCAACCATATTGCAACGCAACATTTATTCAAAATTTATGTTATTTGTTACAACAATTGCCTGAGTTATTTCGACGCAACCCTTATATGAAATTTATGCAGTTTTACGAACAGTGTTTCAATGCAACATTTATACAAAATGTATGTTATTTGTTACAATAATTGCCTGATTTATTCCGACGCATCACTACTACAGTGTTTCAACGCAACATTGGTATAACATTTATGTTATTTGTTACAACAATTGCCTGATTTATTTCCACGCAACCCTTATATGAAATTTATGCAGTTTTACGAACAATACTTTACCTGTTGGGATATTCACTGCTGATAGAGGGCTAAGACCGTAAGACTTCGAAGCCTGGAGGATATAATCATGGGGTGAGTGACCTTTGTTTATTTTAATACTTTTTTTTCTAACGTAGAAGTGTGAATGCGCGCGAAAGGGTGTACAAGTGATTGAATGGGGGCTTGCTTGTCGATGCGTGTGTGTGTGAGCTGGCGATGCGTGTAGCGAGACACATTCAGTCTAATTTGGAAATGATTATAATCGAAATATTTTTGCTCCGAGGTGACATCTCGTTTTCCAAATGCCTTTTTTAGGTAGATTTCATATAAAAATCTACCTATTGCAATGGGCTTCATCTCGGAATTTCGGAAAAATTTTTGTGCCAAACGACTATATATGATAAGCGGAGACAAAAAAACAAAAAAAAAAAAAAAATATATATATATATATATATATATATATATATATATATATATATATATATATATATATATATATATATATATATATATATATATATATATATATATATATATATATATATATATATATATATATGTATATAAACGATATGAGATATAACGAAAACGACCGGCACTCTCACGGTCGGATTTGTTGAGGTAGATCAAAAAAATATTCTGTACTTGTGTGTTTTAGTAATATCTTGGACATGTTCGTGAATCAGCAAAATCCGACACGTGGTTAAGAAACTAGAGGCTTTTTTCTGAAAAAAATTGATTTTTTAAAACCGTTATAACGGCCGTTTAGATACTAATATTTCAAAAAATTTAACAAATTTAGAATCTTTGAAATTTTTTTTATCAATTTGTTTTAAAAATAGACCTCTGCAATTAGTGGTTCCTGAGTGAGCGGCTCCAACAAAAAAGTTTGCAAAAAAATTTTTTTTTAAAACAACCGGCACTCTCACGGTCGCATTTATAAGGCCAGATCAAAAAACCTTTTCTAAAAATGTGCGTTTTATTAATATCTTGGACAAGTTCATAAATCAGCCCAATCCAACACATGGTTAAGAAACTAGAAGCTTTATACTAGAAAAAAACTCTGTTTTTTAGATCCGTTATAACGGCCGTTTGGATTCTAATATTTTTAAAAACTTCATAACTTTAAAATTTTTGAAACCTTTTTAATCAGTTTCTTTCAAAAAAAAACCTCTGCAGTTGGAGGTTTCTGAGTGAGTGGCTCCAACAAAAAAGCTTGTAAAACACGAAATGCGTTTGAATCAACCGGCGCTCTCACGGTTGCATTTGTGGAGCCAGATCAAAAAACCTTTCTTAAAAATGTGTGTTTTATTAATATCTTGGACAAGTTCGTAAATCAGAAAAATCTGACACATGGTTAAGGAACTATAGGCTTTATACTAGAAAAAAAAGTAGTTTTTTTAATCCGTTATAACGGCCGTTTGGATACTAATATTTTTAAAATCTTCATAAATTTAGAATTTGTAGAAACATTTTAATCCGTTTCTTATAAATATAAACCTCTGCAGTTAGAGGTTTTTGACTTGTTGGCTTCAACAAAAAAGTTTGCAACAATCCATTACTACAATTTCCAAAAACCTTATAACAGTCAATGTCAACCTTATAACAGTCAAAAAAATAATAAATATAAATAATTTGAATAGAAGAAATTAATTTTTTTTTCTTAGAAATAAACTATTTTGATATTTTGCAGTAATTGCACGACATATGATATAGAGTAGGTTTGTGTCATAAATTGTCACACACATGCTCTGTGGTAGATTTGATATTTGTTTGTTGCAAAATTGGATAGATATAATTTTGCTTGTAGGTAGCTAATTATCTTTTTAAAATTTGTTCGATATCTGTTTGAAATTAGTTTGTTTTGTTTAAACTAATCTGATACATCAGATTCTACTGGCACACAAAACTGTCTGATCTCGAAATCTACCTATTTCTAGCGGATATACGTGCCGCTTGGACTTTTTGTTATATTAAATTATATTACCTAAATTTATTAATTCATATTTTTATTAAAAATCAATCCCAAACAATATGAAAACCAAACAAACAAAAATAAACAAATTCTTGTCATGTTTTATATTTATTAACCGTATTATACATTAACCAACTGTAAACTACATGTATTTAATTAAATTGGTTTTGAAATATTTATTTAACTTACAAATAAAATTATAGCTTTTTTGGAGCTGTAAATAATTTTTTTTTGGTACTTTCGTATGGTTTCTAAAATTTTTGAAAATGCTTTTAATAAAGAAAAAGGGAAATAAATAATAAAGACTTTCAATATAGCGTGTGACGTTCTCCCGCGCTCTAAGATTTGATTCTCGGTTTACCAGCAATGGCAGTGGCGTACAAGCTGTATCATATTGATCAGAGGACAGCAATACAACTTATTTTTGATTACTGCCACTTGCGGTACTTGCTGCGGGTCTTTGAGCTTAATTGTCTTGCTTCGCAGTCTGAGTGTGTGGGTGAATGTTAGCCTGTATGAAGCGTGAGTGTGTGGGCGTATGGGAATGATTGTGGGGGTTGGACGTGCTGATAGTGGTACTTTCGCAAAAGGGGTCGCCAGAGTTACATTTATTCCTTCGTATTGTTTCCACTTCTGGTTATTCACGTAATTTGCGTACATTTCAGTATTTGTGTTAAAACAGCAGGTAACAATCTATCAAATCCACGTTGACTGAGCTTTAGTCGTTACGGCGTTAAATAACTCTAGGTACGCATCCTGCTATGCCATTCTCATTGGTTCGCCAATGAGAAAGCTCTTCATTACAAAATATACAAAAATTACTACAACTAATTAAATTCAATATAATATTAATAAAAAAATATTTATTTATAAATATTTGCAAAGTCACTTAAGAAAAACAATTATTATGGCAAGTGTCAGAACATGAGTATCAATCAATGCATTCCTGACAGTGTAGTTTATCTAGAAAATTTTTGAAAGTCGAACTTTTACGGTTTGTTGTTAATTCATTAGTGTTCTCAAAATTTGGATGCAAAAACTATTTTTCTAAGAAGCAGTTCAAAAAATTTTAGTTCTAAACTGTTAGAAGGTCTTGAAATTTACATTTCCCTGTAGAGAACATTATATAATAATTCACTAAAATGTCCATATCTTTTGATTAACTCAACTGAATTTCGTGATTTTATACTTGTTTAAAAGGTATTGAACTAAGTAATATTAGTAAACTATTTTTGCACGTTTCAAATTTAGAAGCATAATAGGGTGACCTAAAAATTAAGTATAATATTTTGAAATAGGCAAAACGAAATATAATGTAAGAATGTTTAGACAAAATTTAAAATAGTGTGAAAATTCAAGGTAATTAATTGGCATGTGTGCTATTTAGCTGATTACTCCATACTTTGTTATAATTTGATGTGTCAAATGATAATCTAACACATTTTTCACTTAGTTATTGGTGAAGTTAGTGGCACTTAGTTATCCAATATTCATGCAAGATTTCTGCAACAGAATTTTTTGTTGATCTTAATGATTTTTTATCGATAATTATCTACAACTTGAAGAATGAACTTTTTCTGTTCTTCATCTTGACTTAAAATGTCTATTGTAGTCTGTCATTAACTTTACTTCCCCGTTATGCAACATAATTTACGATCACAATTCTTTTAATTTGCTGTTAAATGCTCAAATATTCTTCGTTGCTGTATAAGAATCTGGGTTTTCAAACAGAAATTTTGGAACTTTTTGAAGACTACTTCAAATAATATCAAGGATTTGTCAAACACGAACAAATTTAAATATATTTTATTCGGTAATAGTTTGAAAATATTTGTTTTCCTAGATGTCATATTGTTTGGATTATGAAATTGTAAGTTTTTTTTCCATTGCTGTTTTGATATTGTTACTCAAACCTCAGTCAAAAATTCTAAAGGACTAGAATATCACCTTTTGCCTATTTTAAAATATTATATTTAATTTTCAGGCCACCTTAGTGTGCTTCTAAATTTGAAATGTGCAAAAATAATTTACTGAAATTACTTAGCTCAACACCTTTTAAACAAGTAAATAATCACGAAATTCAGTTGAGTTAATCAAAAGATATGGATATTTTAGTGAATTACTAAATATTGTTCTCTATAGGGAAATGCAAATTTTAAGACCTTCTAACAGTTTATAACTAAAATTTTTTGAACTGCTTCTTAAAAAATTAGTTTTTGCATCCAAATTTTGAGAACACTAATGAATTAACAAAAAACCGTAGAATTTCGACTTAAAAAAATTTTTCTCGATAAACTACACTGTCACGAATGCATTGATTGATTCAAATATTCTGACACTTGCCATAATATTTGTTTTTATCCACGACTACTAAAGACAATATACTTTTCATGCGTGTATCTTGCATTGTAATTGTATTCATTCCACTTTATTTATTAAATTCCACTTTATTTATTTCATTCCACTTTATTTATTAAATATTCCCCAGTTTTTAATTTAAACTTGATTTGTTGGTATAGTAATATAAACAAGTTAAAACAAGAACAATACATATAGGCCAGTAATAATAGGAGAAAAAATTAGAAAAAAAAATAATTCGTTACAGCAAACTGACAGCGGGATATTGTAGAATGTAGAACACGATATTGTAAAAGAGGGAAACATAAATTGAACCGACAGCTGCTATCCGTGGTGGAGTGGGGTGGTTTTTTAGGGGTTGAAGAAAGTTTTTCGTGATTTCTGAAACCGTGCATCCTATCAAAAAGAGTTATATGTAAAAGTTGTATGGAGTAAAAAGATTTACAACTTTTGCACGGACGGACCATTTTTACCCTAACCTCAAACATTTTCGAAAAAAATGCGAAAAACCGATTTTTTTAACTTCCCGATATGGGAAGTTATTGTTTTTGGGTCGATTCTCCAAATCGGAATTTTTATGATATCTTAACGTTTCATGACCTCCTGAAGCTGTTTAGACTATTTTTAGACTATTTTAGGTCTGTATGTGTATGTGTGTGTATATCGCTGTATGGAGAAATTTTGCCCAACGCTTTCCCAACAACGGGTGGTTCGATTTTAACAAAAATAGTCGCAATCGATGTATCTTGTCGTAACTCAGAGCTCAGTCCTTTTCTAGCGAAATTAAATCATTTGTTTTTAGTGGTTTCCAAAAAACTGAAAATCATCTCTTGCTAATATCCCTTTCAAGTCCATCTTTAACGATATTTTTACTTAGCTAAGAACCAATTGTAACTATTGTGAGGGTTATGATCTAAAATGATTATATTAATGTTTTTAAGTTAACTTGAAGACCAATTGTCATTTTTGTGATAGAAAAAAAAATGATGTCTTGGGTGTTTTTCTAAAAATATTTAAACGAGTCTTAAAGACCAGCTATCACAATCGTGAGGGCTTATTTATACTTGATTTTAACTATTTGCAAATCGTTTTTTACAAATTTTTCTACTCTTCGGATTGAGTTCCATCTTTTGATCGGTACTTTATGTATTATAATAACCGCCAAAGTTTTTTGTATAATCAAGTTAAAATATATTTATTGTTTGCCAACTGTCATCATGTCGGGAACGCGAAAATCATCTCGATGTAAGTATTGAATTAAATAAAGTTTATCAAGCAATTTAGTTAAAATTTATACATACTTACATTTATAAATAGTGTATAATTAGATTTATTATAAATGTTTTATATGTTTTACACTGATAACTATAAAAATTCTATAAATAAAAACTACTATCACGATTGTGGCAGTTGGACTCCAAAAGTAGCTTTTTTGTTTTTTTAGTGGTATTTGCTAAAGGAAACTGGTTAATAGATAAAGATGAGCTACAGGAATTGCTTAACGATTCACAGCCAGAAGACATCGACAATGATGATGACGTTGCTGATCCTGATTTCACATTGCCGGAAACTATTCGTCAGGCGATTGTCCAGACCAGATGATGGAATACTACAGAACCTTCATAAAAACTGTGAAATGGACTGTAAAAGTATCTCACCACTTTATTGACCTGGCTGTTGTCAATTCGTGGATGGAGTATAAAGTAGATTGCGAGGCAAATAATATCTTAAAAAAAACATTAAGGATCTGTTGGAATTTCGACTTGAAATAGGAGACTCATTAATTTCATCACCATTTCATAATCATGAAGAACACTTGAGTAGTGATAATGAAAGTGACGATAATTCAGAACCAAACGCTCACGAGCCAAAGAAATTAAAAACTACACCCCAACCATCTTTAGGGAAGAGATATGATAGTTATTGTCATTGACCCATCTGCGACCGTTTAAGGGCGCCTAGAATGTGTAGATTGGAAAAATGCATCAGCAGAACCAGAAACCGCTGTAAAAAGTGCAACGTTTATTTATGTAATTCTGCTGAAAAAAATTGTTTTGAAGCCTTCCATTCAAAAAAATGCTAGTTATTGACATTTAATTGATACTTTTTTTTCCTTTGAAAAAGTGAATTATTTTGTATTTATTTTTTCGTTTTACTTTTTTACGTTTTATTTATGTGATATATTATGTACCTGAAGTACAATAAATTAAAAAATAATATAATTTATATTGCAAACTATATTGCAATATTGTATAATTAACTAAGCTAAAGTTGTTAGAATTAAGCAAACCTGTGATGCCAGAATTCTGAATTTATTTATTACAAATATATGTATTCAATAGTTATCATTTGTACAATGAATAAAATGAATTTAACTGTTAAGCTAATATTTTAAATTTGTGTCACATATTTTAAAAAAATTGAATTTCAATGTTTTTGAAATAAACGGAATTTTTAGTGATTTATTTTTATATCGTATCTTTTAAAGCGTTGGTATCGTTCGAGTTCGCGGGCCAATATATAACAGAAATTCATAAGAATAAAAATGTATAAGAATAGGTCCAGTTCACACAAATGTGTGGGTTGTTTTTCTTGGAAGTTATTTATTTTTTACCAGAAAAAATTATAGAATCTGGTTGCTAGTGCTAAGAATATTAACCTACCAAAAATATACGTAAATATTCCATGTTTTAAATTTGGGTGATTTCAACGCATACAAAAATTTAGTGCATCATTTGTGACAGTTGATCGTCAAGTCAGACATAAAATACAAAAATGGTTAACCGTCATTTATGTGTGAATTTTATATCACAATTGTGATGGTTGGCCTTCAGTTCACTATTATTTTTTTAGTTTGACAACTTCTATCGAGTACCTCACATTTGTGACAAAGGGACTCGAAAGGGATATCATAAAATTAAATAATGCTATCAAAGCCATGAAGCTTCCATATTGTTTTTCATCATGTCAGACATTTATAATGAGGTTTGTATAAACAATTGCTGTCTTAGTTTTTTAGATTTTTAACAAAATGTGAAAAAACTACGTGTTATTTTCTTTATGCAAACGCATGATGTCTGGATGAAACTTTGGTATGTAAATGAGCTGCAAACACATCCGGGTTTACTTGAATATCAAAAACCTGAGTTTTTTCTATATTTAACAAAAATATCAAAGCTTCAAAAATAGATTACTTGGTCAACTGTTTATTAACTTCCCGATATAAAAAGTTATTGTTTTTGGGTCGATTTTCAAAATCGAAATTTTTATAATAGCTTTACGTTTTAAGACCTCCTGAAGCTGTTTAGGCTGATTTCAACTTCCAATATCTATATGTGTGTGGGTATGTGCGTGCCCAAGTAGCAATTTGGTTTCTTTAAAAATGCTATAAACGTTTATGAAGTATCCTAAACGAGGAATTTACGATTTAGAGCATCGCCAAAAACATCTATTCAACCTTTATAGAATATAAAAGGGCGAAAAATATTATGTTGTATTAGACCTTACTCAACATTATTTTTTCGGCTTGTATAAACTTGTTCTCACAATATTATCGAGGATTTATCACACCTAATGCACTTAATCCCTGTATAATTTACTTTGCTATACTCTAAGAATATTTATAGAAAAAGTTTGGAATATTTTATACAGCAGCAATAGATGAAAATAAAATCCCCAAAAAAGAGAAGAAAAGTTGCAATTGCGAACAATAATGATATACGAAAAATAATAAATTTTTTTATTTTATTTAAAGTTTGAATTTTTTATAAATTTTAAATTTTTTCAGTACATATTTATATTATATATTAACCAATTTCTATATATTTATAATTGATAGTTCAACGCTTTTCTACTCATCCAATCTGTTATATGTCTGCAATATATCCAATCTACTCATCCAATCTGCTTTTATTGAAACTGGTTCTCATTAATTGTTGAATTGAACAATTTAATTCACATGAACTGAATCCTGTTGAATCCAAAGAAAACTTTGGTTGGAAATGAAAAATCTGTATCAATTTTTTCTAATCTAAGTAGTAGTAGTATAATGGCGCTGAAAATTAATGGCAATTATAGATGAGTTTTTACAGAAAAGCCGAATTCGTTCTTTTATATGCTCTATAAACACATTTTAAAACTATAAGTCCAATAATTTGAAACGCCTTAGTGTTAATCTATAGATTTAGCTCCAAAAACGAACACAAAAGAATTTCGTTGAAAATTGAATACGTGTCAATTTTCAACGAAATTCTTTTGTGTAAAAAACCTAAAATTTATACGTTAATTATGCTGAAACTAAATTAGCGAAGCAATTCCAACTTATTGAAATATGAATTTATATTTGTTTTTAAAATATACCCTTAATTCGTGTCTATTTCTCCAGCCTGACATACGTGTCAGGCCACTTATTTGAATGGTGCCTCTAGATGAACTCGCGACGTTGATTCGAAATCTGCTGTCAGGTCGTGTCAGGCTGCTCTTTTAAACGTAGTTTCGGTGTCAGGCTGCCGAAACACATTTCGCCGGCCTGACACCATTTCTCCAGCCTGACATCGTGTTTTCACTCCAAAACACATTATTTTTTATTGGCAACACGTTTTTTGTACAAATTTACAAAAAACTTGTTAGCCTGACACCTTCCTGACACAGCCTGACAATCTTAAGAAAATTAAAATTTTAAACTTTGAACGATTTTCTATCATTACATACGGGCACGTTTACACTCATTTGAAAAATACATGCAAAGGCAAGCATCAAAATGTACATTTTGTCACATAGATGTCGTCACTTACCATTAGTTTTGTAAATATAACTAGCTTCAGATTTATTCGAACTTGTAAACTTCAAAGTGAACACGATAAAACTTATAAGTTGTTTAAATCAATGTCTTATTTATTCATACAATAATAAATAGTTTAAACAAATTCAATATAACAAACAACAATACATTAATACATGGTGTCAGAAGTTTAGAACCAAAGAAAAATTAGAATAGTTGGATATTTTCACCGAAAATATTTCATCAGAAAAACAAAATGGCATCATCGTTCCGCATAGAACCATTTGTTAAAGAATAAAATAACAATACAAACAAATGGAACAAATGGAAAGGTGATTTCGAAAACTTCTTATTAGCTAATGACCTCGGCGAAGCAAATGACAAAAGGAAAATTGCAATATTCCAAATTGTTTGTTGAAAGGATTTAAAAGACACTTACGAAGAATTTGGTTATACTGCGAGTGACAAACCAACAATCAAAGATGTTTTCAAAAAGTACGATGAAGATTTTGCTAAAAATGCGAACGAAATATTTGCTAGCTAACAATTCTGGAATATTTCGTTAAAACAACACGAGGGAGAACTTTTTGACGAATTTTGTAGAAAAGTACAAGAAGAAGTAGACCGAGAGCCCGCGACGGCCAGACCTTCGTTATTTTATAAAAGCTGAAAGTTTCTCTGCGCATACCCCCTACTCAGGTAGGAACAATTAGCGACATATGAAGTTTGGATCATAGTGGCTTTGGCAGGGTGCAGGTTCCAAAGGGGCCTCCAAAGTTTCGTGAAAGTATAAAAGCTAATTTTTTTATATATTCTTCGGGATAGTATTAGAAGTCACGTCACCCATTGCCAGACACTTACCTTCGTGGAAACCCCCTGCCAGACACCCTTAAACTTTAAAGTTTAGGGGTGTCTGGCAGGTGGTTTCCACGATAGTAAGTGTCTGGCAATGGGTGACGTGACTTCTAATACTATCCCGAAGAATATATAAAAAAATTAGCTTTTATACTTTCACGAAACTTTAAAGGCCCCTTTGGAACCTGCTCCCTGCCAAAGCCACTATGATCCAAACTTCATATGTCGCAAATCGTTCCTACCTGAGTAGGGGGTATGCGAAGAGAAACTTTCAGCTTTTATAAAATAACGAAGGTCTGGCCGTCGCGGGCTCTTAGTCTACAGCCGTAGAATGCAACTTCGGAACATCTCTTTCGAGAAATACAAGAGACAAGATAATCATAGGAATAGAAAATGGTGTTTTGAGAGAAAGATTTTTAAAGGTCTTACCTCATCTACGAAAAGTTTTTCGTCTTCAGGGATTCATTTCTTATATTCGTCACCCATACCCGTTTGCATGAGAAAAAAAAGGAGAGCATGTCATGCGAGAAATATATAAACTGCTGGAAATTTGACGAAAAAATTCAAAACTGCAAGAATAATGACGAAATTCTTTTCAGAATTAATCAGTAAACCAATTAACTGCAACAATTTATCTTCGGCAAATCTCAACCGCATATTTTCTTGACGATATTTTTTATTGAAAAAAGCCGAAATAAATTTAATTTCCAGTTCATTACATGTTTTCATTCAGTAATATAGTTGATTCTAATTTCAAATAATTTTTTTTACAAAATATTTTTAAAATACATATATAAAATACATACAAAATATAAAGCGGGAATATTTTTTATTGTAGTTTTTTTTTTGTTGATTTTTTGAAACTTTGACAATATTTTGAATTTTTATGTAAAACATAAAAAAAGTGTGTGAGTTGTGTGAAACATAAAAAAAGTTAAAACAAATACTTATTTCCTTTTAAAAACAATAGATATGAATAGTAAATGATTCGTAAATAAACACAATCAACTGTTTGTCTCTTTCAAACAAAAAAATTGTAGTTTGATCTGATCGCCACCTGTGTTCGTTTTCAAGAAGCTTGTCTTGAATCCCTGAAGACGAATGTCTTTTCGTAAATAAGGTAGGACCTTAAGGGAAAAAACCGTAACTGAACAAGAAGTTTTAGAGCAATGCAGAATTAGTTTAAAGTCGCACACAAGAGCTTTATGCATGGCAACTCCTGGGTTGAAACAGGAGCCACAAGTTAATGTTTTGAAAGCAACCGGAGCTAAACCAAAGGAAATACATTGTAACAATTGTGGAACAACACATCCGATAAGAAAGTGTTCTGCATTTGGTCATAAGTATTACTCGTGTGGAAGAATGAATCATTGGAAACAAGTATATAGAAAGAATCAACATAAAACAATACTCGAAATTGTTCAGCAGCCAATTCAACAGCAATTTCAACAAGAGCATGCAGATCACTTACTCATTTCGGAGTTAGTGGTGGATTCCATAAGAGCATCGGAAAATGATTGGTTCGCGAATGCATTGTTCAATAACATCTACACTGTCAACTGTAAACTTGACACTGGCGCTCATACAAATGTCATTTCGCAGCAACGCGTCAGTAAGATAAAAATCTGTCAACTTAAGATCTAACAAACAAAGTTCTAAGAGCATTCGGTGGATCCAAAATAGATGTTTTCGGAATATGTTATTTGGATGTCAAATTAAATGGTAAACTACAGAATTTATGTTTCTTTCAGCTGATACAAAAACTATCATCGGCTTTGCGGCTTGTAAGCGATTCGATCTGATCAAAGACATCTTTACAATAGCATCACAAGATCATCAGAAACTACTGCAGAAATATGAAGATGCTTTTGAAGGAAACGGGTGCTTAAAAACTCATATCGCCGCTCCTAAAAAAATACAATTGGCATTGTACGAACCTGTCCAGAAGGAATTAGAAAGGATGTGTCAAGAAAACATAATCACAAATTAAATAATTATTAAATTTGTTGATTTAATAAAAATGTTTTATTTTTCTAACAACTTTTATAAAATATAAAATCAGACCGATTTCAGATATATATATATATCTATCATCAGTGAAATTTTTTATATTTAATCATAAAAGTCACCGAACCTATTGACTGGGTAAGCAACATGCACGTAATTTCTAAAAAAGAAAAAATACGCATAGTATTGGATCCAAGACCTTTAAACAAATACATCAAGCGTCCTCATTATCCGATTCCCACTAAGTAAATTAAGTGGTTGTAAATTCTTCACTGTTTTCGATGCAAAAAACGCTTTCTGGCAATAGCCTTTAGATGAGAAGAGTTTTCTTCTGACAACATTCGCTTCTCCTTTTGGGAGGTTTCGTTTTCTAAAAGTTTCTTAGGGTTTAGTGAATGCGCCGGAGGCTTTTCAACTAACAATGACAGAAATATTCAAAGATATTCCGGAGATAACACCATACTTCGATAATATCGTCATTGGGTCAAAGACAAAAGAAGAACATTTGGTTTTGGTTGAAAAAGTACTACAAACCACTCGTACTAATAACTTAAAATGTAGCAAAGAGAAAACACAGTTTGCTAAAACAGAAATTGTTTACCTTGTTCAGAAAATAACATCAGAAGAAGTACTATCACAGCACAGCAAGGTCAAAGCAATAGCTGAATACCCGACACCGAGCAACGTCGATCAAGTCAACAGATTCCTTGCTATGTATAAAAATCATAGTAAGCACATCGAAAATTCATCACACAAGACACATCCACTGCGGCAACTGCTTAAAAATAATTCTTGTTGGCTTTGGGATGAAAATGCTGATAAACATTTCAAATTACTTAACGAAGATCTGCTAAAAGCGCCAGCCAATACTTCATATATTTGACAGTAAAAAACAAATTGTTCTGTCAGTTGACGCATCAGGCTATGGTTTTGGTGCAACACTTAGTCAAAATGAAAAACCAATAGCATTCGCTTCTGCTTCGTTGACTCCCACACAGCAGCGCTATGCGCAAATCGAAAAAGAGATGCTAGCTGTAGTCTTCGGTCTTCAACATTTCAACTTCTTTACTTTTGGACGTCGAGTGATTGTTGAGACGGACCATAAACCTTTAATTGGTCTCAAAGAAAAACCACTTGATTCTATTTCGCCACGTTTACAACGAATGTTGATAAAGATTCTTCAATATGACTTCACTCTTCAATATATCCCTGGTAAAGTTATAGTTGCTGCTGACACTTTATCCAGATCTCCTGTGAATGATAACTTCAACTGTGCTGATGATTCAAACACTCTTGTATGCGTTCTTGCTACTGCATCAATTCATCGTTGGAGTTCGCTCAAGTATGACACTGAAAATGACCAAGTGCTTCAGGAAGTGTCCTCGTATATCGTCGCTCTAATAATGAAACAACGTATGCTATTTATACGTTGTTTTTATATAATAGGTGCGCTGCATTCCCCATAAGGGTATCTTTGAATTGGCATTTTTACATTTTCAAATTATTTTATGACTGGGGGTAAGAATTAATAAATTATAAATTAACGTCCATGCAAATGCATGCGCACATCAAACTTTAAACTCAAATATCTCGAAACTATACTTTTGCGTATACGTCATTTCATTATTAAAGCGACGATATATCAAATGGATGGCCTGCAAACATCAAAGACGTAAGAACTGCTGCAAAATCATTTTGGCATCATCGTGACAGCTTATAAATATCTGAAGGGATCATTTGTAAGGGTAAGCAGATTGTTATTCCTAAACTATCAAAACAGCAAATACTCAAAACCTTGCATGATGATCATGACAAAATACCCGCGACTAAGACAAAAGCAAGGGAAAATTTCTTTTGGATTGGAATAGATGAGGAAATTGTTAACTTCATAACACAATGTGAAATTTGCCAAAAATATCAAAGATCCAATCAAAAGGAACCTATGCAAGAACGGGTGATAGCAACAAGACCAAGGCAAAAGATGGGCATAGATTTCTTTCACTTAAAAGGAAAGAATTTTCTTCTAATCATTCACTACTTTAGTAAGTATGTGGAGTTAGAAGAAATAAAATACTCAACAACATTTGATTTTGTTCACGGAAAAATTAGGAAAAGTTTCTGTAGACACGGTTTCCCAGATGAATTGATATCACATCAAGGTCCACCTCTCAATTCATACAAAATTGCTGAAATGATGAAAAGCTACGACATTCACCATAATCCATCATCACCGAGATACCCGAAATCAAATGGACAAGCAGAAAGAACAGTACAAAGCATAAAACTTTCTATGCAGAAAGCATTTGAATGCGGTAATGACATGTACGACGTAATACTAAATCATAATTCAACTCCTTATAACAACTTGCCGTCACCTGTCCTAGCTTCTATTTGGTAGAAAGATTAAAGGAAAGAACATTATACATCCAGAACTATTAAGACCAAACTACCCAATAGAACATGTAGCTCAACAGCTTAAGCTGAATCAATTGACACAAAAATACTATTATGATCGACATGAAAAGCCGTTGCCAGATTGTCATGAATGTGATAAAATCTGGTTTCAACAAGAACCGGAAGGAAGAAGGGTCAAATACTGGGAGAAGGGTCAAATAATCGCTGCTAATAACAAATCTCGATCCTACACCATAGGTTCCGCATTGGGTAAGCAGTAATATAAGAAATCGAGTGTACATAAGACAAAACGATTAAATACTTCAAAACAACAATGAGAATGTAAGTCCCTCTGTTGAAGACTATTATCCGATATTTCCATCATCTGTAATCAACATTGAAGAATCAGCTGGAAGTGATTCCTCTTTTCACTCCATTTGCGAAGAATTAAACAATGACGAAATTCAACATCCACCAGCACCAGAGCTCTCGTATAATAATGAAACAATGACGAAATTCAACATCCACCAGCACCAGAGCTCTCGTATAATAATGAGAGATCAACAGCAAGCAGATCAAGAGCAAGGAACTTCAATACCACAAATAGATACAGAGTCACCAGCTGAAGAAGAAATAGTCCACGTTAGACGTTCCAATAGATTAACAAAAGTTCCTGATAAATTTTCAGATTTTGATTTATCCTAAAAATAAAATTAATATTAGAAAAAGGACGTGTCACATAGATATCGTCAGTTACCATTAGTTTTGTAAATGTAACTCAACAATCAGCGATTTGTTGTACGGACTGTTAAATTTATGTTTTGATGCTTGCCTTTGCATGTATTTTTCAAATGAGTGTAAACTTGCCTGTATGTAATGATAGAAAATCGTTCAAAGTTTAAAATTTTAATTTTTTTAAGATTGTCAGGCTGTGTCAGGCAGGTGTCAGGCTAACATGTTTTTTGTAAATTTGTACAAAAAACGTGTTGCCAATAAAAAATAATGCGTTTTGGAGTGAAAACACGATGTCAGGCTGGAGAAATGGTGTCAGGCCGGAGAAATGTGTTTCGGCAGCCTGACACCGAAACTACGTTTAAAAGGGCAACCTGACACAGCCTGACAGCAGATTTCGAATCAGCGTCGCGAGTTCATCTAGAGGCACCATTCAGAAAACCAGCCTGGCACGTATGTCAGGCTGGAGAAATAGGCACCTCAACTCTGGATTAAGTTTAAGTATACATCGGTTAAATATAACGTACCGAAAATGTATGTTCTTTAAAATCACTTTCATAACATCCTGTAAATAGAAAGTAAAATTTTTGCATTCTGTATTATTTATTTATTTAATTAATAAATTAATAAATTAATTGCAAACACTAATTTGTTGTATCCTATTTCGAACTTAGTTATTTTTAAACTTAAATCACTGTTTATCATTTAACCATTTAATAACTTTATTGTTTAAGCCATTTTTATTTAAAAACTTAAAAAACAATTTAAAATCGGACTGCACTATAATGCTGATTAATAGTAGAATAAGTAATACACAGTACTAAGAAAACGACATATTTACTTTCACCTTTCATCATGGCTTATCTGGACACTTATACTCGTTAAAATTATTTTAAGAATATGTTTGAACTTTTTTTCGCAATCAACCTCTTTAACTCCTGGTTGAAATTGTTATTCGGGGCTTACAGAAGCTTTTCGGTTAAATCTTCTTATAAAATGTGTTATAAATGTTTATAACATAAACAATATCATTCTTTTCTACGACAATTTTTGCTTCTATTAATGTTGTATTACTTACTCAGAAGAATACTTTTAAAGCATATTATCGAGTTTTTTTACTTGTATAATTTTGTTTTTCCTACATTAACCATATCTATAGAGGGATTATAGAACATTTGTCTGTTATAATTTCAAAATCTACAGCAAAAATGCTACTTGGGTGTGTATCGTCGTATGTGGACAAAATTTGTCCAACGCTTTCTCAAGAACGGATGATCCGATTTCAACTTTAATGGTCACAATCGAAATATCCTGGCGTAACTTACAGCCCAGTCCTTTTCTAATGAAATCAGTTAATTTATTATTTAGTGGTTTCCAAAAAACAGAAAATCATCTCTTGCAAATATTACGAGAATAAATAATGCTATCAAGACCATTTACCTCCCATTTTGTTTGTCATCATGTCAGACATTTATAATGACATTTGTATAAACAATTGCTATCTTAATTTTTCAGTTTTTTAAGAAAATTTGAAAAATAGGTGTTATTTTCATTACGCAAACGCATGAGAACTTGATGAAACTTTTGAATCAAAATGAGCTACACGCATCCGGTTTTATTTGAATATGGAAAATATACTATTTTAAACAAACAATTTTCAAAATTTTACAAAACCTTCGAAGAGGATGTCTGTGGTTCGTTAAACAACTGTTTTTTTAAACTTCAATAACACTCAGTCCTGACATTTAATTTTGTTGAAACTTAGAGCATAAGGTTTTTGTAATGTTTAAAGTAGTTTTGCAACTTGTCACTTTCGGTTAAAAACTTTATCTTATTCTTTTAAATATATCACAACAACAGCCACAGTTTTTAAGTGTTTTTGCCGAATGTTTGGTAAAACTTTTTAGTTAACATGAGATATAACAAATTTGCTTTTGATGTGTCTTGTATATAGTGGTCGCCGTTCATCAAAGAAATGCTGACCTTTTATCTTACCATAAGGTTAGGTTGTTGTGTTGGAGATCATTTTTGATATTGATCATTTTAATGATATCTTCACCTTTCAATACCTTCTGAATCGGTCTAGACAGCTTATTTTAGTTTGCAGTTTGAGTGTAAGTATGTTATTAAATTTAAATATGATTACAAACTGCACGTACACATTCAAATTCTATTTAAAAAATCATTACAATTGATGTGTCGTATAATAAATAAATCTTAATTTTGCGCATTTAAGGTTTTAAAACCTTCATTGGACTAATATTTACTTTTTGTTGACTTTTTTTCCAATGTTTTAATATTTATTTTGTAATTTTTCGTTTTTTATTTGTATTTATTGCAGTTAATTTATATTGTACATATTTTTTTTATGTTTTACTTTAGTATACTTTATCCAGTTAGTTTTTAATCTTACGGGAAGTTCTTGGCGTGGCCCCTATGGTCACACCCCCATCCCACTAGTAGTTCTTTTTTCTTTTTTTCTTTGACAAAAAAAATTTTGCGAAGCTCAAACGTTGGCAAAAGATACCTTATTTATTGCTAAAAGGCAGTAATTTTTCGAAGGGAAATATTTAGACGTTGTTGTTAAATTTAATTTTAAAAAAAACCAAATTTTTAACTGCGATTCCTCTTAAAACTACGCCTCCTACATAGTTCTGTTTTGGCTCACTTACTCGTTGTTACGTCTACTTTTGATAAATGGTAAAAAAGGTATACTGCTAAGGAAAAAATGGCGGAAAAATTGAAAAAAACCGAAAAAATCGTTTTTTTCGTGGCAATTTGCATATTTATCGTTGAATAATTGTTACTAGTTAATAAAATCATTTAAATATTTATGAATACGTAAACGACGATCATTTGGAAATACATTTATGAATAATTATATACTTTTGTTACTTTTAGTTTATTAAAGTAACAAAAAAGTAAATTTTATTCTTCAAACATATCGATCTCAAAAAGTACCTTTTTGTTTTCTCTCATGTTTTTTATATATTACAGATTTGTTATTTACTCAAAACATACTAAACCTAAGGACAATCGTTATTTGTTGTTTTTGAGAAAAAGACATTTGAATATAGTTTGATTTTTTTTTGTTCTTTGTGCCATACACTAAAACCAAGTTTAGGAGTTACAGTTACAAGTGTTTCAAACGACCGGCCGTGATACCTGATTTTCCCGAAAACGTTATTTTTGAAGTTCGTGATCATTAGAACTCAAAATCTACTGAGCCTATCCTTTTGAAAATTTGAACATTACTTCTTCACATAAATCAACAGGTAATCAGGAAGAGTTATTTTTTTTTCATTTTTTTCTATTTTTTAATAACAAATTAACCGCGATTTTTTGAGTTAAATCGCGTTTTTCTCTTCCCACTTCAAAAAATAGAAAAAAAAACTCTTCCTGATTACCTCGAAAAATACATCACCTTTAAAATGCATATCAATTTTGTTGATTCAGATGATCCGGTAACGAGTTATGATGTTCACCGCAAAACCACTTTTTTCAAGGCACCTCTGGATATTCAACGTCACCGGCTTATTTATCGATATTTTTCATTAAAAAATTTTTCTCACATACTTCAAAAGTTGTGCAATAATATGTAATTAAATTTAATAAAATTATATTACTCATGTCACCACAAAAAAATCTCAAAAATATGCTTTTTTTCGTCTTTAAAACCATACCCCCCAATTTTTCATTTCATGAATTTATTTCAATATGGCGATATAAACCTTTACAGGAAAACTGGATATTATTTGAAATATTTTGAAGTCGTGGATAAAATAGCATCTTGTATTCGCTTTGGATGAAGGCAAATCTTTACTCGGATGATTCCCTCCATTCGCTACTCTCGTTCCGGGAAGCTTCATCCTCGTGAAGAATTGCCTTCATTCTAAGCTTATACAAGAATCTACTATTCTTAAGTGACTGCAAATATGTTTGACGGAAATGATTTTTTTAGTAATATAATATTGTACCTAATTTTAATAAATTTTGTATATTTATATTTTTTATACACTGTTATGTTAAACTGAAAATTTGAAGAAATTCTTAAAATAAAAGAACTTTTGTTCTAAAAATTTTTTATTTTTGAATAAAAGTTATAAGTGTGTTATTTGGTAAATTATTATTAAGTATTTAGTAAAAATATAAATATTTTGTTTGGAACCTTTTTTTAAAAAGATCACTGGAAGCAATGAATCCTTTTCGAAAAATTAATCCCAAATTCAGAAAGTTCCACTAAAACTTTTTTGTTGGAATTCTGAGAAAAAAAGTTTGTACTAAAAAAGTTATGCAATCACAAAATAAGGTGAGATTGCTTTAACTTTTTTTTCATATCATTAAGGATTTCTCAGATATAAGTATTTATAGCCGACAAATCTCGGATGTTGTTTTAGTATATGTAAAAGCACTAGCTCTTGGATGCACCAATCGAACCAATTTTTTGTGTGGATATTCAGTATAGACCAATAAACAAATTAAGCCCTAAGCGTAACGAAAAAATCAACATTTTAGATTTCCATACTATAATGGGTCGGTCTAGAATCCATGAACGTAATTTTTTTAAATATGGCGCTGATTTGTAGTATAGTATTTGTTTTATTTTGACAAACTTTTATTACATGGATATGCAGAGCTTTATTACAATTTTTTTGTTGGACAAATATATCGACATTAGCTTGCAAAATTGGAGGAGGTTAGCTTGTGCTTTTTGAAATCCATATAAATGACTTGCTACGAATTGTATAGCGAGTGACATATAAACTGAAATATGAGACCAAAATATACAGTATCTTTAAGTTCGGTTAATCGAGCAACGGGTCTAGGGATGTCAAAATATTTGGATATATCCGTTTTGTACTTAGTCTAGCCTTTGTTGATCCTTTAACTAATTTTACACAAGATTGCTCACAACAACACTGTCTATTTGTTTGATTTAAATAATTTATTCAAAATAGTCACAACGCAAGCATAACAATATAATAATATGATAATGAGGTGATGATCACCTAAGAAATTTATCTAACAAATAAAAACAAAACACCAATCGTAAAGTAGCAAACAAACCTTCTTCTTCTATTTCTTCAAATCACATATGAGTAGAGACTATATGTGTTATTAATATTAAATATTTAAGTATTTTTTTTCTGCTTCTTATATAATAGAAATTGTTTTTTTTTTCTTAAGACAAAAATAAATAAATATACATTAATATTCGAATGTGGTTACGGTTTGTTTAGCTTTCATTTAACGTTTTTATTTTTTATAATAATTTATTATTATTGCACATATAATAGCTTGGAGATATATGAGTGAATGCTTTGATAATTTTGTGTTTAGGTTTGATTTTAATTTTAAGCTAATGCGATTGGTTAACGAAATAAAAAAAATTAATAATTTTTTTAAACCAAACTTAAAAAAATAGTAGTACGTACTAACAAAAAAAATGAAGAAGGCGTGTTACTTATTTGATATTTTTTTTTGTGTTCATAAAAATTAATGTTGTTCGTATAATCGACCATAGAAAATCATCCAAAACTATTAAAAAATTAAAATTATCAAAATAATAAAAAAAACACCTGTTGCTCGTTAAGAGGTGGGGACTAAATAAAACATATATGTTTTTCTTTCAATACATAATAGCTAATATAATAAATGATGAGTCGAATCTAATTAACATATTTTGAAAATATAATTTTTTTTCAATATTGAATTTAAGAATTGTAATAAGAAAATGAAATACAATATCTTCTTTGTTGTTGTTGATATTAGGTAAAAGAATAGTTTAAGTTCGTTATTTAAGATATTTGTCTTAGATAATTTTGTTATTGATGAATATGCATGAAGTTGATCGACATGAATTGACCGTATTATTTTTATAGAAAAATAATAATGTGATATCGGATCATCAGTTGGAAAATTTAAACAATTTTTAATTATTAATTATGTAAGTATGTTGAATAGAAAATAAATTGTTTCGATTTACCGATATGAATTTTCATAATTACATGACATTGTGTTTTGTTATGTTATACAATGGATAACAATGAGTTGTAAACTTATTGTAACGTTTCTAGAGTAAATCGATTGCAGGTCATGTTGTAACGTTATAATTCTTATGACTGGACGGTAGAAGAAGTTAAAAATAAAACAATAATTTCAAACTATAGCAATTATATGATTTGATCAATTATGAGCATTTTACGAAAATGGTTAGCTCCTTTCAACAGTATATATACGTTATCTTACAATTCAATTATAAATCTGTCGCAAAGCTATTTTCACATATATGATATGATATGATATTGTCACGAATATGAAATAAAAGGTACTTATAGAAAACTAATTTCAAATCACAGCTAGTGGTAACCAGTATCCAGCTTTTAATTCCAAAGGTTAGCATAGGTCGACTAAATGCTTTGTGCAATGTCAGTTTACACAAAGTCTTAAACGTGTGTTGGAAGCTCTGTATGCAACACGGTTTCGATATCTGTCTGCATGTCATTTGACAATGTTTGACTAGATATATATTTGTTAAAGATACAGTTTTGTGTTTCGTTCTAGCCTTTTCTTTTCGCGTACTCAAGTTTAAAAAGTATGAGAGAATCACTTTGTGGAACACCCAATTCTATCTGAAAAACCTTAGAATTTGACTTTTCGATTAAACTATTTTACAATTTGATACCGATGTTGTGTTTAAACAGAAAAGTATCCCTTCTCTTGGATACCAAAACATATATGAATGCGGACCAAATGTTGTCGCGGATGATGCTACTATAATTTGATTCCTTAAAATCAACGTAGAAGTAGTGAATCCTAATTTGGTATTTACTTTTATTATTTTTCTAGAAACATCACCATTTATGTAAAACATTGATCTGTGTTCTAATGGTTTGGACAAACCCACACTGACAACTGTAACTAATCAGTGCAAACAATAATTTGGTTACCATTAAAAAAATCTCCGGCTGATCTTTTTATAGTTGTATATTTGTTTCATTTAGCGAGACAATCAAAAAATATGCAATAGCAAAACCCATATTACAAGGTGATCCAAACTAAAAAAAAATCCATTTAATAATGCAAAGCATCTTTATCAAAATAAAATGCAACAGTCTCTAATGCCAGCTACGATAAACGACTAAACTACACTTTTCTCATCTGACATAAAAATATATTCAACATTATAACAATAAAACATCATCCAAAGAGTAAAATAAAGAATTACAGCAACAATAAAAAAATTGATTTTATTTGTTTCTCTTATTTCCCTTTCCATACTGTGAAAATGCATTTTCTATTTATTAAATAATAAAAAATTATTATTTATTTGATGAAAAAAAGTTGGTATATTTATTGTGTTGATTGTTTGTTTTATTTTGATGAAATTGAAAATGTAAGCCTAACAGAATTTGTTGGGCATAACATAATATTGCATGGTTGATTGGATTTAATGGTTGATTGGTCCAACTCAATCAACCATTAAATCTGCAGCACAAAATACTATCGTAAACGATTACTGTAATCACACGACGAATTGTTTGACGATTATTTCCAAAAAGCGTCAATGGAGTAAAAATAATTCAACACGAACGAACAGTTCTTATCTCACGTATATAGGTATATGATCTGATTCTTGCAATATTGTGTTATATTATACCCAACAAATTCTGTTAGGTTAACATTTTCATTTGCATCGAAATCAAACAGATAATTGACTCAATAAATTTACCTACTTTTTTCGTTCTTCAATAAAAAAAACTAAGTAAATTTTACAAATTTTTTATAAATATACAACTCACAAATTTTTTTGTAAGTTTACCAAAAATTTTGTAGATTGCAAACAAAATGATTTGAAAAAACCAAAGATTTATTTGATTTGATTTATAATTTATTTTGGATTTGAAGGAAAAAAATGTTGTTTGTTGTATATTTAGAAAAATTTTGTAAAAATGATTTTTATTTTTTTGAGTGTTGCATGTGTAATGCTATCTCAGGAGGGTTGTAATGCTCTTCCTTTCGTTATGTTTCTACTAAAATACTGAACGACAATTATATTTGTGAGTCTTTCTTCGATATCATGACATTTGATTTGATTTGATAATAAGTTTTGCTATTATTATATTTCCACTTTGCTTTGAAGTTTTACGTTTGAGAAACGAGAGTTATAGAAATAACTTAATAATACAACATAGTTCAGCTGCTCAAAATCAGTTATTGTTCCTAGTATAATACTTACTGTTTGGGCCAATATGCGGTATAAGTTTTGATTTACTACCAATTTAAGCATTAAAGGAGGTGATCAGCAATTTTAATGTCATACCCTTTTGAATATTAATTTTTAGTGTACATATTCGTATATTAATTGGGCAGAAGTTAATGATATCTTGATTAACGAGACGATGTGTATGAGAGCCTATTCCAAATTCCACTCCGTTTTGATGACCACAATAGTAAAGAGTATCCTTTTGCTGTTCTGTGCATTGCACTGCTTGGCCATTATGGCTCTTGTAAAGCCATATCTAGTGTGTGATTATTGATTTAGTTGTGACTTTTAGGAGATCTACATGTTTTCTTAGGGTTGGCAGATTTAATTTTTTTAAATTTTCGTAGTTTGGTTACATTTTCTCAGGCTGTTGTTTTGATGCCCGAGATAATTCGAGGTCAGTGTACAGAGTTCGTACCAAATTATTTTTTACGGCAATGGGGGATAAGCCTATCGAGCAGCCGAAATTTGTGATATTTTTAATAGTGATAGATGTTTGATATGTTGAAAATATATTTGTGATATGCTGAGAAATAATAGTGCCCCAAGCCAAAAAAATATCTGCTATGTTCTGTACACACATGAGTTATTATAACTTTTAAGATATATTAAAATTTATGTATAAAGACGAGGTTCTTAGTAAACAAGGAAATTTTTAAAAATAAGTCCTGCAATCCAAAGATGTTTATTTAAAGTTTTACGCTTACTTGCTTGAATGGGCCATAAAAACGAAATAATTTTAACCGTTACTGTGTGTGATACATTAATTTATGTTTACTCTATTGCCTCACTCAATGGTAATTGAAAAAACATGTTTATATCTACATGAATGATCAGAATTTTTGCTATGTCAAGCTTGGTCATAATAATATACGTAGATATAATGCGGCTGTGCAAGTTACAAAAAGGGAATGGTTGTCTGAAGTTATAGAGGAAAGTGTTTTCTCGTTTAAGTAGAATTATTTGTTGAGATGATGTGGGGAAATTTTTAATTTGTGTACGATGAAAGTGATAATAAAAGAAGAAACAAGAGATGGAGAATCTTACTATTTATACTCGATCAAAAGCTCGATCGATGCATTTATGTAAATTTTAACCAAGATGTTAACTTGTGTCACTAGTGTTTTAGTTTGGTTAGTTAAATATTAATTATTGTCAAAAAAAAGTATAAACTACCAAATTGATAAATTTATAAGATAAATAAATTTAAATTAATTAATTAAATTTCAACAATGTATATTCTAATTGTATAAATGTATTTTCTTTCTTTAATTTTAAATGAAGTCAAATTCAAACAGTTGTGTAGTAGACGATGGTAGTGGTAGTGCAACATCGGTCTTGTGAATAAATAAAGCTCATTTATGTATATTGATGAGGATGATGAAAAATTATTGATATTATATGTAAATAAATTTATTGATATTTGACTGATAATATGCAATCGAGTTGATAGTGGTTATATTATTTATTAAACTGATAAAAAGAAATGTATGTAATATGGTTGGCAAATATGTAATGAAGTAGATATTGGGAAATGAATTGTTTTGAAAAAAAAGATTTATTTTTGTATACAACTTTAAATTTTGTTTATATGATTTTGTTTTAAAATTAAGAGATATCCTGGCATCACATAATTCAGTTTGCAGCTTCAATTTTTTTTCTATAAACAATCGAATTCTTTACGTAATTTTGACACTTGCAAAAACTTTATACATCAATTTTCATTGAAAACGATTATTTGTATTTGAATTTTTTTGAGTTTAAATAAACAGTTGTTCGTAGCGAACACTTTGCCAATTTGCTTCTGTGAACTCCAAATTCTGAAAACAACACACCCAAACTCAACGAATCAACATTTTTCTATTCCTTTCTCTTATTATTTGTTTTTAGGTTTTTTTTTATTTATTCAATGTTAGACATGTTTATTGTTAACCAATATAGATTAACGTCTCTGAATATCCGAAAATACCATTCTAACTAAGGAACTAGGGTTCGATAGAATTTTTCAATTTTCTTTGAGGAATTTTATAGCGGAATCTAAGAAAATTCCGTTATGCCAGGATATTTTTTTTCCGCTAAAATAAAAACAAATGAACCAACGACGATTGCGGCCCAGCCGAAGAAAAATCTCTAATATTTAAAACTCAAATTTATATGACCATTTGGTCTAAATGCAATTCAAAAACCTTAAGTTTATATAGCTGATTGTTGATTCTTCAAAGTTGTAAGCTCCGTCCTTGTATGTCTTCCTCAAATTCTAAAAATTTTCCACAAACTCGTTCAATCTTCTTATATCGTTCATACAGCAAAACGCTGAGTTAAGGTCATCCAAAATTTTATTCGATTCGAATAAAATCGGCACTAAATCCTGATTATATCGTGGTAAATGTAAAATTTGAAGCCACCAATCAATATTGTAGCTGTTATCGGCCTGAGATAAAGTAGTCAATTTGTGGCTATTATGATCACATACACTGGTGAACTCTCAAACCGCTAAATTTCCTTCGTTTTAACAACTTCAATGAAAAAGGAATGCGAAAGCGAAAAACAACACCAAGCAATTATAAAACACTTTCAATAACTTTTCTGTAATTCAACATAGATATATTTCCTTTTTTTTGTAACATTTATATTTTTCTTTAACAACTAATCAATAATTATTTCTTTGATTTTTTTTATCAACTAAATATGTTTTCTTCATTTTTGTATAAACCAATATCACAACTTTTGAGTTTATATTCTTTTTCCGAATTATACAAACCGACTTTTCGGTAACAAAAATATCGTATTTAATCGTTCCCTTGGATTAGATATTAACTCATGAAATACTTTAATTACCAAAAAATGAATTTTATTTTTAAACACACAATACCGGCCTCAAAGGTATTTTAACCTTCCAATTCTAAATCACGAACTCAACAAACAAACTATGATTCGTGATAACGTCAAACCGAACTATCAACAAATTTTTAGTTTTATAATTTTAAATATGTAACGCTTACTGATCAAATTTTTATTTTATTCTTTTGACTTTAAAATCTGAATCGAACTTTTAATTTGATTTTATTTAAAAATTTTTTTTTGTTTTTGCAAATCATAAGCGAGCTCAATTATTAATTAGTTCAAAAAAACCAACTGACTGGCATCATCAAAAATGCAATCTATAAATATTATTTAAACAAAAGGTGTGAAGGAGATGACTATTCAAAAATTTGTATACTTCTTAATGTTGCCATCTCATCTTCCAAAACAAAGGAATTGTATCGTTTTTAGTATGAAAACCAGTTAGGATCGACGTTCGTTTTCAACGTTTTACTATCAATCATAAAAAAGAGAGAATCAACCATACATAGTTTGTGTTTGTTTTGCTTCAGCTATTAAAAGTTATATAAAGAAAATGAAATGACAATAAACCATAAAATACGATAAATCATTAACTTTTCAGATAAACAGATGATAACCACTACCATCACAATTTAAAACATTTTCAATATCTGATTGTATCTGATAGTATGAACAAAAAAATAAAAAATGCAATTACAACTATATGAGCTTTACTTTTGTTTGTTTATAACAGAGTTAAAGTAGAAGAATATGTTTATGAAGTTAAGCAATACGAATGGTGAGGATTGTGCTAATTCATATTGATGTCATATGTATTTGCGGAAGTTGAATTTTAAGAACTAGCAAGTAGTTACATTATAAAGGAGAAAAAATAGAACAGTGTGACGATCGAAGGAAACGTATCTCTGACTGTTCGTTGATAGTTAAATCTCACTACCAAAGCATACATTTTCTCCAATCTACCAGTACAGAACCTGAACTCGTTCTGGAGTGGGGTGTAGACCCTCTTATAAATACTATTGGTCCTAACTCACGTCAGATTGCGGCATAACAATTTATTAACGTTGATCTTAAAGTTTTGAGAATTAAAATTATCAGGAAAGACCCACGCCGGTAAGGCATTCCAGAGATGAGAAACTCTGTTAAAAAACTGCGTTGAAATGTGACAGTTCTACATTTTGTCACTCGAACCGTATGAAGATAGGCTGCTATTGATGCTCTGGTCTAATGCGCAAAATTTGCTGGTTCAGGTAAAATCAATTGGATCCCCGCAGACGTTCATTCGTTCATAATGTAATTGTAAAATACATTCAAATCAGTGTCGTCTTTTCTATGTTGCAAGGAATCAAGTTCGTTGCTAAGATTTTAGTTGCTGATCAATTTAACAGCTCTCCGTCTTATAGAATCAGGGTTTAAAATGCTTCGTATGTTACTCCTTTACTCCGTTTTTATAGAGCGAGTAACTTAAAAAAAATATAACTCTCCAAAACACAGGAGTGGAAATAATAAAATACCATTCTTACTCCTAAATTGCAATAAATATTTAATTTTTAATACTCACAGATTTAATTTTTGCTTCAAAATTGTTGCTTGTTATCGTAAAAAATAGACATGTAATTGTTGTGCAAGTTTTGTTCAGATTTGCAAGTATTGTTATTAAAATATATAAAATAGATAACGAAAAGGTACTAATTTTCTTAATTTGCAAATGAATTCAAAGAAAAGAATAAGAAAAAAAAAATAAGCAAAATAAATATTTTAATTTATGAATTTGAAGATAGAAATGTGAAATATGTGCTCGAAAAAAATTAAATTGTAAACTATGGTTTTATTTTTTTTTTCACAAAGCATTAAATTAACAATAGTTTTACCAAGAAAAATTATTTAGGATTTAGAATAAACGCAAAAGGGTTGATAAATATTTACAAAAAAGCTCATACATTTTTGGAAAGTATTTATAGTAGGCAACTACAAGTTGGGGATGGGAAGTCAAATAACATTAAATGATTTTTATCCCAATCGTTAATCGTTTGTCAAAATAAAATCAGAAATATTAATTTTAAATATATAAAATCAAAAACTTCTTGTCATTAAACCTCCATCCATCAAATTTTGTGATATGGTACAATACAAAATATGCAGATTTAATAAAAAATAACTATAATAGTGGATCTTATTACTTAAAATATCTATATTATATCAAATAAACGATTTAAGTTGATGAGCATGTGGAGTTTGAAATATTTTATCAACTTCACCGGTAACAATTTTAATCCCTCACTTGAAAATTATTTTCCTCTCATTTTTTTGCCTAAGATATACAAATTAAGACATTTAACCACAACTTTTTTTAAATCTTTGTCTATAAATAATAAAAAAACTACAAACATTAGGTTTAATTATTTAATTTAATATTCTTGTTTAATAGTTTTCTCATCTGCTTTACGGTAATAATATTTTGAATATTGAGCTAACTCTTGCCGTTATAACCAATTTCCATTTAGTGTCAATATTAATAACGTTATTTATTTTTTTCCTGAGTTTAGTTTTCTTTATTATACATGACACAAGTGGTTTGTTGTTAGTCAGAAAATTATTTTTTGAAATGGTTTGTTTTTTCTTGCTGTTTTTGCTATTTAGGAATACCTTAGTCTAATATTGTGTTCATCTATAATAAAATAAATATTTTATCGTTTTCAAATAGCAATAAAAAATATCTTGTAAAATTACTTTATTAAGTTATTAAAAAATAACGATTTAGTTTTATTACGATAATTTTAATTGATTTTATTGTCAAATTGGTTTTATTAGATCGAGAAAAAATTGTTAAGTTGATGCTGTGATGCCGCAATTTTTTTATTTGTTACGGATGAGGTGAATGGTATTTTTTTATGGTTTTTCCTGTGTTGCGTTATAATAATCAAACAAACATTTTAATATTAAGATAAAAGGAAAAAAATACAACACAGTTGAACACGATTTAAATATAGAATTAAAATCAGAGTAGAATTAGTGCACAAATAAGTTGTTTTAAAGTGAAGAATTGAAATTTGAAAATTAACTTGAAAAACTCACATTTTTTGAAAAATTTACTAATTTGCCTCCAATTATAAGTAACTAACACTAAACCATTAATGTTATATTTATTTTACTGGTTTATTAGTATTTAACGGTTGTTATAAACCCAACAAAATTTAAACTATAATCCAATAGTAAATTTATGATAAAAAATTCAATGATTAAAGTGACAAAATAAAAAATTTAATTAATTAATTTTCATTTAAAATGTAAATTTGTTTAGAAGTAAACATTTCACCAAACCTATTCACACATTAGAATAGTATACACGAAAATGTTGATAAAAAAGATAGAATGGAGTGAAAAGTATAGAAAGTATACCCCATCTAATGGACTTGGCACTTTGACGCAGTGATGGGGCTCAGTAGACTCAGTGATCTTAGGAGCTACAACGGTAGGGTCACCCATGCCGTTAGGTCCTCGGTGAGAATCGAAGCCAAGATCAAGTCCAAAACCCAAAGCTAAGGTGAGACACGTACGCCGAAAGCTTAGCATGGTCAAGGGGGTGCTTGATTATTAGTACGGAACTCTGGATACCGGGCGCCCTCCAGTTTCAATAGCCTTACCACAGCACAGGGCTCTGTTGTGGCTGACCAATGTACCTCCCTACTTTCTCCATAAATATTGTATGGAAAACTATAAAGTTTTAGATGAGAGCGATGCTTCTCCAAACGCATCACATAAACCAACAACAAAACTGTGCACCATGTCCTACTCTAGGTTCATGCCTGATTTATCAGCTTATTCTAAACCAGACAGCACACATGCCATGTCTGACTCTAGGATCATGCCTGATTTATCAGCTTATCCTAATTCGGATAGTACACACACCATGTCGGACTCTATGGTAATGTCTGATTCACCAGCTTACTCTAAGTCAGACAGAAGACCTGTACGATATAGACAAAAATCTCTAGTACCTAAATTAAGTTGCGTTCAGATTAATCTGCACAGATCAGAAATGGCCTCAGTTAATTTGAACCGGTTAATTGAACAGGATGCTCACGATCTTGCATTTATACAGGAGCCGTGGGCAGACAGCAAAAGAATAAAAGGTCTATCGTCAAACAAAAATACAAAACTGATCTATTTCTCAGATGTGGAAAGACCGCGAACCGCGATTCTCTTCAACAAACATCTGAAAATATTTCCGTTGAATGAATTTATCTGTAGAGATCTTACAACGGTCCAGATAGAAATTCATCTTCCTCAAGGTGGATTTCGTAAATTCATTTTAGCTTCTGCATACTTCCCGGGGGATGAGGACGAGACACCACCAGAAGTGGTAGAGAAACTCATCAAGTATTGCAACAATAACCACTATAACCTCATAATAGCGTGTGATGCTAACGCTCATCACACCGTGTGGGGAAGTAGCAACATTAACACAAAAGGCGAGCGTCTGCTTCAATTTTTGTATACAAACAATATGTTTATTGCAAACAAAGGTAGTGAGCCTACCTTTAGAAACGCAATCAGAGGCGAGGTCCTTGACCTTACTTTAACTAACATAAACGCTACTAACCATATTAAGAACTGGCATGTTTCGAAGGAAGGTTCTATGTCTGATCATGCTTATATATGTTTCAACATAGAACACTACCCGAAGAGCATCCAGTACTTTAGAAACCGAAGAAAAACCAACTGGGAACTTTACACAACATATCTTTATGATAATGTAAATAGTTGCAGCAGTATCAACTCTACATTTGAGCTTGACTCTGCTGCAAATAATTTACAAGAAATTATCACTGAAGCATACAACCTTAATACTCCAATAACTCAATCCAAAAGATGCAGAGATGTACCTTGGTGGAATGGTAACTTGGAGAGGAAAAGGAATAAAGTTCGCAAGCTCTTTAACAGAGCAAAAACAACAAATAATTGGACAGAGTACCGAGTAGCTCTAACCAATTATAATAAAGAACTCAGACAATCAAAAAGAAATAGCTGGAAAGAGCTCTGCAATACGATAGATAATCTGCCTGCTGCAGCTCGACTCCAAAAATTGATGTCGTCTGATCACACAAACCCTCTAGGCTCAATCTGCAAACCAAGTGGTACGTATACCACCAGCTGTATTGAGACACTAGATACTTTACTTCAAACCCACTTTCCGGGCTCAATAAAATGGAGCACGGAAGATAATGCCAACGAAGACGTACGTCTTCTAGATCCTGCAACTAAAAGTAATGCAGATCATTTAACCAACACAATTTTCACCCCCAACAAAGCGAGATGGGCTATAGAATCCTTCGGTCCGTATAAATCTCCAGGAGGTGATGGAATTTTTCCGGTATTTCTGCAAAAGGGTCTAACAATCATTCTTCCATACCTCATGCGTTTGTTCAAAGCAAGCTTTCGCCTTGCTTACATTCCTCAGATATGGCGAGAAACCAGAGTTGTTTTTATACCTAAGCCAGGAAAAAAACCAAATGAAGCCAAATCATACAGACCCATAAGTCTTACATCTTTTCTATTAAAAACAATGGAAAAGATGTTGGATTATCACATCCGTCATGTATGTCTGAAACAAAACCCTCTCAACTCTAGCCAGCACGCCTATCAGACTGGGAAATCTACTGAAACGGCGTTGCACAAAATGGTGAAAGAAATTGAGAGCACCCTAAACTATAAGGAGGCACTTGTTTGTACATTTATGGACATACAAGGAGCCTTTGACAATGTCCACTTCAATGCTATCATTGAAATGGCCACAAAGAAAAATATAAACCCGCTTATCATTGCGTGGATTATCAAGATGCTACAGAGTCGGAAGATAACGGCTACACTAGGTGATTATTCAGTGACTGTTACTGCATCTAGAGGCTGCCCGCAAGGGGGCGTGCTCTCTCCGCTGCTTTGGCTAATGGTGGCTGATGATCTCCTCACAAAGCTAAATGATTCCGGCTTCAACACTGTAGGCTATGCCGACGACTTGGCAGTCATGGTTAGAGGGAAACATGACTCCGTTGTCGCTGGTCGAACCCAGACAGCTCTTAATATTGTATCAAAGTGGTGCAACAGATTAGGACTGTCGATCAACCCACAAAAAACAAGCATTGTCGTTTTCACAAACAGGAGAAACTTCAATTTCGTTTCTCCTGTTCTAAACAGCGATCCAATACAAACATCAAAAGAGGTTAGATATTTAGGTGTGATCCTGGATAGCAAACTAACTTGGAACCCACACCTGAAATATATCTCTGATAAGGCAAACAAAGTTTTCTTCACATGCAGAAACCTGTTTGGGAAAACATGGGGTCTTAGCCCAAAAATGATACTTTGGTTGCACCAAAGTCTTATAAAACCAATTCTAACATATGCAGCTTTAGTTTGGTGGCCTAAAACGCGCCAAATAACAGCTCAAAATATGTTTACAAAAATACAAAGGCTTGTGTGTCTTAGTGCCACAGGTGCTTTCAAAACCACGCCAACGTCAGCAATGGAGATTCTTCTAAAGCTTTCTCCATTGCACCTACATGTTAAATCTGTAGCGGTGTTGAGCGTTCATAGACTGCAGCTCACAGAAGGGTTTAAGCCGGGTAATCTAACTGGACACCTTAAAATCCTTTCTGAATTACAAGCTGAACTGCATACATACCATATTTCGGATTGTATGCCAAAAACAATAGATTTAGATAGGCACTTTGATGTCAAGATATTGGCCAGAAATCTTATTAAAAACTACATACGGTCACTGCCACATAACGCCAGCATCTGGTACACAGATGGTTCTCGAACCAACATGGGCACGGGAGCAGGAGTGTTTGGTCCTAGAACAAAACAAACGGTTGCTTTAGGCACCACAACAACCATATTTCAAGCCGAAATTTTTGCCATTAGCAGTTGCGCTTTGCTATGCGCTGAAAGAAAATACCAAAATATTGAAATATATATTATCTCTGACAGCCAAGCAGCACTCTTGGCACTAAAATCTACGCGTTTTGATTCAAAACTGGTATGGGAATGCTACCAAAATCTATTAAAAATCTCATGCAATAACACAGTAACACTTGTGTGGGCACCTAGCCACACAGGAATACAAGGAAATGCTATCGCTGACGCTTTAGCAAAGCAAGGTGCCAATAAAAAATTTGTTGGACCGGAACCATGCTTTGGAATGGCCAAGAGTTCGCTCAAAAGCACAATCCAAACAATGGAACAAGAACAAAATGCTAAATTATGGAAAAGCAGAGAGGCACTAGTACACTCCAAGAAGTTTCTAGGTAACCTCCCTGTTTCACCCTTAAAAACAATCGACTTAAACAGAGAGTCTCTAAGAATTTTAACGTGGTGCGTTACTGGACATGGTCCTTTAAACCACCATCTTAACAAAATAGGCCTTGTTGTTTCCGACAGGTGCAGATTCTGCTACTCGGATGCGGAAACGATGGAACACGTCATCTGCAGCTGTCCTGAACTCTCTGGGCACAGATATAACCAACTTGGTCATAGAAGACTAACACTTCCATTACCACAAAACGTCACTCCAATTGAGCTAATTAATTTTATTAAAAGTCTCAACTTGGATGACAGAATACAACCAGTAACGGCACAGACGACGACTGACTAATAACAAAATCAGGGTAAGCACAATAGACCTTCAGGTCGCAGTGCTACTTGAACTGTAAGTCTCAAGGCCCTCCAATAAAAAAAAAAAAAAAAAAAAAATAGAAAGTATAGAATAGAATGAAAAGTATTCAGTATACTTATACTCATGATCTTGAAAATCTTTTATATTGTTTTATTTAAATTCACAAAACTATGAGAACATTTTGATACCTGCACATAATTCTGAACCTAAAACGAAATTTCCAAACGATAAAATTCAACAAGTTAAAATTATTTCTAAAGATGTTGCTTCGTATTTTTTTACAATATTTTGTTACTAATTAAATGTACATACAAATAAATGACTGTGGATGCAGTCTGTCACTATGACAATGAGTGACCTGGACAGTTTCACAATTTGCTCAAACCAATTGACCAGAAAAACGAGGAAAAGAATATGTTTGAGGCATGATGGATCCGATTTCATCCGAGTTGGTCTGGTGACGATATTTATAAAATTTATATATAAATTTCCTTATTATTAATATTCAATACACAATTTTGCAGTCGTAAAAAAAATAAACACAAATAAATTAACTTTTCATTATAAAATTTAATAGTTTAACGATGACAGCTACATTATTTCATCTATTTATGCATATTTATAAAAAACAACGAGATCAGTGAGACGATGTTGTAGGGATTCAAGATTTTATGTTAAATTTAGATCAGCCATAATTTGTATAGTACTTTTTTGAACAGAGTTCGAGAGATCCATGATGGAAATAGATGCAGTATCCCAAACATGAACACAATACTCTACACAGGTACGATTATAGGACTGATAGATATCGGGTAGTTCATACGGTGTAAAACATTTTTTACATTTATTAAGGAGGCCGAATTTTTATGATATTTTTCAATTTTATTAAAATGTGAAAAAGCCTAGCAAAAAAAACAAATAATATTTTTCAATTTGTTTTAAAGTACTGTAAATTTGAAAACAAATCATTTATCAAAACCACAAACTTATTGTCAAATTGACAATTTTTAGTTTGATTTTAGTAACAGACTTGTGATTTTTATAAAAAATTATAATATCTACAAGTTTTTTGTGTTTGCTAAAACACAAAATCTAATATAAAACAATAAATTTAAACTAATGCGCGTGTTCCTTTCTCGGATAATAAAAAAAAAAAAAGTTTATTATGATTTCATTTGAATTAAATTTTCAATGTGAAATAATTAATTTTTTACGTTATTTTTTTCAGTTTCTAATTAATGCAAAATTTAAGGTTTTGCGAAATAGGTCGTTTCATTTTTAAAAGACTACACACCTTAATAGACATTGAAATTTAATAAAATTATATCCAACTAAATGTTGGATAGATTCGAGCTTAAACTCAATAAAGTCTTTTATTCTATTCATTTAATTTTTTTTAATTTTATATTCTATAATAATTCAATTTCCCTTAATACATGTTACTCTGTTAGCAGGATTAAATGTTCGTGTTTAAAGAATTTCATGCTCCCGCAAATTTGTAAGGCTTTGCTCGAAAACAAAAATTATTATTAAACAGTAACCCAATCAAATGCTATTGCGTACCACCGAAACTGCATTGGTAAATGTCTACAACATTTATTTCGTAAACAAAATGTTAAAAAAACCATGATAATCATCTGTACCAACGTCACTACTCTCGTCTCTTTACTGATAGAATTTTCATTCTTATTCGAGTCACAGTTTCTTACGAGGGAAGATTTGATCTGGATACGTACAGAAAAAAATAATTTTGCTGCAAAAAAATTTTACAAAGAATTTCAAAACAAATTCTTTAAAAATATCGCAATTTGTAAATAACTCCAAAATTTTAGTAAAAAAAATTGTAGTTTTCACGAAAATTTTTGTAGTGTTGGGGATGTTACAAGTAGGAATTGACATTTAAAAATTGTAATATAATAAAATAAATTACAATAACCTACAACATCAGCATGTAAGAGATGACAATTATAATAGGGTAAAACGAGAGAATTGACGTAAAGTGAAGGAAAATCAAATTGGAAAACTAAAATATTCTATAAAATAGAAAATTGGAAAACTGATAGTAATAATGCTAGAAAAATTAATTACAGAAAACTACAAAATCTAGAAAAATAGAAACATGAAAACTAAAAGCATCTCAAATTAAAAATTATAACATTAAAAAACTAAAGAGACAAAATTAAAAACAGATATGTGCAATTGGGGGATTTCAAAATACAAAAGTATAAATAAAATTCAATCGAGATGAGGATGAGAATAAAAAACTGTAAAAAACATGTTTGTAAGAAAATTCAGAAAAGTTGGTCCTTCGAACCGGATAAAACTTGCAGCTGGTAATATTATAACCCTAAAAATAAATGATTTATTTATTTATCGATTTTTTCTAAAACCATCTCCTTAATTTCACATCTTCTGACAATTTCGTTCAATTCATATTTATATAAAATTTTGAAATTAATATTCACCCAGAGTACAATTACCTAAAATATAAATGCAATTAAAATTACTTAATCCATAATGAACCCTGAAAATAGCAATCACTCAAAATTATAAAGCATTAACGTAAGAATTGTAAGTAAAAAAAGAGAATAAATGTTGAAAGTGAAATTTTTAAAGACAAATTGCAATGCGTGCCTAATTATTTGATTGTAACCATTAAGATATTCATAAGAAAAATTTATAAAATAAAAAAATCAAAATCAATTAAAGATCAATTTTTAGTTTCGTTTTCTTTCTACACAAATTATTTAAAATTACAATTTTTTGTAAGTTTTTTTTTTATTCTTATATCTCATCTTGCGTAGGATGGAAATTATTGAATAAATATTTTTTTAAGACGTTTGTTTTTTTTGCTCGCAATTCAACTTTGATTCTTGTTTGTTCGAGATATACGAGTTAGAGCTAAATTCTGTTTTTTTTATTCATACATATTTTTATTATTGTTATGAAATGAATGAATTTAAGTTTATAGGATTGCATTAGAAGCAGTTAATTTTATAGTCTGAAAAATCAGTTAATTAGTTTGGAATGTGTGATTTATTGCTGCAGATTTTAAGACATAAGATATTGGTATTAGTGTATTATTATTATATATATCTCATGCCAAAAAGTTTCTTAAATTCTGCACCTGAGGTAAACGCTACTAACTTTTGCTTATACGGAGTATTATTTTAATACGCAAAGGTGGCATCTGGTTGCTCTTATATTCATATTTGATACTTTGAAAGAATACAAATTAAAGAAATGGAAATTTGCAACAAATCTAGTTTTTTTTAATTTTTTCAAAATCTGAACAGGTTGAAGCAACGATACTTCTTTTGATCTCATCTTGGTAAGTGGAAACTTAAACTTAAGAAAAACTGATCTAATCGCATCGAACGCGACTTTTATTAGTTATTTCTAGCTGATAATTAAACACTTATTTTTCTTCGATTTTATTTGAAAATCAACGAAAAGGGAAGGTGAAGTTAATGCCACGTAAATGGTTAGTGCCATCTGAGATTAATCTAACAGGTTAATTTCACAAACTAATAACACGTTACAAAAAAGAAAATATCGAGTTGTTTACTTGTCACACCTAAACAATATTCTAAATTTCTAGAGACTCTAGGAATTTAAAAAATAGAGAGGGAGTGGGACTTTTTTAAATTCGATTTCGTTCATGGCATTCTACTAAAAATTCAATTTGAGTTCACATGGACATCCAAATTCCAGTTATAAGCCAAAATGTTAATACTTACTTCCTACATTCTATTGTTGGTAGTTACGCGTCTCCATCTCATTACCTATCTAGATTCCTATATTGGTTTTTCTAAACCGTCACTAACCCTTTTTTCATTGTCTGCAAGACCACCTTGAGGACAACCGGTTTATTTCTAACAAATTATATCCATCGAAAAATTTCTTTGAAAATAAGCTGCAAATTTTAAATAATAAAATATGGAGGGACTGAAATCTCTAGCTCTGAGATATCAAGACTTTGGTCTGGGTTAAGGATTTTTAAATAGTTTTCGGCATTTATCTCTGTTTAGAAATTTATTACAAAACTAACACGGAACATCAATTCGTCGACGGAAAATTATAAAAGATCGTATACTAACATAATTTAGTAAAAAAAAAGATTATACACTCAGAAAACAACGCAAAAACCTCTCCATTTAGCGTTTCGAGAAAATATTACAAAATCACAAATTCATATTTGTTTCAAAACCTCAAAAATATTGTAAAAATTAAATAGAATCAAACTTTTTTCAAATTTCTAAAAAAATTCCAAAAATTATTACAAAATCAAAGATTTTTCAAACTTTTTTCAAAAATTATAAAAAAAATGCAAAAATTATAACCAAATCAAAAATTGAAACTTTTTTCAAAATTCCAAAAATATTCTAAAAATTAGAATAAAATCGAATAGTCAAACTCTTTCTAAATTCTAATAATAATCCAAAAATTCTTAAAATTCAAAAATTTAAGCTCATTCCAAAATTCTAAAAATATTCCAAAAATTCTTACTAAATCAAAACTTGAAACTTTTTTCAAAATTCTAAATATATATATATAAAATTCACAATTCAAAAATTCTATTTTTTTCACAATTCTAAAAATTTTGCAAAACTTATAACAAAATCTAACATTAAAAAATAAAACATTAAAAATATGGCAAAAATTATTACAAAATCATTTGATTACAAAATTTTTTCAAAATTCCAAAAATATTCCAAACTATAACAAATTCAAAAATTTCCATGTCACATTTACGTCATACAAACAGCTAAATGTTTTTTCCAAAAAATTGGCCAACAAATCATTTTTTTGACAATATTTTTTTGACAAACTTTTAATGCAATAAAATTCTCAATGATAATAATTTCATGTTCATTACATTTCATTTCATCCAAATAACTAATTTTATTATTTTCTAAAAAAAGAAATGAAAATCATTCTTTTGACACACTTGACATTATTTTTTTTAGAAATTTAAAATGAACATTTTTCACACAAAACTAATGTAAATTTTTGAAGTGAAAACTTCTTTAGGCGCACCACACACAGATTTTTCCGTAGGGAGTAAATTGAACTGATTCGTCAGCATTTCTATCATTTATCGATTTATCAATCTATCATTTCTTAACGTTTCAAATTGCGTTGTGGATATCGTGCTCGACTGATGTGCTGTAGGTTGTGAGTTCAACTCCCAGGTATGGTACATATTTTTTTATCGTGTTTTTTTTAATTTTTATTAAATATCATTAAAATTATTTTTTTTATTTATGAATTCATAAAAATAATAAAAATTTCTTTATACGAATTTTAAAAATTGATCTATAACGCAGTTTTTTAAAGTTATATTGCTACTGTCTTATGCAATTTGCACTTGAGTCATCATGCTAAATAAATATTGAATATATGTAAAATTGAAAGTATGTATGGCTGTTTATCCTTTATGCATTAATTCATTAATCATCATGAAAATTTGGGAGGTTGTTGTGTACACTTCATTTTTGCTTCTTATTTTTAACTATCGTTTTAAACGTTAGTTTGCTTTGATCAATGTTTTTTGTTGAACATAAGTTTTAGAAATTAAAAATAACGTAAGAAAGATAGCATAACCTGAAGGCTGAAACAATTACATTTGTATATCAAAATTATATGTATTGGAATTTTATCATCTTCACTAAATATGTTGTCGGCTTAGAATTGTATGTAATACATATTTCTAAAATTAAGTGAAGACTTAATACTTGTAACTTGATACTTGATAAAATCGATTATATCGATTTAAAGCTCACAACTACGAGACGGAAATCGCATAAATTCTATACAAAGAAGCATAGCTTTTGATGAATAAACATGGATGGCAAACATGATAAATAAAATAATTAAAAATGGTGGCACTTAGCCGATAGTGATTTGCAAACGGCAACAATGCGCATTAATACCAATGAATTTGCTTAGCTTTCCGCAGAAAAATTTGTAAAATTTAAGCTTGTTGATCTATGGGTGTGACAACCACACGAACTTTAGTCCCTGCTATTGGCATATGAGTGGTATTTTGACAATTATTTGGTTTACATTGTGAGGTTAGTGTGTGTAGTTAGCGGTTTATCGTTCGTTTACTAATACGATATCTATTGATTGCGATTGCCAATGAAGTTTTCACTTCTGCCGTGCGGTCTTAAGCACACTCTCTGTTTTTTTCTTGTTTTGACACTTAACGATTTTTTGACACACTTCATGTGTCATATTTAATGTACTATTACATTTCATGTTATCCAAATAATTACTTTTATGTTTTATATATTTCTAGTCGAAAACCGAAGAAATATTTCCCATAAAATGTTTCTCAAAAAAATTGGGAAACAAAATATATGAAAATCAATTTTTTGACACACTTAACGATTTTTTTTGACATACTTGTAAAACAATAATCAAGGTCCTGGTCTTACATACGGATGTCAATCATTCAGAATTCTCCAGATTCAATTTTACTTCCTAATTATCACTGAAAATAAACGTTTTTAAGCCAAAAATAACAAAATATGCTATTTCTGACACACTTAATGATTTTTTGACAGTTTTCCGGTACAGTTATGAAACACATCGCCCTTTCGACCTGCCCATTGAGTATACCTATTTTTGGAAAAAAAAATTTTGAAATCCCTCTAGCGGTTTTCTAGATTTCGTAGGAAATGACGGAAGGACGGCCGGCCGGCAGACAGACATACATTTGTAATGAAGCGTTTCTCGTTGATGAACAACGAAATGGCATAGCAGGTCGCGTACCTAGTGAGATATTTTTATAGCCTCTGACTAGCAGCAGCATATGGGAACGAGTAAGAAATCCTGCTACTTCAGCACAAATAAACAATATCGTACGCGAAAAAACATAATATGTACGGAAATGAGAAAAAACAAGTGAAAGATTGAGACTCTGGCGACCTCCTAGGCGAAAGAACCACGATCACCACGTCCAACCCCGTATACTCATATACGCTCACACTCTCACACCTCATACCAGCTCTCGCACCCTCACACACACTCTCACACACATGCACACTATCCATATCCCCATATACTCACGCTTGCATACACACTCATACACCCACATACCTACGCCTACCTACACTATCATCCATGTCCCCAGACATTCACGCATACATATACACATACAGTCGTCTTTCATTCCAAAAAGAAACTTCGACAACCATTGTGTTAAAAAGAAAACACTAACAATAGGAATGGTGGAGATAATAAGAATTTACTGGTTTGCGAGCTTGGCCCAACCATTATGCCATATATTGTAATAAATCCTTTTTTTTTTTGTGAATTAGAGTATAAATAAATTTTATTACAGATCATGCATTCCCATTGGTTAAAGAAACCAATTTATTATATAGTTGGGATCTTCGATTAGCATAATTGATCGTAAAATAATTTTCACATATCATTATAAACGGAAAGTGATTTACCGTCTTATTTAAATTTATTTCATTTAATACTACTTTGGTTGATTTTAGATTTAATAGAATATTCTTTATTTGATGAGTTTATAATACAACACCATAATCTCATTCCAGGACAAGCGCAGTAGGTTTTTGTTTTTATTTTTAAATACATCATCGGATGGTGTTATGAAACACGCACCATGTTCACTATCACGAAGTTTTGTTCCAATCTGTTTGAATTCTTCATTACCTGTAACTCAAAGGACGCATTTGGTATTTGTAGATACTAACGTGATTTACCTAATCCATTAATTTGAAAAATGGGATTTTCTAATGTAAGTATTGAATGTGTTGCAGTATGAAAAAAAAAGGTACGCCCCAATAAATATGATAAAACAATTAACGTTACATTGCACTTTTTATCACCATAAAATATCTTTTTATCATCATCTCTCCAATAAAAATATGTTACAGTTGTATCATCATTTTGCATTGTTATCATTTGTGGCCCTGATAAATTCAACACACCAATCGTAACCACAATCGTAACAACCATATCCCCTTGTATGGATGAGAATGATAGACATTTTTTTTCATGTTTTGATATTGCACTTTGATTTATAGTACCATATTTGTTTGGTATTATTTGTACAACAAAAAAAATGTACAAGGATCGCGTTCGAATAAACATCCGCTACCCGAGGAAGCACCAAATACGAGGTAATTTTGCGATACGTCACAACATGTATACTTTGTCCGTTGTTTTAGTTTTAGAGGTGAATTAACTATGTCAGATAAATCTTTAAAATTCAATAATACAAAACTTTGACACATTTTTTCTTTGTATAAAAAAAAATCTAGGAATAAATTAATTCAATTGCAGGGAACAAAGTAGAAAAATTTAGTTATATTTTTTTTTTATAGAAATGTAACTTATGACCTTGACATTTTAATATCGACTGTTATACGACTGCTTTGACCTTCGTCTACACCCATACTCATGCATACCTCTAATTTAAAATAAAAATAAAATAAAAATAAAATGAAACTCACCCCATAAGTATTCCAGTCCCTCTTCTACGTTCCAAGCCTGGTTCTTTCAAAATTTAGCCTATCATGATCACATAGGCTAACGGTGGTTTGAAGACACGTTCAATCGGTACTGCAGCTCCAGCGATCATCAATGGTCGTACACAGGATCGATAAATTAAAATGCAAGTGCAGATGACTATAGCTGATGTACAAAATTACAGATATTGATGTTTAAATTACAGATATATGTGATTGCTGTTCTTGATCAATATCTCGTTAGCGTCATCGCCGGAAGAACAAAAACCTCCATATGCAAAAAAGAATCGACACACCCTTTTCTTTGTTATAGGATGGTTCGAGAATTAAAGGTGTCGACAGAGATTTCCGGAATAAAAAGAGCAGATTATCCAACAAATTTAAATTTTAATTCCAATAAATAACATTTGTTTAAACCAGAGTTCAATAATTAGCTTCTTAATTATCTTTAAATTTTAATTAATTAATATTACACTGCATCTACTATAACCAAACAACAAAAGAAATTTCTCTATATAAAAAAAAACTAGTTTTAGTTTTAACATACGTTTGGTCCAAAATTTGGTTTTGGTGGTTTAGTTTCTTCTTTTGGTTGTAAACTTATAATTAAATCACAGATGAATCTTTTCACAAAGAAAATTGATATCGCACCAATAAAAAAGAATTAAGTAATTACAAACATATTCATAATTTTTATAGATTATTTTTGACTTTCTTTTGTTAGGTTAGATGCAGTACATACAATTATACAAAAGTTTTTGGTAATTATCATGAATTTAGCTAAGGACATCACCACTTATATCACAAACATATATATATATATTTTTATAATTTCTGATTTTTTTCTATCATTAATTTACTAATTAAATAACAATTAAACTATTTGCATTTAATAAAAAAAACTTCTCACATTTTGTAACTTTTTTTACAACACAAAAAACACCAAACATATGTTCTTGACGGCTGTCAAGCAACAAAAACAAATTAATTCCAGTTGAATTAATAGACTAAGTGATTTTATGTTTGTTCAAGAAAACACGTCACAAACATAAAAGTAATTATTTTTCTATCTTGCACTAGTAAAATGCAAGTGCAAACATGAATTATTTTTGGTTATTTTTAATTTGATCGGCACAAACATATAAATTTTTCTAAATTCGAACTAAAAAAAATTGTAGCTACTAAAAAAATTGAACTAATTGAACTAGTATTAAAATTTTATCTAATTAAAATTTTCACTACTTAAATTTATATGAAAAACGTGAATGCAAAGCAATTCAGTTGTTTGACATTCACGTGATAATTTTCAAAATGCACAAGAGACAGAAGCTATCAATCGCGTTCAATTTATAGTTTTAAAAAAATGGTAGCATTGACTGGTAGCTCGTTTTAATAATTTAATGAACCCACACAAAAAAAAAATATCTTTACCAATAACTAGTACTAAAATTGGAGAATAATTATAAAAAGAAACATGATTTATGAAACGATTGTAGGACATCTACATGGGAATAGCGCAAGTTATTGTACACTTGTTCTATGCTAATTTTTTAGCAACTAACGACTACAACTTGAATAAAGGAAATTACACAGGAAAATATTACACAGCTGTTTTCGGACAATCTTTGTTTTAAGAAAAGTATTGTAGATGCAATTACAGTTTGAGTTCAAGAAAAAAATAATTATGAAAGTCTCAACTAATGCAAATTTGATGTATAGGAGAAAATAGTGAATCTAGAAATCAGGAAATTACACAACGCTTCGTTGATCACCAGACTACGTCATAACACATTTTTTTTTTGAAAAGAAATGCCAAATTTTGTCGAGAAATGCCAAAAAAAAGTTGGGTTAAGCATTTCACTGTTGGCTCGTGAATTCAATACTTTGGTTTTTTTCAAAACCTTTGTTCCTCATGTATGACTAAATTACGTATTAGTGGTTGGTGGAATATGACAATTATGAACGAATAAAAAAAACAATAGTTTTTTTGAAAGTAATTAGCTTTATATTTAAAAATTGGACATTAACTGGTCCCACATTGTATTCAAAACATATACCAATAAGAAATTGTTCAACACAAGTTCGATTATTATCAATTGATTCGAGAACCATATGGCTCGCGTATGAATTATTTATTATAGATGTAGCATCTCAAAACGATTTTGAAAGTTTTCAAATCACATTAACCTTCTTTTAACCATTAATGATTCCCAAAAAATTATAATTGTTACAATTCAATAGCATTCTTTTATCTCACAAGTCATTAAAGTTTACGATTAAAACTAAATTAAACTGATTCAATTTAAATGATTTTCTTTAACTTACGTATTATAACTCGGTAAATTCATGCAATAATAATTAATGTTAAACCATCTAAATATAAAGCTTATTTATTTATTTATTTCTGGTTTCCTTAAACAAAAAAAAAATGCAACGTGTTTTCCTTTGAATTCTTTTTAAATTTAATTAGGAAAATAATTTATTCTTTTATCACTTAAGACAACGACAACAACAAAAATGAAACCAAAATTTTTATTCAAAAAAAAGTTAATAAATAAACACTTGTTGTTTGTGGATGGTCAGTTTGGCGGTAAACGTTTTTGATGACTTAAAAATATAAACATAATCGTAAATTTCGAGAAAATTGATTCGATGACATCAAAATATTTAGAGTTTTATATATTTAATTTGTTGACATTTTATTGCAGTTGTATGAAAAGTTGAGTAGAATTTGTTGTCTTAAGCCTAAAAAAATTGAATCTTCTGTCAACCTATATAAGTTATCAACCCACTGTAGTATAAAACAGTTCGACTTAATCAGTTACATTCTTGCTATTGACTCTCACACTCTATTAAGATAGAATCGAAAGCAATTCCATACTGAACATTTTTTTTTATCTCTTACGGTATCAAACAGTTATGGTAATTTTCGTTTAAATAAGGATGAGCATAAACGTAATACTTAAATTTTATTAAAATATCTTTTTGAAGATAATTTTATTTGTCAAAACTCGCCGTTTTGAAATTTGATACGGGCATTGACTTCGGTGATAAAATTTTAATGAATGAAAAAGTAATTTAAATGTTATCAATCCTTTGTTAATAATAATAAATTGTTATTGTTATTGATTCGTTTTTTTTATAATATTTAAATGTTTTGATAATAATTACATTATTATTTTTTGACATGACGACAAGTGCATTAAGAATAGACAATGCTACTGATTTGACAGATTCGAAGACAATCAGATCCGAAACTCATGTAAGGTTTCATCTTGGCAAATGTTTAAGGGCTCCATACCTCAGACTAAACTGTCAATCTGTCACTCACTTATTGAAATTTAAGATGAGTATAAATTTCGGTAACTTAGACATGATTACAACTCCTTAAATAATCAAAAGTATTTAATTAGCTTTAAAAGGCTGTGATGTATAGTATGAGGTCTATAGTTAACTGTGCAGGTCTGATATTCACCCTGCGCTACAGCAGCCGTAAGTTCTGGTGACCACTCTCAATTTTATAAAATTTTAATACAAAATCGCCACCACCTCTTAATATCAAGGGAAAACAAAAAGTTTATCTATATGAGCAATTTCACGCAAGTTCAGCAAATTTTTGGGAAATTTTGACTTGACCCCTTTTAATTTTGATTATTTTTTGTTTATAGATAGTCTTTCATAAATAAAAAATACAAGTTCTCTTAGAATTTTTTTTTTCGACCAGGGGTCTTCACAGGGTGCCCCTCAATTTTTTGTTATTTTGTGATGTGAGTGCATTTTGACGAGCGATTGTAGAAAAACTACTGAATCGATTTTCATAAATGATATGTCGTTGAATAGGTATTAAAACAAAGTTTTTAAAAATGTACACTGTTAATTTTTTGAAATAATTTTTAACGGTGTAACATAAGAAAAAAACGGTGTAATTGAAAAAAAGATGGCATAGCCTCTTTTTTTTTTTTTTTTTAAACAATATTGAAGCTTATTTTATATCTAACAACTTGTGAAAGTTTAGGACTAGCGATATTTTTTGTTTTAAAGATAAAATTCGTTGTGCATATGACTGTCGGGAATCAGTTTTTTTTGTTCTGAAGGAAAATTATAAAAATGGCGTTATAAACTAAGAGATTTTTTTTTATGTTAAATATCAAATATTTTATTATTAAATGAACTTTTTAAAAAGCAATTTCAGTCAAGTTCAGCAAAATTTTGCGACATTTTAATCGAAACACACTAATCGAAATATCTTTGGCAAACTCGGTCGTTCATCTGGCAACAATCAATAGTCATGTTTTGGTTGAGTTAAAATTGACCATATTTCAGTCACCCCAATTGGAAACTTTCAGGCTATCATTTACATTTATGGCAGAGTCTCTCCGGGCGGGTTTTATTCGTTCATGCCTTTTCCTTTTTAAAGATAGGAAAACAAATGACTTGTACAGTGTACTATCATCTGAAAAATTATTTATTGGGTTGCTGGTGATTTTAATTTAAAAGTAAAAAATTAAAAATAAAGTGGTGACAAAACTAAACCTTGTGGTACATCAGCGTTAGTTAGTTTAGACGCAGAAGAAAAGCCATCAATGGATACCGAAATGTATTGGTCGGTGAGAAAGTTTTGAATAAACTACGCAACTGCGGGGTTAAATCCATACGCTACGCGCTTGCTGATCAGATTTGCAGCCCGGATTTAATCAAATGCAAATTGACGATCAAATTGTAATTAAAGTGGAAAATATTATTCAACTTTGCCTTAAACAACAGCAAATTTCTGATTATTTTTCAGTAAAAAAATTGTCCATCGCAGATTAATCTGAGTAGGCCAATATTCAGACATTCTCAACCGAAAATATTAACATACATTTGTCACATTAACATAATATTAACACATATTAACATACATTTGTCATTTATTTTAAAAGTGCCACAAGTGAATATATACAGCACCGAAGTTTTATACTCATTTCGGATATAAACGATCACAACAGTACTACAGTCTATCTTTTCATTACAAAACTTATTGAATTCATCAAAACGCATATAAATTCTAATATTACAAAAATAATTTATAACACTGACGGTGCACCTTCTCAATACAAAAATAAACATAACCTAATTAACTTATGCCACCATAAAGAAGACTTTAAGGTTGATGCAGAATGGCATTTTCATGCTACCAGCCATGGAAAGGGACCTTGTGATGGAATTGGTGGTACACTGAAGCGTGCTGCACACCGTTATAGTATGGCGAGCGAAGATAATATTATTGATACACCAAAAAAACTTTCCGAATGGGCTTTAAAATGGGAATCTACCATGAACTTTGGATACGCCGATAAAAATGAATATCAATTAACAAAAGAAAAATTACAAAATCGATATAAAAATGCGATTACTATAAGTGGAACTCAAAAATTTCATTCTTTTGTACCAGTAGATACTAAGACAATAAATGCAAAAATGTTTTCCAAACTCAAAAGAAACTTTTGAATGTAAAATAAGTAAATAATTTTTAATAACTATATTTATTTTCACATATATAATTTGTATGATATTTTAAAAAGTTTATTCAATAATAAAATATTTGTAATTTAATGTTGAAAAACAATCTTTTACCTTATGATTCCATAATAACATAATACGAACATAATACTTCTCCAGTCAAAAGTTACGGCTTTTCGTTTGCAGTCAAGACTGTCAAATTATTTTTTATAAGAGTGATAAGTGATTACTAAAAGTGATAAATAAACATTTCATTTTTTATGCCATCTAATACAAAGAAAACAATTGCAGAAGTGCTTTCCTATTCAAAAGAAACTTCTGTTTGTAAAATAAGTAAATCATTTTTAACAATTGTATTTATTTTATTTATTGTACTACATATATAATTTTTATAATATTTTAAAAAGTTCATCTAATAATAAAATATTTGATATTTAACATAAAAAAAAATCTCTTAGTTTATAACGCCATTTTTATAATTTTCCTTCAGAACAAAAAAAACTGATTCCCGACAGTCATATGCACAACGAATTTTATCTTTAAAACAAAAAATATCGCTAGTCCTAAACTTTCACAAGTTGTTAGATATAAAATAAGCTTCAATATTGTTTAAAAAAAAAAAAAAAAAGAGGCTATGCCATCTTTTTTTCAATTACACCATTTTTTTCTTATGTTACACCGTTAAAAATTATTTCAAAAAATTAACAGTGTACATTTTTAAAAACTTTGTTTTAATACCTATTCAACGACATATCATTTATGAAAATCGATTCAGTAGTTTTTCTACAATCGCTCGTCAAAATGCACTCACATCACAAAATAACAAAAAATTGAGGGGCACCCTGTGAAGACCCCTGGTCGAAAAAAAAAATTCTAAGAGAACTTGTATTTTTTATCTATGAAAGACAATCTATAAACAAAAAATAATCAAAATTAAAACGGGTCAAGTCAAAACGTTGTTGAATCTTCGTGAAATTGCTCATATAAATGTGCTCTTACATCTTCTTGATGTGATTAAAAGTGGAGGAAATTGAGAGAAAATAAGTGTCTATTATTAAACAAAGCTCTGCACCATTGCAGGGACGGGTGAAATTAGAAGACCTGTAAACTACTTTCGTCCTGAAGATCAGTTATATAAGTTGAGAAATAGATTTGAACCCAAACCGGAGCTAAAGAGTCTCAAGCTTTACCGGCTGAGATAACCGGGCTAAACAAAAAAGGAAACCTGTGATGTGATTCCTATAGGGAGGTAAGAAAAAAACTATTCAAAGAGATTCGATTCCTGTCAAGAATGATGATCATAGAAAATAGAGAAGGAACAAAAGTTTAAAAGATTCGATTCGTGTTGAGAAATGCAAACTCAATAATTCTAAAAAGTATAAGAATAGCAGTCACATTAGAACATTTTCAAGAGTTTCTCATAAATGAAAGACTAACAATCAGTCAAGGCAAAAATAACAATTTCAAAAACGTTTCCATATAAAGAAATGGAAGTAAACTATAAAAATTTTACAATTGAAAAACTCAATAATATTAACTCGAAATTATCGCAAAAATTAAATTTCAAAATTCTTTCTGAAACTTCCGACACAAAATCAAATCAAAAACTTAAATTCAAAAATTATTTCAAAATTTTTCTAGGAAAACAAATTCAAAAATTATTTCAAAATTTTTCTCAAATGGAGGAATCAGTTTTTATTGTTTTGAAAATTTTGTTGTTAACGTGAAATATCACATACCACTGGCAATAGCAGTGAGATATCACTAGCCAAGGTGACATCTTAGGGGTGGTGGCGAATGAACTATATTCAGTCAACGGTAGCACCCTCAATCTTAGCTGTGAAATAATCCTTTATGATGAAACGCTATTGCTTCCTTGAAGAAACGAGCGTCTTTCTTGAAGATTAAAGCCAACACATAGTTATATGAACTATGCGTGTGGGCTTTAATCTTCAAGAAAGACAGTGCGTCACAGGATCAAGGAATATGCAACCGGCTGGATTTTTGGCAGCAACATTTTTGTTTTGTTTCAGCAAATTTTTGTAAAATTTGCTATTTACTTTTTAATTTACTTTTATTTTCTCTATTCTATTATAAAATATTGGCCTATGTCATATTTTGTCAGTGATAGGATTTTTTGTTTAGTTTTCCATTCTCTAACAAAAAATATAAAAAACAAAAAAAGACAGATTTACGTCCATCAACACCTTTGAACGTATGTTGTTGTGGGACCTTGGTCTTAAAAGGTTTTTATGTGTTATTGTGACACATATTGTAATTCCTACTACACAACACATTTAAAAAAAAAAACAAATTCTAAAATTATTTCATGATTTTATTTAAAATGCCAATTCAAAAACAGTTTCAAAACTTGCCTCAATATATAAATTCAAAAATTATTTCAAAAATCTTTTCAAAAACTTTAAAACATTGTTTTTAAAATAAAATTAAAAAAAAAATTACTTGTTGGAGGGTAGGGTTGTGGTTGCCGTGTGAACTTCTCCCAAAAAACTAGGTTGTTTAACAACAAAAACTTTCACTAACGGAATTAGCTTTCTCCGTTGATGACAATAGTCCAATAAGTAAACATCCGTGTTCTAGATATAGCTCAACGAGCGAACTGCTAGCATTTTTCAAGCGTGTGTTAACTAGTTGGCTGATTACCAATTCTCAGACAATCTTTATTGAGATAAAAGTTGTTAGTAATGGTGACACGAAGGATAAACGAATACATTTCTGTTATCGCTCACAAATGTTGTCTCCAGAGCACCCTAACAAGGTAAGCTCTAATGAACAAAATTGAAAACACTGGTATAAACAATTTAGATGAGAATAGCAATTTAAAGTCCTGATCCCGCCGAGGACCCAGGGTGAAAAATCCCAGGGTGAAATAGTACTAGCAAAAACCACCAATGGACCAACAAGGTCCATTATCTGTTGTTCCCACACCTCTAACTTCTCAAATGATCCACACTTTTCTCTTACTCGGAGTCCGTGGGATCATAAAAACCGATAACCAGTCGTCTGATGAACTGTCACTTACTCGAGGGGTATGCAAACAATATTTAACACAATTAACACATTATACCAAATAAAAGAAGGAGTTCCCAGAGCAAATTTGTTTGGATAAAAAACAGCCAAGCACTGTCGCTCTGGAGCCCCACGTTGCGCCCCATCTTTTAATAAGAGGTCTGATGACCCGTGTTGGTCCAGTTGGTGATGCACGTAACACCTACATTGACCCTGAAATGACTCCAGTGAACGTGAGTTCTAATAACCAGCCTCCGTGACAAGACAATTTATAACGAAATCGCGTGCCTCATTTCTCAGGATTTTTAGAAGGGAGATCGGCTTTGTCACCACTCTCTCTCTATCTTAACTATTTAACAATTCACTTAAGGGTTATCTATAGGGCTGATCAAATGTATCATAAAAAAATATGACCGTGAAAAATAGTCTCGCCTTATGTAAGATGGATTTTCTTATAGTCACCTATCGTCGGGATATTTTATATTATTCTGATGATGCTGACAACTTGTTTGTCTTATTTTGAATTAAGTTATATGCTTTTGAGTTTCGTTTAACAAACATTCGTACGTAATACGTAATTCGACTGATCGCTTATACTAATTAACTGAATTATGTTTTCAAATAAAACTTCATCAATAAAGTAAGTAAACGATCATAGCTATAACAGTTATAACAGGTAAAGGGTTCTTGTTTACGTTCAGCGCTCTTTTGCCTTTTTGTCTTAAAAAAAAGTACAAAAGATGCAAATACCAAACCGATTCTGAGTAACATTAATTTCACGGTATAACTAAAAGACTTTCAAGATGGCTTAGGCGTCATTGTAACAGATTCTCAGCCTCGTCATCAATTATTGTTGGTAAATTTAGACCAACTTCTTTCTTTTTTATTTAATTCTTCTACCGTTCATTATTTCTTTTTACATTTTTTAACTTCATCATGTCATTAATACATTGGCAACTTGTGTTATGATGCAACAAAGGTATTTGCATATTACACCATACTTCATTTTTTATTTTGTTATACAAAAACGGTTGAAGTATGATTCACTTAGAAAATTTCTCAAAGCTTTATTGTTGCTGGGACTTAATTATTTACCATGCATAGTTTTGTATTGAAATGGTTAATATTGATGCTATAAACTTTTGATATTAATCCTGTTATTTTATAAATTGCCATCAACATTTTTGTAATAATGATTTTATTATCTTTATCGTCTTTGAATGTGATTAAATATTATCCTCGTTGCCATTTTCTCAGTGTTTCAACCGTTTCCCCGTGTTTCCTACTGTTCCTAGTAGGTAAATTTTTAGTAAACGATTTCCTATTTTCATTTTTCTATAAGTCGTAAGTTTTTCAATAGCCCTGCATGGAGTACTGTTCTCACATATGGGGTGGAGCTTGTTATAGTAATTTGAAGTGCCTTGATTCTGTTCAGCGTAGAGTTATTAAACTGATTGGCAACTCAACTCTTACTATTGAGCTTGATTCTTTACAGCACAGACGAAATGTTGTTGATCCGACAATTTTCTCTAAATACGTTAAAGATGAACGAACTTCTACTGAGATTCAATCAGTTTTACCTGAATTAACAAACTTATCCCTTAACACCAGAGCAAATGTTGCAGTCCATTCTTTTATGTTTCATATAAAAAGGTGCAGAACTGTTATTTTTTAACGTGATTTTTTCAACAGAGTCTTTTGTCTCTGGAATGCCTTGCCTTCATGGGTTTTTCCTGATAATTAAAGTCCTCAAAATTTTAAAGTTAGCGTCCATAAATTTCTTAGAGAAACTTAATTTAGTCAAACTTAATCCCGATCCCTAGTTGGAATGGTATCTTCGGATATTCAGAGACGTTAATTTATAATTTATTATAATTAACACTAAACATGCCTAACTTAAAATAAAAAAAGAAAATGTGATTAATTAAACTCAACTTAGGAAGTAATTTGAATTTTTTCATTCGAAAGTATGTTCTGGATTCGCCTCCAAGACGATGATATTTCGAAATTGAAAATTTATTATTATCTACCCACTTAAGTTTCTGTTGTTGTTAAGATAACTTTAGCTAGTGGAGAGGTCAACTAACAACCACTTAGATTTGGGATTCCATTTCAGTTTATATTTCCGTGTATACGAGTTTAACTGTTGAGATAACGATTGCTTCTTTATCGACATAAAACGTAACAAACGTAACAACTATAAACCGTTATATATTTGAGAAAATTTATTTTTATATTTTATAAAATTTTTAATTAGTTTTGCATTTGCTTTCAATAAACGAAACACTCGTATTTCTAATTTAAAACAACTAGACAAACACCTTTGAATGCATAATATAACTTTCAAAGCTTGAAGTTATAATAAAAAACTAATTTAAATTAATTCTTAAAACATCTTAAATGCAGTGTAAAATTGAAAATTTAATACGAAAAAATAAGTGGTAAAAAATTAAATCTAATTACTGATAATTTTTAGTAATAATTTAATTAAATAACCCTGTTAATTAGATTGAAGTTTTATTATGTGTAGATAAGGTTAACAAATTAGCATTGTATTTAAAGTTGACTAATTTTGCTTGAGTGTTATGTTTCATGGTTTTTGTTTGTGGTACAAAAACGACATCAAAAATATCTGAAACTAAAAAAAAATCTAAAATAAATTAAAATGTATGTAATGTATTTTAAAAAATGGATATCACTTTCTGCAAAACGAAATTATATTAAAAAAATCATTTCAGTCAATTAAATTGATTTAGCCTTGATTGAAAAGCAATCTTTATTTCTACTCATATTATAAAATCAATAATTTCCAATCACAACATGACTGATGTGATTACGTTCACTATAATAAAACAACAAAAAACTGCATTTTCTTCATCTGTACTTATTATTGCATTGAAATAATATAATAGGATAAGCAAAAGAAATCATCCCAACTTTTTTCCCACAAAACCAAATAAAACGATAAAAAGAAGAAAAGTTTTGATTTCAATGATAATAATAACAAATCATACAAGAAACAGTATTATTAAGTAAATCAAAAATACGAAGGGATTTCTTGATACAAGTTGTGAATGCAAGTTATTAAATTATTTAAAACGTGCATTTATAGATTATTTATGCTACAGCCAAAACCAACTCCATTTGTTAATAAAACCATTTAAATTGCACAATGTTAATGACTAAAAAAACCATTTAAGTTTCCAAAGTCAAAGCTTAAACGACTAAAGTCAAAAGTCAAAACCAAAAGGCATAGGGCAAAATTTAAAACATAAAGTCATAAGTCAAAAGTCAAAAGTCAAAAGTCAAAAGTCAAAAGTCTAAAGTGAAAAGTCAAAAGTCAAAAGTCAAAAGTCAAAAGTCAAAAGTCAAAAGTCAAAAGTCAAAAGTCAAAAGTCAAAAGTCAAAAGTCAAAAGTCAAAAGTCAAAAGTCAAAAGTCAAAAGTCAAAAGTCAAAAGTCAAAAGTCAAAAGTCAAAAGTCAAAAGTCAAAAGTCAAAGGTCAAAAGTCAAAAGTCAAAAGTCAAAAGTCAAAAGTCAAAAGTCAAAAGTCAAAAGCCAACAGTCAAAAGTCAAAAGTCAAAAGTCAACAGTCAAAAGTCAAAAGTCAAAAGTCAAAAGCCAAAAGTCAAAAGTCAAAAGTCAAAAGTCAAAAGTCAAAAGTCAAAAGTCAAAAGTCAAAAGTCAAAAGTCAAAAGTCAAAAGTCAAAAGTCAAAAGTCAAAAGTCAAAAGTCAAAAGTCAAAAGTCAAAAGTCAAAAGTCAAAAGTCAAAAGTCAAAAGTCAAAAGTCAAAAGTCAAAAGTCAAAAGTCAAAAGTCAAAAGTCAAAAGTCAAAAGTCAAAAGTCAAAAGTCAAAAGTCAAAAGTCAAAAGTCAAAAGTCAAAAGTCAAAAGTCAAAAGTCAAAAGTCAAAAGTCAAAAGTCAAAAGTCAAAAGTCAAAAGTCAAAAGTCAAAAGTCAAAAGTCAAAAGTCAAAAGTCAAAAGTCAAAAGTCAAAAGTCAAAAGTCAAAAGTCAAAAGTCAAAAGTCAAAAGTCAAAAGTCAAAAGTCAAAAGTCAAAAGTCAAAAGTCAAAAGTCAAAAGTCAAAAGTCAAAAGTCAAAAGTCAAAAGTCAAAAGTCAAAAGTCAAAAGTCAAAAGTCAAAAGTCAAAAGTCAAAAGTCAAAAGTTAAAAGTCAAAAGTCAAAAGTCAAAAGTCAAAAGCCAAAAGTCAAAAGTTGAAAGTCAAAAGTCAAAAGTCAAAAGCCAAAAGTCAAAAGTCAAAAGTCAAAAGTCAACAGTCAACAGTCAAAAGTCAAAAGTCAAAAGTCAAAAGTCAAAAGTCAAAAGTCAAAAGTCAAAAGTCAAAAGTCAAAAGTCAAAAGTCAAAAGTCAAAAGTCAAAAGTCAAAAGTCAAAAGTCAAAAGTCAAAAGTCAAAAGTCAAAAGTCAAAAGTCAAAAGTCAAAAGTCAAAAGTCAAAAGTCAAAAGTCAAAAGTCAAAAGTCAAAAGTCAAAAGTCAAAAGTCAAAAGTCAAAAGTCAAAAGTCAAAAGTCAAAAGCCAAAAGTCAAAAGTCAAAAGTCCAAATTCAAAAGTCAAAAGCCAAAATTCAAAAGTCAACAGTCAAAAGACGAAAGCCAAAACTCAAAATTCCTAGCTTAAAAGTTGAATCGAAAAACGAAAGTTAAGAGCAACAAGTAGGTACTAGATTAGAACCCAAACTGAAATTTAATAATATACGAAAGAGATAGATTTCTATGTCAATCACTATTCAATCTTATAGATGGGAAGAAAATTGAAATCTTTCTTCGTTATCGTGAAATCCAATAGAACTATCAATATATTTCAAATCATATCAATATTCCATGTGAACAAACATCAATTTTAAAAATATTAAAAATGAAAGCGAAACTCTGATATCGCAACCTTTTTTTAAATATCTTTATCTCTTTCTAAAAAGTAAGACAATTTTTCTGTTAAGGTAATCCTCCTTGGTTTATTATTTCAAAGAAAGCCATAAAATATTGTTTTTATCAATAATTTGTTTTGTTTAATTTTAAAATTTAAAAAATGAACGACATATTTGTTGCAAAAAGTTGAAGCTAAATGAGAAAAGAAAATGATTATTATTGTAACTGTCATGATATGAACAAAAACATCCAACGGCTATGTAAAACATATCCGATTAAATCAATATATGTACTTTTTTGGAAAAAAAATTGACCGATTAATCTTTGACACCACAACACATTTGGTGATCAATTGAAGAAATGACAGCTTCGAAAAGGATTTTGTTTGTCAAAATTAAATCTTAAGTTACCCAACTTTCACGGAAGATGACAAATTGATAAATGATTAATGGCTCAGGTGTGATCTATATACGAAGATAATTCAAACAAAAAGAAAGAGAAACTAATTGATACATTTTAAAATAATTACAAGATACATTCGAAAGAGTGCAATGACAGATAAATGGTTAAGTCAATCAATCATTTGAACATATTCAATTTATTGTTGTGTTAATGCAAGTTAATTTATTTAAATGTCTGTTGATTTTAATTCAATGGGGATTACTATATTGTGTTTGAAAATGTAATTGGAAAATATGAAGCGATATAAGTATTTGGAACACACATGCTAGTGGATGTAAAATAGGATATTGTCTCCGTCCAGAATCGACTCCTACGCTCTTGTGATACAAGGATAACGTCTGGCTATAAGACCATATGATGTCAAAGCTAATATGGTAAAACCTTAGATTGTAAACGCAAGAAAGTATGACTGAAAGCAAGAGAGAAAAAAATGAGATGCCAATGTACCTTACTTAAGCTAACAATGTTTTTGTTAATTTACAACACCTTAATTAAATAACGATTTTTCATCTAATGTTTTTTTAGTAACGTCTTGAATAGCTTTCTACTCATTGGGTATGGTTTGAAATAAGTTCACCAAAAAAATGCTTCTCTGAGATAACAAATAAGAATTTCTAGTCGAGAGTGAAAATTGGGAACAGATTGTCATAGTTTCACTGTTACTTTTAATTATTTACCTTTGGCAAAAAACATAGCCTCGTTCAACAGACACAAGAAATTTTGAACAAAACGAGGTCAGTAGATGATGTTTTAAAAATCCTCCAAAAGTTTTAAAACAATATCAGCTCTAAGACCAACGACTTGCTAAACACAAGCACCAAGTCTTGAATCCAAAAAGACTTTTTATAAATAAACATCTTTTACGAGCTTCCAAAATATACGGAATCATCTGCTCATCAATTGAAAACAGATATGACTACATCCTAAACTCCATGAAACATTTATTGATGATCGGTCAAATGTTTTAAATTTATCAATCCAATCCAATTTATCATTCCACTCATTCACTTCCACTATTAGTAGTGCAAATGCATGAGAAACTCTTCCACACACAAGAGTGGCTCGTTAATCCTGATATGAGCAGCACACAATACAAAGGATCAGTCGAGATCCAATGCAATACAGAGGTTTATCCATTTATCGAATAATAACGAATTCGTTAGCGAAATGTTGTGCATAGGTTCACTCAAAACTCACCGTAAAACTTGTTTTTTGGACAACATCTGATCTCAGACGGGAAAACATATCAACTTTTGAAATCCCTACACATTCTCGATGAGACTGTTAACGAAGGACTAAATCGTTCTGATCAATTGGTCATACTCAGAACTCGTGTTCAAGTGAACATTAAACCTGCATTTAAGATATCACAACAAAAGAATAATCTGCAAACTCGAGCAAGGACATTTTTGCCTCATCGGCGTGTCAATAATAGAATCCAGAATAGAATCCAGTCCAAATGAAAAGATTTTGCACCAGTGTGTTACTCAGACTATTAAACATCCAACACAAGTCATGATTTGGAGTATGATTTCTGCAAAAGGGGTTGCAAAAATCCATTTTGTTGATGGTAGTTTGAATACTCAACAATATCTAACTGTAATACAAACAAGTTGACGACCTCAGCTTCGATTTTGGTTTCGTCGAACAGAGCAAGATGGAACACACTGTCATCGCTCAAAAACAATCTCTGATTATTTAAAATCAGAAAAAACCAAGGTTCTCGAGTGGCCAGGCAACTCTCACGGAATGAACCCCATTGAAAATGTCTGGGCAGTACTAAAAAAAATTGAGTGAAGAACAATTGATGAATAAGGCTGATTTAATTGAACAAATAAAATATATTTGGAAAAATGACGGTGACATTAAGAAAACAGCAATCAACGGCATTAAAAGTATGCCAAAAAGAATAAAGCGCTTGTTAAAAACTAAGGGCAAGTGGACAAAATATTAATTTTTTTAACCAACCCTTATTATTCTTAATTTGTTTTTGTGTAAGTGGGTGTTCTAATAATTAATAAATTGAATTATACCATTTTATGGTTCTGTAAAAACCAAAATGTTTGTTTTTTATATAATATTGTTAAAAAATTTTAGTGAGTACAATTCATTGATCAGGTACTGTATATGAATTTTAAATATCTGCATGGTAAAAGCAACGGGGTTCGTCATAATTAAAACGAAATCTTTCTGTACTACTTTCTACAGTTTTCATTTCTTTTTGGTTTATTAGGAAGTTCACTTTGGACTTCTGGTTTAGATCGAGGATCTGATCAGTAGATAGACAACATGAGTTGTGAAGTTCAGTGGTCCGTGGCAATCTAGTTATACATTTGACATGTGCTGAGCTTTACTTTTAATTTATTTATTTATGTTCAATTTCATATTCCAGGTAATCAGGTTATTTAAGCTGATTCAGTGTTCTTTAGATATTTTTTCATGTTTTCGTTCTTTCTGAGTTAAATTTCAAGGAATAAATGTTTAACATTGTTATTTGTGTTTAACTCAGTTGGTTGTAACGACATATTTTTATTATTAAAATAAAATAATTTTTAATCCAACCGTTGTCTACTTTAAATAAAGAAATAAAACATTTTTAATGAAGAAAAGAAAATGAAAAATCTATAGATCGTAGTCGATATCCTCTAGCACGTGGAAACAAAATGTTAGATTAATTTTGAAAAATAAAGTTTTAATGTAAAAGAAGAATATCAAAATAAGCCATTCACCATCGTTGGATTTGTGCAAAGAGGAAAATAGTTTTTTTTTGCACAAATTTTTTAACAATAAAGTGATTTCAAAATATCATACTTCGATAGGCTCAACAACCCTAAACGATTTTATCCCTACAACCCAGAAACATATAGATTAGTAAACGTAACTTATAACCCCATAGCCCATTAAATCCTTAAACTTATAACGTCATGACCCTACAACCCTATGGTCCTGTAAACTAGTCACAAAATCAATTAAGTTTGGGGGATCTGCTTGGGTTTAGTGTATGTTTTTTAGATCACTGAATCAGAACTCGATCTCAGTTTTATCACAATCCGTCGGAGTTTGAACATAATTTTAAAAAGTCAGACAAGTGCGAATAAAATTCGCTCGTCAAGGGTTCTGTGAATGTAAAAGAACACAATATCAAAAATTATTGACAAAAAGTTGTGTTGTAATGTCCTTATATTTTCAGACCATAGACACATAACAAAATAAATGTTAAATTGTAAATGTCAATAGTAAATTACAATCAAATCTACATTGATCAAAAATGGCAAAAAAAATGTTAATTCAGGTTAAATATTATCCATAGATGTTTTTGGTAACTTAAAAAAGATTCAATTACACCAGCTTGTAAATGGATTAAATTTGATTATTTTTTCGGTCAATCGAGTGTTGAAATTTAGGGGTGTGGAAAGGCTACATACTAAAAATATTTTTTTTTAATAACACAAAAACGCTGCATTGCGAAATTCTAAAAAAATTGTAACATTTCTTAAATTAAGTGCTCTTTCATATGACACCCCACTCATTTGGGTCTAAAATGGTTTTTTTCCCTCCCCACACCTATCCCATAAACACACAGAAATATAATTATTTGAGTCTTCGATATGATTTTCATTCAAAATTTACCAATATTCCTGTCTCTGTAAATATTTTCAAATTTTTCAGTCAGTCATCGTCGAAAGGTAGGCGGCGGCACGATCTGAATTTAGCCCTTTCTTATTCATAACTCAAAAACTGTGCTGTAGTTTTCATACAAAACTTACCAAATTTCCTAACTCTGTGAAATTTTCCAATTTTTTCTGTCATTTAGTGTCGAAACGTATGGAGGGGGGACGGTCTGAATTTTGCACTTTTTCAACAGTAACTCAAAAACAGGGCAACGCAAAATTCTAAAAAAAACTGCAACGAATTTTAAATTAGATGTTCTTTCAAATGACACCCCACTCGCTTGGGTAAAAAAAAGTTTTTTTTTACCCCCTCTACCCCGGTCTTCTAAGCACATAGAAATATAATTATTGGAGACTTCGCAATAGTTTTTGTACAAAATTTGCCAAATTACCTAAGTCTGTGAATTTTTACAAATTTTTCTGTCTACCAGTGTCGAAACGTATGGGGGGGAACGGTGTGAATTTGCATTTTTTTCACAATAACTCAAAAACTGGGCACCCAAAAATTCTAAAAAAAATTGCAACGAATTTTAAATTAGATGTTCTTTCAAATGACACCCCACTCGCTTGGGTCAAAAAAAGTTTTTTTTTACCCCCTCTACCCCGGTCCTCTAAACACACAGAAATATAATTATTGGAGACTTCGCTATAGTTTTCATACAAAATTTAGCCAATTTCCTAACTCTATGAATTTTTCCAAATTTTTCTGTCAATCAGTGTCGAAACGTATGGGGGGGAACAGTCTGAATTTCACACTTTTTTGACAATATCTCAAAAACTGGGCAACGCAAAATTCTAAAAAAAACTGCAACGAATTTCAAATTAGGTGCTCTTTTAAATGACACCCCATTCGCTTGGGTAAAAAAAAGTTTTTTTTTACCCCCTCTACCCCGGTCCTCTAAACACACAGAAATATAATTATTGGAGACTTCGCTATAGTTTTCGTACAAAATTTAGCAAATTTCCTAACTCTGTGAATTTTTACAAATTTTTCTGTCAATCAGTGTCGAAACGTAGGGGGGGGGAACGGTCTGGACTTTGCACTTTTTCGACAATATCTCAAAAACTGGGCACCAAAACATTCTAAAAAAAACTGCAACGAATTCCAAATTAGGTGCTCTTTCAAATGACACCCCACTCGCTTGGGTAAAAAAAAGTTTTTTTTTACCCCCTCTACCCCGGTCCTCTAAACACACAGAAATATAATTATTGGAGACTTCGCTATAGTTTTCTTACAAAATTTAGCAAATTTCCTAACTCTGTGAATTTTTACAAATTTTTCTGTCAATCAGTGTCGAAACGCATGGGGGGGGGGAACGGTCTGGACTTTGCACTTTTTCGACAATAACTCAAAAACTGGCCACCGCAAAATTCTAAAAAAAATTGCAGCGAATTTCGAATTAGGTGCTCTATCAAATGACACCCCATTCGCTTGGGTCAAAAAAAGTTTTTTTTTACCCCCTCTACCCCGGTCCCCTAAACACACAGAAATATAATTATTGGAGACTTCGCTATAGTTTTCTTACAAAATTTAGCCAATTTCCTAACTCTCTGAATTTTTACAAATTTTTCTGTCAATCAGTGTCGAAACGTAGGGGGAGGGAACGGTCTGGGCTTTGTACTTTTTCGACAATATCTCAAAAACTGGGCCCCGCAAAATTCTAAAAAAAACTGCAACGAATTCCAAATTTAGTGCTCTTTCAAATGACACCCCACTCGCTTGGGTAAAAAAAGTTTTTTTTTACCCCCTCTACCCCGGTCCTCTAAACACACAGAAATATAATTATTGGAGACTTCGCTATAGTTTTCTTACAAAACTTAGCAAATTTCCTAACTCTGTGAATTTTTACAAATTTTTCTGTCAATCAGTGTCGAAACGCATGGGGGGGGGGAACGGTCTGGACTTTGCACTTTTTTTACTATAACTCAAAACCTGGGCATCGCAAAATTCTAAAAAAAATTGCTTTGTTTTTTAAATTAAGTGCTCTTTCAAATGACACCCCACTTGACCACATTTTAAATAGTGTTTTTACCCCGCCTCATTTCCACCCCCTTAATAAATCTAAGTATGGAAATATGACACTTTTTTATATTGTTTATTAAAAACGTACTAATTTTTCTATCATTCCAAGTACATTTGAAAATTTTCGATCAGATAGGTTCGGAGCTCATCGAGGCAAGAAAACGCGAAAAAAACGTCATTATTCAAAATTATACAAAAAAGGGTGGGGTGTAAAACTCCAAAATAAATTTTTATGGAATACTGAAATAAAGCCCTTTCATATGATACCCTACTTGAATCTATAAAAAAATGTATTTTCTCAAAGGTCTCACATCTCAGCCCTGTAGACCAGACGAAAACCACTTTAGTTTTATTTGTATCCGTCATTTCATGTGGACAGGTTAGTTTTATACGCATGCCAAATTTCAAGTCCATAGCATTTATAGTTTACGAGATAATCGATATAATGTGAAAAACACGTTTTACTCTCACCAATAGTGTTCCGTATAAAAAACGGAACCCTAAAAACCGCAACAACTACAGAAAATAAACATTTATTTTACCCGTCCATCAGGCTCATTAGTTTTTATGAGATCGGAATCATTGAATCTAAAAGTGTGATTAACTTAAGTACAACACAAGGGTTTTGGTATAACTCCGGAATCCGCCAACCGCTACAGTCTGTTGGACCATCAACACCATTATCACTACGTGAGACCTAGTTTTATATGAGAAGAGGAATAAGATTTTTTGATGGATCCACTAATGATTTACAAATGGACTGGAGATTTTTAGTTAATGTGAAAGATGTGACGCGCTGAGGTAAAATTGACCTTGAATTCGGAGTAAGCCATCTCAAAACATACGATATGCCTATTCAGACATTTTGGTCAATATTTTCTTTTATGGCTATTTTACGGGATCATAGGGTTATGAGGTTATAGAGCTAAGAGTTTAATGGGTAAAAGGGTAAAAAAATTAGTTCTGAGCTAAAAAATCGATGTGCTTCCGGGTTTTAGAATTTAAATCATTTATGATTATACTAGTTTGTTTACCAATTTTTAGTCTCTCTGATTAAAACCCAACTTTTCTTATAGATTTTAACCTGCTGAATACGAATTTTATTTTATTTTATTTCGGTCAGCTCTTGTTTTTGAGATATTCGCTGAAAAAAAATTATTTCGATTTTTGAATCGCATATTTTACAAAACAAACAAATTTAGTGTATTAAGGAAACGAATGAATAGTTAAGAAGATGCTAAGAAGCATTTTGAGCTATTTTTGTTAAAATCCATAGAGGATTCTGGAAGCTACATTCAAAAAAAGTTGAAAAAAATCAAAATTTACGTTTTTCAAAATTAACAAAATCAAAATTAACGCCAAAAATGTTGATTTGACAATGATTGTAAATATTTTTAATTTCTTGAAGCCTGTGGTAATTTCAATATCCTTTCTTTTATGTTAAAAACACAAATATTGGTGCAGGTTGCACCAGGTTATTCAGGATTTCCCAAAAAAGTAAAAACTAAAAATTTAAAAAAAAATTCTAAGAATGATTTAAATTCTACATAATTGATACATAATTGATTTATATACAGTTGCTTTTCAAATTTTCGAGTAAAAACTGCCAGCTATTTTGAGTTTTCCTTATTTCAACCGCGTTTATGCATTTTTATTTTATTTTTGTGCCGCATCGTAAATAATATTTTACAAGTTCAGTCGTTCTCAAACATCAGTTAAGATTTTTTAAAGTAGTAAAGTATAAAGTTAAATTTATTTAAATGGCGTCTCAAAAAGTTTCAAGTGTAAAAATAGTATAAATTCATTCTGTTTTATATAATATTTGATTTGCATAATACATCCTGCTATAAAATCACTCCATATATAAGAATTGTATACCTTCATTACTTCGGCATACAGTTGAATAAAGAAAAATCGTGGATGCCAAAAAATAGTTATGTCAACTGTAACTTAACACATTCAAGATGGTACGTTTTAACGTTATGTTACGACAAGTTTTGAACATAATTTGCACTTTTAACTCGATAATCTGTAAAACAACTAATACATAAATTAATAATTTTGCAGAATTTAAATTATTCTTATAGTAACCTGAATAACTTGGTGCAAACTGTAGCAATATTTGTGTTTTTTAACTTAAAAAAAGGGATTGAATTAACTGTAGGCTTCAAAACTAAAAAATCTACAATCATTGTTTGTTCAAAAATTATGGCGGTGAATATGGTAAAATTTTAAAAGAAACATAAATTTTTGATTTTATTTCAACTTTTTTCGAGAGTAATTTCCAAAATCCTTGTTTGTTTTATAAAATATAGAATCCAAAAACCGCAATTAACATTTTGTTCACCAAAAAAATGGTTTTTCGCGAATATCTCAAAAACAAGAGCTAACCTAAAAAAATAATATGATATTCGTGTTCAGCAGATCAAAATCTAAAGTTGGGTTTAATTTAGGAAGATTGTTTTTGTAAACTAGTGTTATCGGTTTTACCGGTTTTAGTAGATTTGTGCAGAGGTTTTTAAGGTGGGTGATGTCAAATCCTTGACGTGCTGGGTCAATTCAGATCAGATCTGTTGTAACCACTAAAACATATAGTACATATATAAGTCAGACCCTCAGGCTGTAGTTTGTTTTTGAGACTCGTTATTATTGTGAGGCTATGAGGTTATATAGTAAGGGATTTAAAGGGTAACGGGGTTAAATATTTACTTAATAAATCGATGTGCTAAAGAGGGTTTTTAAAGTTAAGCGTTAAAATCGTATAGGGCTATCGAGTTTTTCATTTTGGGTGGCTTTTGGTAGGTTGTGTGATTTTTGAGGTAACATTTGAACCCAGAATTGCTGAAGTCAAACTGAATTCAGATTCAGCGTCTCACTCAGACTCAGATGGCTCACTGTTGCATGGAAATTTGGGAGCTGGCGGAATGGAATCAAGTAATGTCGTAAATAGCAAGAAATTTCCGCTTGGACGGTTTTGCACAGTTTTTCAAGCGAAGGTACATGCTATCATCGAATGCACGTATGTTATAACTCTTCTGCGTCTCCAAAGGAAAAACATCTGCATCTGTTCGGATAACCAAACAGCTATCAAAGCACTGGTAAACCCGCATACTCTTTCCAAGCCCTTCAATAAGTGTAGGGACATCTTTGTATGATAGCGCAACTCAACTATATAACGTTGCGTTGGATGCCAGGCTATAGTGGCATTTGTGACAACATAAAAGCGGAGGAATTTGCAAGGACTAGAGGGGGCATGAAATATTAAATTCGAAACGTTTGCTTTGTCACTATTAAAGTTTGATGCCAAACACAAGATGGAGGCCTTGTGGAATGCGTTATCAACAGGCAGGCAAAGTAAGATATTTATTAGTATTTCAGAACAAAATGTTAATTTTCTTCTAATTCTGAAGAGGAAAACTCTCAGCACTATAGTCAATATCCTTATAGGACATGGAAATCTAAATAAACACCATTTTACCATGGGAATTATTGAAAAACCTGTGTGTGGGTGTTGTCTTGAAGAGGAAAAGAAGTCTGGGCACTTTTGTAAGTATATCCAGCCATTTCTAATGTATGAACTAAGGTTTTTGGCTCTGACACTATAGAGTCTGCCACAATCAAACTGTCGCCAATCGGTCGGTTTCGGCTTTCATTAATCTTACAGATAGGTTTGTGAAAAAGTTGTTATGAGACCAAGCTCAGACACGGCGCTATCGACCAGGGTGAGTTCTGCCTCGCGCAACCCTTTCTAATCTAATTAAGATCCCTGTACTGAAAATATTTTTTGTGTTGCATGTGTTATCCATATAAAAATATTGTTACGTTTTTCTAACCTTCCTTCTGTTGACCGAGTTATTGATGTTTTTCTTCTCGCAATTTATTATTTTAGCAACCAACCTCTTCGCATTGTCCTATGATTGATCATTTCTTAATTGTTTTCTGCGTATCTGACAGATCTAAAACCCTTACTGGTATTTTGTAGTTTCCGATCTAAAAAAGGTTGTTTTTATAATAACTTTATAATTTTGATCTTCTTTGTTGGTTTCCACAACCCACAACCTGGGTGAGCCAGAACCTAATTAAAATCTTCGCTAAATAATTGTTTGTAAATAGGGTGATAGCTTTACTCTGTGATCTAATATTTTTCGACGAACACAATTTGAATTTTCACCCATAAATTGGAGTGGCAACTCAACAATGTGGCCTCATGAAGTTCATTTCCAGGATGATTATATCCACAATGTCAGCTACAACCGCAACCAGGCGTTCCACTGCCGAACCTTAAATACTATTTAAGGCTTTCTCGCACTGTCTCATTTTCGCGTTTTAACGTTTTGATCTGCTGCCATTTCAAACTGGAGCTTGAAGATGCCACGTAAAATAATCGAATATTCTAGCATTTTCTCAAGGTTTCTAGAAAGTGACCTCGAATAATCGAGAAACTATGCAGAATCGTATATAAGGAATCCCTCTTTAAAAATTGGGTTGGTTTTATTTTAGACCTGTGATAAACATATAATTAAACATACGATAGTTTAAGTGGTATGTTAAGTGGAATTAATTGTAAACAAAACAGTGCTGCATTGCATATAAAATCGTGTAAATAAAAGTGGTTTTTAAATTGGTTTTTGTAAATAAAGTTTCAAGGGTTATTAAGTAAAAATAATTTGTGTATTGTTTTGGAAGCTGTGAACTGGAAATTTCTACAATCAACCGTTGGAGCTTCAGAAGTTATTGAAGAATATTTTAGTTAGCATATTGTTTGTTGTATTGTTGTACTGTTGTGATGGAACAGTTAAGGCGTTGAATGCTAATAAAACCTGATGTGTTTGCTTACTAATCAGTGTTTGCACTCGGAACAGATTTGGGAATTGCGTTTATCGAATAGAGAGTAAAGCCAATTCTAAGTAAGGTGGAAAACTGTAACATTAGTTTACTTTTGAATAATAGAATAGATAGCTATTAGAACAGTCTGATGAGTTTAAAAAAAAATGTCTACCACAAATAGTGATGGTCTTAAAACTTAATGAGCTTCATAGTTAAGCTGTAAAACAGATTCGTTGCACAAATTTTAATGCTTAAATTTGAATGTTGTGGTTTTTAGGAAAAAAGGGAAAAATTGAATTATGCAATCAAAATAACAGATTAAAGCTTTTCTTCCTGTAAATCAACCAAATACTAGTAATGCGGCAGAAAATTTTAATTTTGATTTTGAGCTTTGTCTTAATAATCAACAAAGGTTATCTGTAGTAACTTATTATCATAATGGTCAAGAATTAAAATAAATCACTCAGATTATCCGGCATGTTCTTTAAATGTGGCAGTAGACTTTTATTAAACAAAACCTTCCCAAACACACTAACAAATCAAAATTAATATTGTCTTTAGCACACTTAATTTTTGTGTATATTTATTTGATGATTTCCTTTCACTTAAAAATAAAAATAAAATATGGAGGGGCTGAAATCTCACAGCTCTGAGATATCAAGACTTCGGTCTGGGTTAAGGATTTGTATATAGTTTTCGAAGAAATACTTTTATGAGGAGATGGTTTTTAGTTTTGGGCAGCGATGTATATCAAACATAACTCTTTGTTAAAGTAGAAGTATTTTTTATCTCTGTTTAAAAATTTATTACAAAACTAACACGAAACATCAATACGTTGCCGGAAAATTATAATCAAAATTCCAAAAATATTGTTAAATTAAATAAAATCAAAGTTTTTCAAAATTCCAAAAATATTCCGAAAATTAGAATAAAATCAAATATTTAAATTTTTTTTAAATTCCAATAATACTTCAAAAATTCTTAAAAATTCAAACTTTTTCCAAAATTCTGAAAATATTGCAAAAATTATTACAATATCAAAAATTGAAAATTTTTTCAAAATTTCAAAAATTATAATAAAATCAAAAATTGAAAATTTTTCAAATTCTAAAAATATTCCAAAAATTCTTACGTAATCAAAAATTAAAACTTTTGCCGAAATTTTAAAAATATTGCAAAATTATTACAAAATCAAAAATACAAACTTTTTAAAAATTCCAAAAATATTTCAAAAACTATAACAAATTCAAAAATTTCCGTGTCCAATTTCATTTTCAATTACATTTACGTCATAAGAACAGCTACATTTTTTTTTCCAAAAAATTGGCTAAAAAACAAATGAAATCATTTTTGACACAGTTGACAACATTTTTTTGACAAACTTATAATGCCATACTTCTCTATAATAATAATAAAATTTCATTTCAAACACACAATTTTATTTTTTTCCAAAAAATTGGGTAAAAAATAAATAAAAATCTTTCTTTTGACACACTTGACAACATTTTTTTGACAAACTTATAATGCCATAATTCTCAATAATAATAATAAAATTCATTTCCAACAAACAATTAATTTTATTTTTTTTCCAAAAAATTAGGTAGAAAAATAAATAAAAATCTTTCTTTTGACACACTTGACAACATTTTTTTGACAAACTTATAATGCAATAATCTAGTTTTTGATCTCACATACCAATCCCGACCATCAAGATTTCTCCAAATTTAATGTTCCTACTCGTAATCACTTAAAATGAACGTTTTTTAAGCCAAAAATATGAAAATTTGCTATTTTTGACACACATAATGATTTTTTTGACACACTTCCGGTACAGTTATCGAATACAGCGTCCTTTCGGACCTGTCCCTTGAGTATACCTATTTTTGGAAAAAAATTTTGAAATCCCTCCAGCGGTTTTTCCTGCAGCGTAGGAAATGACGGCGGACGACCGGACGGCCGGCAGACAGACATACATTTTTTTTTGCTTTTTTAGAATCAGTAGATCCTAAAACGTCGAGAGATGCCAAAAAAAGTGGGGGTAAGAATTTCACTTTTGACTCATGAATGTAATACTTAGGTCTTTCAGACCGAAGTAATTTGTAATATTCCAAAAATTATTACAAAAACCAAAGATTAAAACCTCTTTCAAAAATTCTAAAAATATTGCAAAAATTATAACAAAATCAAAAATTGAAACTTTATCAAAATTCCAAAAATATTCCAAAATTAGAATAAAATCAAATATTAAAACTTTTTCTAAATTCAATAATATTCCAAAAATTCTTAAAAATCCAAACTTTTTTCAAAATTCTAAAAATATTGCAAAAATTATTACAATATCAAAAATTGAAATTCTTTTCAAAATTCCAAAAATTATAATAAAATCAAAAATTTAAAATTTTTCAAAATTCTAAAAGTATTCCAAACATTCTTACAAAATCAAAAATTAAAACTTTTTCCAAAATTCTAAAAAATATTGCAAAAATTATTACAAAATCAAAAATACAAACTTTTTTTCAAAATTTCAAAAATATTTCAAAAACTAACAAATTCAAAAATTTCCATGTCCAATTTCTTTTGCAATTACATATACGTCATAAAAACAGCTACATTTCTTTTTCCCAAAAAAATTAGCTAAAAAATAAATGAAATCATTTTTGGACACACTTGACATTATTTTTTTGACAAACTTATGATGCCATAATTCTCAATAATAATAATAAAATTTCATTTCAAACAAACAATTAATTTCATTTTTTTCCAAAAAATTGGGTAAAAAACTAAATAGAAAATATGGAGGGGCTGAAATCTCAAGCTCTGAGATATCAAGACTTCGGTCTGGGTTAAGGATTTTGATATAGTTTTCGGCAACAAAACTTTTATGAGGACATGGTTTTTAATTTGGGCAGCGATGAATATCAAACCTAACTCTTTGTTAAAGTACAAGTATTCAGAGATAGACTCTGTTTAAAAATTTATTACAAAACTAACACGAAACATCAATACGTTGCCGGATAATTGTAATCAAAATTCCAAAAATATTGTTAAATTAAATAAAATCAAACTTTTTCAAAATTCCAAAAATATTCTAAAAATTAGAATGAAATCAAATATTTAAACTTTTTCTAAATTCTGATGATATGCCAAAAATTCTTAAAAATTCGAACTTTTCCAAAATTCTGAAAATATTGCAAAAATTATTACAAAATCAAAAATTAAAACTTTTTTCAAAGTTCCAAAAATTATAATAATATCAAAAATTAAAAATTTTTCAAAATTCTAAAAATATTTCAAAAATTCTTACGTAATCAAAAATTAAAACTTTTGCCGAAATTCTAAAAATATTGCAAAAATTATTACAAAATCAAAAATACAAACTTTTTCAAAATTCCGAAAATATTTCAAAAACTACAACAAATTCAAAAATTTCCATGTCCAATTTCATTTTAAATTACATTTACGTCATAAAAACAGCTACATTTTTTTTCACAAAATATTGGCTAAAATATTAAATGAAATCATTTTTTGACACACTTGACATTATTTTTTGACAAACTTATAATGCCATAATTCTCTATAATAATAATAAAATATCATGTCATACGAACTATTAATTTTATTTTTTTCTAAAAAAATTGGGTAAAAAATAAATAAAAACCTTTCTTTTGACACACTTGACAACATTTTTTGACAAACTTATAATGCCATAATTCTCAATAATAATAATAAAATTTCATTTCAAACAAACAATTTATTTTTTTTCCAAAAAATTGGGTAAAAAACTAAATAAAAATCTTTTGACACACTTGACAACATTTTGTTGACAAACTTATAATGCCATAATTCTCAATAATAATAATAAAATTTCATTTTAAACAAACAATTTTATTTCCAAAAAATTGGGAAAAAAAAATAAAAATCTTTCTTTTGACACACTTGACAACACTTTTTTGACAAACTTATAATGCCATAATTCTCAATAATAATAATAAAACTTCATTTCAAACAAACAATTAATTTTATATTTTTTTTCCAAAAAATTAGGTAAAAAAATAAATAAAAATCTTTCTTTTGACACACTTGACAACTTTTTTTTGACAAACTTATAATGCAATAATCTAGTTTTTGATCTCACATACCAATCCCGACCATCAAGATTTCTCCAAATTCAATGTTCCTACTCGTAATCACTTAAAATGAACGTTTTTTAAGCCAAAAATATGCAAATTTCCTTGTTTTGACACACATAATGATTTTTTTGACACACTTCCGGTACAGTTATCGAACACAGCGTCCTTTCGGACCTGTCCCTTAAGTTTACCTATTTTTAGAAAAAAAAAATTTTGAAATCCCTCCAGTGGTTTTCCCTGCAGCGTAGGTAATGACGGCCGGCCGACAGACAGATATACATTTTTTTTTTTGCTTTTTTAGAATCAGGAGGTCCTAAAACGTCGAGAAATGTCAAAAAAAGTGGGGGTAAGAATTTCACTTTGAGCTCATGAATGTAATACTTAGGTCTTTCAGACCGAAGTAACTTTCTTTTGACACACTTGACAACATTTTTTTGACAAACTTATAATGCCATAATTCTCAATAATAATAATAAAATTTCATTTCAGACATATAATTAATTTTATTTTTTTCCAGAATATTGGGCCAAAAAATAAATAAAAATCTTTCTTTTGACACACTTGACAACATTTTTTTGACAAACTTATAATGCAATAATCTAGTTTTTGATCTCACATACCAATCCCTACCATCAAGATTTCTCCAAATTTAATGTTCCTACTCGTAATCACTTAAAATGAACGTTTTTTAAGCCAAAAATATGAAAATTTGCTATTTTTGACACACATAATGATTTTTTGACACACTTCCGGTACAGTTATCGAACACAGCGTCCTTTCGGACCTGTCCCTTGAATATACCTATTTTTAGAAAAAAATTTTTTTGAAATCCCTCCAGCGGTTTTTGACGGACGGACGTCCGACCGGACGGCCGGCCGGCAGACAGACAAACATTTTTTTTTTCGCTTTTTTAGAATCAGTAGGTCCTAAAACGTCGAGAAATGCCAAAAAAGTGGGGGTAAGAATTTCACTTATGGCTCATGAATGTAAGTAATACTTAGGTCTTTCAGACCGAAGTAATTATGTGTCTCATAGTTTTCTTTTGTATATGGAATTGAGTAAAACAAAAGAAACCTCAGGAATAGGAACGAAATAAAAAATAAATTAATAGTTTTGGATTGAAACATGAATCAAAATCTCAGGATATTCCAAATGAAGTATCAATGTGTGATTATTGGCACGCTATCGTATTTAGTCAGGTAGCACTCGCCGTTTGTTTTAGTTTAACCCCACTAGGAAATTTTCAACATTTAATATTCAGAAAACAAAAACTTTTTAACGGTTCAACCTGTTTTTAAAAGTAAAGCTTGCCTTTGGCAAAACATTGATTTTCTTGATTGACTTTAATTTTTTAATCAATTCAATCAAACCATAAAAACTACTAATATTACCGTTAAAAGCTTTGTGATCAGATAACTTCCTCAAGTTCACCTGTCACATTTCTCATTTAATTTATGTTTATTTTAATTTTTATTAATTTAGTGTAAAATTTAATGTTCTGCCACCAAATTATCTTATACGTTTAGACTTTAGAATATCACTAAACGTTTTACTATTTTATTGGGTAATAAAACATTTTAACGTTTCATCTTGTCAGAAGTTTTTGTTCGTGAGAACCTTTTTTAGTTTCTATTTGTCGTAGGTAATGTTGATATGTCTACAAATGATGTTTAATTTAATTAATTACGTTAATTTTTATTCCTGACAACAGTTCTCATAAATCTTATTTGAGATCTACAGAAATTATCCATCACAGAGAACGATGCATATGCTTAACTTTTTTATAGCTCAACTAATTTTATCCTACCATATTACAACGATTTGTAAATATACTACCTTCAAAACATAAATATAAAAAATAAAAAAATATTCATCATAACACTTTAAGACATCGTTCAACTATTATTCAGGAAAATTCCATACGTCACGATTCTCTCAACAAACTACATCTCAATCAATTTATATAATTCAAATAAAAATATATAATTAAAGTCGTCGCGTGTTACAAACTACCGTTTGGATCACTTCAAACACGGAAATCAAATAAAAATCTTTTCCAATTTTCTTTTAATTAAAATGTATTTCAACTCTTCATCTTAAATATTTTGAATGTAAGAATCTCAACAGCACAGATGGAAATAAAAATTTAAATTAACAATGTTCATATGACAATCTGTACAATCCACATGAATTGTACTTTATGTCAAATTCTTCTATAAACGTATGTTAAGTAAAACAAAGAACTTAACTAATGGATGACGGTTAGCTATAATAAATTTGATTTACAGTGGAAGATTTTTTAAAGTTATTGTACAAAGGATGATTGATAAGTATATAGTTTTGGCTCTGAAAGCAATGGGATTAAAAATTTTAATCAAACATAAGAAATAGTTCGAGTTTGGTAACCTATCTAAATTTCGACACACCTTAATTCGATCGCCAAAATAAACGTAATACCAGCAACTTTTATTATATTTAAAATTTCTACTAAGTTACAAAAGCAGCTTTCCAGCAATAAAATTTCGGAGCTAACTACACGGTTTTTCTCGATATTTTGGATCACATCTGTAGTTCTTACGTATTGTGTGGTCTTTTGTCTCAAACTTTTGATCATAGCCTCAGACAAACATTTTCATTGACCATTTTTAATATCTCCAAGTGCAATGGAAGTTTGATGGAGGTATTGCAGAAAGCAGCAATTGTTAGAAGTAATTTTCTTTTTATTTGTAATAAATCCTCTACGACTATTATTTTTGTTTTCCTTTCAAATTTAATTTGTTGATTTTTTTCTGTTTTCAGTTGCTGATATACGTGATCGGAGAAAAAATAAATAAAATAAAATAAAAAGATCATCATGATTGACAGCTTCAGGTGATTACTCCAAAAAAATGAAGAATTTTTATTCCATGAAAACTTCAGTAAAAAAATTAAATAAAAATTAAAATTCTTCGATAAACAACAAAAACACAAACTTATTTAAAAAAAAAATTAAAAGAATTAAATTAAATTAAATTGAAGAAAAGAAAGCATACAATCGTCTTGACATGTAATTTACTGAACATTTTTTTTTTCAATTTTAATGTATTTTTAAAATGCAAAAATGATGAGATTACACAGTTATCAATCCGCGAAAATGTGAAAGATTTTGTTTCAAATAAAATTATTTATAATGGAAAAATTAATTTACCACGCGTCTGTTGCAAAATATAGAACATCAAAGTATTTTAATGGATGAACTGTAAGATGATGAAGGATTGATTTTTTTTTTCAGACAGTTTGAGTTGTTTAGAAAAAATATTTTGGGTCAAAATGTTTTTGTGTTTGGATTGAGTTAACGAATATTTTTTATGATGATGGCAGTTGTTTAGGAAAAATAAATAGAGAACTTGTGCGACCTAAGACTCTGTCTTAGATTTGCTGTTTTGAATTCAATTTACGTTCGACCAAAAATCAATGTTAAATAGATAAGCTTTGTCGTAATAGAATTTCAATAAATTTTACTTGTTCTTCTTTATATGTTTGTTACACTTTCGTAGATAGCTTCTCCAGAACTATAGAAAAGATAGCTTTGGTATTATTCTATACAATTTCAACGCGCTCAAAAAGAATATGTGGAAATCTTTTGCCTCGTTTGCAATAATGCTGAAAAACATACTAAAAGAAAGCTCTTATATTCATGTAAACAAATTTAGTCAACATAAGATCGTTGCTACATACCTAAAACTAAAAATAGACATCGACAAAACCAAGCAAAAAGAAATTTTCCATACTTAGTGAAAATATTCCCTAAATATGCTGCTATTTCTAGACACGTGGCTCGATTAAACCCAAACTTTAAAGTTTCAAATAAACATAGTCGATCAGCAGCTATGAACCCATGATCATACTTTGTCTAATTTAGCCCACAAGCTTTCCTGCTCTGCATATAAGGCCAAAATTGAATTACATTAATTACACGATTTTGTTGTAAAGACGGCCAGCAATACGGTTTTTTGCGATGAGATTTTGAAAATGTTCCCAAGAATCTTACACAAACGTGATTTTTTAATAATGGTTCAAGAACTTTCGGAAATTTGTATATGCCTTCAAAATATGACCTAGAGATTCGAAACTAGTTATCGAATGTATGTACAATTTTCTAGCATCGACATAGCCTTTTCACAGAACATATAGTAATGGTTTAATATAAGTTAGTAATATTTTAAAAGCACTGTTTACTTCCACTGTTATAATTTTGGAAGTTATAGTTCTCATACTTTAGAGTATTATTTCAAGTTGGTTTTATTATTTAAAGAAAAATTATATTATCAGAAAACCAGTTTATTCTAAAACAGACGGGAAGAAGTACAGCTGGCCTGTGGTGTTTGGAATGTGGCATGTGACTTGTGACTGTATCTTGCGACTCATGACGTGTGACTTATGACGTGTGACGTGTGACTTGTGACTTATGACGTGTGACTTGTGACTTGTAACCTGTGACGTGTGACTTGTGACTAGTGATTTGTGACTTTTGACACGTCACACGACACATGTCACGCCACACGTCACATATTCACAGGTAGATTAAAAGTTTCAAAAAGACTCGGAATCCAATTTTTGAGGTGTTACACTCGGATTATAACCGGGTAAAAACATCTTCCTTGCTCTTGTGGTTCTGTTGTATCCTTGCGGTACTACCCATTAAAGTATTTTGACTTGTGACTTGTGACACCTCATACGTCACACGTCACACGTTATAGTCCACTCTTTGTTCGTTTTGTCTCAGTCGTTTCATCATACTTGTGATGATCTCATTCGATTGCCTCTCCCATATGTTGCTCAATAAGTCTTCGTGCGTTTGCAAAACTTCCACATTCGATTAGCACGTTCTCGAGCTCTTGGCCTTTCCATTACAGTGAAGACAGTTTAGATCCGTTACGTGCTTGTACTTTTATAAATACTCACGGAATCATCCATGACCTGAGATCATCTGCGTCAAATGATGGTTGACGTCACCGTGTTTCCTTGTTGTCCACTCTCTTATGTCAGGGATCATCACAAAGATCCATTGTCTATTGGTGGAAGCTTCCCATTTTTCTTTCCATGCCATATGACTGTCCATGTTGAAGTTTTCGCTTGTTCGTCGATCACTATCATTTTGTGTTGCTATACGCGGAGCCGATACCTCTTTTGCTACAATATCGATCGGCATTCTACTCACAACAACTTTTACAGCCTCATCAGACTCAGTGCGAAAAGCATAGCAAATGCCTAACGATGTCAGTCTATAGGCCGTATTGATAGGTCTAACATAAGATGGCATTTTTTCCGCTGAGGCCCATATAGGTGCCACATACATCAATGTTGATGTGTTAACGCTACCGAGAAGCTTTTTGATCGGTTGTTTAGAGCCGCCAATGTTTGGCATAAGCCTTTAACGAGCAGCACCAACCCGTTTGACTTTGTCACCAGCGTACATCAGGTGGTCTTTAAGGCCTACCTCAGGGGTCTTTAAGACTGCAAGATACTTCAGCTGCTGGCCAGACGTTATGATCTGTCCACCAACCTGGATATCTATACTTGCCACCACTTTTCTGCTGCTCATTAGTACGACTTTTGTTTTGTGATCGGCCAACTCTAGTCCTGTGTTGTTCAGCCATGCTCTAACGATGGTTTTGTTCTGTTTACAGTTGCTTGTAATGTCCGTGCGGTTTTTGGCTACAACAACTATGCCAATGTCATCTGCATAGCCGATAATCGTTATTTGTTCCGGCACACGTACTCTGAGAACACCATCGTACATGATGTTGCATAACAGTGGTCTAAGGATTGATTCTTGGGGTTTTCCTCCTGTTATATTGGACTTCTTAGGACCTGCTTCGGCATCATAAACCAGAGTTCTTCCCTTGAAGTAACTGGCTATTATACGTAACAGATATTTAGGCACGTACAGTTTATCGTCACAGTTAAAAGCATTTTTAGCATCCAGGATGACAACAGCACAATATTGTTTATCACCCTCTAACCATCTTTTACACTCAAAGCTTTATGCGTTATGTCACATATTGCAGAGATTGCATCAACGGTAGAGCGTTCCCTTTTGAAACCAAATTGCCAGTAAGAAAGGCCCCATGCGCCTTCAGTATGTTCCTTGAGTGAGTAAATTGCGTTATCCTCAATCTGCAAATCCCATGCAATTACGATGGGTGACCTACTTCTAACGTCTGCTATTAGTTGGTCAAGTATCTCTTCAAATTCGTCCAGTGAGGTGCTAGGAGGAATGTAGCAGCTGCAGAAGTGGACACCTTTGATTTAAGCATAGATAAAAACCTCATGCTGACGATTAAATTTGCGTTCAAAAGGAAAACGCATTGCAGGTTCAGATAGCAGCTTTGCTCGTCCTATCTTCAACCCAGTTTTCATCGGCAACAGAGGTTCTATATTATTAAGAAATCAATATCACGTCCACTTTCTGGTCTGTAATGGTCTGTGTCAGTATGTTCTGCGCCGCCTCGCAGTGGTTAAGATTTATCTGGATACACTTAACCATTCCGAGCATATGTCGGTTTTAACGCTCTTTGGTAGGCTGGACATCTACTGCCTCCAGTAGAATGCCCATTAGTCTCAGTGGTTCCCGGCAGGCAAAGAGCACATTTTTTGCTCTGTGGTCTTTTTGCATTCTTTCGATTTATGTCCTGTTCCTCCGCATCTAAAACATATCCCCGTTCCCTCCGCATCACTTTTACTTTGCCTTTCAACATGACCATAATCAAGGCATCTTAAACAGCGTGTTAGAGTGATTCACTCGTGCAGTCCGTATCTTACCCATCCAATTCGGATGCGTCCAGACAAAACGAGCACATGCGCTGATGGTTCAGGAAGACTGATTATTGCCGTTTGCGTCCCGTCTTGTAATGTCCTCAAAGATTTGATTGAATTGGTTTAGATAGACCCAATTGTAGGAAAGTGGATCTCGATTGCAATGCAAATGTCTTCTCTGACTGTCACTTAATATAAGCCGCAAAACTCTATAAAAGTTTCTTAACACACCGACCTAACACTCGTCGAGTCTCTGAGTTCTAGCTCTGCTTGCTCTTCAAGCTTTTGATTGTGCTCACTTTTTTTAACTTCATGAACCAGTTCCCCTTCTTACTTTTAGTAACACAATCCCCGAGCTCTTTTAGTTCCGGTTTTGCTTTCATCTTTCATCTTTCTTTTATCTTTTTTCTTTTCATCTTTCTCTCTTTAAACATTTCCGCGATATAAGGACTTTACAACATAACTTTATGTCATTTATTTTTGATATTGTGTTCTTTTACATTCACGGAAACCTTGGCGAGCGAATTTTATTTGCACTTGTCCAACTTTTAAAATTCAATATAATGTATGCGTACAGTATTTTTATAAACAGTATTTTTATAAAATATTTAACTTTACATATACATCTATTATTATGTATGTAGCAATTTTTTTGCGTTAAACATAATGCCTGGCAACCATATAAAAGAGTATGCGGTTTCTAGTCTCATATACATAAACGAAATTTGAAATTTTTCTAAGCCTACTAGATTTTTTTTTAACATTTCACAGTTATTATATTATTGTGAATATATGATTGCTATAGCTATAGTATGATTGTTATTGGTATAAAAAATGTTGTGTTATGATTGTGTGCGAGTTACAATTTTTTGGTATAATGTAAGTAATGAATGATGTAAAAATAGGGATTATTTGTTTTCCATTTCACTTCTAGATTATAATTCTTATAGTTCAGACGTTCTTTTTTGGTGTTCTTAGTAATTTATGCGATTTTAATATTGACGATTTTTGCTTTTCTCCTGGTTATTCTTCTGATTATTCACTTTTATATTAATATTATATAAATTATATTATATATTTATAAATAAATATCAAACTTTAGAAAAAGTTTAAATTTATATTCATCGTTATTTAACTATGAATTCTCATCGTGATCGAGACACTGGAAGAAAATGGGCTTCGGGTGCCGAAAAAAAAAGAAATAAGAAAAAACGTACAGATATGTTAAAGAAAATTAAACCATTGACAAGTTTTTTTAATATATCATCAGGTACTAACACAACTTTTGATGCAGGTGCTAGTACTTCGCAAGATGTTTCAGAAAAATTGGTAGATATTTTATCTGACCAGTCTGAAACATCTTTAGGGTCTTTATCCTTTGTTGTTTCAAATTCTGAAGTTTCTGCTGTCCTATTACCGGACACCCATGAAAAAGATTTTGAAATGAATTTGTCTCAAGAGTCTTCGTTAGCTTCCAATGATTTTGTTTTAGCTTCGAATCCCAGATTGCATGAAACACAACAAGACGTAACTCATGTGGTTATTGTTTCCGACGACCCGGCGTTATGGCCCATTTCGTTTAATGAACGAGAAAGAGTCCATATTGTTAAAAAAGGACCGAGTCAGGTTTAACAAATAAATTTTAAAGCCGATAAATCGGGTCGCAGATTTAATACTAGTTTCTACACGAGAGTTCTTGCTAACAGTGAAGAAGTTTCCAGAAGCTGGCTAGTGTATTCTATACAAAATAATTCGGTATTTTGCTTTTGTTGCAAAATTTTTTCTACCCGAAAAATATGTTTATCGTCGACTGAAGGTTATTCAGATTGGAAAAATATAGGTGGTAGCTTAAAACAACATGATAAATCTCAGGATCACATTAGCTGTATGCAAAAATGGATGAATATGTCAGTTAATTTAAAATCAAATGCAACAATTGATCAAAATTTGCAGAGAATGATAGAAAATGAGAAGAAACATTGGCGCTTGGTACTTGAAAGCCTTTTTGCTATAGTGCTAATGTTAGCTGAAAGATCATTACCTTTTCGTGGACATCGTGAGCAACTTTTTCAGCCTAATAATAGACACTTCTTGGCACAAGTAGAACTTATTGCAAAATTTGATCCAGCTATGTTAGAGCATCTCAAACGAATAAAAAATAAAGAATGCTTTGACACTTATCTTGGAAAAGATGTGCAGAAAGAAATAATTGGACTTATATCGAGAAGAATACTGAAAACTATCGTATCTTCTGTACAGTCATCAAAATATTTTTCTGTTATCATAGATTGCACTCCTGATGTAAGTCATAAGGAACAGCTTTCAATTCTTTTGAGATGCGTTAAAATTAATCAGGAAGAAGTACAAATTGAAGAATTTTTTGTGGTTTTTTTCACATAACTGATAGCACTGGTTCAGATTTAGTTGAAATTTTTTAAAATTTATTAGCTGAGTATAATTTGGATCTAAGAATTGTCGCGGGCAATCGTATGATAATGGTGCTAACATGCGAGGGCAATACAAAGGGGTTCAAGCTTTAATCAAAGAAAAAATCCCAGAGCTCTTTACGTTCCATGTGCTAACCACACATTTAATCTAATGGTATGTGATGCTGCGAAATCAGTATCAATTGCAATTAACTTGTTTGGTACTGTTCAACGAAGTTTTACATTTTTTGCTGCATCAACCGTTCGATGGGGCATACTACAAAGTGTTTGTAAAATGACTGTTAAATCATTATCAGATACGCGTTGGGAAAGCCGTACAAATAGTATAAAAGTTGTAAAAGATAATTTGGTTCAAATTTTAAAAGCTCTATACAAAGTTGCAGATTCAAGTTCAATTGGAGTTGCTGTTTCTGAAGCTAACGGTCTTGCGAATGAGATATCCTCATATCAGTTTACACTTTCATTTACAATTTGGCATGATATATTGTATGAAATTAACAAAGCTTGATTCATACAACAAAATATTTGGTTTTTTAACCCGTACCGAAAAAATGCGAAGTTTAGATGCAAATGAATTGTTGAATGATTGTAAAAGTTTAGAAATATCACTGAGAAATCCTAGTACAGAAGAATTGGACATGAACCATGAAGAGTTATACTCGGAAATAAATACATTTTTAGGAATGGAAGCTTCGGCGGAATCGAAAGATGCACTCGAAATTTTGAAGTATATTACGGCCAATTCTTTAATCGAAGTTGCCCTACGAATTTTCAGTGACAAGCGCAGGGATGTCATTTTCCAAATTAAAACTCATAAAAACTATTTACGTTCCACTATGGGTCAAGACCGCTTATCTGCATTAGCTTTAATTTCCATTGAAAATAAAATAAGTCGGTCCTTGGACTGTTCTGATTTAATTGATGAGTTTGCGTCTTTAAAAGTCCGAAAGGTTAAGTTTTAAGTCAATGTAATCGATCCTCCTAAAGAAGGCGAAAAAAATAAATGGTACCGCATTTTGAGTAGTCTTATTAGTGCATCTTCATCCAAAATAAAAAAAATACTTTATGTACATTTAAAACCTATGTGCGTTTTTTGTTTCGTTACGTTCTAATAAATATCCAAAACACAATAGAACACAAGAATTAAAAACTCAACTAATATAATAGAAAACTTGCCTATGGTCTCGCATATGATAAATCCGCCACTGACTATGTCAACAAAATGTCTACGCAAAAACTTTATTTATAAGCGTAGCGAAGCACACCGGGTCCTTCTAGTAATAATAATATGCCCAAAAACCTAAACTTTGCATCCTGAAATTCGCGAAAATCCAATGATGCCCAGGTTTTGTAAAATGTGTACAATTCATCCTTAAGTTCGTCATATCTTACAGATGTCCAATATACAAATGACGAATATAAACGACTAAATGGAAATTAATCCCACATTTTATCGTTGAAAACAATGTGATGGTTTGTTTAAGTTTTTAACGGTCGGGTGTCACCGTATCTAACCGATACATTTCGGTCTCCTTAGACTGATTTTCATCTGAGTCTAAACTAATTAACGCTGGTGTACCTCAAGGCTCAGTATTGTCCCAACTCTATTTTTGATTAAAATCCACGAATTGCTGAAAATCACCAGCAACCCAATAAATATTTTTGCAGATGACAATACACTGCACAAGTCGTTCGAGCCCCTTCCTTTAAAAAATTAAATGCACGAATTAATCCCGCCTGGAGAGACGCTGCCATAAACGTGATTAAAGACCTAAAAACAGTCGCCGATTGGGGTGACAAAAACCTGGTCAATTTCAACTCTACCAAAACACAGTTTTTAATTGTTTCCAGATCAAAGACCGTGCTCTCCAATGATATTTTATCAGTATGTGTGATAACCCAATAGGTGCATGTAAAAGCATTCGTTTATTGGGTATCACAGTTTCAAATGACCTACTTTAGAACGATCATGCAATGGCAATGGCAAAAAGCGCGTCTAGAAAACTCAGCCTCCTAAATAGATGCACAAAAATTTTTACTCCATACTAATTGCTTCATGTCTTTAAGTCCTAAATTCGTCCCTGCATGGAGTACTGTTGTCAAGTTTGGGGTGCTGCTTCAGCTTTCATTTTGACACTTTTAGACTCAGTTCAAAAGTGGGCTGTACGAATTGTGGGTGATCGAGATTTGACATCAAAACTTGATTCCCTCCAACATCGTCGCACTGTTTCTGACCTCGTTATTTTTACAAATATCGTCATCAACAGTGCTCAGATGCGATCAGCACCATCATGCCTCAAACTTATTCTTACCCCCGTTTCACTCAGCAATTGGATAGAAGAAAATAGTTTTTCGAAGAAAATTGTTGAAATATTAGAATTTAACTTATTTAATTTTTTATTATGATCTGTATTAAATATATTTTTGAAATAAGAAAAATTTAGCAGGAATATAGCAACTTAAAAAATTATTTTAAAACTAAAACATATAAAAATTTATAAAAGAAATAATTAGAATAAAAAATAAAATTTCTTAAAATCGCAAAGTAGAAATTGAAATGTATTGTAAATAAAATATATAAAATAAATTTTAATTAACAGAAAAAATATAATTATATTAAAACTTTAAAAAATAAAAAAATTATCGGAAAACAAAAAATCTTTCTCGAAATACACTTGCCATGTCGTGAGGAACAAGCTTATTACTATAAGGTGTATCAAACAAAATTTCTGACCTGGAAAAAAAAACCTGCAGACATGCAGCCAGCCATTTTTATTATATAAAACAGGAAACAATATTGTTCTAATTTAATTCAATCACAATTTCGATATTTATACATTATCTACACATACATAACATTATTTTCGCTTATCTAATAATAAAATCATATTCATTTATAATAAAAAAAATTATACCCGTTATGAATAAAAACAAACCTAACATGTACGATAAGAATGACTTTTAGTTTTTTGTCTTAGTTGTTTTATGCTTTTGTCTTACACAAAAAAAAAACTAATAAAAAACATAAACTGATAAAAACTTAATTTCAATTTTTTTTTCCTCTTTTATTATTTTACATAAGATCGCCGTTACAATTATATTTTATTATTTGCTCTAGTTTTCACTTTTTCTTCACCTTCTTTAAACAATATTATGGTGATATAAAATTGAACACACATTTGTAAGAGTACATTAAAATTGTTTTTTTTTTTGTATTATTATTTTCGCTGTTATTATTTTTATAGGTATACTGGATGAATAAATTGTAAGTAGATTATTTCGAAATACCTATGAAACTTTTTTAAATCCTAAAACATTTTTAAAAATTTACAATCTTAAAACTAACTGTTATTGAGAAATAAATTTTAAACTTGTTCTCCATTTAACACTTCCGTAGCAAGTGTACAAATATTTCACAGTAAGAAAAAAAACTAAAATATTCATCTAAATTTGCAAATATCTTAAGATAATTTTAGTAAACAGCAACGAAAAGAAATTAAAATAAAATAAGAAAAATATACCTGAAAGAAAAAAAAAAAAAGAAATACAACAAAAAGAAAAAAAAATGTAATAAGAGCACACGTTGACTTGATCAACAAGCTCTTTATAAGCATCAAGCCCACCGCGACCGCTTAGGTAAAATGTAACAAAAAAATATGTAGAATATATAGTGTTAGTAGATGAATAAAAATTTGATCAACTTAATGGTATGCTTTAAAGTTGTTAGAGGAATTATCCTAAGCTTGACTGTATCAGTTTATTTTGTATCTTTCGTTTTTCTTATTAGTTATTGTTGTTGTTATTATTATTATTATTTCTTGTTGTTATTAAGAAGGAAAAAAATTGAAATAATATTCAAACGTGATTATAAATAAATATAACAAAAAATAAGACATATATTTGAATATAAGAAAAAAACAACAACAAATATTTAGATTTTTTCTTTTAATTTAATTTTTTTGTTTATTTTTTTGTGTTTATATGAATGTAAGTGTAGGCGACACTTATCTATGTAGAAAGAGTATTTATTGCAAAGTAATTAGACCAGTAGTTAAGAATTAACTTTTCAATTTATTTTTATTACAAATTAATATAGCTACGGATTGCTTGAAAAAAAGGCGTTTTAAAAACAAATAAAATATTTTTTATGGTCCTTCGAGCCGTTACTGGAAAGAAGTGTGAGAATAACTAAGCATTGGAGCACTCACACTGATGTCAGATTTAATTGATAAAATATCAGAATATGTTAAATAAATTGACTAGATGTGCCACATTGTGGGAAATAATTGCAGGTGATAGTAATATGATATTTTGGCTTAGGCGTGGATTTGGTTTTGCTAACTTTTGGTCTGAATTTTTTCCAGCTGGAAAGCAAATTTTGCGCTTTCGAACCACAGTCTGAAATGATAATGAAAAAATTTTTATTAATGACAATATAATTTCAAAAATAATAAAATGTAAGAACTAAGAATAAAACAAAATGAGGAGTTTTTTATTGTTGATGAACTACTTAAAGTGTTAATCTAATAAAAAATTTTGATTAAAAGACTTCTTATACACTTTAATAATATTTTATTTTTCTAAATATATTTTCTGTCTCTAAGAGAGCTTTTTCAGAGAATGAATTCTGATTTCTATTATCTAGATAATAGAAATCAGAATTCATTCTCTGAAGAAGGTCTCTTAGAGACAGAAAATATATTTAGAAAAATAAAATATTATTAAAGTGTATAAAAAGTCTTTTAATCAAAAATTTTCATTAAAATGAAAAGGTTTATGATTAAAAATTAAGAAAAATTATATTTTATATTTTATATAGTCACCAGATCCACGCCGGTTTAATTTGACGAATCCGACAACTTTTAATTTACTTTTAAATCAACTTTTAAATTTGTAACATCCTCGGGCAATCGTAATGTTTCGGCGTTTACCGAACGAAAAAGCGGTCGAATCGAGAAAAATTTCTGATACTAAATTTGTCGGACTCGTGAAGAACAGGCGCCTCGCCTCACGAAGCATAAAATATGTGGTATTCATCAAATCGATCTGGCGAGGACCTGGTGACTAATAGATTTTAAATATTTTCATTGAATTTATGGGAGGAAATTTATTACATAAATCTAAAGCTTTATAGTTATTATCTAAACTTTTATATGAATGATTTTCATTTACTATGTGTTAAGTGTTTCAGAAATATGTTGATGAACTTACTACCTATTTGGTCAATTTAGTTATATACACGGTAAATACCATAGCATTCCTATAGTTTAGACTTTTCTTTTAATTTAAAATTTTAAGAAAGACTTTCAATTGCTTTCAAAGAAATGTTAAATTTGTATTTTTTAATTTGATTTTCTATTATAGAAGAAAATCGTGTTTTAGACCAAGTTGTGAAAACTTGACCATTTTTGATTTTCCTGAAAAAAAAAACATCTTATTTTAGCATATTTTAGCACAGGCAGCGCCTCAACATACATGAAAATGAAAATTTTGCCATTCCAAAGTATCTTTGAAATTAAATTGCTCCAGAATTGCTTTACCGATTTTAACAAACTTGTTTTTGTTAGTTAATCTTTGGAAAAAAAATTAATTAAATTATTTTTTTGAATTAATTTTAAAATTAAAACATTCAAAAAGTCTTTTTCAGCGAAGTCGCTAGGGTCAAACATCAATTAAAAATTTTTTGTTAATGGAAATTGTTCGAAAACATAATGAAAAATTTAAATTTAGTTGCAAAATCTAAAAATCTTTGATATTAAATATCTCAAGAACACGAAATACAGACTCTTTGTAAATTGGAAATATTTAAAATAAAACCATTTAAAAAAAAGTTAAAATAATTTTAATTTTAAAATTAATTTAAAAAAATTTAATTAAGTTTTTTTCTAAAGATTATTTAATCACTAGGGTATACAATTTCGATAATCGAGTACCCTGGTACTCGGGTATTTTTGGCTTTTTCAACATACTCGACTACCCGGGTATCTCGATTAACTACCCAGGAAATTTGATCGACTGTAAAATTTTGATTTTCAACAAGTTGTCAAAGTTTGAATAAGTTTGAATTAATATTGAATGGGCCGTAGAATCTAGGAATTTTTATGACTTAATGAACGTAGGTCTTAAGAGAATTCTGTATTCGTTGTTGTGACTCATATTGTAGGTCCTATTACACCACACATTCTTTTAAAAAAATTGTCAGTCAAAAGGAAATTCATGCAATTCAGGTGGAGTGAACAGCATTTGGGAAATAAGCAATTTTTATTCTTTTCAACCAAAATTTTGTACCTGTGTATCTGAAATTGTAAGGAAATATATAATCTATTGTTTAGAATATTGAACGAATGATAAAAATGATCATGCAGAAGATGCGCTAGTATACTGGCTGAAATTCAGTTATTTATAAAACAAATTTCCCAAAACTAATTTTTGAATTAAACAAGCTTCAACTTATTTGAATTATAATAGCTTATTAACAAACGAAACTTATATATAATAACCCTGCACTACTGCATCCCCACTATACCTTAACTTTTCTTATTTTATTTCTTTTTCAAATACCCGGGTACCGGGTAACCCGGTTATTTCGAAACATAATACTCGAATACCCAGGTAATTGCAAAGTCGAGTAATTTGGATACCCCACTAATCGCCTATCAAACAAAAAGAAGTTTTTTGAAATCGGTAAAACCATTCTTGAGCAATTTAATTTCAAAGTTACTTCGGATAAGTAAAATTTTCATTTTTTATGCATGTTGGGGCGCCACCTATGCTCAAACTTTGATTTGACCAATGTTTGACCTTTCAAACCTATGCTTAACCTTTTTTATTTATCAAATATGAATTCAATTTAACAAATTAAAATTTTTTAACTACGATAGCATATACAAATTAAACTTTCATGCAGGCTTTTTCTCCACTAGTGTTTCACCACTAGTGTAAAATCATTTTCGGTTAATAACAAATTGTTGTTGCTATGGCATTATCATGTATTTTTATAAAGTTTTAAATAAAAGCATAAAATTTGAAGCAAAAATTAAATGTGTGAGTAATTGAAAAAAAAAATATATACTTCCGGCAACTAAAAATATAGTTTTTTTTGTTTTTTACTACCATAATTGTGTGCATTATTAGTCTTAATTGAATGAATCAAACAACTGTTAATTTTATTCTTTTGCGAGATTGTTGCGTCACACAATTTTAGTATTTCATTGGATCAGCATTTAATAATTTATTTTATTTTTCGTGCAAAAATTTACAAAATCGCAAATATGAGAGAAAAAAATTCATTAAATACGAACCCAATACAAGGTTTTATTCTTCCGATAGAGTAACATGTATTAATTTAAATTGAATTTAAGATTAATTGGTAAAACGAATAAAAAAACACTGAATTTGTTTTATTTTATTTTTTTATTATTCTAAGCAATTAAATAAATTTTATACAATTTCGACACCTATTTAATTGTTTGGTATTTGAAAATGAAATGACCTACAATAAAAGACATCAAATTTTATACTAATGAGAATTGAAAACCAAAAAACACTCATAAAAAATATTAATTTTTTCACATTGGAAATTCAATTTAGTTTAATCGTAGTAGTTTTTGTCTTTTTTGATATTCGAGAGACGGACATGTGCATAAGTTTGAATTTATTTTTTTACATAATCAGAACTATTATGTTTTTGTTGATTTTTTTATAAAATATGAACAAGTTATTTATAAAATATAATCAAAACAATTATTTCAGAGTTCAATACAATTGTTTGTTTTGTTACGTATCATTCACGCAACAGAATAAAATTAAATGCAATTTATTTAATTGAATTGAACTCTAAAGTAATTTTTACTTCACCACAATTTTAAATTGTGTGAATTAATGCAATCTATCGTGAAAAAAAAATCTTACATACCCCAAATTTTATTTTTTCTTTTGTTTTGGATCATCTAAATCATAAATTCGGACCATCTAAATTTTGTTTTGGACCTATCTAAATAGCCAATAAAAATTTTGGTGTACGTCTGTGTGAGGGTGGGTGGGTGGGTGGGTGGTAAGTAGGGTGGCTGGACTTTTTGCATTGGATCTTGATGAAACTTTGGCAAATGATACAGAAAATGGAAGATCTGGATTCATTTCAAATTTGGACAAAATGGCGGGGGGTCTCCCGAACACCTCTAAGTTTAAATCTTGAGTAACTTCTGATCGCGGACTATGATCTTATTGAAACTTAGTATATAAGGTTTTAGTACAGTTTCTAATATTCCTTTTAACCAACTTCCGATTTGTCACTTCCGGTTAAAAAGTTTTTTTTCCAGGTGTTTATCCCTACTGTAGCCTACAATTACCGATCGATTTTCATAAAACGTTGTTAAAAGCTTTTAAGTAACATTAGAAAGATTTTAACAGCTTTTGGAGTACATTGTATAAAAGGTTTTGGGTCCACCATACAACAGGTGGTTTTTTCCACAATGTTTTTATGTTTGTTGGGAGGGAACAGTATGGCAATTAACTGATCACTTTTTAAGCGATATTGAACCGAATTTTGTGGGGTCCCTGGAGCACCTGTTTTTTTAAAGCTGTAATGAAGTGCCTCTCAAGATGATAATGGGAGGGGCTTAGCAGGATGCGTACCTAGTTTTGTTGTTTTGCCGTTCGACTTAGTCTCAATCATCGTGGATAGGAGAGAGTATAAACCTGCTGCTTCAGCACAAATGCAGAAATGTACGCAATTTTCATAATAGATCAGAAATGGAAACAAATACAAGTGCGAAATCGAGACTCTGGCGACCCCCTTCTACGAAAGAACCACGGTCGGCACGTTCAACCCCCTTGTTCGCTCACATACGCCCACACACACACACACACACACACTCATTCACACCCCTTTATCATTAGGATAAAAGAAACAAATCATATTTACTCACCCCTTGATTATATCCTGACCTCCTATCCTGATTATATCAGCCTTCCATCAGCACGTTGGTCAAGTTGGAAACTTCACGAAGATATTTGTATATCAAAAACGTTGAGTACAGTTGTACTTATAAATGTTGAAATAAAACGTTAAGTAGAAACGTTGAACAAACTTGCAATCAGAAGCGTTGGATAATTTTGTTGAATAAAACGTTAAGTAGAAACGTTAGATAAACTTGCAATCAGAAGCGTTGGATAATTTTGTTGAATAAAACGTTAAGTAGAAACGTTAAATAAACTTGCAATCAGAAGCGTTGGATAATTTTGTTGAATAAAACGTTAAGTAGAAACGTTAAATACACTTGCAATCAGAAGCGTTGGATAATTTGGTTGAATAAAATGTTAAGTAGAAACGTTAGATCTGGTTGTAAACATAAGCGCCGAATCAATTTATAATCACAGGTGAATACGGTAACAATTACAGAAATTACAGCCGAATACGTTGAAATGTAATTGTTGCCGGATTCGTTGAAATCAAAAATGTAATAATTTATACCAATACTAGTCAAATTCTTCGTTGAAGTAGAGCTGGAATAATTTGTATCAATGGTCGTGGAGCAATACGTTGCAAGGTAATTGTTGCCGTATGCGTTGAAATCCAAACAAAAAAATGTAATAAATTGTACCAATACTAGTCAAATTATTTGTTGAAATAGAACGGTAATAATTTGTATCAATGATTGTGGAGCAATGCGTTGAACGGTAATTGTTGCCGGATGCGTTGAAATCCAAAAAATGTAATAAATCGTACCAATACAAGTTAAATTATTCGTTGAAGTAACACTATAATAATTTTGTATCACTGATGGTGGAGCAATACGTTGCAAGGTAATTGTTGCCGTCTGCGTTGAAATCCAAAAGATGTAATAAATTGTACCAATACTAGTTAAATTATTCGTTGAATAAAATTGAAAATATGTAAAATATGCGGCAGTAATAGCAAAAATTATATATAACCGTTGCGCTATTAAGTTCCGTAATTTATCAAATTAATACTTGGATTCATTACAATTCAATCCTATCCTTCTCGCAAATTTCATATAAAATGTTGAGCCCGCAACAGTGGAATGTAATATGATCAAGCACATAAATTGCATCACTCCACACCAACACCATCAACCCACATTAATTTTTTTGGTGTATATTAATGAAATTGCTTTACGCAAATTGCATAGTAACAATGAATTTAATTAGAAATATATATAAATAGTACCTGTTATTTTTTTTATTAAACTTCAAATTAACTTTTTGCACATTCAACCAAAAGAAAATGAATACACATATTAAAATTCCAAAACACATTAGATATTAATTAAGAAATACATATATCACCGTAATATTAACATTTAAAATTAATTTTAATTTAAATATTTGAGAAACCAGAATTGGACGGACTAAGACTAATTCTTATAAAAATCACTAACAATGTTTTCTATTTAATGCAAAATTATTTTCTAACATGGACCGACACGTTTTTAAATTAGACTCCGCGACGTCAAACACCAGAGTGAAAGAGTACTAGCCGCGCGAGTACTATGTGAATCGTAAAAATCAACTAAGATGCTGAAAACATTATAGTCGTTCATTATATACCCAAAATTTGAACATCGAAAAAACTCGAATACAGTGTTTGATGTAAGGCAATTAATTCACATCTTGTATTTAATTGGTAGGAACTTTTTATAGCTACACAAAACTGTTTGTTATTTGATATTATTTCACAAACACAATTTTGCGATCCAAATCATTTACGAGACATTAATAACATTTATCATTGAATTTAAAGTGAATTAAATGCAAGTTCGATCGATGTTATGATGTTTAGGTATTACAAAACTACAATCTACTATATCAGTACAGTGAAGTTCAGTTCCATAACGGAAAGATTGTTTGAAGCAAAATATTCATACAAAGATAAATCGAATGTTTAACAAAGCAAAATAGTAATTCTTTGTATGTTGACGATTGGACAAATACGCACAGCTGTTATGCGGTTTGAAAACTTCGTTGTTTAATTACGGTTGGTGTTTAGAGAATTCAAATTCAAGCAGTATGGTGAAATTAATCGGATGAAAACGTAGCGTGAGTCAATTTTAGTGGATTGTAAAATTAAATTTTAATGTTTATATAGATAATATTTAAGGAAAATTTTTAATTAGTTCAAATTAATTAATATTATATTATATTAATTAATAAATAAAATTAGTGCAGGTGGTTCAATTTTTTTTCCAATATGTCTGTCCAGCTATTGAAAGTTTAAGTAAGTTTTAGGAAAAATAAGGAAACTATGGGTTACGGTGGACTATAAGAAATATGACTATTGAAGATGAATGGCTGAGAAACTATTACCAGCTGTACATGATAATAAAAAAAATTGACAACTAATAAATCTGAGACTATACGAAAAAATGTGTCTGTCAATGATGGATGAAAAAAAAACTATTACAAGCTACTTATGGTAAACACCAATGACACTAAAGAATCAGAGACTATAATACCCCGTGTTCAAGCATTCTTCCAGGCTATCCATTACAAAGCTCTATAACATCTGTACCTGATAATCGAATTGAATGAAACTAGGTACATGAGTATTTAGTACGGTTCACAATAGTTCTGCATCCCAACTTCCGGCAAAATTTTTTTTTGTACTTTTTTTAAGTTTTTTCAGTGTCTTTATGCACACTACAGGCTACAATTTTGAAGTGATTATGATGAAACTTATGAAAAAGATTCCAATTAGTGTGCGAAGATAATTATCATCTTCTGGGACACATTGATCAAAGTGGCGGGAGGTATACCATACAAATGCTGACTTTTCACACTTTGTTTTTAAAGTTTTTTGGGAGCATACAGACTTCATTCATTAATTTATTTTAATGACACTTTAAAAACAGATGGAGACTTAAATAACAAAGAACCGATTAGTTTTTAGAAAATATTGGAATAAGTGGTGCGGGTCCTCCCGAGCACCTGTTTACTGTATCACCTTTTTTTCAATGTTTGTTGGGAGCACACAACATTCGTTCGATAACGAATTTTGATGACACTTTGGAAAAAGATGCAAACATGTATGGCAAGGAACTGATTAGTTTTTGAGCGAAATTGAACAAAGTGGGGGGAGGGGGCATACACCTGTTTTTTTGAAAGCTCAATAACATCTGTTCCTCATAATCGAATTGGAGGAAACTTAGTACATTAGCATTTAGTACGGTTTAAAACAGTTCTGCATCACAACTTCCAGTTTTTCACTTCCAGTAAAACATTTTTCTTTGTAAATTTCAATTTTTTTCAGTGTGTTTATGCACACTATAGCCTACAATAATGAAGTGATTATGATGAAACTTATGGAAAAGATTCCAATTAGTGTGAGAAGGTAATTACCATATTTTGGGACACATTGATCAAAATGGCGGGGGGTCTACCATACAACTGCTGACTTTTCACACTTTGTCTTTAAAGTTTGTTGGGAGCATACAGACTTCATTTATTAATCAATTTGAATGACACTTTGAAAAAATATAAATACTTAAATGAAAAAGAACTGATTAGTTTTTGGACAATATTGGGATAAGTGGTGGGGGTCCTCCCGTACACCTGTTTAATGTTTCAATGTTTTTTGAAAGCATAACAGGTCATTCAATAAGTCCGTAGGATAAGTAAGAAAAAAACAACATTTTGACAAAACTCGATTTTTTTATTCAACATAGTTGCCTTCGAGGGCGATACAACGAGTATAGCGATTTTCCAACTTTTCTATACCACTTTTATAGTACGATTTCTCTTTCTCGTCAAAATGGGCCTCAGTTTCAGCGATTACTTCATCATTGGACTTAAATTTCTTTCCAGCAAGCATTCTCTTGAGATCTGAAAACAAGAAAAAGTCGCTGGGGGCTAAATCTGGAGAATATGGTGGGTGGGTAAGCAATTCAAAGCCCAATTCATTCAATTTTGCCATCGTTTTCATCGATCTGTGACACGGTGCATTATCTTGGTGAAACAACACTTTTTTTTTTGCAAATGTGGCCGTTTCTTTGCGATTTCAGCCTTCAATCGATCCAAAAGTTCACAGTAATACTCGCTGTTGATGGTGGTTCCTTTTTGGAGATAGTCGATGAATATTATTCCGTTCGTATCCCAAAATACAGACGCCATCACCTTACCGGCCGACTGTTGCGTCTTTGCTCGCTTTGGATTCGGTTCGTCGACTGCTGTCCACTCAGCTGACTGTCTTTTGGATTCTGGTGTGTAATTGTGAAGCCATGTCTCATCCATTGTCACATATCCACGATAGAATTCCCTTTTATTGCGGTTTAACAGTGCCAAAGACTCTTCCGAAGCATCGATTCGTTGTTGTTTTTGGTCGACTGTGAGCTCACGCGGCACCCAATTTGCACAGAGCTTTCGCATACCCAAATGTTCATGTAAAATGGTAAAAACACTACCATCTGCTACCTTTACAATGTCAGCTATTTCGTGCACCTTCAATTTGCGATTGTTCATAACCAATTTGTGGATTTTTTTTATGTTTTCTGGAATAACAGCCTCATTTGGGCGTCCACTGCGCTCTGCATCTTTTGTGCTGGTACGACCACATTTAAATTCAGCCATCCACTTCTCTACCATTTGTCTCGATGGAGCAGAGTTTGGATATTATTTATCAAGCCATTGTTTGGTTTCCACTGTATTTTTTTTCATCAAAAAGCAATGCTTTATTAAAATTCGAAATTCACTTTTTTCCATTTTTTTTCAAAAACAAAAGTTGCTTCACACAAAATGCTATAACTCACGAATAAATAGTCAGATTGCTGTCAAATTTATAGACGTATCGTTTGAAGGTTAGTACTAAATAAAAATTATATGGAAAAAATTCTAGTAACGCCATCTATGTGTCATCCTACGGACTTATTGAATGACCTAGTACAACATTCGTTTGCTGAGTAGTTTTGATCGCAAAACGATGCGACACATCGCAAAAAGATGCAAATATGTATGGCAAGGAACTGATTAGTTTTTTTAGCGATAGTGAACAAAGTGGTAGGGGGTCCTCCAAGCACCTGTTATTTTGGAAGCTCAATAACATCTGTACCTCATAATCGAATTGGATGAATCTTGGTACATAAACATTTAGTATGGTTCACAACAGTTCTGCACCCTAACTTCCGGTTAAATTTTTCTTTTACTTTTTCTCGTACAACAGAATTTATGTTTGTTGGAATACTACTGCTTTCTTTAATATTTTTATAATTAGAACTTCGAAGTCTATTACATTGGTTAGCTTTTAATTAAAGTATTTGACAGATATAAGCTCATTATATATCCAGAACACTATGTTTCCAGAGCTGTGGTGAAGTCAGCCTATGCATCAGCGTCGCAATATTTTTTTGGTGATTTTTATGAATAATTTTAAATAATTAAATTAAATAATTTAATAATCAACAAAAACATTTTCGCTTTGATTATATAGAAACAATATATTCAAACTTATGCACATGTCCCTATATCAACCAATGAAAAAGGCGAAGGTTTCTATGATTAAATTGAATTGAATTGAAAATTAGCATTTTTTATGATTATCTCGCAAATTTGCTGGCTCGTTCCTCGAATTAGGAGTATGAATAATATTTTTTTTATTTTTTTATTTTTACTCCTGTATTTGGGAAATTTATATGTTTTATCTTATTCGCTCTGAAAGAACTGAGTAAACTAGAGATATAAGAAGCGTTTTAAACCCTGTTTATTTCACATCAAAATTAACTCATTTCTTTTTTTGGGTTCTTTGGATTTTATTTCGCTCATCCCTGTAGTTTTAAATTACATTATATATGTAAGTGTGAGTAAGATATAAGCAGCTTTCTAACCCATCTTAAAATATTTGTTAGTCCACAACATGAAATCAGTTGATAAGGATTGATTTAGCAATCATCTGTCACTCTGGCACAACGTTTGATTTATATTATTTTTATTATTCAACAATCGCCTGTTACTTAGGGGCAATGCTTGCGTTTCCTGTACTATAATTTTTCTTAGCATAGACATAGATTGTAGTCATTATTATTGACCAATATTAAAATATTATGAATTTTAATTAGTTAAAAATAATGGACTGAGTGAAACATTTTTAATGTAATAATTATATAATTATATTTGATGTGGTAGTGGGGATGGTTTTGGTTTCTCCTGCTTTGCGGTCATCATAGTTCCTATTCTTTGCTCATTTGAGTCCGTCTTCTTTTTGAGCTTCGGCAATTGTGATGGGCTGACGAGTGAGGACAAATATACGAACTCACAGGCGGAGACTAGTTGGGATCATCTCAAGGCATGCGATTCTCCGATTGGTTCTGATTAGAATTCCATCATCAGGAATGACGGTGTTCATTCCAGTTTATTTCGCTCAAGAGCAACTCGGAATGTCGATAATCAAAAATAAAACAAATTTTATTGTAAAAAGTTGATTCTAAAATTTATTTCCAATATCATTCATTCATATACAAAAATCTAATCAATAACTACTTCGTTTTGAAAAACCTTCCCAGCATTATCGACCCAAGAGTTAAAATCTCCATCGGTCACTCGGCCGTCACAACCTACGAAAACTAGAAATCGACTAGAGCGATTTAAAAACATTTTGTTTCTACAAATAGGTTTTGTCAATGATAAGAACCGATAGGACGGCACAGTTGATAACTGTACCATTTATCGTGTAATAAAAAGAAAATTTGTATATTTCAAATCAATTCAATTAGTTGCTTGAGTTTAGGTTTTGCTTAAAAAACGTTTATTTTCAGTGATAATGAGTACTTTAAATCTGGAAAAAATCGTGATGGTTGGCATTGGTATGTGAGACCAGGAGCTTGATTATTGTATTATTAGTGTGTCAAAAAAAATCGTTAAGTGTATCAAAAGAATTGTTTGGATGGCATGAAATATAATTGAACATAAAATTGGACACTAGGTATGATTCCATATAGCTTCAGACACTTCAAACTAATTGCAGTTATTAGGAAAATGTTGTTTTTTACTTTTTGTGTAAATCCTGGTTTCACGACTTCTAAATGATGAGAACAGTTGAAAAATATCATGTTGTTGTAGATTAATAATGTTTTTTTTATAAAAGTTATAATTAATGAACAGAAGTACTTATGCCAAACGGAAAAGAAAGGTGAGCGGTATTTTTATTAAATCCACTCCTTCGGTCACTGATGACTAACAGGTACAGTTGTAAAATGTTAGCTTGTTGTCGTTTTTCCAAAACAAATAAATAAATTTTAAAAAGAAAATTTTACGGTAAATGGAGACGTTTTCTAAGAAGTTTTGTGGACTAATTGGAACATTTGGGTAAAAAAGTATCAGCTTGGCTCAAAATTTAATTGCTTTGTGATTATTGAAAGAAGCACTTACGGTCAAATTGTTTTTTACAATAGTTGTAATTATTAAAAACAAGCATATAGATCAAATGAAGAGGTTTTTTAAGATGGTTTTGGACTAATGGGAACAAAGGGGTTGGAAGAAATTTGGTGAAAACCTGTGTAGCTGTGTCAAAACTACATTTTTATAGATTTTTGATTATAAATTGAGGAGCTTATGTAAAAATGAGTTTTAACCGAATTTCAGATTAAAATGCTGGTTTTTATTTAAATAAAATAATTAAAAAAGATCTCCTGATCATACCCTTGCAGCACTTTTTTTACCCAAAAACATAAATTAATTCATTAGTCTGAATGCAATTAATATGAAATTTTGCGTTTTCAGTCAAACAACAGTATTGGATTAAAAACTACCATCCCAAAATGCTAAACGAACGCTACAGACAACTAAGCATCAGGATGGATATCATTATTCATCGATAAAACCACAGGGCCATTTGTCTGGCTAAAGTAATTTATTGCAAAAAACCAATGGGTACCATCTGTGATCACTATGATTATTCATTGGAATTGGAACCAAGCGTCATAGAATTATTGAACCATCCAAACGGAGCCAAAATTGCAGATCTAATCATGTTCTGCAGCTTGGTGAGAATGTAGCTTTAAACATCTACCCCTGTGACCACCCAGTTTACTACCTTAAGTGTAACCTTATTCTGGGAGATGAACTCCAATCAAATGGCGGTAGCACCCTCAATCTTAGTTATGGAATATTTCTTGATAATACGACGCTATTGCTTGCCCGAAAAATAAGCATTCGTACAACTCTATATCTCGGCTTGAACAATAAAGCAACAGTATGCCACCTGCCAAGGTAGCGAAAATCCTAAATTCTACGTCCACGCCGTGCTACCTGGGTAACGCTAACAGAATTAGGTTGGTGTAGTTGAGAGGGGTTGAGTAAATACTGCTTATACTCAATAATTCTGTACCATGGCGAGTCATTGGCGCCATAAAACCAATGCAACTCAAGCGTCTGTTCTCCATGTTAGGGGCGGCTTGGAGCGGGCGTCTGTCTTGGATCAAGCGGCTCGCTATATAAATGTGTAGAAAGCGTCTGTTCTCCATGTTAGGGGCGGCTTTCAGCGGGCGTCTGTCTTGGATCAAGCGGCTCGCTATATAAACGTGTAAAAAGGTTGTTTCTGGTAACCTTAAGATGCAGAACGAACCCATTCACGAAAATTTGGGTTGGGCGAAGGGCTAACACCCCATTTCCGTAAAAAAATTATTGTCATGAATTCTGTACACAGGCCTCGGAATATCTCGGATTCATTATTGGAACGACCTCGGAAACTGTACCCGGACTACGATTTAAAAATAGGAACCTGGAACGTGCTAAGCCTTAGAAGACCAGGAGATCTCCTAAAACTCACCCAACAAGTCGAGAGCTACACACTGGATATAGTGGCATTACAAGAATTAAGATGGCCAGGCAGTGGAATCCATGAAACAGCGAAAGGATACACTCTGTATTATTGCGGTCATCAAAACGGAGGAGAATTTGGAGTTGGCTTTCTTATACACCGTCGCGTGAATCAGCATGTTATCGACTTCTGCCCAATTAATATGCGGTTATGCACACTGAGAATCCGCACGCAAAAATTCAATATAACGATCGTCAATGTTCATGCACCTACTGAAGATAAAGCAGATGATATTAAAGACCTGTTCTTCCTAGAACTCGAGGAAGTCATCAATAACATCCCGCGGCACGATATAAAAATCGTGGTAGGTGACTTTAATGCTCAAATCGGTAGGACTGCAGAACTTAAAACACATATCGGCCCTGGCAGCTTGCATCATACCAGCAACAATAACGGTTTTCGCGCAGCCGAGCTGGCTATGATGTATGATCTAGTAATTTCCAGCACTTTCTTCCCTCACAAGAGAATTCACAAGGCAACGTGGAAATCAAATGACGGAAGAACGGAAAATCAAATCGATCACGTCATGATCTCTAAGAGACACTCTACAAGTATAACTGACGTTCGATCATACAGAGGTGCTGATATGGACACCGATCATATGCTTGTCATCTTTAAGTACAAGTGCAAGTTGTCATCCACATTTAACAGACAAGCAAAAAAGACCGTGCGCTGGAATGTCGAAGCATTTAAACATCCGGAAACGCTGAATAGATATCAGGAAATAATAACACAAAACATAGAAGAGCATGACATCTCTTCTGAGATGCCATTAAACATACAAGAAGAATGGCAAACGCTTCAATCAACCATTATAGCCGCAGCACAAACTACAATCGGAAAACGACCACCGAAATCACACAACGAATGGTTTGACGACAAGTGTCGCCAATCCGTTGAAAATAAACAAAAACTGCGAGAAAAATGGTTAACAAGGAACACCCGAAGCTCCCAATCTGATTATCTATGCGCCAGGAAAGCCTCAGCAAAACTTCTACGTAAAAAGAAACGCGAACACATGAAGAGCTGCATCGAAAACATCAACCAACATGCGGCCAACGGAAATTCAAAAGAGTGCTTTGCCAATGCACGGAATCTGACCAAAGATTTCCACCCAAGATCTACAGCCATCAAAAATGTAAATAATGAACTTACAACAAGTGAACGTGATGTGCTGGCAGTGTGGCGATCCCACTTTCAAGACCTACTGAATAGGACGAACGAAGTTCATCCTATTCGAGCAATTGCTCCATCAACTGAAGAAATTTTTGTCCCTTACCCAGCAATAGAAGAAGTGGAAGCTGCCATTAAAAAACTCAAAAATGGCAAATCACCAGGTTTCGATGGAATTCCCGCAGAACTTCTGAAAAATGGAGGAGCAGCTCTGGTCTCACGTATATACGATCTGATTCTTGCAATCTGGGACCAAGAAGAACTACCTGATGAATGAAAAACAGCTCTCATTGTTCCGCTACATAAGAAAGGTGACCGTTTAAAGTGTGAAAATTATCGTGGCATCGCACTGTTGAACACTGCATATAAAATACTAGCTAATGTCGTACTTGCACGACTCATCCCGTTCGCCGAATCTATCATCGGTGACTATCAGTGTGGTTTTCGTCCCAACCGCTCAACCACAGATCAATGTTTTACATTAAGGATGATTCTGGAAAAATGTTGGGAGTACAACATCTGCATTCACCAGCTCTACGTTGATTTCAGGCAAGCATATGATAGTATCATCCGCGACAACCTCTGGTCCGCACTCATATGCCTTGGTATCCCAGAGAAACTTGTTTCTCTGTGCAAACTCACAACATCGGGATCAAATTGTAGAATAGTAATCGAAGGGTCAGTTTCTGATCCTTTCGATATAACATCAGGTGTTCGACAAGGTGATGCACTCGCGCCCATACTATTTAATTTGGCGCTGGAGTACGCGATAAGAAAAAGCCGAATTGAGACACAAAACTGCATATATAACAAATCTAGTCAAGTTCTTGGCTACGCAGATGATATTGTGCTTCTCGGACGTAGAACAAGCGATATTAAGGATAGTCTCTCTCAGCTTGAAAGAAATGCTAAACGGCTTGGATTATGCATCAACACCGGCAAAACTAAAGTGTTAACAACATCTAAGAACATACCTCCCGGAAATCTGGATACTGGCGACTATGAAGTGGAACGCGTGGAAAACTTCAAATACCTCGGGTCTGTAATAACATCGTCAAATGACATGCAGGCAGATATCAAAGCCCGTTTCTCTGCCGCATACAGAGTTTTCTACGCATACTCAAAACTTCTGCGATCAAAACATCTTTCGCGGTCGTGTAAACTCACACTTTACAAAGCATTGATCCGACCTGTGCTTACATTTGGAAGTGAAAGCTGGACACTGACTTCCTCCGATTGTAGAATTCTATCAACATTCGAGAGGAAAGTAATACGAACAATTTATGGTCCATGTAAAGTTGCTGAAAATCAGTATAGAATCCGAATGAATCATGAAATCAGACAGCTTCTTGGAGGCTGCGATGTAATCGGATTCATTAAATCCAACCGGATTAGATGGTTTGGTCATGTAGAAAGGGCTCCATTGGAAAGAATGATAAAAAAAGCGTCCCAACAACAACCAGCTGGTGTTCGTCGAAGAGGAAGACCTAGACAACGCTGGCGTGATGACATTATCCAAGACCTTCGTGATATAGGATGTCGAAACTGGGGTCAACTGGTCATGGAACGAGATGATTGGAAGCTGGTGGCACAGACGGCAAAATCACTTCATGGGATGTAAACGCCAGAGAGAGAGAGAGTGTGCCACATGATGAAGAAATATATCAGTAGCTAAATTATTGGCAACTAGGATTTAGTAATTAAAAATAAAACAAAAAACAAAACGTGTATTGTTGTGGAGCATGAGTCTTGAAAGGTTTTTATGTTTTGTGTCACACACGTTTTGTAACTGCAAAAATTGTTATTTTTAAAAATTTGGAACCTTGGTCTTGGAACCTCTGGTTTCAGCTTGATTTTTCGACAATTTGACATATTACGCGAAATCTTAGAAATGCTTTGACATTATTCAAATTCAGCCAAGATTGCTTTTTGAAGGCAGAAAATAAGCCAGACGTATCATGTTCCACATATAATAAAATCAATCCGACTCGTGTTTAACATACAATGAATTGTCCCAAATTTCACTTTAGTTCAGATGCTCCAAGATCAACACAAATTGATTTGTTTTTGTGGTTTCAATTTCAAAACGCTTCAACACTATCTTAGATTAAACTGTTTGGTAGAGGAAATAGCCAAAACCAAAATAAAGCTCACGATGTCTCTTCACAAACTCCACCTAATCAAACTCGTTACCACATCCAACTAATTGCGTCATATCTTTAAAATATTCATAAAATTACATATATTTGTGTAAGATTGCGAAAAAACCTAACAAATTATCAGTTTTTAAATAAACTGTAGATAATTTTTTTTAGATGGTATAATTGTTATGAAATAAATAATTAAAATAAATATTTTGAGTCCCAACGTATAGTAGCATAAATAATTATAATTAAAATAATCCATTCTATCTATATTGCTGATAAGGAAAGATTGAATACGTCGCAAGCAAATCTTGCTTTATATTACGAACTAATAAACTAAATTAAACCTCCGAGAGCTCTTACTACATATGAAAATAAATTAAAGACACAAAAAAGATCATTTTTTTACAACATATTTCGTTCATAAAACATACAACTCATAAAAGTCTCCAAACTTTAAACAATATATTTTCCAAACTTACACAATAAATCCCTCTCCACCAAAGAGAATCAACAATCTCCCACCTTTGTCGTTTTTCTTCAAGTGCACTCTTCTATATTGTAATCACAGATTTTTATACAAAACAAAATCAACAAAGAGAAAACAAGGTAAGCTTTAAATGACTTGAACTTTTTCTCTTTCTCGCTATCGAGGTGGACTTGTTGGTGTTAAAAGGTGGAATAATAATACTTAAACGTTAAATGTCAAGTTTTATTTCCCCAAGTTGTAGACTTTTATGGGCAATACCCCACTATTACAACTGAGAAAAATAAAGAATTTACAAATTTTGATTTTGTTATAATTTTCTTTAAATTATCTTACAACTAATACAGTTGTGTTTTTATTAAACAATTACCATGTGTACTACATTTACAATGAAACATTAACAACTAGCAACAACAAACAGATTAATAATATTTAAAATAACAGTCGTGAGGTTGACTGGAGGTAAAAGTTTTTTTTTACTTTTATGTATAAATATATATATATTGCATCTTCTCCTACCACACCCAAGAATGGATTGCGTGTTTTTAGTTGTCCTATGGTTAGTTGTTGTTGGTTTAGATTTTATTATTATTATTATTGAATTGAGAGCGGTGGCGCGATGTTATTTTTGCCAACAATTTTTTTTTTCAGTTTTTCTTGTATTAACAAAATAAATAAATCTTATTTACATCTTATGAAAGACGAACAAAAAAAAACATATAAGAAAGAGTAACATTTTTTTAAATGAGATAAAATAAGTTTTTTTTTTCTATAATTAAATTATTAATTTTTATTAAATATTTGTATAAAATTTAAATATATTTTGTTTTGGTTTATTTTTTTTTTATCAAAACACAAAATTAAATATAGTTTAATTGATTTAAAAACAATACTATTGGGACAAAAATCGTAAAAGAAATATTTGTTAACTGTAGATAATCTTGCAATAAATTAAATAAAATATTTAAAATTTTTAATTAGTTGCATGAAAAGATTTAAATTGTTTTACGTAATTTGTTTTGTGGTAATTACTCGTGTTCACGCATTATCGTGAATTGTTAAATAGTTTACCTGAAAAATCAAAATATTTTAAATTAGGATCAAAACAAAACCAATTAAAGATTTATAAAATTATGCAAAACATTACCAAAACAATCCTTTTGAAATGTCAACGAAACTTTCAATTTTGAATTGACGTGTTCGGTATATTTTGATCATTCATTCGATATTTTCAATTTTCACATTGAATTTATGTGTTCGTTATTCTATATTATTAATTCGATAGTTTTCGAGATCGTTGGTAAACTTGACAGCTGTGATTTGTAGAGTTTTGGCTTTCTATAAAATGGACTGTTTTTGGTAGTTTTGCTCTCTTATTCTTCGAATCGATACCTGAATATCAAGACTGTGTTTTTATTGTGAAAAATAAAATTGTAAATCAATGTAACAAATAAATTAGTTAATTGTTAAAATAAAGTTAAATTAATTTGTAAATCGTACAATGGAAATACTTGGTGTTTTCAATTAAAATATCATCGTAGTATTGGATGATTAACAAAGGGTTGATGAAATCACGCTGTCTCTCCGCCATTGTTAAGCAACAAACAAAACCAAAAAGCTAAGTATTCTCTAATTATTTCCGTGTCATCTTGTGATATATAAAAATTACTTGTTCCAGTTATCATTAATTATAAAGCAGTCGTGATTTATCATAGAATTCGTCGATTACAACAATTTTTAACAAATTAAATGTTCCAGTCATTGTCAAATATAAATTGTTAAATATAAGCAAGATTCTTCGTTACAACAATTTGAATGTTCCAGTCAGCATTAATTATGAACCAGGCGTGATTTATCATAAGTTTTAAAGCAAGATTCATCGATTACAATAATTTAAGTACTCCAGTCATCGTTGATTATAAAGCAGTCGTGATTTATCATAGAATTCATCGATTACAACAATTTTAAGTATTCCAGTCATCGTTAAATATAAAACATCAAGCAGTCTTGATGTATCATAAGTTTTAAGGACATTCACTCTTCGTTATAAAATGTTCTAATTCTTCGTCTACAGTTAAATTGTTTTGCTTCACCAATATAAGCAAGATTCGTCGATTACAACAATTTAAGTGTTCCAGTCAACATTAAATATAAAGCAGTCTGCATTTATCATAAGTTTTAGAGACATTTACTCTTCGTTTACAAAATGTTTTAATTCTTCGTTTACAATCAAATTGTTTTGCTTCACCAATATAAGCAAGATTCTTCGTTTATGCAATTTGAGTGTTCCAGTCATCGTTGTTTATGAAGCAGTCTTGATGTATCATAATTTTTAAGGACATTTACTCTTCGTTTATAAAATGTTCTAATTCCTCGTCTACAATTAAATTGTTTACTTCATCATATTAGCAAGACTCATTGATTACAATAATTTAAGTACTCCAGTCATCGTTGATTATAAAGCAGTCGTGATTTATCATAGAATTCATCGATTACAACATTTTTAAGTATTCCAGTCATCGTTAAATATAAAACATCAAGCAGTCTTGATGTATCATAAGTTTTAACGACATTTACTCTTCGTTTATGAAATGTTCTAATCGTCGTTTACAATTGAATTGTTCAAATTAAATGTTCCAGTCATTGTCAAATATAAATTGTTGAATATAAGCAAGATTCTTCGTTTATGCAATTTGAGTGTTCCAGTCATCGTTAATGTGAACCAGTCTTGATGTATCATAAGTTTTAAAGGACATTTATTCTTCGTTTATAAAATGTTCAAATTCTTCGTTTACAATTAAATTGTTTGCTTCAACATATAAGCAAGATTCATCGATTACAATAATTTAAGTACTCCAGTCATCGTTAATTATACGCAGTGGTGATTTATCATAGAATTCGTCGATTACAACAATTTGAATGTTCCAGTCAGCATTAATTATGAACCAGGCGTGATTTATCATAAGTTTTAAAGGCATTTATTCTTTGTTTATAAAATGTTCTAATTCGTCGTTTACAATTGAATTGCTTTCTTCAACAATAAAAGCAGACTTTGATTCTTATAATTTAAGTGTTCCAGACTTCGTTAAATATGAATCAGTCTTGATTTATCATAGGTATATAAATGTCTACACTTCGTGTACCAGCTGTTCCAGTTCTTCGTTAACAACTCAATTAGTTGTTTCATCATATGCCAACACTTCGTGTACTTCAACAATAGTCTGTACCAGTTTGTAATCAGTATTGAATTAAAAGGAAATTCTCAAGAGCCGAATCGAAGTTTTTTATCGTTATGAAGGTTGATGCTCCTTCAACCCTTAATCTTCAATTCCACAATACAGTCCACCTCTCATCGACGCCGCATCAACTCGTATATTAGAAATTCTTTAATTTTTATCTTAATCGCGGATGTTATGTTTTACGATTTACAACTTTGGTTTAATTTTATTATATATTATCATAATTGTTTGTTTTATGATGCTTGAGTTTTATGTTTTATGTTGCAATTGTTATGGCAACGATTAAAATAATACTATTTCAATAGTACTACAGGTTTCATTGTCAGGATCGTAACGATTTTTATCTTTTCGTTGGTTGTGGTTATATAATAATTATTGGCAAACATATCCTGGTGGCTGCTGGCATGTCATTTAAAATGACGTTTTCATTTAAATGTTTTAATTTATTGTTTTTTGAATTAAGGTTTTGAAAATCGATTTTATATGTAAACGCAACGATTTGACTAAAAAACTGAATGATCTGAGAAATTGTATACAAGTGTTGTTGTTTTTTTTCAGTTTATTGTAAGTCAGTTATATCAGTCTAACCAAACACACAATACTTCTAAATACCGATAATGCTTCACTATAATTTAAAGATATTAGAAAATTTAGAATACGCGATATATAAACTCATCCATAACAACGGGAGCATTATGAATCCATATATTTGTAAAAATATATAGAAAAATAAATTTTATTGTTTCTTAACTTTTATCTTATTAAATGTAGCATAAAATATTACATTCACCACTGTCGTTACTCGGTAGTACGTCCATCAAGCGATTACAAAGCTTTCCGGGCGTACTAAAGCCCACAACACCCTTGGTACATAAAAAGCTATTATAATTTTGAACAAATACGCTTACAACTTTGAATAATTTAAAAATAACGAAAAATGGCAGGCAACTGTAAAATTAGAAACAAAATTTACCTCTTACACTACACTCCAGATATGAAGTAAATGATATTGTTACGTTTTTCAATCTACTATTCGAATTGGTCTTACTCTCAATTCAATAAACGCAATACCCAAATCTCTTCCTGGATTCGATCACCAGGTTCAACTCTTTAATTGTTTCACAACAACAAGAAAATAATACAGCAGGCAATATTTCTAACTAGAATACTCTTCCAACAGCTACAGATTTTAGAAATTTTCAGTATGACTACAGCGTCCAAAATAATATACAAAATATCTCTTACATAACATTTGAAGCTTTATTCACTATTAAATTTTAAAACTAACTTCATTTTACACGATTTTATACGTACGGTACAACTTTTCGTTTACAATTAATTCATTCTGCCTAAAAAGACCTGCTGAAATACTAAGTTCTGTGCAATTTAGAAAAATCGTTCTAATCGTAAGGAACGTTCCTTTAAACAGAATAAGAAATAATTTTTATTTGTAATTTAACTCTAAAAAGGGTTATGCGAAACAAATCCGCAAAAAAATATTTTTGACCTTGACCAGAAAAACAAAAACAATTGTACGTGTTTCATGATCATGATTGTTATTTTTATATTCTGTTGATGATTGTTGATTATTTCGTAATTTTGTACAGGTTGCCTTTACTCATGTTGAATTGAATAGAATTTTATTTTTGGTTATGATTTTGTTATTACTGTAGCAATATGAAGCGAAATATTTCTGGCATTTTTAAACATTAAAAGTCATATGAAATTGAAACTCCCATGTCAAATTTGATTTCCTATATTTTAAAAATACAACAAGCAAGCATACCTGTTTATCAGCTAACTTCAGCAACTGTCATCTGTAAAAATGGTAAATAACAAACATTTAGCAGAGAAATCTAACACTTATCAGAGTTGTCTTTAGCATTCAAACTCTGACACACAATATGATCAATTGAGTTGTTAGCTTACTGATTAAAGAGTTTCTTATTGCGAGTTTCTTAGGTATAGCTAGTGAATAATGTTTTTTTCTAACCAGTGACATTTTTCCGCATGAATATCCATTGAAAATTATATAGCCCAGATACTCTTTTTCTATCAAACATAGTTGACTTGTTTTAATATTTATTTTCACTCAGACAAAACGTGGTCATCATGTGACTTCAGACAGTAGTTCTATATGTGGTGCACAAGTGGAGAATGGGATAAGCAAACTATCGAGAAATTACCTTTTGCATCTATTGGCAGAGTGTTTACGCGGTATTGCACAGACCAAATCGTAGATTCAATCAGAGGTGACTAAAATAGCTTGTACAAGAGTGTAGTTGATAAACTGCGTTTATTAAGCTTAGCTGAATGTATGAGTTGTTCACTGAGGGGATTAAATATTGAAAACATTCGTTTTTTCGTGATTCAGTATTTAGAATCACCAAATACAACCTGCTTGTACCATTTTTCTTGCTCACCACTGCTCTATGCTAGCATTAGACATTACTGCTTTTTCTAAAGACTCCTCTAGACTCATTGGTAACTTCACCGGTAATTTATTATTGAACTACTTTAGAAAATGCATTATAGTGTTGCTTTATTGGAGCAGCATTATTGACCTTAGCTTCATGCAAAATGACCCCTATTTAACTCTAGCTTACGAACTTAGTCTATGATATTAAGACGAATTTCAGGAGACAATTGATTGAAATTGAATTATATTAATATCATAATTCAATAACCAGCTCTAAGTGTAGATAACATTAACGCTTGGGTTGTTCCATCTGTAAGTGTGAGTGCAATTCATAGTTGTCTATTATTGAACGCTTTGTTAAGGCGATGTTGATTCAGGAAAACACCAAAACAACTTTGAGATGCTCTATAGAAGTGTGGAGTAGAAAGAGTCTGACTTGCAACCCCACAAGGCTTTTGGTGCCGAACGTGGGGCTTCTCAAAGGGTATCTACAACGATGTGGTACCCTGGAGGAGTCTCTCCAAATTTTCAAAAACCTTGAAAAAATTTTTTTAAATTTTTTCCTCAATTTTAAAATTTCATTGTCCACCATAACAATATTAACAGACTCTGGCGACGTGGACGCCACGTATTGCTTCATATACGCAGGAGCGGTGATACTCTGAGGTGTCTCAGATTATCATCGATGGGATGTTGCGCCCCACGTCTCCAGCAACCATTCTCCATGCTCTTTTAATGAAACGCAAGGGTGAGAATAATTCCTCGGAATTATTCTCAATGGGGGTTACAATCCCACGTACCCTAGTAACGGATGGGTTTCTTACTGGCCAGAGATGACCAGATGCCAAGCTTAGATTTTTGTGGATTGGTGTATACACCTACCACATCCAGCCTGGTCATCTGGCTCTGGGTTCGCTATGGCAGCAGGACTCTCATCCGGGCTAACGACTCCTTAACGTTAGAGTCCTCTTCCAGGAGCGTTAGCACCCTATGGTCTGAGTGGTTTGGTTCCAACGAATGATACTGGGGAACATCTTCCAAAGCAGTCGGATCCACTGCGGAGAGAAGAGTTCGCCCAGCCTTCATGTCGTGAGTTAATTGGCTTAGCTCAGATCATAGCATCTTCCCGTATGTATTGGTGCCTTTGATCACGGGTGGGGAGTGCCAATGATTGAATGATGGTTCAGAGGATACATTCTCTGACCATCCTATCGGCACTTGTCATCCGGGTAAAATCCCATCAGCGCATACCCCATCTCATTCATTTCTCACCATACCTCCCATCCTTTAACGTAATTTTCATGTCAACTTTCTTTGGTCTCAAATAAAAATAAACAAACAAACACAAAAATGTACAAAAAGAAAAAAACGGCGAGCGCCCCCTCCAACCCAAGAGAGATGAACACCCCGTGGTTGGTCCTCCCTTTCTCCGTCCACCAGTATAAATAAATAAATAATGGATCATATACTTTAACAAAAAGATAACGTGGAATATTTTTTAATATAAAATTAAAGCACAAACCTATGATCAAAAAAATTTATTAAAGGAAATTTTAACAAAATTAAATTATAACGAAGATAATAATATAAATTTATTGTTAACTGAGATTTTGAATGATATTGGATTGTTTCAAGTGTGTATGAATGTGGGCAAGGATGTGGATATGGGTGATATTGGGCATGTGTGTGAGAGGGCGTGTGTGTGTGTGTGTGGGGGGGAGGGTGCGAGAGTGTATGAGGTGTGAGAGTGTGAGAGTATGTGAGTAAATGTGGGGTTGGACGGGTTGATCGCGGTTCCTTCGCCTAGCTGGTCGCCAGAGTTCTTTCACTTGCTTTTTTCTCATTTCCGAATATATCATATATTTTGCGTACATTTCAGTTATTTGTGCTGAAGTAGCGGGAATTCTTACTCGATCCCGATGATTGAGGCTTCTCAAAAGGAGCTATAAATAAACCTCATCCAGGTACGCGACCTGCTATGCCGTTTCATTGGTTCGCCAATGAATCAGCACTTCATTACAAATCGGGACGATAAAACAAATTATTAATCAAAACCTAGTATTTCAGTGCAGTAAAAGCATTAACAGTTACAAAAAAGAGTTTCAACTGCTGTAGAAAAGTTAAAGGATAAGAACTGCCAAGCACTATGAATTGCAGAGTTCCAGTTGCATTATTGATTGAAAAATGATTTTCGGGTAAAGGATAAATAAACATTTGAAGTAGTGTGCACAAAAAAATACCAATTAAATTAATTAATACCCATCCACTGGCAAGAGAGTGGTTGAATGGTTGAAGTAATGGATAAAATTGCATCTGAACAAGAACATGGAGTTTGTTCACTACTTCACAGTTGATGTTAATTTTATCACAGTTATCACCATAAAAACAGTCCTAAATTCATTGTTTAGATTTTCCCTAAGCGCACCAACACAATAAAAGCCGTTCATACAATGGTTGTAGCCCTGTAGCCCTTCTATAGCCAGGCAATACTGAAGAGAACATTGCAAAAATCTCGGTAATCGAATCGAGTTAATCTCTAAGTCTAGTTCAAATCATCTATATTCTCAAAAAAATTTTGCTTATAATTAATTTGTAAATTTTGATTCCTGTCATAAATTTTATATTGGCCAAACAGTTGGATTATTCATCAACAGATTTTTGGAACATTTACGTAAAAGAAAAAACATCTTTAATATGAATTAAATTTTTTTGAAACATAACCAATAAAAATCATTCAAATGGGTCATTCTTTTACAAACCGAACACCTTTCTGACGCACAATTTTTGATTTGACTGAAATTTTTTTTGGAAGTTTTATATCGCAAAAAGATATACATGTTCGAGGATTTTTTTTTTAAAAAGAGCGGTTCTAAATTTTGATAATTTCGGCGTTTTTGGCTTGAGGACTTATTTTTAAAAATTTATAACTTCGATTCTGTTAAAAATAAAAAGTTCTGTTTTATTTTATTTTAAAGTTGAAAGATTTGTTAAAGAAAAATAAAATTAATAAAAGTTTCTATTTTTAAAAACAAATAAAATATTAAAATCGATTTTTAGTCAAAGAAAAATAAAATTAATAAAAGTTTCTATTGTTAAAAACAAATAAAATATTAAAATCGATTTTAAAACCCACGTATTGAGTTTTTAGTACAACCAGCGCATGATAAATTATCTTATTTCTAACAGTAAAACTCATTTCTCCATTAACTAAGTATGTGGTTTTTATAAAAAGTTGAACGTAGAATACGATGATTTTACTAAAAACTCATTAAGTGGGTGGGGAAATGACTAATAATAGATTTTAGCATATTATTTGCTTATAACAATAGGAATTTCTTAGTAATTGTACACAAAATTGTCCATAATACATGTCATGCAGATGATATACAGTACACCATAGCGTGCACATGTCGTAAAACGCCTTAGCACATATATGCTCACAAACGTTAGCCGCATGTGTCATAAATAAAAAAACGATGCCAAACGAAATTTATTTAATGTTAAGAATAATAAACAAAGAATTTAACATTAACATTTTCTAAAATAACTGGTTTCACATAACTTTTTATGAGAGAACATGACTTTCATAATAATAAATTGATGAATTTTATTTTATTTTCATCTTAAATTATTTGCGCAAGAATATTTTTTTGAAGTTTAATAAAAACATTTACAAAAACAAACGGGCATTTTGAATAATTATTTTTAGTGATTCAAAAAAATGAAATAATTTATTTAATATTGATTTTCATTTTTCATATCAGCTTAGTAATATTTAAATTTATTTTTTTATAATATTAAGAAAATTGGGGAAAATTAATATTATTTTTTATATGTTAGCTAAATATGGAATTTCTTGAATTTTGATTTTTTTCCATTTAAGTTGTAATGTTAAAAAATTAACGCCTAATTTAGAAGTACAATCACACACATACATTTTCATTTTAGAACTTAAAAATACGACCGAAATCTTCATTTGTCGTAATGACGTTACCAAAAATATTTGTCTAGGAAAAATTCATTACGTTTTAGAAGACCCTAGTCACAAAACTCATACATCAAACATTTATGTATTTATGACTGAAAGTTCTATGCACATTTTGTATACATCTTTACCAAGATTTGAAAATGTTAAATTAAAACAAATAGGTATGACGTTAGCACTCAAATACATTTAAACTTCAACTTAATTTAACATATACACTATAATAATTAAAACAAACTTAAAAAATGAGTTGGCACCAAACCCTAGTTTGTTTTTAATCAAATGTACTGTGTAGCCGGAAGATCAAAAATTATAATAAAATTGCAAATCAACAAAATCCGTTTACTTGAACAGTGGTTCACTTTTCACGATATGTATAGCAAAAAGATACTTTTCAAAATCGCTATGTTTGTTAAACTAAAATTAAAAATAATCAAATTTTCTTTAATCATTTTAATATTTTTATGAAGCGTTACTTACAGAGCTTTACTTACCGAATAAAATTGGTCAGTTGTTTTAAATCTAAACTTTTCTTGACTTTAAATTTCTTAACAAATTTGTAGCCATCCTTTGTCAAAATAAGTGAAAATACAAAATACGAATTAATTTTTTTTTACTTACAATCACCGAAGTTTCAAGAAAATCAATGTTGGTTGGGTTCACCTGACTGATTTTCCTCTATATCCTCACCCACACTTATTGTTGACACATTTTGCACATTTTGTGTTTCTGTCATTCTATATTCTAAAATTATACTAAAACAAATAGCACATACAACAGTTAGAATTTTATTCCAATACCGTTTCGTTTACTACTTGGCTCAAATTATTCATGCATATTTTTTCGCATTCAAAATAAATGACACCAGTAAATCAAAAGCTACAAAAGTTATCACCTTAACAAATATCCATAAATTATAAATATCGTAACCAAAAAATTTCTTCCAACCAATCACGAAAAACAACCTGCTCAAAAGTTAATAATTACAGAGAAAGGAGTTCAAACCATTATCCAGTTAATTTCAATATTTTGATTTAATTTAAAAAAATTTTAATTTTTCATATACAAAAAATTAATATTTATACACTTATCATACCAACCAACAATCAATCAATCTTGCTGCAATCAACCTTATACAACTACAAAACAGATTTATAAGAAAAAAAATTTATACTTTTAATTTGATCTAATTTAAAATTATATATTAAAGATTACATTTTTTTTTATTCACTTTGTTGCAATCTCAATTGTTGATTAACCAACATTTTAGCATTCATCATTGAAAACGAAACACAGAAAAAAAGCTCCAAAGCGAATATCGATTAGAAAAAAAAAATCAAAATTATATAATTTAATTCCACTGAGATAATATTGTTATTAATTAATAACTTTAAGACGAAACAAGGTAGATAAGAGAAATAATTTATAAGAAGGTGGATTTGGTTGTTTCTGTTTTTTTCTGTACTGTACAGAGGGAATGGAGTTTTTTTTAAAATATTATATAGATTTTATGTTACAATTACCTGTTTTTGTAATAATTTTTTTTTTGCTCTACTAGATCTAGTTTTGTCTTTACTTAATAACGTTAGTGCAACATAGTTTTCTGTAATTTTTTTAAGTGAAATAAAAATTATAATTATTGCAAAGAAGTTTTTATGTTTAGACTTTGTCGACAAGGTTTGATGAGTAAAGTTACATCACGTTTCTATATTTCTTTTAAAGCTATCAATAATTTCATTCAGTGGTTCTTAATTAAACCCTTACTGGAATAATCAGATCACACGTCTGAAATAATATAACAACTGGAAACAATCTCGTTTTGTCTACAGCAAAATACTGTTTATGTCAAAAACTACAACATGAGAAATGAAATAAAATTTTTCTACTTTCGAAATTATAAAAGATAATAATGGTAATATGCACAAATAAAAACAAACTATAAATAAATAAAAGAAAATCGCTAAAGAGGATATATACAATTATTCTAAAATTCATCATAAACTATAACAAAAAAAATTAAAATAAATATAGTTGATTTTGGACATATATAATGTAAATTTGTTGCTCTGTTGGTTTTTATAAACTCGTGTAATCGGAGATAAATAATTTTAACCTAATTTTCTAAGATAATATCAATGATGATTTATATTTGTTTTTCTTATTCAAGTTTTTATCTTGGTGGCAGTTGTTGTATTAAAAGTAGAAAACTGTTTTTATCAAACGAAGCCATTATTATTGACACCATCCTGTTCGGTTTTACCAATTGAATCAGTCATACTGATTTTTTTGTTTAGAAGGTTGATCATGCTATTGTATGTTTCCATGCTATAAATTCTGTTGCTTGCGTCAGTGGTAGACTGCTTCTAAGTTTCTTCCTGCCCTGTTTAAAAATTTTAGCAATACGCATATATATACTGATCGAATATTTTTTTTGCAATGCAAAAACCACCTAAAGCTAATACTTAAAGCTAATATGTTGGTTTTATCGCATAACCAGATTTTGTTATCGGCTTTCATTCATCTAGTTCTATCACTATATGACTCCCGATTGGTCTTCCTAGAGCATGGCGTTCTTGAACGATGTTACCAACCTTACGTTGCTGAACCATTTGAATCCTTTATTGTTATAGGAACCTTTCTGTTATTCATAGAACTGGGAACAGCATAATTGTAGCTAAATTTATTAATTTGATACAATTTTGCTGTTTTAATTTGTGATGGCCATGTATCTTCTTAGAACAAATTTTTGGTTGACATCCGAAATCGTTACGTTCAGGTTCTTGCAGTTCTTCTCATAACCACGATTCTTGCCTCTATAGAGTTTTACTATGGCTGTTTTTGATAAAAAAAAATTGGTTTGGAGTGTTTCCAGTGTTCCCAGTGTTCATTGCACGTTTTTTTATGATCAAAGGCTATCTTGGTTTCTCAGAAGTAATAGTGGTGAAATGTTTTCATACAGTTTTTTAATTGGACTCTTTTTCTCGCGTTTACATCCGATGACAGATTTTTCCGTCTGTACAATCAGCTTCCATTCACCTCGTTCTATGACTAGGTGACCACAGTTTCGACATCCTAAATCACGAAGATCTTAGGTGATGTCTTCACGTCAGCGTTTTCTGTATAATGGGATGTTTTTTATATTTACTTTAATCAAGCCAGGGAAGTCCAAAATCAGGCTTTCTTTCACGAGCTTTATAGTAGATTTGAAGTTTTTGTGTGATGAACCTCAATACCGATCCTTATATATTGGTCCTTCTTTATCGTATCCAACATTTCAGAATGTTTTTCTATTGAATAAACGTTTACCAATAAATGTAAGACTCTATAATAAATTATATTTCTCCAATACATGAGGAAATATATTGAGGTTTATCAGTGTATAATTTGAACAAACGTCCAAATGTTAGTAATTGTTTATATTCAGTCACTAAAACAATTTTTTTGGTAAGTATCCCATTTTTAGGGCTCCGTACTTTGAAAAGGTAAAAACGGTACCCTATTGGTGAGACTTCGGTGTCCGTCCAAATTTCTACATAATCGATTTACTCACAAGCTATAAGTGCTATCAACTTGAAAGTTTCTACAGTTATTAAATGTATTTTCCCACACACACCTGATGATAACAAAAAAAACTTCAAATATTTGTTTTTATAGTAAACAAAAGTTTTTTTTAAGGTATCAAGTTTGGTTTAGGAAAATCGAAAAAAATGGAAGTATTTCAAAAAAAATTTTCATTGAATTTTCGACTGCTTAGTTTTTGAGTTATTACCATAAACGAGTGTTTTTTTGCCCCCCTCCTTGGGGGTGTCATATGAAAGATGATTTTTTTTGTGCAAAATAGTCTTTTTTGTACTTTTTGAAGGCACAGTTTTCGACTTTTTTTTTTAAATGTAAAATTGTTTTTTGTATATTGTACCCGTGCATAAGAAAAAAGCATTTTTTAAAAGTGCATTCAGTGATCTGATTAAAAAAAAATTCATAACTTGGTCAATGATCACAGAAATAGAACCATTTGTGTAATACGGGGTATTTTGGGGCCGCTGAACACGAATATGATGTCGACGATGACCTCCGGAGTACCTAGGGCCCAGGGCGGGTATGTTAAACTCATCCCCTGGAACTTTCCGTTAATTCAGCTTGAAATTGATCGAGGCTCGTTACTAGGGAGTTTTTGGGGTCGCTGAACACAAATATGATGTCGATGATGACCCTCGGAGTAGCTAGGGCCCAGGGTGGGTATGTCCAACTCATCTCCTGGATTTTTTCATAAATTCAGCTAGGAATTAATCGAAGCTCGTTACTGGAGGGGTTTTGGGGCCGCTGAACACAAATATTATGTTGATGATGACCCCCGGAGTACCTAGGGCTTGCACTTCAGTGGCCTTAAAAATCCTGGAGTTAAGAGTTTCCATCTGTTTGTTACAATCTTATTTCAGGATATGAGTTAAATATACCCGCTCTGGGCCCCAGGTACTCCGAGGGTCATCACCAACATCATATTTATATTCAGCGACCCCGAAAACTCCCGAATAACGAGATTCGATCAATTTCGAGCTGGAAATTTCCAGGAGATGAGATGTATATAACCTGCCCCAGGGCCAGCCCTAGGTACTTCGAAGGTCATCGCAGACATCATATTCGTGTCCAGCGGCCCCAAAACTTCCCGAAAATAAATTTAATGAATAAGAAAATTATTTGGTATTTTATAAAGATACGTTCATCCTGAAAAAACAGGAATGAATGCAGTAATGCAAACCCATAGGTTAAAAGTCTCATGCTCTACCGACAGAGCTAACCGGGCTAAACGAGAAAAACTGGTATGAGTAAATCAAAGAAAATCAAGAAAAACTTAAAAAAGAAACGAGAGAACCATTTGGAAAGGAGGCTGCAAAATAATTGAGCTGATTCCCAAAGCAAAACCAAAATAATAAAAATTTATCTGAAATACAAAATTTATCTGTGTGTTAGTGAACACGCATTATGCCATCCACAAAACAACAAAAAGAATATTACGACAGTAAAATTGAACATCAAACAAACTAAATTTAAAAATATTTTAAGAATGTTTTGGTGAAGTCGCCAGAAGCGGTCTAACAGAGGGAGTAATCTTTGGCTCTGAAAGATAAAATTAGAATTTTTCTGGTAACCGTTCCTTGACAAGCTAACGACACCGGCGGAACACCTTCGGTTGGTACAGATATTAAAAGAACGTTAGTCACAGCGACTCAATGATCCGACGATAGATGATCCTTTGTCTGTTATCTTCCACTGGTATGAACGAACAGAATTTTCAAAGATCATGACAATTAATTTAATTTAGCGTAACTTATGGTTGTTCTTACCTCAGAGAAGCCGTGAGATAGAGAAGCCAACAACTCTCACTAAATACACTTAAACCAAAAAAATTGTCTGCGTGTCAAAGACTTACAACAATCTTTCCTTTCACCCAAAGAACAACACAATAAAACTATTTACACATTACCAAAAATAATCAACAAAATTGTAAAAAAACAGCAAAAATAAAATTCAAATAAAATTTAAAAAACAGTCAAAAAAAAAGTATCAAAATTTCAAAAAAAAATTAAAATACAAAAGAACTAAGATTCAAAAACGAAAAAAGACTTGACATGTTGAACATAATTTACAGACGATGAAACTTTCATAAAATTGGATATGTGCAACGCATGAAGCACACAAGGAATGATATGTGCTGTACTTTTGCCATCTTTTTTCTGACGGCACAAATTGTACACAGCGTTGCTGTTGACTTAGGTCATTATCGAGGGTATTAGAAACCAATATGACCAAAAGTGATGCCAAACGAATATGTATTGGAAGGCTAACAAAAAAACCTGGAGCAATAAAATTTATATGATCTCGGAGGAGAACGACGAATCAGATGTCAAACGATGACAAAAAAAAATTCAACAAAAACTTCGAAAGGAACAAGACAAATTTAGGAAGGAGGACAAAAACTTCCAAACAAATAATAAGAAGCTCGAAACTTCGAAAATTAATTCTACATTATAGACTTATAAAAAGAATACTCAGAGATCCAATTGCTAGTATTTTTCAGCTATATGTTCACCCGCCCGTGCTAGGTTATGCATTCACAAAACGCGGTCTTCCCCTTTAAAATTTGAAGTTGTGGTTAAAGTGATATTACTCAGGCTAGTGCTACTTCTTCACTTTGTTCAATTTGGGTAGTAACCTGCAAAATTAGCAAGAGGTTTAGGAAGACCTATTGAGCTACGATGTTTTTTAGGAAGCTCTTGCTCTTGATTTTTGAGAAACTCTTCGTAAGAGATGTCTCTGGTCACGGTTTTTTTTAATTTATTTGGAGCTTTGTAAAGTTTTATGTAGCATATGAAAGAAGAAGAACATGTCAGAATTACATGAGTAGAATGCATACTAGGAGAGCTTACTTCACGATATTGAAACGTAATTTTTTATCCTGTTCTCTCTAAAAGCACTGGACAATATTTTGTATTCATTTCACAGGCACTCTAATACTTTTACTTGGTTTGTTAAAAGAAAGGAAACTGTTTGAATTTATAGCTATTCGTTATTCTGCTCTTTGACCTTTGTTTCTCAACTTGAACATATTAAGTAAGTGTAGGATCATATTTTCCGTCCCGTGCTGTAACGGATAATTATAATATGAGTATTTTTTAGTACTGCCGCAAATGTATAATTGTATGAAATAAATATTTGGCTAGCTGGTGAAATCTGGTCTAAAAAAATTGTCAACATGAGACCACAAGGATCTAAATCTAAGGACTCAGTTTCAAGTCATTTTAAGTGGGTGAGTTAATTGAATGTTTGTCCACCAAAAAAGAAACGCTATTATAACTGTGCCTTGGCTCTGTTATATTCCGGGATATTATGGTATTTAATGAGAGACACAAAAAAATTGAAACCCATATGATCTATACTATGGGAAAAATCTCTATTTAAGGTTTCTATTTAGCCGAACTTCATGTTCATAATATAATTTCACAAAAAAATATAGTAAAAGAAAATAAAGTTTATATAAGGACTGAAATAATAATAATAATACCTTATTTTAAGGTTGTTGGTTGAATGGTTGATTGTAGTTCGTCACTTTCCTCCATATACTCTTCCAGCTATAATACACGTATATCAGTAGGTATATGTACATGTAATTCCATATCACTCAACTCCATCCAACAATTCTTATACTTCAAACAACACCAGCTATTTGCCTCAAAACCAGTAATTCATAGGTATATGCAACCAAATCAGTAACTCGTATGTATATATCTCTAAACCAGTAGTTTAAAATGTATATCCGCCTAATCTAACAGTTCCCGCTTCTTTTCCCTTCTTCCCTTTTCTTTATTTCCACCCTTTCTTCCTTATTTACTTTCCTACACAAAGCCAGCTACTTTTGAACAACTCTATTTTTTTCACTATCCTTTTTGTAGGGGTGTCTTTATTTCCCTCTCACGGATAACACCAATATGAAATTTGATTAGAGAACAGAAAAAGAAACTTTACAAAGGAAAGTTATATGGTTACGTTTAATATGATATTTTTTTTTAAAATGCAAGGTGCGTCATCATTTCCTTATTTCTTTATTTTCGTTTGATAAAAAAAATTGAAATAGTAATGTATATTAGGTTATATACATTAAAATGTAAACAAATTATAACCACGATGATATCAGTAAATATTGAGTTTAGGAAAATACACACTGGACGATAAAAGATTCATCATATTTGCAACTGATTATTTAGATACATGTTAAACAAAACTTATGTAACGTGAAGCAGGCAATATTATAGTTGGAGAATGAGGAATATAAGGTGAGTTATCAGGATGCCGGCCTTTGCTGGTAATGCAGTCAGTTTAACTGTCTGACCTGTCAAGTCTCGACTTCCCAACAACCCACCTCAATTCCACAAACGTCACCTGGTAGAATTCGTGATCATAACAAGCGCTTTATCATATGTTTGAACAACCAGATCTGATCCTTAATAGTTTCGAACAAGGAACCTGTCACAACGTTTTTTTTGCACCCATATTAAGCCAGAAAAACTAGATCAGCTAAGCTTGAATGAATCTAAATCCCAATGGCTTACAAAATTTTTTATATAAACTGGTCCAATATTGAGCCAAGAACAGTGTTTCAAGTATCAAAAGTCATTAAGAATTTGACATGTTCTAGACGGGTGTGAAAAACTCCCAGAAAACGATGTACTTGTCCAATAGATATTGATTTGCCAAATAATCCACGGTTCCGACGCTTTTATTTGAGATCTATTGAAATAGAAAATATTATGACGTTGCACCGGCACCTCATTTTAGAAGTTTCACTTTTATGTCAAATTCTATGAAGCATTGGAATAAAAACTGTTTCTTAAACATAACTGTGAATCTTTTATTGAACTAGATTTCCTCCTCACATCAGACTCGGAGCAAGTATAAGACTCCTCAGGCCAAGAATTGCTATTTGGAATAAAGTATAAAACTTTAAAAGGAGACCAAGCATAGTTCGATTAATCAAGATGGCACATGTACTAGTAAATTATACTCCAGTGTGTTTTCAAAGTTTATTATTAGATAACATTCTATGGAGGGGGTCTATGGAGGAAAATTGTCAACTTGATAGTGAATGACTCATTGCAAATAAAGATTTTAGTTTTTTAAAGACGTTCTCCAAATAAAACAAATAAATCCTGAGATCAAGCGTTAAAATTATATCCTTTCACTTGAAATTTTAAAATCGATTTTCTGCTTGGTGATATAATTTAAATTTTTCTCAAATTCTCTTCCTTAAAAACACAATAAAACAAATTTCAATGAATCATATAAGCAACTTTTTATTTTTTTTTAAATTAATACTCAAAACATATTAATTTACAAATTTCACAAATCAGCCAGAAGCAATTACTGTCTAAGAAACTTAATTTTTTGCAATTGCAAAACAAACATGTCTGATTGATAGTAAGCCCATTTCTCATTTCAGTTTTTAGTTTTAAATTTTTTCGTTTATTATTTTGAAAAATGATGCTACAAACTTATCAAAGAAATTCCGAACAACAACGACAACAAATTAAAAAATAATAATCATAAAACAACTTAGAAAAAATTAACCAAAAAATAAATAAACTAATATTATTCTGATTTGCACGCGGTCCATCAAACAACATACATTTTATAAAAAACAAATTTTTGTTTTAAAATTTAAGTAATTGATTAATGATCTGCTTTTTACTTTATATTATTATTATTTAACGTTGTCTTGTTTTAAAATTACAATAATAAATAATAATCAATTACAGATAGTAATAGTTTTGATCATTTTTCAAAAAACTTATCAATTTATTGTCATCGTTTTTTATTTATTTCTATAAACTAAGATTTAAGATAAACAACCCAAAAAACAAACAGACGTGTTCATACACTCAAGGATGACTACTGATTTGTAACTTTTTATTTCTCATTATTCGAATCATTAGTTGATAGATTGAAATTGTTTTCTATTCTGTTCACATAAATGAATCTTTCCGGATTTATTTTTTTTAAAATTATTTACACTTTGCAATAATTTAAATTTGTTTTTTCTACTTAATTTCAATTTAACATTTTTTTTTTAATTTTTATTTTGAAGTTTCACAACAATTTGAATAAATTCTTAGAAAATACAATTCGGTTTAGAATTAACGGTTAAGTGTATCATCAATCCAGAAAAATTGCTCTAAATCTATATAAAAATTTAGATATCCATTCAATCGAAACAAATTCTTAAATATAACCGTTACGATATAGTGAAGTTCTAATATTTTTTTTTATTTTCAATTTTCGGTGAAATTTTTTGATTCTCAAAAAGTTTAATTTTGCATGAGGAACACGCAATAAATTTTGTTAAAGAATTAAGAATTAAAGTAAGAGACAAGTTTTACAACGGAAAAAAATAATTACATCTTCAGAAATGTAATGAGAAAAGACAAACTCCAACTAAACACTTAACATAACAGCAAAGCATTATTATACGTCTTCGATACAGTTTTTTATTATTTTTATTAGTCTTTACTTTGAGAGAATAATAAGAGACTATTAAGATGTGTGTGCTCCGTTTCTGCTCAATTTTGTTATTATTTTGATTTTGTTTTACATTATTTCTCCAATTGAAAAGAAAAAAGAATTAAATTGAAGTAAATTTTGTGTAATGTTTTTAATACATTCAATCTCTCCTTTTGGATTGGAGATTTTTTTTTTCTTATTCACAATTTACTTTGTGTATATTTTTCTTCTGATTCTTATTACATTTATTACTATTATTATTATTATTATTATTATGATTATTACTCACACAGTAAGACTTATATATTTTATTTTGGTCGAGTTGGGTTTTAATGTCCAACTGTAAGCATGCCAAAGTTTTAAAACTGTTTTCAGTGGTTTCCAGTACTTGGTACTTGTAGTTACAATAAAATAAAAATAATATAGTTTAATTTCTTATTTTTTGTAGTTCGTTTTTCTTTTATAATATTTTCGTTGTTTTTATTTTTTTTTGTTTAATGTAAATAGAAGTGATTTTTTCTGATAAGAAGAAAATTGTAATAAATTATCTGTCTTTAAAATAAATTAAAAAAAAACTGTTGTTTAGGTTTACAATAAAAAAATAAGGAAGTGATTTAAGTTTAAGAAAATAATTGTGATACGAATTCAGACAAAAGACATCAATAAGTGACGAACCTGGATTATTATAATTTTTTTTTTCGTTTCATTTATATAAGAAAAAAATTGAGTTTTCTGTTTTTGGAAAATTTAATAAGATACATAACTGCCAATTAAGAATCAAAAGCAAAAACTGCCCTTTTTCTTTCAACAATATAAATTGGTATTTAAAGTTCAACAGTGTGTTTTTTTTGACAATATTAACAATCGTCCTCGTCTTCAGAAAATCATAATAATCATCAATTAGTTTTTTTTTTGTTTTTTTTTCGTTTGTCGGTAATCGTTAATTTTTATTTTGCATTTTATATTCTTTTATACCATGATATTAAAGTTAAGAAAAAATATTAAACAAAAAAAAATACAACCGCCTTCGTAATATCACTGAAGTTACTGATAAAAAGAATATTTATTCACAATATGAACTTGAACCACAAATTTATCAAAATTAAAATGTAATTGAAATCAATATTGTTTGTCTTTTCATTGATAAAAACTAAATTACATTAACAAAAATATTACAAGAAAAAATTTAAGTGTTTTGTGATTGAACGAATAAAATAAAATCCGTTGCTTTTATTAAATTGTCGTTTAATTAAGAAATTTAAAATCCAATCATAAAATTACCAATTAAATCTCAAAATAACAAAATTATTTTTTTGTTTATAAATTTGTTGAACTTGAAGTGAAAGAGTTTGGTTTGTTTTATTTTTCGGTTAAATTATTTTTAATTTTATCAGAAGCTACACAAAAATTAAAGTTCTGGTTTTTAAGTGATTTTTGTTTCTTTTTGTTTTGTTAAACTTGATTTAAATTAGAACAGTTCTGTGATGTGTGTTATACAAATTTGGAACAAAACAAAGTAATTGTATAAAATTATGTGTTAATTTAAAGTTAAACAATTTAGTGATTAAATGATGAGATAAACTTCCAACAGTTTAAGTTAACATAAAAGAAAATAAATATTTTTTTATTGTTTTTGATATAATTTCAAAAACATAAAAATAAAAATCAAGTTACAAGTTAATATTTTTTTTTGTTGTGGAAAAATTAAATTAAACTTAATTTAATTGAAGTTATTATTTATCGTTTTGTGTTTGTTTTTGTGATTACTGGAAAAATTTTGATTTAAAATTACATAATAAAAATTGTTAATTGTTTGATTAGTGAAAAATATTTGAAGAAGTAAAAAAAGTTTACAAAATTTTGTCTTCAAAATTAAATGGAATTCGGAAATGATAATTTGGAATAATCATTGTCAACTTTATTTTGAAACAATTATCAGGAAAATCAATTCAAAATTGGTGAGTAGAATTTTATTTATTACTTAATTTAGATTTGATGAAAAGTGAAAGTTGATGTTTTCTTGCAAGCTATAAAATCTTAATTCTTACAAAATTAAAATAAAGTTATTCAAACTAACAATATGGAACTAATATTGAAATATATTTCTTATCCATTATCGTTATTTCCATCGTTGAATATCAACTGACAGAAATTCTATAACAAAAGTGTGAAAATTTCTTACATTTTATTTATTAAAAAAAATTACAACCATGTGATTGAGAAAGTAATGTAATGAAAGCAATAAAATATAAATGTTAAATTTAAATATTTTATTTTTTAATGATCCACTTTCAACCATAATTCATTTTTAATGTGCAACTCAAACTACCCCAAATCAGTTTCTACTCAAAAATTTGAAATGAAATGAAGTAAAGTAAAAGTTTTCAAATCTTAATCAATGTTGTTTTTCAAAAACAAAATGTTTTTCTGATTTCAAACATTATTTTCTATTTTTTGTCAAACCACGAGGAGTGATGAATTTTTATTTTGATTAGGGATTGATATCAACAGGAATTTTCTGATTTTCTGTAACTCAGAAAAAAATTATTCTTCAGTGATATTTAATTCATAATTCCAAAACCACGGTGCTATGGTGTCTTAGGCTATTCAAAGCTACTCTGTATTTATAGTTTTTTGATGGTTGTAAAATTAAATCCGTTTGCTTAGATCTTTGGGAAAACACTTTAAGTTGGTAAAATAAATTAAACCATAAAATGAAATCCGGTTTCAATTTAAATAAATAAAATTGGTTAAGAAATAGATCAATCAAATGAAAGTGGAACTTCGCAAAAAAACATTTTGTTATAGAATTTAATAAAATCGTTTAAATAAAAATTTGATAAAATATCGTAACAATGCCGTCGGAACACTACAGTTAAACTATTATTTTTATTTATTTTGTTGAAGTGAACTTCGACATCATTTTCATTATTTTCTGTAAAATTTTGGTTGAGACAATTTCTCATTGAGTGGTAAATATCGGATAGGCATCTTTTTTAAATTATCACATGAGCAAGTTTTTCTTTAAACTTACCGAATTATTTGGCAACCATCTCATTAATGCATCAATCTTGGATTTATTTCATGGTTTAAAATTTACATTGATATTTTTTTGGACAGCCAATATGTAAGAAATGTATTATTTTACCTAAATTTTTATCGTGTTCAGCTTCAATCTTTAATTAATTAAATAATATTGGCAATCTTGAAAGACAATCAGTTCCAATATTTGATATTTCTTTAATTTATTCAATTTTAAAATCAAATAAAAATAAACCTAAGACATGTCTTAGATGTCTGATGCAATCTTCTATATAAGCGTTTGTTTTATAAAAAAAAGTTAAAGAATCATCCCATTTTGTGAAAACTTTACTTTTTAAATGTATAAACAGCAAACAATGCGAGAGGTTTTAGTCTTCGTTTAAATTTTCGTTATTTAGTTTTTTTCTTGAACAAATCATTTTTCCGAAGTAGATGTTTTTTAGTTATTCTCTTCAAATCAAAAATGTTATAAATTTTTCATCTGCTTGAACTTTCAAATCAAAAGACTAATTTTACTGCTACTGATTCTAATGATAATTGCTTAGAATCATAAAAATATTCTTTTCCACCATATTACCTTACTTTTTGATAAATTGTTACTTATACAAAAATTCTGAAAATTTTTGAGAAACGACGATCGGAAAAGGTAATACCAAATTTCAGTTGATAAACGCATATAATTCATTTTTCAATTTTTTTTGGATTGACAATTTCTGATTTTCTCAAATCAAACATATATTTTTTCAAATATTTCCACCAACTATTGAACATTACACAAAATTATTTTTCAAACCATGGATGTTCAGGTATTAGTAGTGCATATTCAAAAAATCGACATTGTTTTTTCAATTTGTGTTTGCGTATGTTTTACGAATTTGCAGTGACAATCTAGATAGTATAGTGCACGGGCAAAGATTAACAGGTCCATTTATTTTTTTTTTCGATGTCAAAGTCACAGGGAAAATTTGATTGTCAGAAAAGAGGTTGCAGTGACTGACTTTTTGCAGTATCAACAAATTACTAGTCATACACTGAATGATATAATATTACCAAAAAATAATACAGATAATTAAAAAAATTTAAATTCTCTTAAGCCGTTGGAACATAAATTTTAAATTCAGATAACTTTCACAACTAATAAAATAATTTGAGTCATAGTAGACTACAAAATGAAAAACATCATTGAAATTTAGTAACAGGTAACTTTTGTTCAAATTGACCGGTTTATGGAAACTTTTGCATCAATGTAAAATCGTATCTTTCCATCCGCCAAATTCTGTACCTGTGAAGCGGTGAAGTGATAAGTTTTTCAATGAAGAGAAACGAAAAAATTTTTAACACTTCACCGCTTCACAGTTACAGAATTTGGCTGCATATCTCCTGAATTTATCATTGAATCTACTTTTAGAGAAATAATACTTCTTTAAAAGTAAACAAAGTCCATTGCTAAGATTTTCAGAGGTTCTACTCTTGCTAATAATTCACCTTCAGCAAAAACAAGTAGCTTTAAAAAAGTAACAACTTATACAAATAAAACAAAGTAATAAAATAACTTGTTCACATTAATACCATTTTCATCGACATCATAAACTTCATAAGGTTCTGCTGCGTATTTTTTACCTATAACCTAGATATCCCTTTGCTTTCTAATTATCCTTTGGAATAAATTTTGATCTATTTTTGTAATCATTAGAACCCATCAAAAAGCGTACCAAACTAAAAAGAGTATGTTCGAACTCACAATAAGCTAGGGCACCGAATGGAATGCTAAAAGCACAGATTAAATCTCAATCAATTAAATCTCATCAAAACTAATTTAGAGAGATTTTTGAAATTAGCTAACTTTTCTTGGAATTAGTCCAAACTGTGTTTGAGCACATTCTATCATGAATGATGACTATATTCTGACTATATTACTTTTTCTGACTTTATAGATTTATTTCTTATTGTAAATACTCAGATAGTCTGTATATATTCTGGTTTTATTGTTGAATTTTGTGGCACGAATCCTTAGATTTCCAGTAATTGTTTTCCAATATGCCAATATTGAGGTTACCAGGATTTTAAAAATAAAGAGGAGTACAAATTTTTAGGTCAAAAATTTCACCCATAAAACTTATGAGTTGACTTCCATATCAATTTTCGAGGCACTTTTGGGACTCAGAACTTTTTCATAAACAACTTCATACTTGTATACATTTGAATAAATCTTCAAAACTTATATTTCGTTTGTGAAAAAGAACTCACATATGTATATGTGAGTGTACTCACAGAACTCACATATGTATATGTATATGTGAATACTTGTCCATTTGATTCTATCACTAGATCAGGAAATTAAAAAATGGGGTATGTATAGGTTATAATTTTTATTCTTAACAAAATCTTCTTCTTAAAAAAATATTTCTCATTGTAATATCCCACTCAATTGTTCTTATAATCACAATAGTTCTTCCATTATAATAATCTCGTTTATTCTTTTATGCCCCTTATATTGTGACTAACTTTTCCAGCAATTTCCTGTTGCGTATTATTTTGCATTTGTTTATTCAGGTGTTTTATATTATTTTAGTGGAACTAATTTCTTTAAATAGAATTTTCAAGAACGATGTTTTTTTTGTCAATCATATGCCATAATTTTAAAATCACAAATATAAACTGCCAAAATGTCAATAGTGAAAATAATAAAATAAATATTTTTCTGTTTTCTGTTTACTTTATTGTATTTATATATATTGCTCGGCTGAATTGAATTTTTATGAGAAAATTGTTCGCAACGTAAATTTTTAGTTAAATTTTGTGAAGCTGACAATACCTCCAAGCTTAATTGGGATTTCTCCGATCTTTAAAAATAATTAATTATTAAAAAATTATTAATTAATTATTAAAATATTAAAATTAATTATTTCATATATTAATTTTAATATTTAATGGATTGACAATAATTTTTAAAAATGTCAGCTCTTTGAATTTACTATTATTTAAATTTAAAGATTAATTTGTATTCATTTTTGATCTAATTTCATTTTTAGTTTAATTTTATTTGTATATAAATGACATGTTGTATTATTTTTTTTTTTTTTGTAACAATTTTGTTGAAAATGGTTCAAAAACCGAAACTGGTTGAGCTGTTTTTAATTTTATTTTAATATAAATAAAGTTAGAAACAAAATTAATTTGCGAAATATAAACAAGTTTCTTTTATTAAAAATAAATTCATCAATAAAAAAGTTGTTTGACGTTAGTCACTAACGTTGGTACCAGGAAGAGACAAAGCATTTCCTACAATTATCAATAAATTTGTGAATACCATTTATTATCAACGTCATCATCATCTTTACACCATCTCACAAGCTTATTATTCAATTATTATTCAATTAATATTAATTAAGCACTTTGCTTCGTGAAATTTTATAGTTTTTTAACTTCATCCTACTTGATTGTTTCTATAACAAAGTCCAAGACGAGCATTTAGAAATATGTACTAAATTTATCAGTCCTGTTCCATATAATGTAGGTTCCATAAAAATTCAAAATCTCTTTTGTGTTACTCTTGTTACTCTAAATTGTTGTATTACTCTTGAATTATATTCCTCTAACTAATTAACAGATTTTAGATTGGAGAGATACTACAACCAATTTGTTCGTTAAATCTTTAGGAACACATCTCAAAAATCTTTCAAAATCAAAACGACTTCAACAATTTTATCTGAAATAAGTACTTTTTATGTTTCATGATTGAAATTCTAACTTTAAATTTTTGAGGAGTACAATTTCGAAATTATCAGGAGTACAAGGAGTTGAATTGTCAAAAGGGATCAAAAGAAGTACGGAAAAAAGGACAAATCTGTTCAAAGGAGCACTGTTCTACCTAAAGGAGTTGATTTGGTCACAATATAGAATATTTTTGATGATGAGCTGAGCCTTCAAAATGATGAGCTTTTAAAACTGGTGTTTTTATTAGATATTTTCCTGAGCCATAGGCCATATATCGAATGTTTTTGTGATAATTATTGTAATCCCGGATATAAATAGAATACTTGTCCATAACAGAGTTATTAGCAACCAAGTTTTAGTTTTCCTTGCAATTTTCTTAAGAAATTTTCTTCTTTTATCCTATTTTTTTTTATTTCGTCAATTCTAGCATCAAAAACTGGCCTCAGTCATAATTTAATATGTGATCGGATTTGGTGTTTAGTAATTCATTTTGAGAACGAAACATATTGTAGTACCTACAACGTAGTTTTTTTATATATATGAGGAATTTCACAAAACTTCAACAACTTTTTGACTTTACCCCTTTTAGTTTGGCTTATATTTTGTTTATGGAAAGCCTTTGATAAATTAAAAATACGACTTTTCATAGATTTTTTTCAGCCAAGGATCTTCACTAGGTGCCTGGTTAACCAAAAACTGATTAATAAATCATCACAAATCCCACCACAAATTCTATTACAAGGCATGAAAATCCCATCTTGCATCAAAGTTAAAATCTAATTTATGATTGCATAAGTTAAATAAATTGTTTTTATTTTATACTGACTTTGAGAAGGATACACCGTTGGTGTTAAAAATTATTTCCTTATTACCATAACTTATATGTGTTATGATAAAATCAATCAATAATATTTAATTGGATAATACAGTGTCACCCATAGTTCCATTCATGACCAAATATGTATGAACAATTTTTAAACCATCTTTATCTTCGTTCTCACCGGCTAACTATGTTCCATTTGGCTCAAATATGAACTATATCAAAATTTATTGAAATCGGAAAATAATTACCCACCGCGCAGTGGCGTCGAAGATAAGAAAATTAGCAGAATAATAGGATTTTTTATATTTATCAGATATAATTATCTTAAAACATAATATATCTCATAATTTTGATTTTTTTTATTAAAAGCTAATTAATTAACGATTCTAACGAGCCTAAGTATGTAGAAATCGATCTAAGAAAAGCGATTTATCTTAATTTTTCTTCTTACATATACGAAAATTCACTAATTCATAATAATCTTTTTTCAAAGAAAAAAATTAATTTTTATGGTTAAATTTATAATAATTTTTCATTCAAAAGCAACATTTTTCCAAAAGAAATCAATAAATTAAATTAGATTTATTGTGTGATGGGTATTTGCATCTGTAGTTTTCACAACTTTATAACAATTTTTCGACTGAGATAATAAAATATTATTTCTATTAGTTAAAGCGATAATCTAGACACAGTTGCGTCGGCTGATAAATGGTTTGAGCACATGGCAACCTGTGTAAAAGTTTTTTAACTAGGAACAGAGTGACGAGCAAATAAAGTTAAGAGTGTAATACAAATTCTAAATCGATTAAAAAAACTCTGAGTTTTTTCTGTGACAAAATCACTAATGTTCTTATTAGCAAAAAGTTGCATATGTTTGACTGCGTCAAAATCTTTTTTGCGAGTTTGGGGTGCGATGGGGATGTCTCGTGCTGTGACTTCAAGGTTTTGAACCATTTTTCGTTTTTCATCAAACGAAATCTCTGGGTCGAAAAAAACCAAGCCAATAGTTGCTTCCGTTAAATAGTGAAGATGGTAACAAATTTTGCTCAACATTTATTCTGAAACTCTTTGGTCAACTTTGATGAAATCCAAATCCTGATTTGCGGCTGCTGTTCCATCTATGCATTTGAACCAAATTTTTACATACAACATAATCAGAAAAATGCAAACGTCTCGAAAAAATGCAAACGGCGTGACTTGTCGGACCTGGACGTTTGAATTTGTAATTCTCAATGGTTTCGCCAAGAAAAATCAATGTAACTTCCAAAAATTCTTTATATTCGCTGCGTGGGTGTGATGTTTCTAACTCTTCATGACAAAAAATTACTAGAGCTTCTCACGAGTGTTTTGGAATTTTGTTTCCCAGTTTTTTGTCCGATATTCCATTTTTGAACATTGTTGGATTAATTTTACCATCGTCCCATGCCTTCTAAAATTTGCTGAACAGATAAACATCGGGTGCTGTGGTCTTTCCAAATTTGAGATCATAAACAGCCCGTAGTTTAATCTCCTGTATGTGATGACGACATGGGAATCGAATCAAGTTGTGGCCAATCTTTTGTAACGTCCGTTATATTCGCCTAAACAATAATAAAACCAATTCATCTTCTTTTTCTAATTCAATAAAAATGTATTTCATTAGTTTCAGTTCATTTTTTTTACATTAATAATCATTTTAAAATTTTCTAATACTTAACGGCTAGTTAAATTTCGAATATACTGAAAAAATAAACGAACGTTCCAATTCTAACGAACAGATGTCGTTCCTAACTTTTGCTGAATCTCGGTGTTACACGATTATGATTTTCATTAGAAGATGTCAAAGAAAAATCACATTTTTTTTGTTGATTCATTATTTTTTCAATGTTAATTTTCTTAAGTTTTCATTCTATGTTTAACTTCTAAACATGATCGATCGAAGGTTATTCTAAAAATAAAAAAAAAACAGATCTCAATAAATATTAAGATTATTAAGTGATATAAAAAAGGCTTATATTTTGTATATAAACCAAAAAAATATAACAAGTGAATTGTTAATAATAAAAATAATAATTCTCATTATTTCTCTAAGAATAAAAAACTGTTTTATTAATAGTAACTTGAAATTAATTTATTTGTGCATTGATTGAAAAACTATATGTACCATCTGCCGCGTTATAAGTTGCTGGTTGTATTTATGTGACATAATAAATACAAAAGACCGATGAATTAATTAAATAAAATATGTCAGGCATTTTTCTTGTTGTATTACCGATCAAATGTCTAGCCGATGAAATAACAAAAATTGGAAAATAAATAGAAGCATACATAAACCACATAGGAATTTTGTTAATGTTGCCTGTAGAGGTGGTGATTTACAACAATAAGAGTTGTCATACTGGTTTTGTGTATGGCTGGTGTGTAGCGGCTGAAAACAATCTTAATCATACAGTTAATCAAGTCACCAACAAAATACGAGGGTACCAGGTAATAAAACGCATCGGAAGGCCATCAAGTCTCTCAACAAATCCAGGAGTTAAATAAAGTCAGTGCTGTAAGTCGTTTCTTTTTTTTATTGTTAATATTAGAACACAAGATAGTTTATTTTTGAGAATATCAATTTCACCTCATGAATTTGTAAATTATTAGGTGGTAAGAGATTCCCAAAGAAAGATTAATCTGATGACATACCGTTATTTATAGTATAATAAACGTATTCTCGTATAGCCCGGTGTAATATAAAATAATAGAAATTGTAAATTAAATGGAAGTATATATTAAACATTCAACAAAAGTCCAAGCCATTATATAGTGGCAATTGTAATACTTTTTTTCTACCTTTTTCTGGTCCAGCGTTACTTGATGTCGTGTCGTAACACATGGCTTCGACTTTATCAGTAAGATCCCACTCTTCAAGGCATTCATATATCGCATTCGCAATCGATAAACCGCTCTGCTCTTTGCATTATGGAACCGTTAATAACTTCTCAATATTACCAAATTTTACTATGGTTGGCAAACGATCTACTTTACCATGTCCAGTTAATTTTGCTAGCAATGTATCCAAAAATAAAAATTTGTGTTACTCTAACAAAGTCTAAATCTAACATAAAAATTTATTTTTTCTGAATTTTCGCAGAATTTTTTTTTGGGATTTAAGAAGAAGAAATTCGATAAAAACGCTTTCCTAAGATCAATTTCTACATACTTAGGCTCGTTGGAATCGTAAAGTAATTAGCTTTTAATAAAAAATTATGAGATATATTATATTTTAAGATTGTTATATCTGATAAACATAAAAAATCCTATTATTCTGCTAATTTTCTTATCTTCGACGCCACTGCGCGGTGGGTAATTATTTTCCGATTTCAGTAAAACTGCATGCACTTCATTTTCGAGTCAAAAGGAACATAATTAGTCGGTGGGAGGGATGAAAATAACAACTTCATAAGTTAGGTCATGTCTAAGTCCCACAGTTTAGGATAACGAACCCAGAGCAAATGTTGACTGATTTATTGAAATTAAAATAAAAAGTTGAACATATTAGTTTAATAATATCTAAATAATGTCTAAAACTTTCTCTGATTATTTTTTTAATTGAAGCACATTTAGAATTTAAAGATGGTTTAATCCATTTATTTTGAATAATTTTACAAAAACACATTAAGTTTTTCCAAAGTAATATAATCTAACTGATATTAAATACTTTAAAACTTACCATTACTAAAAATTGAATCTTGAACTTAATCCAGCCATCATTAGCAATTATATTACATCCCTATTTCCTTTATTGTAATTTCCATCTGGAGCTTTCAAAAAAAAATAATCTTCCTGTTGTCGAAACTGTCACATAACCTTTTTCAATGAGGTGAAAGATGATCAGATACAATATGTTTGTTTATATTATTAATTAACTCACAATTTTTTGTAATTTTCTGAAAACAATGTCACAACCGAAATCGGATCGAGCATATATATTAAAAATAGTTAAACAGTGCATTTATTAATAATAAAAATTTACTTGCGAACTACTAAACAAGGAGTTTTATTTATAATTTCAATGCGAAACCTAATATCTGACGCATGGTTAATTTATTGCTATATTCTTGGTTAGGAAATATAGACAAATTTAGGGGAATTTTTAATTTGACGGGGTTTTTTGTGATCAATTAAGATTAAGTAAATATTGAAAATCACTTGAATTTTGCAGTTGATTAGAATGTGGACTTAAGATGTTGACGAAATATTATCTCATCCTATGAATTCATTTATCCTAATGTCTAGAAATTTAATGAAAAAAATCCCAAAGAAATGCAATTTCCAATGTGTAATCATAGATGAAAGATTCAACTTAAGTAAATATTAAAAAATGATGAAGTTTCAATTTAGAAATTATCTGAACATGAAAATTAAAATAGAGTTCGTCATCGCCGCTGTTGCTAAGTTGTGTAAGACACGCGGGATTTGAACATGTGTCTCTGATGAATGTGAGTTCGAATCCTGGCACGAAACACAAAAAATTTTTTCTAAAGGAATTTGAGAAAAAATGAAAAGTTATTTCGAAGTGCAAAATTCAAGTGATTTCCAACATGTAGTTAAGCTTAATTGATCACTAAAACCGCTCAAAATTTATTTATAATTATTCATTATGTATTGCAAAGAACCAGCGTTAAAATCAAGAACCAGGTGTAACAATATTTAATATTTTTCTTATATCATACCTTTAGAAAGGATATAGAAATTTAAAGGAGTAATTTTTAAAACTGCCTTCCAATTCAACGACTTATCGTTTATAAAAATCCATTTAGCAGTTTTTTCTACAATCGTTTATTACCATAGACTTTCCAAAATTAACCTACAAAAAATCAAGGGCACGCTGTTAAACCCACAAGGGCACCTTGTCGAACATCCCTGATAAAAAAATCTGTAAGAAGTTTTAAATTTTTTAATTTATCAATGGCTTTCCATGAACAAAATATAATCAAAATTAAAACTAATCGTGTCAAAATGACTGTATTCAGGCTTTTTTTAATAATTTCTGCTCTGGATATTTTAAACCTTTTACTAAGTCAGCAAAATTCTTTAAAAATTTTACGATGAATTATAAGCATATTCACAAAACTCTGGCTATCTCAAAACTTTGATAAACTCATGAGATTGAGATAGATTTTAAGACAAAGCGTTTATAAGAATGGTTTCTTGTATTAGTACCGCAGTACAACTATCGTAAAAGATATTTGGAAAATTTTACAGAAGATTTTTATAAATTGTTATAGTGCAAACTTTGTTAGATGAGTTTTTAGTAGCAGCTGTGTTGTCCAAATAGTTTTGGGTGCTGTAAGTGGCGTTGTCCAGGCAATGGAGATGATGAGACAATTGATATATGAAGATGTTGAGTTGAGTATTGTAAAGCAGAGTAGTGAAAAGAGCAAAGTAGTGTATAGAGCAGAGTAGTGTATAGAGCTTTTCTGCTTTCTCTTTAATTTCAGAAAAAAAGTTGAATTATTATAGAATTTAACACACAATACTTCAAGCAATGACCCATTACATTTGTGGATAAGTACAATAAACTTCATTGTTTATTTTGATTTTAGCATGATTATACAAGCTTGCAGGCGAATTAAATTACATTATTTTATTCAATCAACAATATTACACCATCTTTCAGAATTAATGGAGCCACGCCATATATATAAATTTTCGCACAAAATCTAATTTAAAACTTGTTCAAAACTGTCCACAATTTTTGGTTAATATATAATATAACATAATTACGTACTTATCTTAGTGGTTTATTTAATTTGCTTAAAAAGAAATTCAAATCGGAATAGGAGTTTAATACAATTTTTGTAAACATTTAGTGGAATATTAAAATTATTAATGTTACAACAATATGGCGTGAACCTGAAATTTTTGATATTTCTAAATGCCAGGAAACTTTTCTCTTTTTCACCAGGAGCTATTCTATTTAATATTACCATGGTCTCACACCGATGGATTATACACAATATTTCCCAGATAGGATCTGCCAATGTTAAACAACGGAACAACTTTAAGCCAGTATTGGTGAGCCAAGCCTTGGCTAATTAGCTTTTGGCCATGTCTGGGTCAGTTGTAAATGCCTAGACTGAACCAAGGTTCAGTTTATTATATCACGCGTTATTATTGTAAACATGTGCAGGCCATATTATGTTTATCTTTATTTTCATATATGTTACTCTTGCCAGAACCTCTTTCCACACATTTTAAAAAAATCTGGAAAAAATTGATTTGGTAGATCTGGCACAAGTCTTATTTGCCAGACTTGGCCTAAGCCAGGTTTTCCAGACTTGACCCCTGGACATCAGTTCAAGCGTGGCGCAAGCTTGAGCCGTTTGAAAATGTTAAGCCTGGCCAAACCCCCAAAAAGCTATGGCGAGGTCTTGACCCAGGCTTAGCCCCTTAGCTTTTTCTTACCCGGGGTATAATGCGATGCAGTGCGTAAGAAAGATTTTTTATTTGTTGGACTTATTGTTGTGGAATTATTGGAACTAATTTTTATTGCGTAACTGTAATTTATCGCCACAAGTTTACCCCTTTCATACATTGTCATATAATATTCTGTGTCAATATGACATTTTACCACTCAAACATGCAGTTATATCGATAATCCCAAAATTAAAAATTTGGTATTTACGAGGAGTTATTATTTATTTGGATTTATGTGAAGACCCAACCTCTACCGAAGTTTTTTCGATTCATGGCCACTTTTAATTAGCAATCGTCTTTCTATCAGTTAATTTTGATAACATGAATGAACAGAACTCCTATCTTTTTTTTGGGAAAAAAATTAAAAAATAGCTTGCGAAATTCGGGAGTCTAATTTACTATTTAAAAAATTCATATTAAAGAGTACTTTGTTTTCATGATGCCATTCTGTTGTTGATTTTTTCCGAGATTCATCGCGTTGGGAGTCCTTCTAAAAAATTGTTCAAGTAATTAGTTTAAATATTAGCCCATTTTTTGAAAGGTCTGGGGCTATTTTTTAGGCCTCACCAAACTTTTGATAGATATCAAAACCAAATGAGCAAGATAGTTGAATGGATGTGTTGAACACAATTAGGCTTCACCGTTAATATTTGCGTTACTTTATTGAGAAAATTGTTGTCGCAAATCGGTTCCTCTATAATAGACCAGAGTTTACAATTAAATTCAAATTTACCTTCATCTTTGCCATCATGACAGATGGCGTTCAATATGTATTGTACTATTTATTGAATTTTTACACATTTATGGAGTCAGTTGTTAATAAAATATAAATGCATTCTAAAAACAATGCATTCTATCTGTTATGCTAACATTTGTTATTTAGATTAAAGTAGCTTCATTGCAGCTGTATAATTGGATGAAAACAAAATGAACTGTGGCGTGATTTTGTACATTAAGTGATATTTATTGCATTACGCGGTGGAAAAACTTGAGATTTTTTATGGATTATTTCACCAGTTATGGATTATTTGTTTCGCTACTGTGCCATGCCTAAACAAGCATCGTGTTGAATGTTGAGCAGACAAAAAAAGAGGTAACTAGTTTGGAAAGAACGACTAGAACTCTATGACATGAAGTGCCTACTCAACTTCACATACACACCAACCCGTTCAAAAATTCCTTTAATTTTATTTAATTATGATTCTCAGGACCTTACAAAACAAGAAAGAATTTAGAGTAAGTAAGCGTTTAATGTTTTCAAACAGAATGCATTACTTTACTAATTTTTAATTCTGGTGAAGCAACTATATTAAAAAGGTTTCTACCGAAGCCATTAAACGCCAATGGGTTTAATTTTCTTTGTTAAACCAATTAAAACATTTTACTATGTAGTTGTTTTAATGTCTAAAAAAAGCGTTAAGTTACAAGGAAAAATCGAAAATCAAAACTAAGTAACAGAAAAAAATGTATTAAGAAAAAGTAGCACTAACCAGGAATATCAATCAAGTAAATTTCATCCATATACTTTGTGTCATACCAACATCATATAAAAAAATATTGGAGTATTTCAACTCAAAGAACCACTTCTTTAGCACATTAATTAGTTTAAAGAGTTAGATCCCAATGAAATTTTTTGAAATCGGTTAAACATGTTCCTTGTAGGATTTCATGTTACTAAAAGTTTTCCTTAATGTCATTCTTTAAATAAACTTCAAAACCAATTGAGTGATTTTCCATTAAAAACATTTCACTCACAATTATTTTACTGGTTACAAGAATAAATGTCCAAAATTTTGTGGTCATCAAATGTAATTAAAGAAATTTGAATAAATAAACGCATCTTTCCAGATATTGGTCTGGAATTTAAATTCAAATTTTGATTCAAAAATTTGACTCTCACGTTTTTTTTTCTGATCACGACGTTATTATTTGCAGAAAAATAATTGTTTAACTAAGAGACAACATAATTAACAATTGTCCAACATGATTACTTGAGTTCTGCATTGATTAAATTCAGCCTACTATTTTATTTTTAACTTGAAATTTCTTTTCAGTCCTCTAAAATATAATTCAGCTATTTGTTACACACGAGTCACGACAGCTTAGTCATAGAGCACCATGCGATTCATGGTTTAGATGTTTGTGAACCTGCTGTCCTTCTCGTTTAATCAAAGAAAATCTTACACAATTTGATAATTTGGCTGTAAGAAGAGGAAGAAGTACATTAAGAATATATTTTGGGAAATACGATGGTCAGAACTTTAAAGAGAATGAAAACAAAACAACGATATATGATGAAAAACGTGTTCTAGACAGAGCTGTGAAAGCTTGACCATTTTTGATTTTCCTGAAACTAAGCATATAAATAGTATGGAAAAAATAAAAAATACGACTTATTTTAAATTTTTTTTAAAGTGCATAGTTTGAGCATAAGGGGCACCCCAACATGCATGAAAAATGAAAATTTTGCCAATCGTGTGTAACTTTGAAATTAAATTGCTCAAGAACGGCTATACCAATTTCATCAAACTTTTTTTTGTTTGATAGATGATTAGTTAGTCCTTTGAAAAAAAAATTAATTAATTGTTTTTATAATTAATTTTTATATAAAAATATTAAAAAAAACTTTTTTAAAGATGGCGCTAGGGTCAAAGATCAATTGGAATTTAATTAATTTTTTTTCTAAAAATAGTTCTATCCTTACTCTAAAATATATCAAATTAACTCAGAGGCGTTAATTTTTGTTCTTGAGATATTTAATTTTAAAGAATTCTAGTACGACTGAAATTCGAATTTTTCTTCATTTTTTCAAACAACTTCCAAAAACAAAAAATTTTAAAATCCATTAAATTTTAACTTTTTTTTTTAAAATATAGCTCTAACCTTACTTTAAAATATATCAAATTTACAAAGAGGCGTTAATTCGTGTTCTTGAGATATTTAATTTTAAAGATTTTTAGTCCGATTAAAATTCTAAATGTTCATTATTTTCTCGAACTTCAGTAGTTAAAATTTTTTGATGATATAAATTGTTCGAAAAAAAATTTTAAAATAAGTTTTATTTTTTATTTTGTCCATACTACTTATATGCCAAGTTTCAGGAAAATCAAAAATGGTCAAGTTCAAATTTCGACTTTTTCACCTGCGTAGATCACGTTTTTTTTTCATCATATGCTAAACGTTATAACTATAACTATTGACAATGTCTTAGGAAGACAAAATGTACATCGGGTTAAACCAATACAAAATATTTTATTTTAAAGCCAAACAAACAATAATTTTTAGTTATGTGATGCTGCTTATCGGTTTACCACTTTTCACCCTCCCCTCACAAAAACCTATTCAATTAACTCTTCGCCTTTTAAATTTATTTTTATAATAACATCTTAGTTTTTTATCTTGCATAAGAAGGGAAAAAATTCATTGTTTTATTTTATTGTCAGATGCATTCAAGGCTTTCAATTCGATAATAATAATATAACAATATTTTGTATTTAATCTTTAAAAAACCCAATTACAGCATATAACTTTGTTAACTCAAATTAAAAAAGAAAAATCTTACATTTTAAGATTAGTATCCTTCGTTTGACAACACAAAAAAATGCAACAAGCTTGTTTGAGGTTATAGTTAAGCAAAACAGATTTTTATGTCATTATTCTATTAAAATAAAATAAAAAACAATTTTGAGTGAATTGAAAGTGAATATGAGTTAACATATTATTTATATACAAAATTAAATTTCGGAAGAGATATTTAAAAATGTTTTAAATTAATTTTTCTATAAAAAAAAGTTGTCAATACAAAATTTAATTGATTTAGAATTAAAAAGGTGAACGAGTTTGACATAACTAGATGTAAGGCTAATTAAATGCAATTAATAGAATAACTAATTGCTTTTTTACTACTTTTTGTAATTGTAGCTTGATAAATTCTAAATTTAAATACTTGTTGCTTGGGAAATTTCCTACTTCCATTAAAGGGTAAAGTAAAACAAACTACAGATTTTTAATAAAAATCTTGAATATGATGCTATATTAGAAAAAAAATGATATAATGCATAATTTTCTGATGATATGATGGGCTACTACAAATTGAAAAACCGACATTAATTAAATCAATTAAACCAAAAGAAAATGTTATAACTGTGTAGTTTAACGATAATTATTTTTAAAATAAACTCTCAACCCAAAAGTATCAATTAAGTAAATGGAGCAATATATCCTGTTTCCTAGTTTAAATCAATCACATCAATCTGGTGCTTCATTAATTTTTATAAAAGTATTTAAACAAAAATTTTAATAAATAATAATTAAAACTGCGAATAAATCAAATCTTTGTTGACACAAGTAATTTAATTTGGTTTTCACCAAATTAAAAACATTAACACGATTTTATTACAACTTTACATCCTGTTACATATTATAAAATAATATTAAAACTGTTAACAGTCCTTGACCATAATTTTGTGGTGTAATGTAATTTCCATCCAAAACAATGTAAAAACGCTGATAGTTAAGAAAGTTTTGGACGTACTTTTAATTTTGGTACAAAAAAAAGTCGTAAACAACTTATAATTAAAACAAAGTAATAAATTTTGTTTTTAATTTAATGAGCAATTGTTATAATTTTAATGAAATAATTTTATTGAAGTATTTAAAGGAAAAAACATAAAAAATAAATTTATTTACGTTTTCATGGTTGATTTATGGTTTCAAGTTGGCAAAAAGTATAGAAATATTACGATTTCGTAGTTCCTGAAGGACAATCGAATAAGATAGAATAGGATAACCATTTGACGAATCATCAAATTCTCTATAAATTTGCAAAACAAGTTTTTTTTTCGCGGATTTTTTTTTTTAATTTTATTCTTCAACTTGTTCATGTCTTATTCAAAACAGGATTATTTTCAATCCGTTGAAAATTAGCGAGGAAAAAAGTCTTTACGAAAAAAAATTTGTTGAAAATAAACGTCAAACAAACTCGATCATTTTTTTTATTATTAAAATAGAAAAACTTGAATTGAAACAAATACTAAACCGATGTGTGAATTTAATTTAAGAAAAGAATGTTCACCTAAAAAAAATTTTGTTTTTTTAAAGTGTTTGTATTAAAAATTTTTAATTCTTTTTTTTTATAATCATTGAATATTCTTACATAAATTTGAAACGTGGATGTTTAAGAAAATATGCGTCTTGAAGTCATAATCGAACAACCTTTCGCTCGTTTTTATTTAATTTTCTCTTCTCGGATAATTAACATACTCTAACATTAATATCTGTATCTAAGCTTTCTTACATTTTTTACAATCTTTGCATTGATTTAAGAACCTGCATATAATTAATTCTCTACACGTAAAGAATTACGTAAGCTACGCACAGCACAGAAGGTTTATAGCACGAATAAAATATAAAAAAATCCATAAAAGCAAGTTGAGTGGATAAAATGATATTGTAACGACTCTTCGTTGGTTCTTTTAGATTATTGAGCAAATACAACAGTAAAATGACAGATCTTTGGTTAACAGAATCTCAAACTTTATTTGTCAACAAATTACAGCAGCTTCCGTTTTTCCTTACAATAAATTCCAGGGTCTCCAATTTATGTACGATAAACTTCACCGCTTTTCCACAATTTGAATCAATAATATTCGGAATCGTAAAATCTGTATTTACTATTCCACTAAGTTCAGATTCTTTCACTATTAGTACCCAGGCTCAAGTACCACCGATTATTCCTTATACTTGCAAATATTTGTAAAACACTTTTAATTGCAAAATCAAAAACTGACTATCTGATATTTTTGTTCGCTTATTTATATTCAAAAACAAATAAGCAGAATATTCTGGTACTCACTGTAGTTGTTTCTAGAAACAATAGGCCACTCCTCCTTTTAATTCATTGATGTAAACAAATTTAATTTACATTAATTTATGCAACTTGTATTAGTTAAAGGGAGTTAACTTTTAATTCATCTTCGCCATAGAATGTAGAAAACATTTAGGCGGAACGTATTGGTTATTTATGATTAAATTAAATTAACCCATTCTGGACGAAGTTTATTACAATATTTAAATACTCAAACGAATTAAAATAACTATCAACATTTTAAAAATCAACACTTTAAAAATTAGAATATTAACTGAAAAATATAGAATGTGAAAAACACGTTCCACTCTCACTATAAATTGGGTTCGTTATAAAAAACTGAACCCTAAAAAACTTATAATATTTTAGAATTCTTTCTCTGAAGTGTTTTAGAAGCTTTCTATGACATTCTACTTTGAATGAAATATCAATAAAAATTTGTTCTAATTTTGTCTTTAGATGTTTGTCGCAGTAATTTTGTTGATGTAGGATCACTTTTCGGAGCAGCACCACTTTAATTTTTGCTGTTAAAAGATTTACAACTACCTTGCTGTTCATTTTGATACGAAATAGGATGAGTATGACATATATAACCTCACTGCAATTGAATGGAAATAGAGTAATCTCTATTAAGGTATTTTGTATCAGACCCTGATTAGAAAGCCTACATAGGGGTCAAATACGATAACCCAAATCAGGCCCAAATATATTCGCACTAGGTTAACCATAAAATAGTATACTAATCCAGGTCCGGAACAGGCTCACATCATGATTGCCCTCAAAAGGCTTGCCTTTTCCGGCCCTGACTATGGGCTAACTGTATTCAGGCTTTTTGGACTGTATATGTGTAGATACTCATCTTATGTGATGTTAAATTAAAAGACATTTTTTTGAAAATTTGGCCTGATTTGTTTGCTACTCCACTTTTCTTCTACAGCACTCAAAAAAAATTCATCAAAAATCTGATTTCGTTGCGAACGTAAATTTTTTGATGCAAACGTAAATTCTTTGATGCAAATAAACTCGTTTATACTAAATCAACGCATATTTGTGGTACACATTTATTATTTGCAATAAAGAAAAAATTTAATTAAGTGTATTTGCAACCATAGCTGTTTGTTTTGTAATAAGTTTGTTTGCTTTTGTGATGAAATAAAAGTCTGGCTGTTTAACATACGTTTGAGGTGGAAGTACATTATTCTTTGAGTGTGCTGGTTCAACTGTCAGTTTCTTGAATATTTATTTCTATTGCGTTTGATTGGGATGGTTCTTGCCAACCTCGCTAAATCTCACTGTTGCTTTTTGCAGTTATTGATGTATGTTTAAGGTAAAATAGGCTGTTGGACAAACGTTGACCTACACTGGAGTTATAAATGATAATGGTGGTATAAATAGAGCTCAAAATGTGTCTTTAAGTATTGTTTAAAGTAAAAGTTTATCACTTAATGAAATGCATGTTGATAATAGCTCTAGCTGCTGACACATCAAACATGACTCATAATTTTGTCACAACACCTCTTGCAGCATTGTCGAAAAACTTTAGATTACTTTGGGCTGATCACCCATATAAGACTAATCAACTAAATTTAGTTTTTGTACTGTGAAATTTTTCCCCAACAATAATTACACAAACAAAAATATATACCGTACCGAAATGCCATCAGCCGAAGCCCGGCTTCAAAATCTTTTATGTAACCTAAGTTTTACTTTGCATAATCAAAAACTCCGTTGGCTTAAGACTCAAGGGTCCACTGTATATATTTATGAAAAAGAAATACAACAAAAAAGGAAATTTAAAATTAAAATTACAGCTAATTGATGCATGTCCTTTCTGATGTAATTCCTTCTCAAATTTAAATCATCTTCCAGCCAATTCATTTTCCAGCACAATTTTTCCTCCATATAATTCCTTTTCTGAACAGAATTCCTTGTAAACTATATATCCCTTTCGAAAGACCATTCCTTACATAAATTCATTGAATCTAAAAAATCTATCTTGGAACTAAGATTTTATTCAATTCAAAAAATATAAATATACATAATTTTTGTGTGTTTTTGCTATCTGAATATTTTTTGCATATAAAAATCATTTTTTTGCTATAACCAAAAACACTTTAAACTAAACATAAAGTTTTTCACTTAATAAAATTTTATTCAATAATTATTTGAAATAAAATAAGTGAAAACAATATGATATTTTTTTATATACAGGGCGAGTTTTTTAAAAAATGCCAGGCTTTTATCTCGAGAACCATGCTAGATGGGACAAAATAACCCGAGGTGATATTTGTTAAGCATCGAGGGGGACGTCCAATGGTAATATTGAATGACCTTGAAACTCAAAAGTATTGGAGATATATGCCAAAATAGGTTTTTTTAAAATTAGAACCTATACATTTAAGGTTTTTTTTTAATTAAGTAAATCAAACTACACACTTCTTGCTTAAAAATTTTTTTTGTAAAGTGTACGATTTTGTAGATATGATGAAAATTGATTTGCACTAAAGCCAACGTGTCTTTGCTAAGTTCTTCAGTAAAAAAAAAAATTTCAATAAATCAAAAAAAAAAATCAATTTCACGCAGTAGACCACGATGCAATAATATTTAAATTAATGAATGATTTTCATTGTTTTTTTTTTAATTTATTGAAATTTTATTTTTTTTCTGAAGAACTTAGCGAAGACACGTCTGCTTTAGTGCAAATCAATTTTCATCATATCTACAAAATCGTACACTTTACAAAAAAATTTTGTAAGCAAAAAGTGTGTAGTTCGATTTACTTAATTAAAAAAAAACCTTAAATGTATAGGTTCTAATTTTAAAAAAACTATTTTGGCATATATCTCCAATACTTTTGAGTTTCAAGGTCATTCAATATTACCATTGGACGTCCCCCTCGATGCTTAACAAATATCACCTCGGGTTATTTTGTCCCATCTAGCATGGTTCTCGAGATAAAAGCCTGGCATTTTTTAAAAAACTCACCCTGTATATTATTTAACTTAAATATTATTATTCAATAATTGTTACTATTAAAGTGAATTTTTGTTTTACACTAATCTCTATTGACTATCAAAATTAATCTAGCCTTTTAACATTTTAGAGGATATCAACTACGATCTATAGTTTTTTCTCTTTCTTTCTTCGGAAGACTGCGTGGCTAGCGAAGTTGTATCCGGAAAGTTTCAGTCTCGTGAAATCAAAGAGAGATATCTCCCCTATATTCCTAACAAATGAGTGTGAGGTGTTAAGGCTTTTGTGTCTGATGGCATATCGTACAGATGTGGGTTGATCCAGACAGATAGAGTTGAATTGATTCTGCCCTAAACCACTTTAGGAAGGTTTTAGAGAATAATTGTAAGCTACCACTTTTGCTGATGATGGATTATGGTACATTTTCAGATTTAATTTTACACTTTGAACAGATCTAAAAATCTAGGAGAAAAGAAATTTATGGAGAGCGGGTCCAGCCACCAGTGAGGTAAACTTTATAAAATTCAAAAAATAAGGTAAAATGCGGTATTGAGCCCCATTGGTAGGGCAAAATATTGGAGAAATCAATTAATAAATTACTAAACAGACTAAAAAATTACTAACTTTATTGATTCAATATTACATTGTAAAGCCATTGGACTTTATATAAAAATAAATAGAAACATACCGTATCTATTTATAAAAGGGTTATTACTATTAAACGATATATTAATGAACGGACATTGCGCGGACTCAAACACTAGAAAGATCTCTAACGAAAAATTATTAGTCATTTTATTAGACTTCTAAAGCAAACAAAAATTTACTATATCTAACATGCAACATAAAACTAACAATGTGAGAGACATAAATTAAAATAATGTTGATTGAAGTCGATCACAAATTGTATTTAAAAAAAAATCACTTCTTCAAAAATTTAGAGCGTCATCCATATAGATGATCAAAATCACAAGATGAAAAAGCACGACAACCATACATATAATAATCATTTCAATTACAAATCATTTCAGAGCATAAAGTCTTCTAAATTATAGCTTGATGCCTCAAAAATTGTACATATATGTTTTGCGTTGAAATAAATCTATCTCGCTAAATAACGACGACGAGCTAAATTTGTAGGTGCTAATTTACATTTTAAGCTATATACATTATTATTAACTTTTCATTCATTCCCATGCAAAAAACATTAGATTAGTTATTTTTACATTTTTGATCACAATTTCGGCTATCCAATTTATATTTATCAGTTGCATTATTTTTTCAGCCACTATTCAATTAATTTGTTTATTTTTCTTTCTAACAGCACCAGATAAAATAATTTTTTATTCAAAAAGAAAACACAAAACTTTGCTCCTTTCAATAATATAATTTCATTTAATTTAATAATTTTATTTATAAATCAAGTGAAAAACAACACATAATATAAAACACTTTAGGCACTATGCTAAAGACAACTTGTCTATTGATTTTTAATTTACAACTCAACAACATTTTGCAAAAATATCACTATAAATACCTTTGCTGATTAACCTAAACGAGGGAGAAAAAAGTTGATTGCAAATATTCCCTCGTTGTACTTTGTTGATATTAACACATTTACCGCGAGACCGGTTAATAGGATGATTAATTTCACTAAAAACATATTTACTTGTTTTTTTTGTTAATTGTAAAAAATAAACACAAATAGGGATCACCCTTTTATTAACAAATAATCAAATCATATCATCATTTAGTTTGTTGCAAACATCAATCGGCAAAAAAAACAACTCACATATCAAAACGTTTCAGTAGAGAAACTTGAAATGAGCAAACACATTTAGGCATTACGGATGATAAATGGAAAGCTGTTTTACGCCGGGGTTAGTCTTTATTGTCAGGGTTAAAGTTCAAGTTTCTCATTTCAAGTTTCTCTACAAAGATCTAACTCCCTTGTCAACACCTCCACTCAAATCTCAAATTGTTTTGTATTAGATTGTAGATTTATTTTCAAACACTACATGTTGGACATCACGTAGTTGGTGGGCATCTACGTTTAAATTAGATGTCAAAAAACAAATTAAAATTTTTATCTTTGCAAAAGAATTAATGACTGGAAAGTGCATACTTAGCTTAAAACAAGAAATCTTATTTAACCTAATACAATAAAGCTAAAATCTTATTATATAATGATGGCACATCCGGAACTAAGTGTTCCATAATTTGTTCCTTAGTTAATTTTATTTATATACATACAACTACCACGTAGGATGGGGATGTTATGACGAGGATTGAATCAATTACTCAACAGCATGAAGACTGAGTGAACTCTTCCCTCGGCAGTTGATCAGGCTACCTTAGAAGAATTTTCTAAATATCATCCGTTTAAGAACTTTGAATCCGTTGAAAAATCAGCATCATAGGGTACTTGCACTCTAATGGAGGAGGATTCGAACGTTATATGGTGTAAATATCTTAATCATAACAAACATCATCATCATATCAATAAATTGCATGGTATCTTGGCCACCTCCAACATTTCTGGTATAACCAAAAAACCTACACGCAACTAGGGAGCTGTGGGAGTGTACGGTCCATTAAGAATAATTTTATACCTTTGCATTTTAGTAAAAACAAAAGACGATTTACTAGAGTCGTGAGGACGCTACTGCCCATCGAAGATAGTCCAGAAAAGCCATTCAACCTATTTGCGATCCTACATGTATTGTGCTGGCAGTTGTCAGCACAATACGTGTAGGAGCCATAGAATTTTATTGTCAGAGCCTTAGAATTTTATTGATTAATTCGAGAAAAAGTGAATTTCGGAAGAAAATTTTAACAAAAAATTTTCCAAATTTTTGTATTTATGGAAGGCACTCCGCCAGGGCATTATTGGAGTTAACAACAACCCATAGAAGAGCCCACGTTGGGCATAAATTTATATGTAAGTAAGAATGGGTTAAAGCATTTGAGTTCGTCTTTTCTGTGGAGATATTTATGCCTTATCTACAATTAGTCACTTGCTTTTTATAAGTAAATTTTTGGCAAACTATCCGTTAAATATCTGTTACATCCAAAAAACCAAATTATAATCTTTAAAATCTGGATTAAAAAATCAGCAAACAAATTACCTTAGGGTGATTATTGATTCATTAAATATGAAACTGCACTGACTAATTAGCAATCAGTAAAGAAATCAGTAAATATTGTAAGTAGCAACTAGAAGAAGATATAAAAAATAGTTTAGCTTTCAGCTTAGCCTTTGACGAAAAAACCGATACACAGGACTATCCATTGTTAGCTATATTTACCATATCACTTTTCGCATCTTTAGTCGTAAACGCAGGACTATTGAGATCGGTTAACTATTGAACTTTTAACTGATATCACGGCTCCTAACTGATACCACGAAGCATCTGCAATACCTCAACCTAGGATGACAAAAGAAAAGGAAAGGAAAAGGAAAAGTTTAAATTCTGAATTTTATAAAAATTTTATTTGATGATTTGAATAATATATGGATTTCTCTAAATTTTTGTGAGTAACGATGAATCAATATTTATTCCTTATTATATTTTGAATAGAAGTGTCACATGAGCATTGGAATTATTAGAGCTTCAGGAGCATCATATTAAAATGCATAACAGATCAATACAATCTGCAAATGAGTTTTGTAGATATTTTCGTTGTGTAAGGAAAAATGACGATTATTTGCGATTACAAATTTTATCTCACAATGCTGGTCGTCCTCAGGTCTACTTTCATAGACACGTTGTGTAAAGAACAATCTAAATGTGGGTCTCATCATGCAAGAGACTACTAAACGGGTCGGATAAGTGGCATCTAGCAACCCGTGACGAGCATCAATCTAACAGAAGAGCCATTCCAATAGTATAGTCCCGCAGAGAGCCACTTGGAGACTGAGCAGTCTACAAATGTAACCTGCCTTGCCAGGTAATCAGAAATTTAATTGGTTGATTTTTATTTTACCGCAACAAAAAAAAACTAAAATAAAACAAAACAAGAGGACACAGGACATGACTTTAGGGATCGATTAAAGGTAGAAAAAAATATATCGGTGGCCGAGAATATCCTCAACTACCGAAAAAGCCAAGTATTCAAGTCACAAAAGATGCCAAAGAAGCGACAGTGAAACGAAAATCCGGAAGCATCGCTAATGCTATCGAAAAAGAAGATATGTTGTTATTAGATGAAGGGCTTTTGCCTCTCTTTAACACTACATTTGTTGCAGCAAGAAACAACATGCCTATTTGAATGTTCATCCCACCATTGTAGCACCAGCTGTGGTAGGTAGGACATTTATAAAAAACATCTCGGGCACTCGATGCTTCACAAATCAGGATGAAAAATCTGACCTCTCCAAAGACCTGCAGATCCCAATAATACTCATAACATTTGAAGCAACATAGTGGTGGTATTGACCTTCTTCGCAGTAGACAAACTGCAGAGAGTGCTCATGTAGGTACAAGGACTGGTTGTATGGTGTGATTACAAGAAGCAATCTCTAACTTATGGGTGTGATCCAAATGCACAGGAGACATGAGATAGCACTAGGTGTGTGTGCTATCTTATCTCCGGAACAGTAAAATAGTAAAACAGGCAGTAGGATTTTAAAACAACCAAATTCATGATTAGAAAAACATGGTCCGAACGAAACACCAGCATGCTGAGACATTGCAACAGATTGCACTCCCTGTAATAGCACCGAATGAAGGAAAAACCCACGAGAAAACAAAAACGAAAAATTTTATGACGAGCACCACGATCAAATGCCATAAAAAAACGTAGGTGTAAAGGCTGAAAGAGATAAAAAGATTTTCTTCCTAAGGTAAGGAAGACCACTAAAAGAGAGGCTTTTCAAGCTCAATAAAAGTAAACACAATCAAACGCAAAGAACCAGTGTTTCAAAACTTGGAGAATGTGAGGTCGGTTTGTTGAAAAACTAGATTAGAAAAGAATTAGGAAATAGCCAGTGTCCAAACAGCAGCCAAAACCAATGCAATTAAACCTTAAAGAGCAGTTGGAAACCCAACTCACAGATGAAAGCGCATCACTCATAGTTTGATAACTATTACGTGGCAATATGTTTTACATGCGCGGAGATCTTTGACATCATTTAATAAATGCCATTCTATGGGAAACAGTTGATGTTCAGCTTACAAAAAAGAACTAAGACTATGACCCGTAATGGCTAAGAAAATCCACATCAATCTTAATTACTGACTAAGATTATCCAAGATTATCAATCCTAACTGACTAAAATTATCCAAGAGTAAAACGTAAAAGTGCGGATAGTCTGTGAACAGTATAAACCCTTGCTGCCGATTGGAGCTGGAAAGAAGACCAGTTAGTAACGTAAAGTATTTTTCTATGACAAAATCAAAAGTGTCCATTCCTACAAACTGCTTTATTCCTCTTATAACTGGGGGAATTTGAGAAAATACTTAAGGAATTTATAATAGATGTAAGAAGATAATCATTCACTCTGAGTGTTGGTGAGTTTAACATGGAACCTGTGGAGTGGGGCAATCAAACGAACAACTTCATTGCTTGGAATATTTGCTAGAATTTATCTGGTTATTCTCAACCATGGGACCACGGAAACATTATGTAAGGGTGAAGCTGTTTCAATTATCGATATCATTTTTTCAAATGAGGTAGTCTCAACAGAGGCACAATAAAGTGCCAAGCTTGCATGTGCATTGTGATCATCGTGATATTATCTGAGTTAAACGCAGAAAATCGGGTGAAAGTTCAGAGCTTGACACAGAAATACTGAAATACATATATAGATGTATGCCAATACCTGAGAACAAACAACTGATGTTTTTGATATTATATTTTATGTTGGTTTTTACAACGAAAGATTTTTGGAATTTAGCTTCACATAAAGCTTGGGCATCAATGTTTCAAACCAAGATTCAAAAAAAAATAAAATATCAAGACACGAAATTATTGAAATTTAAAAAAAATTGGTGTTCCAAAGACCTCAAAAAACTCTTTGTTACATTTTGAATTTTTTTTCATAATTGACTAGAAATCATAATAATTTTAGCAGATTTAAATTTAAAATAAAAATAAAAGCAATATTTAATTTGTTGAGGTGTTGCAAACGTTCGATTTACTAAATAGTTTCAACAAAATAACAGAAGAGGTCACTACTTCACATATACTGGGTACCGTTATTGTGAATCCAATAATCGGTCAGAGTCACCATATTATCGTTTATTTAGTCACCTTAGGCCAGAACATAGAAAATAAGTAATAACTTCGAATAAAACTTTTCCTCAGAAATCGGAAGACTTTAACGACTTTAGCCACCAGAAACGATTTTAACACTAATATCAAAATGCTAACATGTGTGTGTAGTCACCAGATGTAAGTAAGTACTGGAATAGCAATAAAATTTACAAAATATGCAGTTCAAAAGCGCAAATACCACTGTGATTGTTATTGTTTTACTAATATTTTATCAACCTTACCTCGCATAAATGCAAATCAAATATGAAATTGACGAATTTTATTGAGTTGTTTACTTATGCTAATATTTAATTGTTGAAAGCTTTAAAAAAAATATTTTTGTCGTCTTAATTGTTTAAAAATTCTGTTTATTTTTAATATTTTAATGTTTTCTTACAAACATTAACTGGAAGTTTTATGAAGATGATTAAATAAAGGATTACGGTTTAATGTAAAAATGAATTTACCTTATTTTTATTTTTAAATATTGCATATAAAATTTTTAAAATTGATATCCTAGGTCGAAAGCATTATAAAGTTAAAGTTTTGTTTGTGATTTATGGAATAATATAGATTGATATATTAGTGAGAGACGATTAAGGTTTTTTTAATAGTTTAAGAAATATTTATATATACCAATATTATTTTAACATAAATATTATTTTATCGTTTTGTTTGTTAGAATGGTTCCCCTAAGCAAGAAAATATTTCTTATAATAATTTTTTTTAGAACATAAATCAAAAATTCTTTGGTGTAAAAGCACTGGCGTTAAATGTCTTTACAACGCTACGGGTGATTTTAGATATTTGATTTATTATTATTTAAATCAGATCAGTAGAAGCGTTTGAATATCCTGGCTATTAAAACTGGAATGTTATTCAATTTTTAGTTTTGTTTTTATATTTTATTAATTCATCTTTTTTGCCTTTCTATCGTTTATGTACATATGTTTAGTTTTTATCTACAATATGCTTTAAACATAGTTAACCAAAAATTTTGACAGCACGACAAACTATAATTGGTTTGCAGTCGTTCGCTGAAAAAAGTTTCCTTTGCTTTGTTTTGGATCCACCCAATTGGAAAAAGCCATTCTCAAAACTGTAACTGCTTAACTGTAACGGGACACAGAGCTTCTCTTTTAGTTGTAGTACTACTAATCCAGCTGTTTGCAAAAGTATCCTATTTTTATGATTTAAAAATATATTACCAATACCAATACCAATACCAATACCAATACCAATACCAATACCAATACCAATACCAATACCAATACCAATACCAATACCAATACCAATACCAATACCAATACCAGTACCAATACCAATACCAATACCAATACCAATACCAATACCAATACCAATACCAATACCAATACCAATACCAATACCAATACCAATACCAATACCAATACCAATACCAATACCAATACCAATACCAATACCAATACCAATACCAATACCAATACCAATACCAATACCAATACCAATACCAATACCAATATCAATATCAATACCAAAACCAATACCAATGCCAATACCAATACTAATACCAATACCAATATCAATACCAATACCAATATCAATACCAATACCAATACCAATACCAATACCAATACCAATACCAATACCAATACCAATACCAATACCAATACCAATACCAATACCAATACCAATACCAATACCAATACCAATACCAATACCAATACCAATACCAATACCAATATCAATACCAATACCAATACCAATACCAATACAAATACCAATACCAATACCAATACCAATACCAATACCAATACCAATACCAATACCAATACCAATACAAATACTAATACCAATACCAATACCAATACAAATACAAATACCCATACTAATAGCAAAACCAATTCCAATACAAATACCAATACCAATACCAATACCAATACCAATACTAATACCAATACCAATATCAATACCAATATCAATACCAAAAGCAATACCAATGCCAATACCAATACTAATACTAATACCAATACCAATATCAATACCAATACCAATATTAATACTTATACCAATACCAATACCAACACCAATATCAGTACCAATAGGCTTACAACTAGGATTTTTCACATCAATAAACTGTAATAGCCAATCACGAAACATTTAACTTCTAGCATAAATTTTAAACCTTTTCTATTCTGTTCTTTTCTTCTATATAACGTTCGATAAAAAATATATCAATTCATCATTACGTTCATTCATATATTGAGTCCGGATGTTAATTATAAATATTTTTCTTCTTTGTTTTCCTCTTCTTCTTTTTCTTTCATATATCTTAAGATTAAATATCGATAATTTCTGCAGAATAAAATGAATCGACAAATTATTTTTTTCGATTTTTTAACATCTCTTAAGCGAATTGAATTGTTTCGAAGGAAATGTTATGTCAAAAATTAAAATAGACTAGTGCTATGAACAAACAGGTGTGATTGGTAAGTTTTGGTAAATGAAAACATTTACCAATAATAATAATATTAATAAATGCAAAAAGAAACTAAACAGTTATAAAAAAAAATTATATTATCATTGGATTGATGATGTTCAGTAATCAGATTCCACTCTGTAATAGTAATAATACATTATATATTTTTTTTTGTATTATTTTCGCGTAATTTAATATTTTTAAGAAAAGAAAATTAGATTTTGATTACAATTTTTTTTTGTGTTATTCGTATTTCTATTAATCAAATCATTGTGAAATATTTCACTTTGTATTCATGTGTAAGATGGAAGAAATAAAATCTTTAGATATTAAAATTAAATTAGAAAAAAAGAATTATAACTAGAAGATTTTTGTTGATTTTGTTTTTATTTTATTTTTTTTTTTTTGGACTATGTGAATTTAACTTTCAGATTATCATTTTTTATGCATTATAACATGAAATACATTTTGAATTATACGTAATAAAATTAACTAATATTTCTTTTTACAGGTGAGTGGAGGATCATAATGATTGTAAAAATATGTATTGAAAAAACGCATTGAAGGTAAATCGATTTAATTTTAGTTCTTTTAAAATATTATCTTTTATTGATACAAAATTATAGATATTTTATTAAACCACATATAGATTAAAAGAAATGCTCCCTCACGACAAGACTAAATAAAATATTAAATGATATAAACTTTAACTGTAATTAATTTATAAATCGTTCAAACGCTTGTGTTCAAAATTCAATAATATGTTAACCTTTCATTATTACTTTTTTTGTTGGGGATGATTTTTAATAAATTTTTACTAAAACTTATTGGAATAATTTACTGAATAATTTTCCAAAATTGATGTTGTGAAGTTTTCCATGCTAACGTTACGTCCAGGGTACGAGGGATTAAAAATGATTTGACAATGTTTTAAAAATATAAATTTTTGTCGTTGAGTTTTGCTGCAAATATTATCAGAATTTTCTCAAAATTTTTTCCGTAGAATACTTCAAAATTTAAATCCTAATTATTGTTTAATTAAATTAGTTTTGTTATTGTCTGTATGCTTATATTTTAAAAAGTTAATAAAAACCACAATCATAATTACAAATTTTTTCTAACAACAAAGTTTTCCATTTTCTTAAGAAGATTTTCTTTTCTCATTTTAAAATTAGCTAATTTACAACAAATAAAATCATCATTTCAGTTACACAAAGAAGATAATAAATATTAATTTCAATATAAATTTCATTATAATTGATAAAATAAAACTCTAATAACAATAAGCTCTAAAAGCTAAATTCAATAACATTCAACAATCTCTATGGAAAAATAAAAAATAAAAATTCTTCAGTAGAAGGAAAAAAAAAATCAAATTATTTCATCATTTTTTATTGTTTTGTAATCATTAAAAAATTTGATTGATCACTCGATCAACTTCTATCAAAAAAGTTGAGTTGGCTTGTTGTTTTTTTTATTAATTTAATTAAAATTGTTTTTTTTTTTAATTCTATTTGAAATATTTCATTTTAATTATTTGTTGCATTATTCGTACGATATTTAGAGACCTCATGCCTCATTAGCATAAAAGGAGTCGTTTTTATATTATGATATGTGTATAAATTTTTTTATTTCTTTTGAATTAGTTTTTGGCATTTAAACATAATGAATATAAATATATTTAGAAAAATTGTTAGATTGAAGGACAATGACACAGGATTAAAACCTTTCACTTAATATTTTGTTAAATTTATTTTTTTTATTACTTGTTCTTGGTTTAATTTTATATTTAAAATTTTGGATTAATTTTAATTGTGGGTTACAAAAATTTTTTTTAAATGATTAATTGGAATACAGGAAATTAGGTATTTGTTTTTGAAAAAACATTGTTTTAGCACTAGGTACTTCGCGTGTATTAATATAGATGGGTTTATTTCGTCATGTAAGCTGTTCGAAGAAATGTCAAATTCTACTGATTTGTTTTGTTCATTTAACAGTTTATTTTAAATAGTAACCTGGCTAGAGACATCTTACTACTATTGTCAGTGGTAAATGGAATCTTACTTTAAGGGATATGTCAATCAATAATCAAGGCAAGAACTAGACTAGACTATGATTCAGAAATATTAATTACAGTTTTATTTCTTGATTTAATTGAGAATTAAGCTGATTAATTGGTTTAGGTACATGTTTCAAAAGTCTGTTGCTGAATTTTCTACCTGTATGACCAAAACAAAGTTTGTTGCAGGACTCACAATTTATTCGATGAGTTTTCTTCTACTTTTGGCTTAACCTTGAATTTAAAATTTTATAACAAAATTGGCATGTGCCAAAGTAATTTATTGGGGTTCTTAATGGATGAACTCTTTGATGTCAATTTTCAATCTTAGTTATGAAGTATTTTTTGATGATACCGCGCTATCTTTTCATTCTATTGCACTATTTTGGAAAACTAATTTGACAAAACCCAAGAGCCCTTAGAGCCTTTAGAGCATCGCTATCAGTAAAAATATTAATGAATTTGCCAGAAATCTTAAGCTCTGTTGTTTGCTTTGGTGGATGTAAAGTATTTGCCAAGTAAAAATTACAGACTTGCCATCTTCGTTTTTGAAGTATCCCGCAGTTTCTGCACTAGTTTTAGTGAGTATTCTATCTGTGTACATGTCCAACGTGTTGGTCACACTGCTTTAATGCAAATCATCTTTAAAGTCATCCTCTGTCATTGGAATTACAGTTGGAATGAAAAATTCTGTTACCATTCTCCATATAGCTACAAGAGAGGAAGCCCTAATAAGAAATTCTAACTCGCTCTAACCGTTGTCTTGATAACACTTGTGCTACCTAGGCAGGGAAATGTTTGTACCACCTCCAGGTTTTTAGCGCATTTCTATCATGCATAGGAACCATACCTGACAGCCTAACCACTGTTTTATACAGGTCAACCACAAAAGTTCTCCAGCCCTGGCACTGAAATCGGGTTCCGTTTTCGAATTTCATCTCAATGTGAGCAGCTCAGTTTACATTGTGTTAATGTGATATTACCGATTGAAGGAAGAATGGATTAATTTCTTTTGGTAAACGCAACAATCTGTGTCTTAGAATTATCGTGCCACCATTCTTCCAACACCAACTTTTGGTAATTTCGAGGGAATTCTGTTTTTTTCTGAGGATATGTCCCATATAACCTTATTTAAAAAAAATACTCATACCATCGTCATAGCTGTATGTGTTTAGCACTTTATCATATAATTTAATAAAAAGCTGGTTTACTACCATGTTTTGCAGCACGGGTGATAGAACGGTGATAGGACATATTTGCTTGCTGGTCACCTACCTATATTTTAATGTTGTCCGTCGTGTGAATAAAAAACATCGGTCTTTCAATGCCCGTTGCATCCACCGTTTTATTCACACCGTATATTTACGCTTCGTTAATGCCACGCTATTTTTTGTTCGAAGGAACGACCATCCACATATCCCCATACTACAGTTTAAATCATTGAGGTATAAAATAAAACACATAAATGAGAAGAATAATTTGAGCAGATCCAATTTTGGTTTTGTTTCTGCAAGTTTTTTAAAAATGAGTTTGTCAAACACAAAATCAAACTTATGATTCTATTAACGCCTCATTACACATGTTGTGGTGTGACCTTATAGGTCTAAGGTATCCTCCATCCCGCAACATTTTTATAAAAAAATTTGATCCTATTATTTTGCGGCATGTGTTACCATAGAATTATTTTACTCAATTTGAGGAGTCAAATCTGATCTTAATTAATTTCACTTAATTCTACAGTGATACAAAATCTTTTGTTCAATTACACAATAGTAACAATTTCATTCAAAAACTATCGACGTCAACCTGCCCATCACTTTTTTTTGTTATTTAATTCACTACATCCAAAAAAAATTAATTTGAGCTTTACTGTTAACCTCTTTTATTGCTAACCGAATACCATTTCCGTAATTAAGTTTTGTTTATTTTTCTATTAAAATTTTATTCTTGTTGTTATTCGAAAAAAAAAATTAAGAATAAAAATCCAATATTTCTTTTATAAACTTTTTCTTGAATTATTTTTTTTATATTAAATATTAGCAACTTTTTCTTATATAACAATAACATTGTACTATTCTATCCGATTTGAATTGGGGTTTGAAAAGTTTAGAAAAATTAGAGTATTCTACGAGTCTACGAAAGTTAGCAATTGGTCACATACTTGAACAAGATATTATGTAAACACCAACAGGAAGCCCTGTTCTAAATTTAATAAATAAATTAATAACTTCAATTTTAAAATTCTAAACAAAGCTATTGGTTTGTGGTTTAGTTTACTTAGAAACCGTTTCTTTTCCTTGACATTGGTTGGTCGATTCTTAATAACTGTATACAGTTGATCGAGTGTTACAATTTAATATTTGTTAAATGATTAATTCTAGCTCATGACAAAACATTTATTTTTAAACCACAACAATTATTATTTGAAAGTACGAATTTTTTGCTGAATATATATCGAGAGATAAAACCACACAGTGTAAAAAAATACTTTGTCGTATCATAACAATGTAATTATAATTTTCAAATAATATATGAGTATTATTACTGAATACTGGTAGAATAATACAAAATTATTCTAGTTAAAAAAAATTATTATATCTCATCAAAATATTCAAAAATTTGTTAATTAGTTGTAAGTATAACAACATTTGATAACGATAAATAATTATAAAAGGCAGCATAAACTGGTTTTAGTTTTGATCTAAAGATGTGACAGTATTTGAACAACTTTTACTCAAATTTTCTCAATTTAAACATTCTAACCACGTTAAAAGTAAATCTAAACGAATATTTAATAACCTATGTGGTTGAAATAATTCCCAGAAGGTTTGTAAATTGAGGTCTGGTCTAATTATAGTTCGTCTTGCCAGCAAAAACCAAATTTCTGATGAAATCAGAGCTTCAATTAATTTTAGATTTATTCACAATTTTATCCGGCTCGAAGGACCAATTACGTTACAACTTAATTGTTTTTTATAGACCATGCTAACAGTTTTTGCTTTTATTTAATATTTCCATACAGTTAATTACATTTTGTGTTGGATTTAGATATATTAAACACAATGTAATTATGTTAAAATAATTACTCTAATTTTCTAAAACTTGAATAAAATGAAAACTAATATATAACTATGATCCACTTTTCGAATAATGTTGTCCATGTATCAGCGTGTATCTTCGTGTCTAAAAACCAAAAAATGAAGTAATTTTAATCAACAGAAAAAAACACATATATTAACACACAAATTATTTAGACATTTGATGATTATGGTAGCTAGCACGTGCTTGGTTTATAATAGTAAATTCTTCAAATAAAATTTTTAAAAAAATGTTATATGAAAAATTCCAATGATTATAATTTTTTTTGTCTTAAGACCATCACGAGATAATCATATATTTTCTCCTGATACAATGAAAAAAATATCGTTGAAATTGTATATAATTTTCAAAGTAAATTGGTTTTGTTTTATTTACAAAAAAAAACAAATATATTTATTGGATGTGTATTAAATTAAGATGATTATTTCAGAAGTTGTAAGCCAACACAACAGTTGTTGTATTTCTTCTTCCATCTACTTATCAATCCACCTTTATAATAACATAGCATCAGAAATTTTAATATAAGTTACTATTATACTTAGGTGATGCTCGTCTTATAAAAAATAATATTTGAAAGAGAAAAGAATTAGAAGAAATAGTGAAAAAAATCGCATAACTACAATTTTTTGTTATATTATTGGAACATGTTTTTCTTCTGATTTTTTTTTCAATTAAAACTTGAAGGCCACAGAGAGTGATTATAGAAGTAAACAATTATGTGGCTGGTAATTATGTTTTTTTGTTTGTAAAATTGCAAAATTTTGCTGGAATTTCAAGTGTGGAGTTAATATTTTTACTCTGTGTAAAATTTCTATTGAAGAACGGGTGGAGCCACAAATTGACGATTAGTCATAGTTTTAAAAATAGATGAATTGTTGATTGAATGTAGCATAACTAATCATAGTGAAACATTTTTTTTCGATATATCGTTCAAGGTAATAATATTGACAGATATAAGATTTCTATAACCAAGACCATTTTATTGAACAATTTACAAATACAATATAAATAAAAAAAAAACGAAATCATTTTCATCATAATTAATGTTAAGACTCATCATACTTATACATACATTAATGAAAATGTAACTTTAAGTCATTATTGAAAACAAATTTTTTAAATGTTGAATGACGAATAATATCAGAACAATGAAGCAGATGAACGGAACAAAAACATGGTCACTTGCCAAATGTTGATCTTGTTTGCTTCTGGTGAATAATTTTCATTGAAATAGTATTTTATTGGAGAATATTTATGTACGCCAATTTTAATTCAATTAAAAAAACACACACTAAAATGGAAAATGAAACGGATATGGATAGAACACACTCTGAGAAAACACGCCGAAGATGTAATCCGATAACGGAATTCACAAGAAAAAAGAAAGGTAAGTAGACGAGCAATGAGTTGGAAGAAAACGGTGCTAGCAGTTACCAGGCTCTCGCCGCTTTCATTTGATGATTACCACATATTTTTTAGTTCGACAATTTTTGTATCGGCCATTTTGCTCAATTCAAAAAATTTCGATTACACACGATCTTGTAATTTTACTACCACATTTATGTTTTTAATTATGAGGGGTAAAAATTTGTTTTAGAGCACGATGGTTATCTTGTCCGACAATAATATTTCTGCTATTGTCGAGTCCAATAAATGAACTTTTTGGTATGTTTGAGTTGTCGGACTCGACAACAGCAGACAAATTTTTGTCGGACAAGGTTACCCTCATGTTCTAAAACCTGTTCAAAATATAATTAATCGGCATTTTTCGGAGTTTTCCGAGCAAAAAAACGGCCAAATCGAGGAAAATTGTATAAATAAAAGTTGTCGGACACGTCAAGAACAGGTGCCTCACAAAATTTTAGATATGTGGTAGTCATCAAATGAGAGCGGCGAGGGCCTGGTGACTAAAGCTAAAGAAAAACGTATTGATAAGACATGGATGGGTAGAGCTAAAAGCAATCGTACCAACAAAGTTCATTCTAGTAGACGCATCAATGCTCCTAAAGCGGCAATAAAAATAAAAACAAAAAAAACACGATAAAATCTTAATTTGTAAAATCTATCACCGGGTTCTAGAAAGTAATCAGACCAGAATAGTGTTAAGATTATATTTCTGCTCAAACATCTTAATGACCGGTTATCTAGACAAAACAAAACTATTCCACCCAATTCTCAATATACTTATCCCAATTAGATTCAGATAGACCGCAGATAAATAAATTTGAAGCTGATTATAAAAGATGATATAAGCAAAAGCTTGTGTGGAAAGCTAAATAGAGAATCAGCATAATATTCGCCTAGACGATATCAGATTAATAGAAAGTATTTTTCTTAATCAATTTTTAAATTTTCTTTTCGAAATTGCTTTCAAAATTTCAAACGCGTTTTACTCGAAACATAATTTTTGATGCAGAAAAAGTCGCATTTTTTAAAAATGTTGAAACTCTAATTTTGACTACGTTATCTAGAGAATGTCATACATTTCTACAAAAATTACATTTTTTAAATTGCGTCTGCCATTTGTAACGATTAGCAGTACAATCGTTGACATGTCGACCAATATATTGTTTTGATAGATTTTTGACGATGTTGACCAATAAATTGTTGAAAATGCTGACCAATAAGTTTTCCAATAAATTGCTGACAATGTTGGCCAATAAGATTTAATAATAAATTGTTGACAAGGTTAACCGATAAACTGTTCTAATAGGTTTTTGACGATGTTGTACAATAAATTGTTGAAAATGCTGACTATAAGTTTACCAATAAATTGTTGGCAATGTTTGTCACTACGTTGTAATAATAATTTGTTGGCAAGGTTAACCAATAAATTGTTCTAATAGATTTTTGAAAAATTATTATAATAAATTGATGACAAAAAATTATTCTAAGAAATTGTTGACAATGTTGACAAAAAAATTGTTATAAAAAGTTGCTGTCAATATGGACCAATAAATTGCCATAATAAATGGCGCGCACCTAGATGAGATTTATTTAGCCCCAAGCCAGCTGTAGTCCGTAGGGACGAGACAGAAATCCTGCTGCTCAAACACAAATACTGATATAGTACGCGAATCTCATGAATGAAAACGGATTAAATGGAAAAAAGGACTAAGTGAAATGATTTGACTCTGGCGACCCCCCATAAACGAACAAACCGCGATCACCCCGTCAACCCCGCATTCACTCACACATCACACGCTCTCGTACTTTACCCACTCATCCATACACACACACACACCCACACAGATACCAACTCACACATTCACACTCACATCCAGATACCCACATGCACCCTTCCATGCCCCTACGCTCATTCACACTACTTAATACAGCCAAGCTACCACATTCTATCCAAACTGATTAGCCCGATATCATTCTCACGATTGATAATACGTATCATAGGAGACATGCACCCAGCATGCACACTATTTAGATGACAAAAAAGAATGGACAGAACCTCATATTAAACCCAAAATTAAAGCATGACTTCGTTGAGAGAGTGGATCTTGAAGTAACCCTTCGGTAACCGATTGTACTGTGTTCAATCCAATACTTCGTACACCAGAATGTACTAAAAGCTGTCAACTGCTTTTACTAGAAAAGACTGATCATACTGATATCCCTCACTCCATGAATTAATCGACGATGACGATATATCGCCACGTTTAGGAATAGTTTTTACTAAGATCACATCAAGACCATATGTAGGGTTAACAATCGGAAGGCATATCCCCAAATGCCGTTGTAACAATTTCACGGTTTTTGTTCCACACTTAATAAAAAACATACCCTGTAAAAAAAGTACTTCCAAAAAAAACCGAAAATAATATGGGAATCAGTTCTATTCATCGCAATGCAGTACAAGACTTATCGAGTTGACATAACTTAATCCGTAGGGACGCAATAAGTGGACTAAACCTGTGTGTAATGCCGATGATCATCGACCCGATTCGTAAGCAGTTTTGCATGAAGGCACACTTTTATTCTGATGCAGTTATAGGCTTTCCAAAATATGGACATATAATAAATCTCGGATAATCAAAATTACCTTCAAACATAAAATATTATTTTAATAATTCAACAATAGTCATTATCATTTCTTTTGGTGATATTTTTTTTGTTTGTTGTTTTCGTCACAGGCTAAATTACAATAATTGGTAACATATTTAATATCTTGAATTTTTATTAATCGGATGTTTCGGCTTCATTTATATTAGGTAGGTTCATTTATATTTTGCCAAAAAACATAATTGCAAAAGAAACAAAAGCATAATTAGTTATTTTACCAGTACCTATAAATTGATATGTTTTTCCCCAATGGTTTAATATAGTTGTTAGAGAATGAATTATAGAATTAAATTTCATTAAATATTCTAATATTCATGTTTAATGTACGGCCGTTTTATGACTAGACACTGCTTGTATATTAAAAAAAAACTATTACAAACATTGCAGCTAACTTGACACTTAAACTTCTTCTTCTCTCTTCGGATGTTAGTAGACGTTTTTTCGAGTTTTAAAGTTTTTAATTAATTAACGAATTTACCAAATTATCAAAATTTAATTCTGAAACCAACAAACAATTACGTGACGATATTAAAAATTGGGTCGTACTTTATTCAAATTGCACTTTTATAAGTTTGCGTTCCTAAAACAGTATAATATGATATTTACAAATCCAAATAGCAATTAACAACAAGCCCAGATGTTCAGATTAATATAGACTCGGGAGCGTTTTCTTGTCTGCAAAATTCTTGTTGGCATGTTTCCAATTAGATTTTGACAGACCCACGCACGCACAACAAACATACTCGCTCTAACGTACACATATCCACACGTCTATATACACACATCCATAATCATTCATACGTATAAACAAAACAATATTACATATGACTCACCCCATGATTAGTCCAGGCCCCGCTCTAATAAAAATTCAATTACGCGTCCATCACCGTCCAGGTCATTGATCGTGATGTATGCAATCCGGATGTCGACAGTATTAGAGATTTGTGACCATAAACAAATGGGTTGATGATATCCGTATTGGTAGGTGTTACCGCAAATGTATACAGAAACTCCGCATGCAGGGAGTAATTGCAGCTGTCAGGCAATGGTTAGCACCGAGATAAACCAAATATCAATAATAGACTTGAAGCCTAATTTGATAACCGGTTGGTTGGTTTATTATTACTATTGCTTTTCTTTAAACTAATATTAGATATGACAGCCACGAATACAATTAAGATTCACTCATTAATAGTTACTCATTAATGTTACAAATTGATCTCACCGTAATTTAATGTAAATGAAAATTATAATGATTATAATTATTTTAACCTTAATTGATATCACAGAAATATTATGTAAAAGTAAATTGTAATGAGTAATTGATATTTACAACGCTAAATGATAACACAGTAATTTTATATAAAAGTAAATTGTAATGATTAACAGTTATTTTACCACACTGAATGATATCACAGTAATTTTTAGGTGCATGTAACTTATAATTATTAACAGTTATTTACAACACAAATGGTTAACACAGTAAATTTGACATGAAAGTGAAATGCGGTTTTTCGATTAACAGTTAATTAATAATTCTTTTTTTCTTGAACAAAGATTTGTTATCCCAGTAATTCAATAGTAATTTATATAGGATTCTTATTTCTTTCATTTTCATTTCACATATTTAGTGCACCATAAAATAAATATTATTTTTTTGTTAGATTTCAATTTAACACACACGTCAAAATGAACAGATGTCATCTGCTAGACAATTAATCGAAATAAGAGAGCAAAGCCACCTGCCGGTTTCTATTTATATCACACTAACGATCGTTTACAACCAATAACAAAACGATAAGTTTGTTTCTTGGGCATTTTCTTTCATTGATCATTTGCACCCACTATATAGTCTACACAACTAACTTGAATCAAAATTGAAAAAGAATTATAAAAAAACAGTGATTACGAAATGATTGAAAGAAATTATGTAGGAAAATAGCGCGATTCCGAATTAATGAGATTGCACAACCGTTTTATGTCAATTTTAAATAGAAATTATTGCGACAGACGATCACGAATAAGAAATTATGTTTTAAAAAAAAACGACAATAACTACAGAAGTTTTTGCTAATGTGAACTTAATGCGTGTAGGAAAGCAGGGCGAGTCCAAATTACGACGATTGATCAATAACCTTATAACAATTACGAAGATCGAATAACAGCTTCGTTACATTTTTTCTAATTAGAACACCGCACCTAATAAATTTTTAATGTTTCTTCCATCTTAAGTATACACGCAAAATTGTCTTCTTATAAAAAAAATTCACTAAACAGTTAATTGGACGACGTTCATTTAATTTATCCTTTTTCTTCTATATACTAATCAATTTGAACTAAATAAATATTGGATTTGTTATCACTATAAGATTGATAATAAGTTTGACTATTAAAGATACGAACAAACAAAAACTAAAAATGTGTGAACCTTAAAAATTGAAAATACTTTTTTTCGCGGAAATGCCCAAAAATAACAAATGTCCAGGTACATGTATAAAAAATCACGAATCAACAACATATCATGAGACGGCAATCGAAAAAAGAAAAATCGATGCAAACAGGGTAGAAAACGTATGAATAAAAAAATGATTGAAAATTGTATTGAACGCGTTGATTCATGTATAAGAAAGATGTTAATACAAATTTGTTTTTACGGGGTAAACAATACGGGTAGTATCCCTTCGTAACAATATGGGTATTAACCCTTTTAGTGCATTCGAATCAATCTTAATTTTTCACAATGCGTCAGCATTTAAATTCATTTCGTGCGTTAACATGGATAAGGAATTTTATATAATAAAATAAAAAGACTTACTAAAAGTTTGTAATCTGTGACTATAATAAATTTTCTACCATAAATATATGGTCTGAAAAAATTATCTTTCAAATAAATTGCGAGTATTTTTTTCTCTGTTACAGGTCTGCGTTTAGTTACCATGTCTTTATTCGATATCAGTTAAGCTTAAGATTATCATCCCTTAATTCATCCCTTTTGGAATTAAGTTAGCGTTACGATGTTTAGAGCTACCTCTAAACTATCATAAACGACCAAAAATGTTTTTGCTTCTAGTCATGCTTGAGCAATAGGCATCTTTAAGCTTGAGCAATAGGCATCTTAAATGTAAAGCGTTTAAATTGGAAATGTCCTCTATTGGTTAACACAATGTTAATCGTTTAGAATCTTCGTCAAACTTAATTTAGTCAGGTCATCAGGTCAATGAAAATTTATCAATATCACCTTCTTATATAGTTGTCTAAAATCTACGACTAATCTTCATTTCTTGTCTTCTCTGGCACTTTTCTTAAGCCCTATTAATAGTGGTGAGTTACAAGAACTATTAGGTTCTATAACATCTTCTACAATTTACTTCTAGTTTTTAACTTGCGTATTAATTTCTTCTGCTTGTGTTTGTGGTTATCTATAATTTCTATTATAAACTGATACGTAATTTTTGGCTGTAATTGCAATTTTATATGAGAATGTTTCGTTATTTGTTAAATCCGTTGTTTTACGTATTTTTTGTTTTATATCAACGGCTGTGTGAACATTATTTATTTGAAGGTGACATTTATTTTCACCTATTATTTCCAATTAAAAATGTTTTAAAATTATCCAGTGCATGCGTTTAATTAAAAAAAAACTGTTTGCGCATAAGAGTAACGTTATATATTTTTATTCAGTTTTTGGAGATTGCTTTCCAGTTTTCTGCTTGTACTAAAATAAATTTCTGTTTCTCATTAATTGTACCAAATAAATTTTTCTTCTTCAATTTGATAGATGTGAGTACGGTAGTTGAAGTAAGTACGGTAACTCCATCAATCTTAGATATTGAATATTCCTTGATGATGATGGCACGCTATTGGTTGTTTCTTAGTTATTCACTCTTTAAAAAAAAATCTCATAGAACGAATGTTTTCAGAGGACCTAAATCTTAAAAGGTTTTCATGCGTTGTTGTGACAAATTTTGTTAAAAAAAATTTAAATGCGTAATCTACACATGCCGTTGAAGTATTGAAATTTAGAGTAGCATTTCTTGATAATATAGTTTACAACAATGTGTAATAAAAAGCCATATTTACATAAAGTTTTACAAAGTCTTACAACGAATTGCAAATTAAATTTCACGATGAATGCATGTCCACTTAATTAAACAACAAGATTTGGTACATCAAATGATGCAGTTTTTCAAGAAATTTAGCAAATTTTCAAAGCAAATTTTATATTTCTCACTTTGGTTATCATTTTGGTTATCACCTCTAATTTCATATTTCAAACAAATAAATTAAATATTGCTTTTTATTACATATGTTGGAAATTATATTATCCAGAAATGCTACTCTAAATTGCAGTATGACATATTTATTTTATATTTAATCTTTTTAGTAATACCTGCCACAGTAGCCAAAGATATTTAAATCAACCTCGTGCAAATATTACACGAACTTATTTTTTTATTTAACAAAACAAATTTAATCAACACAAATATTTTTATTTAAAAATAAATTTTTCAGAAAATTATGTACAACCACCTCGACATCTATAACAATATGTTACAACTCAAACTATCCAAACAGATTAAGATGTTTTGATTAAATCGCCTAAAATACATAAAAATACTGGTTTTTCCAATTTTTTGAAAACGGCATTTTTCACATAGTAAAATATTACGGTACCCTCTCGAAATCAATCCAAACAGAATACGATTTAAATCATCCAAATCAAACGAGCCGTTTTTGAGAAATTGGTCAACATACATTAAAAAAACCCACAATGAAACACAGAAGCTCCCCTTTTTTGAAGTCGGGTAAAAAACTAAATAGTTCAAAAGATAAATTTAAAAAATAACATTCAGTACGATACTGAATAAAAAATATAATATCATTAACAAATGAATGACACAATAAACATAACCGAATTGTATCGTATACTTGCCGAACATAATATCGTTTGCCATTTTGCTTCATTGTTGTTTGAATTTCTTCTTTATTTTATTAATTTTTTGTTTTTTTAAAACGTTACTTCCGTTCAAAAAAGGTTTGATTTACTTGTCATATCGCGCCTAAAGAAGTTTTACTTCAAAAATCAATCGAAGTTCATAAAAGTGGGCTAGAGCAATCAATATTCAGTCTATTTGCCAATAGTATTTTTTGGCCTAAAAGATTTTTTGAATCAAAAACCAAAGTTGAAATAACGCTCAATTTAAAAGTCTGATTTGAAGTCATCACCAAAAATATTATCCAACCAACCCTGAATTTAAAACAAAAACCATTATAATGTTCCTGGAATAAACCTTTTCAACGTACACCAAAATAACATATCATGATTTTGATCCAATGTGATGCATGCTCTTCATTCTTCTATCGCAAAAATTTATTGGGTTACTAATCTTGAAAACAGACAAAATGTCATCGTAAAACAAATATAAAATATAAACTTAGACGTTGAAAATCTTTAAAATATACATATAAAATTAAACAATAATTTCAGTTTTTATGTTGATGTTATTGGTCATAACTTAGCTTTCAGTGTATTTATTTATCTACAATTTCCCATATTGACATTAAGAATCAATAAGATTTATAGTTTGAGAGATAATCGATGGTTTTAAAATTAAAATACACAAACAGACACTCTGGTCTAATCAATACAGTTTTTATTATTTATAATTATTAAAAGTTGAAGGCCTTTTGTGATTTAGAAATGTTTCCACTAGCACAAAAATTACACAAATATCTGATAAAACCGCACTTAAGCGAAGTGAGTACCACATTTAAAAAGCATTTATAATATAAGACACAGTTCCACATAAACCTCAACCTACTCGCACCACTTATCGTCAAAACCATCGCACTATCGTCCCTTCACGGTAATAAATTAAAAATCAACATTAAACTATTTTATCTCAACTATTTTGTCTTGAATACATATCTCTAATGAACTCAATTAGAATATTTATTTAATTTTATTATTTAGTTTCTTGAAATATTAAAATTTAATCAAAGAATTTAAATCTTAATTTTTTTTTTCTTACATTTGAATTTTTCTTATTTTTCATCTGGATGGATAATCGTGCAAATAAATCATGAACAGCTTTTTTTTTAATTTCTTGAATTTTTTATTTATTGGAAGTTGGTTTATGTTTATTTTTTTTTGTATAAAGAAAATGTGTGGACTTATTTGTTGTTGGAATTTTTCTTCGTCGTTAAAGAAAAGTTAGATCTATTTCTTATATGTTATTATATATATAATTTATTTTTTTTTTAAATATTAAACTGAAGGTTATATTTATGTCACATTGATATGAATATAAATTATTATTTGTGGGTGGTTAATGATTTAAATTAAGAAAATGAAAGTGTTTAAGAGTTGAACAATTAATTTTTAGAATATAAGAATAGAAAAAAAAATATATATCAATAAAAAGAAATGTTTTATAATATAAGTTATTATATTTGTGATTGAAAAATAGGAATGGTTTATTGAATTATTTAGTTTTTTATTATTATTTTTATGAATTTTAAATTGAGTTCATTGAAGTTAATATGTCGACTTTGGAAATTTAATGTGAATATGTCAAGATTAATGTTGTAAAATTAGATTGAATTTTTCCAATTTTCAAAATATAAAGGCAATTAGAAATAAGTAGCATTTAGTTACTTCTGGAGCTAGTTGTGTGAGGATTTGACTTCGTTAAAAATTCAAAAAAATTAATTCAGGCAATTAGTTCAAAATAAGTTCAGGCAATGAAATTTGTTTTGCATTCTAAAATGATAATTCTGTTTGTTCCGACTAAAGTAAATCTACATTACCAGTCATAAGATTAAAAACCTTTAAAGTCTCTGAAAAAATTAAAATCTTGTCGGTGAAAATGGGAAAAATCGAAAGGACATTTGTCGAGATATTATGTTTGGAAACTGGGAACGATTTTTTAAGATTAAATCTGTATTATTTAATTTAATATTCTTCTTAACGTTTTGATTACATTCATGAAAGTCTGAGGTTCAAATTTGAGCTCACCACGCAGGACAAGACAACGATCTGTTCATTCTCAAAACATTCCGATAAAGCAGAAAATCTTTTTTTTAAAAGTGTCTTAAAGACATATATTAGATTTTATTAGAAAGATATAGAGTAAATGTTGGTGAAATGTTTGTAATAAGCAGGTTTCTGTTTATAACGGTTTTTAACACAAAAAATCAACACATAGCCGCAGGAAAATCTATAATTCAATTTAATTTAATTCATGATTTTAAGACCAAGACCTTAGAAAATATGTATATAAAATAAAAGTAAATAAGAACTAGGAGGGCCCGGCGTGCTTCGCTATGCTTATAAATAAAGTTTTTGCGTAGACATTTTGTTGACGTAGAAGCAATGATTTCAAAAAATGGTAATGAGAAATGCTAGCATATAATTTTTAATTTTTCTTTTTAAATATATGAATGAAAAATAATCAGAACTCTAGCTGATCAGTTCGGATATATGAAAAATTAGCGATCATATAAGTTTTCAAGTAAGCTTATTTGATCTCTAACCTATTTGATCGCTAATTTGTCATATATCCGAACTGATCAGCTACAGTTCTGATTATTTTTTATTCATATATTTAAAAAGAAAAATTAAAAATTATATGCTAGTTTTTCTCATTACCACTTTTTGAAATCATTACTTATTTATAAGCGTTGCGAAGCACGCCGGGCCCTCCTAGTTCATGTAATTTAGGAAAAAGAATGGGATCAGAGATTTCAGTACATACAAATTTATTAATCATTTCATTTCCATCAATTCTATCTTCATCTGACAAATTTAACAAACACATCAGGCAGGAATTAAAGCACTAGTACGATGATAAAAAATATTATGAATTTTAAAATGATAAATACCATGTGCAATTAATTTCTTCATTCACAACATTCATTTCACCATAAACACCATTCATGACACCATTCATTTATGAAGAAAAAACAAAACTAAATTTTCACAATTATTCACTTCAATGTACATAAGGAGACTAAAAAATTAGTGAAGGAATTGTAATTTGGTAAATTTGGTAATTAAACTTATAAATTACATAAGCATTTATTATTGTCTGTATAAAATCTCTACTTACCTAACTCCTTACCTCACTCCTTACCTTACCTAACTCCTTACCTTACCTAACTACTTACCTAACTCATTACCTTACCTAATTTCTTACCTTACTCAACTACTTACCTAACTACTTACCTTACCTAACTACTTACCTAACTACTTACCTAACTCCTTACCTAACTACTTACCTAACTTCTTACCTTACCTAACTCCTTACGCTACCTAACTCCTTACCTTACCTAGCTATTTACCTAACTTACCTACTTTATTTAAAAAATCAATATAGGGTCCGCGTTGAACCCCGAACCTTTCTCACAACCCACGTCATCGACAATGACAACGAAACGTTTTTCAAGTTCTATCTAAAATACATTTTACATATTATGCTTAAAATATTCTTTTCAGATAATTCAGTTATTTCAGTCAAATCGAACACGGCTTTTATGAAATATTTCTCTATAGCAGGCTACAGACCTACAATCAATTTGTCAATCAATTCGAAAACGAAAATAAACGAATTAAAATTTAGTGTAAAAATCCCCTAAATTTAATTTCGTTTATTTTCGTTTTCAATTGATTGACAAATTGATTGAAGGTCTGTAGCCTACTTATCTTGTTTTGCACAGAGAGAACAAATCCATTTTATGAATTGTTTATTTAATTTCTAATCAATAGAAAATATTTAAAAACAAAGAAAAATAATAATTAAATCAAAGAACATCAATGAAAAATAATAATAATAAAAAAACAAAGAAAAATAATACGTCTATCCTCTCCGAAAGCAATGCATAAACTAAATTGTAATTTGAAAAGAAAATATAAAATACTAAATAAGAATAATAAAAAAACAAAGAAAAGACTTGGGCAAGTCCATTTCATATTGTATATAAGGGGGGGGGGGGGTCGTTAAATTCAAAAATACATTTTAATTCGTCTATAACTTTTTTATTTTGTGAAAAATCTTTAAAATCTAAGTTTCACTAATATCAGTTAGCAGTGAAAATTTGAAATGAATCAATCTTCGAATAAAAAAGCCTTAGGCTCCTCAAAGTTTTTTTTAGCGTATTAATATCAGTGTTGCAAAACGAAAAAAAAATTCGTAACGTTATGCATTTCGTTTTTGTAACAATATATTTATTTTTTCGGTACGTTATTTCGTTATGAAACAGAAAAATATTATATTTCGTTATGTTATAACGTTATAATTACGTTATTTTAAAATTAAATATCATGTTTAAAATTAACCTCCTTAAATGTACAAATATAGAAAAGCTCTAATGAACAGTTATTTCTTGTATGTATAGTTATAAAAATATTAATTTTATACAATCGAAGTAAAACAAAACTAAATAATTAAATACATTAAAAAATTTGACTTATTTCAAAATTAATTATTTCAAAAATATTAGAGTAAATTTTTATTTAACAGATCTTCTGAATTATTTCTTATATCGGCCAGCATAAAAATATTCTTTCTTAAAATTATTCAAAAGCACCTGTGATGCAGAAACGGCTAGTACATATTTGAAATTACTTGCAATATACTTAAAGTTTTACAAAATTTTCATTATTTTGGTACAAATATCATACAATTTTAAACTACCAAAACCTTTAGTTTAAGCGTTCAATGAAATTAAAAAAGAGTAGATAAGTTGGCTTTTATATAACCGAATCTTGCACTTTGATTTTCATATAATTATACAAAAAGATATCCAAAAAACGAAATAAATATTAACGTTATCGTTACGTTTTGCGTTATTGTAACGCAATTTTATTTTTAAAACGTTATGAAAGTAATTATTACAAATAACGCTATTTCATTTCGTTTTTTCGTTTTTGCGTTACGTTACGAGTAACGTTTTGCAACACTGATTAATATATAAGATAAAGAAAAGAAAAAAACTGAAAATTTTCTACAATAGTAGTACATTAGATCCTCTTGTTCAATGAAACAATCAGCTAGCCCGTTTAGTAGCATCCGGATTGATGAAAATTTATCACAAAAATTTTTCAACAAACGATCCGTGTAATTATCCAGAAACTCTAAATAAATAACAAATTCCTTATTTAATTTATGATCACTTGTACATTTCCATAACTTTTCGGTTGTTGCTATATTACAACCATCAATTTGATAAACATAACTAAAAAAACTTCCATATTGATTTCACTTCGATTCGATTTAATCTAAATTTTACGTTCATTTTTACTGTTAGACGTACTAAATTTGTTAACTTCTTCACCACATCTATCCAATCAATCATTAACTAATTTTCAATATCTTCATTTTTGATTTTTAATTAAATATTTATTTACACAATAATTTTCACCAAACATATTTTGATTTTTTATTTTAAACCAAACAATACAAACATTTAATGATATTTTTTATCAAAATTTATGAAAAATGTAAGTATTCGTTCGATACCAAACTTGAACTTCTTTAATTATATAAGAATCTTTCGCGAAGTTATAACCTTAACAAAAAAATTATAATTAAAATCGTTTCACAGAAAGACTTTATTTTCTAAAAAAAAAGAAATCCGTTTATCACATCATTGTGTATGTTTGACTCATTTTTCAAATAAGCATTACCCATACATTGAAAATCTGTCGTTTGAAAAATAAACGACTCAGACAGAGAAAAATTATTCAAACAAAGCCTCTTCAACCATCAAATCATAACAATAAGTTCCTTCAAAATTCAATGAATTCAAACATCATAAAATGAAGTGCCATATTCATAAAAAAAAAATAAACAAAACAACAATTGATTAAAAAGCGAAATATAAGACCCGTTATATGTTTTAAAATAATAAAAAATTATGCATTACAGTGAAACGTCATAAATAGACAGAAGTTATTTATGAAACCAATTTCAAATTATTTGATAGTACGAAGTGTATACATATGTGATTATGGGAAAACTGTTTATTTTAGGAGTTAAAAGAAAATGTCCACAGATCAGATTTTTTTTGGTCATTATATGTTGTAACGCAATTAAAATGATTGTTTGTGGCCTCGTGCCACTGTTGAGCTGCCTCTGTTGAGCACCCAGCTAGATATCCTCTAATCCAGCCTCATTTAGGAAGTTAAGGATACATAGAGGTTTTAGTGAATGCCGATTGTTTCGGGTTATGTGATTGAGACGTTTTTAATCTGTAGTTTCTGCAAAGAGCATATTAGTGCTTTCTTTTGCCTTCTTCATTACCTGCTATACCTACCAATTACGTGGTTATTATTACCAAGCTAGCTTTTCCAATCATTTTGGAAGTGATAGCATAAGCCCTTAGCGCCTTAATGGCTTACTACCAAGTGGCTGTCGGAAAAGATTGTAATCCTCATATTTTAATAATTTTCTTAGGCTAAACCCTGCATTCCTTCTCGAGCCTGGAGGCAATGGAACAGGTAATCATTGGTTTGACGTATTTTGGTTTCAGTCCAAATACATCTGCACAAATCTCTTTCTTGGTTTTTGAACCAACCCCTTATTATTTGATTACAACATTATTTAGATGGTACGTTGTGAGCTCACTGCTCCACTTCGATTTAATGTTTAAATTCGATATAGATTTTCAATCAAAGTTGAACTGCTTATAATCATTCCATCCTTAGAAAACTAAGGCAAAGAATTCAGTTGGTGCGGTATGAATTGTTTTTACTGCTCACGTTATATTTATCCAGGCCAACCTCTGCACTTTTTCGAGCTCTGTCTTTCCAGAGTTAGCAATTCTCTCTCATGTGACTGCTCCATATACGTGATGGCTGATCTAACTTTCATGATATACTTCACCCTTAAAACAGTTTGCCCGCAACTCCATGTTTTACCCACAAGGCATTTGTACATAATCAACTCAGCTCGTATTGTTTTGCTCACCACTGATTTCATATGGTGCTTTCATTTTTCGTAGCTAACGGGCAGTGATCTTGCCAAAGACGTGGTTGAGTGTATTTATTCCATCACCGAAATAGCTTCTTTAGACCTCTAAAACCAGAAGAAGACCTGTACCTTCATCACGTGCCTTTTTAATATCTGTCATTCCTTGATTTTCATCCCAGAGTTTTGTGCTTTTAACAGAGCCAGAGATTTTGATCCGAAATTTTTGGGAGGAAGACGGTTACCATTCGGGGAGTGGCATACAATTCACAATAGAATTCCATTTTAAGTGGTACTGATATGACTCAGTCAACTTTATAATCATATAATCATCGTCGCACTCTACAACAAAAAACCCTAATTTGAAGTGAATATGAACCTCCATACCCAACTTTGTGGATCAAGCCCGTTGCCAAGTGATCCATCTGCGCTTCTTTCACTATTTTTAGCTCCTTTGCACTCAGCATTTTTTAAAAATTTTACTTTGCCAAAATTGCCACCTTACACGCTTTCAATGCACCAGCGTACCAGCTTTGGAAGTTGTATAATCCATGGCTTCTTTGTTGCATTGTTCTGTAGTATTGTACTCTCTAGTCCACTTCATGCTTACTGCTCTGGTAGTTGTAGCAACTACTTCAACGCCTTTCTTAAGGCCTTTCCTTTCCAAAGAGAAGCCTAAGGATTTTCATGCACCATACAAAATGTGTCAAACTTATTTGTCCTCTAAGCGGGTCCTATGGCACCCTGGCTGGTGTTATGGCGTTTTCGATTGAAGCTGCACTGATCCCTTCCCAAACAATGATCTATGTATTTTTCTTATGCTGGTAATACTCTACAGATGAGACTTCCTCCCACAGCTGCTGCCTTGACCTACTATACTTTTAGCGCTGAAAGCCCATATTCACCTTTTATTGTCGTTTTTTCCCAATTTTGTATTTCGCTATAGAATAGGTTTTAGGCCCAACGAGTACCACATGAAATATTATGTCAACCAAGTCTGGCAAGGCCGCTTGGCAAGGCAAGTTACAGTTGGAGGCTGCCCTGTATCCGAGTGATTCCGTTTAAGACAGGGCCTAGTTATTCTGATTCAATATATTTGCTTATAGTCTCTAGAGTGACTCGCCTAACACTTGGATAGTTTTTACATGAGTTGTTATGTACGTAGACCCGGGGGCGTCTGGATAGCATAAGTATTTTATCTCTGCACATATTGTTAGATATTGGAGTTAGTACACTTTGTTCTTTTTCGCCAGATCTACCGCATCTGTGAAAAAATAATTTTGTTAATGGTGCTGTTAGCAGATGTATGTATAAAAGCTATTTTTATCTTTCTGTTGGATTTTGTTTAATATTTTTTAAATCGCTGGTTACAATACATTTTTTACAAAAGACATCCTGTATAGTTGACTAAATGATGAAGTAAGAACAGTCGGCTGGTAAATTTTCATTATTATTTAGGGACATTTGGCTAGTGAAACTAATCAGAAAAGCTAGATTTCAGAAAAAAAATTCTGAAGCAAGTTTATTTTGATTTTGATATCTTCTATGTTGATTTATAATGTTATATTATTAGGCTGTGTCAAAATATTAGGCTATACAAATTTAAAGTAATCCAACATTTGAAGTATTTTGTATGCCAACCAGGAGTTGTAGTGAAGCCAGATTTGATGAAGCTAAAATTTTCGTACTTTTTCAGAAATTTCCAAAACCTCAGTAAGCTAACTGGATTTGGAGAGAAAAAAAATGTAACACATACCATTGTTATTCAGAAATACCACACCAAATCCCATCATAAACCAATTTTCACATCCTTCAACAAAACCAAACAATATCCAAAAACTATTTACATTTAACATTGAATTTTTTTGTTTTTAATATTGCAACAATGAAAATTAAGAAAACCACCTTCAATTTAAAAACTAAAAATAAATTAATTTCAAACATAAAATCGAAATAAAAATTATACCTTTAAAAAAAATTCATTCATTGTTTACGGTTCAACCCCTACACAAAATCGTGACTTTTACTAGGAAAGTGCGCACATACAATTTTGTTTCGTTATAATAAATGTCACTTGCATTTTATATATGTATATAAACAGCAATTCTTATTATTTGATTCTTTTATTTCATTGATAAATTCGATGTTATGAGGATGTTGAAGGTAAGGTATTTTTGTTGAAATGATGTAAAACTTTGTAAAAATGATATCAAATGAAAACAGGTGTCCAAAGAATAATTCATGAATGAATATAAAATAAACTTTGTCCCGTTTCATTGTTTTTTTCTATGCAAAACACAAAAACATTATGTTATCTTCATAAATTATGAAGGTGTAGCAAATTATTGTTGTCATACAAATATGTACTTTGTTTTTATATAATAAAAAGGCGTTATCGGTATAATTTGTCACAGAATCATCGTTTTCGCTATGCTACAAAGAATTGTAAATAAGAAATAATAGATTATTCAAGTTTTTTAATATTTGTGTTCCACAATTTTAAGTGATAATAAATATCTACGATAGTTTTATGAAACAACATTTTATGAATAATGGAGAGCAAATCTTAAGCAAAACTTAAACAAAATACAAAAGACGAAATGTGTTATTAAATCCATTAGAAATCGTCCTGCATTTAGTTTAAAACCAACAAACATGTGAACAGCTGAGCACAATTCCAATTTCGTACAGATCAGCACAATTCAAATAATATATCATTTCTATCTCTAAGAAAGCCTTAAAAATAACCGTATAATAAATTTTTTTCTACAATCAAACTAGAAATTGTCACTTATTATGATACAGTTTTTAATAATTTAATGAAAGACATCTAATTTTTCTTCATTTATTATGAAGAAATCTCCTAGGTTGCAGTAACGTTATATATATTAAGGACTAGTGCGTTATTAAAAAATAAATAATTAAAATATTATAATGACAACGATTGTCACAATAAACTAATAAAGCTTTTAAAAAACCGAACTTGCGCATAACAAATAAAAATTTTCAAATGAAAAACTAAAGTTTCATCTGCATTCAACTTATTTCAAATAATGTTACTAATCTTTTTTAAAAATTTATGTGCAGCAGGCTTTTTTATAGAATAAAAAGTAAAAATAACAGAGATTTACTATTTACTACTTACTATTTACTATTTACTGTTTACTATTTACTATTTACTATTTACTATTTACTATTTACTATTTACTATTTACTATTTACTATTTACTATTTACTATTTACTATTTACTATTTACTATTTACTATTTACTATTTACTATTTACTATTTACTATTTACTATTTACTATTTACTATTTACTATTTACTATTTACTATTTACTATTTACTATTTACTATTTACTATTTACTATTTACTATTTACTATTTACTATTTACTATTTACTATTTACTATTTACTATTTACTATTTACTATTTACTATTTACTATTTACTATTTACTATTTACTATTTACTATTTACTATTTACTATTTACTATTTACTATTTACTATTTACTATTTACTATTTACTATTTACTATTTACTATTTACTATTTACTATTTACTATTTACTATTTACTATTTACTATTTACTATTTACTATTTACTATTTACTATTTACTATTTACTATTTACTATTTACTATTTACTATTTACTATTTACTATTTACTATTTACTATTTACTATTTACTATTTACTATTTACTATTTACTATTTACTATTTACTATTTACTATTTACTATTTACTATTTACTATTTACTATTTACTATTTACTATTTACTATTTACTATTTACTATTTACTATTTACTATTTACTATTTACTATTTACTATTTACTATTTACTATTTACTTTTTACTATTTACTATTTACTATTTACTTTTTACTATTTACTATTTACTATTTACTATTTACTATTTACTATTTACTATTTACTATTTACTATTTACTATTTACTATTTACTATTTACTATTTACTATTTACTATTTACTATTTTCTATTTACTATTTATTATTTACTATTTACTATTTACTATTTACTATTTACTATTTACTATTTACTATTTACTATTTACTATTTACTATTTACTATTTACTATTTACTATTTACTATTTACTATTTACTATTTACTATTTACTATTTACTATTTACTATTTACTATTTACTATTTACTATTTACTATTTACTATTTACTATTTACTATCTACTATTTACTATTTACTATTTACTATTTACTATTTACTATTTACTATTTACTATTTACTATTTACTATTTACTAATTACTATTTACTATTTACTATTTACTATTTACTATTTACTATTTACTATTTACTATTTACTATTTACTATTTACTATTTACTATTTACTATTTACTATTTACTATTTACTATTTACTATTTACTATTTACTATTTACTATTTACTATTTACTATTTACTATTTACTATTTACTATTTACTATTAACTATTTACTATTTACTATTTACTATTTACCAATATTTTTTGTTTACACACAACGAGATGAACCCTTTTACGGAAGTTTGAGCAATTTTGTTATAGAAACCGTAAAAGTAAATAGATCCACATTTGATATTTCTTTAAATGCCTGTATATTGTGAACCACGAATTATTTTATTTTTCTCTTGTTATATCGATATCGAATTTAATAACAAAAAAATAAATTTAGGCGCTGCTACACTTATAATAGTCATGCCAAATGTAAGCAAAAGGAAAAGGTGTAAACAACGAAAGTAAAATACGAAAGTAAAAATTCAAAACATTTTGACATTTAAAACCAGGAAAGATGGTTTGTTCATGCTATATGAGAGCATTTAATACTATGTGCGATCAAAAGAGTGACTGCGCAACTTAAAGATGATATTAAAATAATCAGGTTATTTGCAGAGATAGATGTGTTTTTGTAAGGGGTTTGATTTGACTAATGAATACATCTTAAACTTAAATACTCCAAAAAATAAATAATGTGAAGACATTCCGACGTCTAATTTTTGTCTTTCAGATAAAGTAATAGCTAGAATTTTAGAAAAGTATAACATAAGATAGCATGACAAAATTCAGACAATTTATTTTTAAAAAAGAGTTAGAAGCTGTTACATCCCTAGACGCGTTTACCGAAGGAGTAACCATTATTGAATTTTGCATTGATAACATGTCCAGATGGAATCTTTTAAAGTCAATTTGAACTAATTTGTTATGATTTTATTACGAATGTTGGTGGAAGAAAGTGATCCGGTCGTTTATTTTAACTTTATTGGTGAAGTTAGTGGAATGTCACCGATTTCAGGAAGATTGTCAGCAAATAATGTCGTTGATTATTCTGTTGAAGAAAAAACAATATTAAGGGAGTTGAATCTGTATAAAAATGAAGGAGTTAAAGAATTTCTTGGACAGGTTGTACGGACAAAAGGTTACTTGCTCATGTATTTTGAAGCATTATATTTGGGAACGATCAGACGCGGGCAGATCATACTGGATCAAAAACTGTGCGATATATTAGAGCCAATATGTTTAGAAAAAGGTAAGAATTAAACATATAATTTGTTGGTTCTGATGGTCAGAGGTGGTGGTATCAGAGAGGATCAGTTACAGTTTTTTAAAATTTTGGTTGTTGATAAAAAATGAAGTTAACGACAATGTTGGGTGGAACACGTTGATTTGACAAACGTTCGTTTTACGTATATTGTAGTTAATAGTAAATCAGAAAGAAAATAGTATCCATAATAATATTTAAAAGGGCTTATGGCGATAACTTTCAGTCCCAACAAATAATAAATAGCAGAAATGTGTTGCGTTATACATATGTTATCTTCCTACCAGTGTAGGCTCACCGCAATACTAAAACAGAACCACTCCTAGTGGAAAAAGAGAAAAGTTTTCAAATTCATGCGAAATTTCTATAAGCAAAACATTGTTTAAGTAGTCTTTCTGCTATTTATTCTTTCTTGGAACTAAAAGTTATCGTCACCGATTATGTTATGCGTAGAAAGAGTACATAAAACCTTGAGTTCGGTTCAAAAGTAACTGAAATCAAAACTTAGATGCGAGGCAATTTTCTCTCCAACGACAACAACAAAAAACTGCTTATCTCCATGCTGCATGTGAAATTAGTACAGCAAGGGTTTGAAGTCAAGTCTGGTAAGTTCTTCAGGTGGCTGATACCTGTGAACACTACCGTTTAAAAAGCAAAGAACATTGCAACAGTTATATTAATCGGACAGCCTTCTTTTCCCTAAGTTCACTGACGCCTCCTTGTTTACAATTCTCAATGGAATTTTTTTCAAAATCCCTCACAAAGCCAACTCTCAATCAAGCTTCTCTATCCACAAGAAATTTAGCTGCCACCCTATATATTCTGCGGGCCTAAAAAGGCGAGGAGCCTTAATTTGAAAATAGACCCAATGGAGAACCCAATGGCAGAATTAAACTTTCTTTAATATTAAGTCGTATGTCATTTTCCGCCCGATGCACGGTTTTTGAGCGATTGTCAACTTTTTTGGCATTAATTTCTCAAAAAATTTGTTTTGACTGGCCTAAAAACAAGAGTTTAAGTGTTATTCGGCCGAAAAACAAAATATAATTATTTTAATTGAAGATAGAAAATAATTAGGCTACATCGACTTCCGTCAGACATGTTTTTATTTGGTTTTTATTTTATTTTGATTGTAATCATTTTACTGAGTGTTGCACTACATTTACTCCCCCACCAGATAAAAATTGCAAATTTTTTTGCAATCGAATAAATATCAAATTGCACAGGCGGGCAATATAAATTTTGTGTGGCCAATAAAGCAATATAAATTTTTGTGCGGTCGTTTGTCGACTGACAAGGTTCTCTATGCTGGTTTTAGTTTATTGATTGAAATCGTACCGTTCTTACCGGTTGAATGTCGTGTTCTTACTATGAATGTCTATGACGACATTTTTTAGTAATTTGCGTAAAGCTGTTTTCGTAAGGTGTACTAAGGGGTTCCTTTATTTTGTTTCCTCGGACAAAACCGTGTGCCCAGTTGCTAACAATTTTATGTATAAAAATATTGAATTGCCTAGATTAAATAAAGATAACGGTTTGAATATTACTTTTTATCTCAGCAGTATCTGTTGAGTTGACATTAGGACATTTAACAAAAAATTTTTTGAGAACTTGCAGATAAGCGACCGAGGTCCTCCTTGAATGCAGCTATTATGTCTAGAAGCACTATTGAGCGTTCTCTGCTCCTATGAATGGAATTGCATCGTGCCGTCAGCATTGTTTTCAGTCTATAATCGAAGTGTTTGACAAGACCGTTTGCTTTTGGATTGCAAACGGTTGTATAGATTTGATGGGATCCTAGAAAATAATTTCATCCTCTTTTAAGATCTCATCAAATGCGATCATGAGCTTCTTGAAAATTTTCGATTTGAATTTTTCCCCACGATCTGTCGTTATAACCGAAGTGCAGTATAGTACCAATTACTGTAAAATTGATGATGCAATGGTACTTGCTTTCATGTCCCGTATGGGGTTTTGTTTCTAGCTAACGTGCGAAACGGTGTTCAGTAGTCAAAATTTAGTTGCATTTATTTGATTGGTAACGATGCATTCGGTAACGGTAAAATGATTTCAGTGTGGATATGGTAAAATCTGTAAGATCCCATGAAATACAATGCCTTTGTAACTTCATTAATAAAACGTTGGCATGTGGCATAGTGAAAAAATGAAACATGAAAAGAATTCCTATAGCAATTTTGTAGATATGTTTCGTGGATGACGTTATTGTGAATTTTATTGGTGACCACTACCTTAAACAAAGCACACATTTATAATAATCCAGAAACTGAAAGTTTTTCATATAAGATATACCAACTGCAGTCTCTAAACGTAATTTTTCAACGATTATTATTATGTTATCAGTAAACTCTTGACACTTCCTCCATTAATTTGAGCAGATAAAATTTTAACTTTATTGATCCCTAGGATTTGTGTCTAGCTAAAAGAAGTTTGGATTTACTTAATATTATTGTATAAATAGTGCAAAACATTAATTACCAATTACAGATAAAATTAATTTTTCATAGATATTATAAATTCAAAAAGAAAACTTAATATTTCCTCGTTTAAATTTCAACTCTAGTTATCTTTTACCTTTATGTTTTCAATTAAATGCAAACCAAATACAATTAATTTTTAAAAATGTTCATTTCTACTTCTTAGTTTTTATGCTAAATGCTCGCAATTATTATTAGCAATCGCGATAAAATTCTTGAATAAATTATGCATGCAAACGTTTTTTTCTATTTGTGTGAATTATTTATATTAATTTAAGATGTTATTGTTGATACTCGTACAGATGAAGATTTAGCATATTGGTTTAACATTTCTTATTTGCTTAAAATTTTACAATGTTTGGGTTACAACAATATTTTAAAATTTAATTCATTCAACCTTCAATAATAGTTTTTCGATTGTTGATCTTCAATCTAATCACAAAATTCAAAAGTAATTAAAACTATTTGCATAATAGACGATTTAAAAAAATTCACATTGAAATAATAATCTAGATCTTAAAACTTTTATGATAGCATCAAACAAAGCATTGAATGAATACAAAACCTCACCACCTTTTCATCACCTTCTGATTCAAAACAACAAATAAAAAAAATACACCTAAAACGCAAAACAAAAGCAAATTTGATTACAGCATCAAACACACAACACGACCTATTTACCTTAACTTAACTCTTAAAGAGATAATATTTCTTTTTATTTTATATTTTTTTTACTTTGATTACACAAGAAGATAAGTTCAACTCTCATCATAACAATACAAATTATTTCATCAAAAAATTAATAAAAAAACATCGATTGTTTGTTTTTATAACTGATGGATGCATTTAAAAATTTATATAGTATAAAAAGTAATAAAAGATTTCAAATGTGTTAACACAATATGCGTAAACTGCAGCTCGTATAAAAACAACAACAATTGGAAATAATCTACATTGTAATAATTATAATTATTGTTTAATGTTAAAATAATTGTTGCAATTTTTATATGTTTTTATTTTTTTAAAGAAAATTGGATTTAAGTTTATATGATTTGAGATATAATTTTATAAAAAAATATATATAATGAATAAAAAAGGATATAGATTTTTTACATATAATAAAATTTAAGAGTTTAAAAAAATTGATTGGTGTACAAATTAGTGACCCCATTTCAAAATTCATTGAAGATGTAATTTTACGTAACCTTTTAGGTTAAGTCAAAAAGCGGTTGTAACCCAAATTATTTTTTATGATGACGAACAAGCACTGGTACCCTGTTGATACAAGATAAAAGCATTTGATGTAACGTATTCTCACTGGCAAAGATAATGTTTATCCGGCTCATAGGACCATTTTCACATAAAACTATTAAACAAATTTACATAATTTTTAAAAATGAAATGAAAAACAGCTAAAATGAAGGAGCATTTTAATTCTACTTACAAGTACTTAAAACAGAAAAATAAACAAATCTATCACAAAACCTTAAATACTATATCACAAAAATATCTTTACTTTTCATAACCAAAATAATAACAAATCTCACTTTCAATACAACCTATAAACAATTAAAAATAATATTATTTTGCTTGTGGGTTTCCTACAATAAATAACTATTATTCATATCACATTTTTCTATACAAAAAAAAATAAATTAAATTAAATTAATAAATTAAAAAAGCAAAAAAAAAATTTTTATTGTAACAAATAACTAATACAAATTATTCAAATCAAATATAATATTAATTTTTGTGTTAATACATAATAATAATCAACAAAAAAAACTATTAAAGAATTATATTTCATGTTTAAAAAATAATAAACAATTTAAAAATAATAACAATAATAATAATAGTACAAATAAAAAAAAATATTTTAACATTTTCATGGGGGTGGAATTTAAAATTTGATCATATTCTCGTATATATTAGATTTATTTCATCTCGTTTTAATATAGTATTTTTTATTATTGTTATTAATTTGAAAATTTGTTCAATGATTTCGTGTTATAATCGTTTTTAGTTGATTGTGGTTTAATGAATGAGAATCGAAATGAAAAATTTTTTTTTTTACTATAAAGAAGATGCGTTACAAATATTTATAACATATGCTAATTTCATAGGTATGGTAAGGCGTGGATGCTGTGTCAACAGATTTTAAGGAATGTTGGGAAGAGCTAGTCAAATAATTTTTATGGAAAAATATAGTATACAACATTTTTAAAATGTAACTCAAATTAGCATATGAAATTTTCGATGCACAATATTAAAACGTAAATATTTATTGAATTAAAGTGTGTTAGAATGAATTTTGACCAGTTTTTGAATTATTAGAGATTATTAATTGTGATCACATAAACTCAATTAGAATTTAAATTTTTCAATTCGATAGTATGTTTTGGACCTGTATAAGAAAAATAGTTCATTTTTTCTTATACGTGTTTTGGAATAGGATTTGGTCCTTTCTTATGAGTGCCATGATTTGAATCCGTTGAATCCAATGAGTTAAAAATTAGTCTAATCCTCAACTAGTTTAAAATACATAAAAATTTTCTTTCGTATATATAAAATATACATTCGAATAGATGGATAACGTGTCTGCCAAAAACGGATTCGAATCATTGTACTAATGAGGATATGAGAAAAGTTCGAATCCCACTCCGAAACCCGTATAAGTGAAAAATTGTGTTTTTCTCTAAAACAAGTCCCAAGTATACATAAGGAAAAAACATAAAGAAAATACTAAATTTAAGAACAAATCAAATAAAAGAAACAATCTAATGAGACTTATTATATTTTTGGCTGTCATGCAAAGATCTGCCACCAATTGGTATGTTTTTATATGCCAAATTATGTAAAAGTCTACGTTCGTGACCTATACATCACCACAGGTCTATTTAATTACTTCTATAATCTTGATGCTAGTTGGCACAAATGCTGATTTTAGAAAATGTTTTATTGAGAAAAAGGTTCAATTACCAGCAATTATTCTAAATTTTATATTTAAATATATCCTGTTCTTTGAGTCGATAATCCATCATTAAAGCTCACTCAGTTCGTTATTCAAATCAAAATTTTTTTTCAACCTGCTACATACAATAATTTGCATTTATTTTTCCTTAATTGGCTTTCAGTTGTAATTTCCCAAGGGCGGAGTTATAACTCAAAATAATTTTTTGCCAAAAATTTCGAAAGCAAGTATATTGATAAAAGAACGAGGACGTAGGCCGAGGGTTATTATCAATACAACTTGCTTGAAGAATTTTTCAAAAAATTATGAGAATTTATCAACGAACGAGGGGAATTCGTTTAGAAATTTTTTGTCATTTTGTCATTTTTCATTTCTTTATATATTTTTTATGAATTGTGCGTTGGCCTGTGATATTAATTGTTAATTATGCCTGTTAATTATTTCAAAATAAGACTGATAATTTTTAATATCACAGTAGGCCAGACGTATAAATATTTGTTATTAGTATAATTCAAATGTTATTGGAGAAATTGAATGATGTTTTAGAGAATTTCATTGGTTTAAATTAAAATAAAATTAAGACAAAAAATTTTCAGTTGTAATTTCCCAAGGACGGTGATAATTCAAAATAATTTTTGTCAAAAATTTCTAAAACAAGTTGATTGGTAATAGCACAAGGCCGTAGGCCTCAATGCCACCTGCTTGAGGAATTTTCCAAAAAATTATTAGTTTTTACTACCGGTCGAGGGGAATTGGTTTAGAAAATTTTTTGCCATTTTTGATTTCTTTTAATTTTTTTTTATATTTTATGCATTATACGTGAATTTTTTTTATTTATTCAGGCCTATACCATAAATCCATCCAGGCGTCCATTAAAATTAATATTAATTGAAAACTGAAAATACACAAACAATCGAAAAAATATTATAAATGGCAGATACAATATTCATTATGAAAATTATTTTGCGGGGAAAAAAATGGATTGTTCAAGCAATATTATTTTAAGACTTTTATTAATTTACAATTCTATTAATTCAAATTTCTTTGAATAGGTGAATTAGTGATATAGGCAAATTATTTAATAGTCTCCCTATTATTATTATAATTAAAATGTGATTGGTCAAATTGAATGACGTCATTACATTTTAGACAATTTCATTATGTTAAATTTAAATTAAAATAAAGCAAAAAATTAAAATGGATCATCCAATTAAATAAAAACTAATTGTACTACGTTTGCAATTGAGACTAAAAAAAAACTTACTGCATAAGCAACTCAAACTAATACCAAAGTAAAATGAATTAAATTGTTAAAAATAAATACAGATGAGCGACACTTGAAAACAGCCTACACTCCTACATGAAACAACATCAGCCAAAAAAAACCTAAATGAAAAAAGTGCACTAGCACCTCAGTTTTACCAGAAACTACATTTAAATTCTCCAAACAATTGTTCATCAAAAAGATTCATATTCGCTATAAATTTATGATAAAATCTTATTTACCATGCAGAAGAGAGCGATTTTTCTGCAGTTTAAAACTAACTTTAACTAAGCATCAGCACACTTGTGTTAAGATTTCAAACTATATGTTCTCTTTTTAAATTACCGGAGAAAGCGCAGACAATCTTGATGATTTCATGAAATATTATAACTGTTCTAAAAGAAAACACTTGGTAAATCATTGTACGAACAATTATACCAATGTTCTAAAACACAACGTAACCCATCGTCATTTCCAATTTTCACAAGTAAGTTCCACCTGTATTCTTGAGGTTCCAAAAAGGCGTTACTTTTATACCATCTTATTATACCATCTAGTTTAAATAAAATACCACCTTATGCACCGTCAAGTAAAGTTCATTGCTTCTCAGTTATTAATCTTTATAGCTGTACCATCTCCTATCTTGCTTTTGTGAAAAAATTAGATTTGTTTCAAAGTTCTATACGCGGTGATTTTCTCTTATAAAATATTCTAATAAAAATTCACTTCTTGGATTCGAGCTCGTAGTACTTTAGTGTCAAGGAGTATGGCAATATGCCGTCTGCCGAAATTTCATGATTTAAAAAATTGAGGGTAGGAACACTGAAAACGGTTAATACAGACGAAATTAGTTAGGTTAATACATACGAAAACCAAATCTAGTCATCCTCCAAAAATTACCGAAAGGTCTATGCCACGTTACTCAGACCATAAAGCATTTTAATGAACTCGAAGAAAACAAATAGAACCGTTTTTGCAGTTTTGTGTACATCTTCTGTGGGATTTGGTGGTAAACACGTACTAGATTAGTTTTCGAAAAAATCTTGCAACCATACAGGTACATTGAAAAATCTTGAATGTGAGGAATCCGATCTGATCTGATATCATTAACGTGTTAAGGCAGCGGTAGTTCCCACATCGTCTCCAATTATTTAGCTCTGTTTTGGGTGCAAAGTGAAACGGTGAGAATACATTTAAGGAAGATGGCTTTACCAATCCTAGTTGAAAAGGAAGGCCTCCTCGAGTGATTATTCGATGAACTACGTTCCGTTTTATTGAACTCTCATATCTGAAATCCACTGTAAGATAGAGGCAGTTGAGGACGGGGCCACTGAGCCAATTAGACTTTTTTGTTTGATTTTAAAATTAAAATATTAAAAACCTTTTTTCATGATTGCACTAGGGCCAAAGTTTACTTGAATTTAAAGTTTTTTTTAAATAGTTCTATTTTTACTCTAAAATATGTCAAATTTACAAAGAGCCTATTTCTCGTTTTCTTGAGATATTTGATTTTAAAGATTTTTAGTCCGACTAAAATTCTACTTTTACATCATTTTTTCGAATAATTCTTATTAACAAATAATATTAACCACTGAAGTTCAAGAAAATGATGAGAGTTCAAGTTTCGCCTGTGTTTATTTGCTTCTTAGATTACATACTATATGGCCTCTAATGATTATTTCAATTTCCGAATCAAGCAAACTGCCTCCAACCTTCTCAAATCATTATTAAAATTTATTTAATCAAAAACAATTCAGTTCTCTGGTTCTCTTTCTCAATATTAGCAAACTAGTAATTTAAATTGCCTGACAGCTTACGAGATAGTCAATATCATGTTAACTTCTTTAAAACTATGACCTCGTAGTTTTACTATTTGATTAGAAAAAGCTAGATTATTTAGTCAACAGGTAAACATACTATTGGAAGAATCAAACTGTCAGTTGATAGTTGAAGAAAATCTTCCTGAGCAGAGAATACGAAAACGAAAACCAATGACAATCGAAACTACAGATGATCATGTTTTTAATTTAATCCAATATGGAAATATATGGTAAAGGTATTCAATGTAATTATGGACACATAATAGGTTCCATAGAACGTCGCAAATTGCAAAACTATTGCTAATATTTCAATCTTGGATCCGAAATTCTATAAAAACAATTATGGAATGGACTGTTTAGAAGATCTCAGTAAACTTGTGATGAAAAATCGTGCTACAGCTACTGCATCGACATTAAAAAAGGAATTTATAGACCTTGTGACAAATTGGGACCATTTAAAATATCAATAAATATCATTTATAATACAAATGAATTTATTGATGTTTCAGACTCAGACTTGGAGTTCCTTGGCGGAGGTGTAATGTGTATGTCGAGAATTAATTGCAGAAATTGTTTTGTCTGTTTTTATAATTTATTGTCAAAATAAAGTTTATAAAGCAATGCATATAGCAATACTTATTTGGCGTATAAGTTTGTACTGATATTATGATCAACTCAGTAAGCCTGTGAACGCAGTTTTTCTAAACTCAAAATAATAAAAAATAGATTAATGAGCTCACTGACTAAATTAATTCACTGACTAAATGTGATTTTCAGGCATAGATGGTTAATGGCCATTGAAGAGGACATATTATTCAATTCACAAAATAGAAAAATTATAAATTATATATGTGAAAATTATCTGTGCTTAAAAAAACATTTAATAGGTTTGTCAATCAATCAATCAATAATAAAATATTTGATGTTTTACATAAAAACAAAATCTCTTAGTTTATAACATCATTTTTATAATTTTCCTTTAGAACAAAAAAAACTGATTCCCGACAGTCATATGCACAACGAGTTTTATCTTTAAAACAAAAAATATCACTAGTACTAAGCTTTCACAAGTGGTTAGATATAAAATAAGCTTCAATTACACAGTTTTTTCTTATGTTACACCGTTAAAAAATTTTTCAAAAAAATTAACAGTGTACATTTTTAAAAATTTTGTTTTAATACCTATTCAACGACATATCATTTATGAAAATCGATTGAGTAGTTTTTCTACAATCGCTCGTCGAAATGCACTCACATCACAAAATGACAAAAAATTGAGTGACACCCTGTAAAAGTCGAAAAAAAAATTCTAAGAGAACTTGAATTTTTTATTTACAAAAGACTATCTATAAACAAAAAATAATCAAAATTAAAAGGGGTCAAGTCAAAACGTTGTTGAATCTTCGTGAAATTGCTCATAATATTTATTGTAATGCAAACATTTATATTTTTTTACAAAACTTTTTATCAACAAATTTAAATACAACATTACTACTGTTAACGCTGGACCATGTCTTCCTAAAAATCCAGAGAAAGTGTATTTAAAAATAAATTTAATTTACCATAACTTTAGTGAATCCAGCGTTGACGTCTTTCCGCTGCCTTTATATATATTAAAATTAGCTGTAAGAACTAAAAAAGTAATTAATGTTTATATAGGATTCGATAAAATTTTAAATATTATTACCTTAGTTTGTCGATGTTATTTTTGTAATGTCAGTTTGACATTTTTCCTTTAACTTCAGCTTAGTTCGCGCTCTCACCACATCGTTGATTTTGGCGTAGTTGTTCCATTAAGGCTTATTAGTTTATCACTAATTGTTTCTGTGGTGAAAATGTGTGGCTCTGCTGCAAGTAAATTTTTTTTTTGTAATATATGTATTTATACATTAGTTTTTAGCCTTAGAATTCCTCTTCTTCGTTTCTATTTGTGCAAGTGACATTGCATTTTTTGGTCTTGTTGGTTTTAGTTTGATCTTTTAAATTAAAATGTTGTAAAAGTGTTAAAAGTAATTTTAGTAATTATTGTAAACTTAATTCGGTCAAAAAATAAATTGGTTTATTAATCCAGTGGTGAAGTGTTTTTGTGCAGAGCGTTGTATCTTGCCATGATGATGAAAGCGATTGGTGTTGTCTGTATGATTTTCGATGATACTTACTATTGTTAGGCGTGATAATTTGGCCACGCATTATTATCGATTGTACTTTCTATTTGTTAAGCGTGATAATTTCGACACGCGTTATTATCGATTATACTTTCTATTTGTTAGGCGTGATAATTTCGACCCGCATTATCATCGATTATACTTACTATTTGTTAGGCGTGATAATTTGGACACGCATTCTCATCGATCATACTTACTGTTTGTTAGGCGTAATGACTTGGACACGCATTATCATCGATTGTACTTATTATTTGTTAGGTTTGTTAGGCGTGATAATTTGGCCACGCATTCACATCGATTATACGTATTACTTGTTAGGCGTGATAATTTGGACACGTATTATTCTCAATTATATTTACTATTCGTTAGGCGTGATAATTTTGAACACGCATTATCATCGATTATATTTACTACTTGTTAGGCGTGATAATTCGGACACGCATTGTTCATCGACCACAGTTACTATTTTGTAAGGCGTGATATTTTGGACACGCATGCTCTATCATCCCAAGCGTTAATTACTCGAACAAATTCGTTGATAATCCTCTGACTTCATCTGATGTTGTCAACTCATTCTATACAGTCCACTAATCAAGTCAGAGGCGTCAACCAGTAGGAAGTAGAAATTTTTGCAAAATCGCTACCATTGGCTCAGTTTTCTTTATGATGGTTTAATTTGCGCATTTGCGCACTTCCTTGTTGGTACTTTTCTTGCCGATTAAACAACCGCTTGTGTTTTGCAAGATATCGGCGATGATTCTTCTTAGATCCCAACAATGCTCCAATCTTCATCATTTATTATGTCGCTAAACCACAATAGCTGAAGGTTTTTTCTGTCACCGATATAGTCTTTTTTGATCTTTTACAGATCATTAGCGTTGACGTGTGCCCTTAGTTCAACTTTCAAAGAACTTCTATTTTTCAAAAGACATCCTTTTGTTTTTTATTCGGTTAACGTATCCTGTTTTAAAATGGATACTTCCAACTCCAATTTTGAGAACCCAGTATCCCTCTGCCAACTGCTTCACCAAAGGGGTTTGTTAGACAAATTTTTCTTAGGACTTTCATACTTTAAATAGTCACGAATAGTTCTTCATCAGGATCATCTTAGTTGCTTCAGCACAGCAAGGGCTCGGCTTTAAGTAGTGATTCCCAGAATTCTTTTTCTAATGAGCTTTCTGCGGGAACATATTCTCCAAAAGAAATATAAAGATCCACTTAGCGCCAGCTCTGCTAATTCTTTACCTCCGTGATTCGTCCCTGATTGATCTTTAAATGGAAGAAGTGGACCCTTACACTCCATACTATTAACCTGGTCTTATAACATGATAAATAGAACTTTAATTACAATTTTCACAGCCTGAAAGATATCTCAAGATGAAACATTGCTCTTAGAAGTCTGAGAGAGAAACATGGTCTTGAAATCCCACGTTGAACTTTAAAAGACGTTTAGCTTTAATTTTTGCTTCATCATAATTTTACGTTTTTCCAACCTTCCTTCGAAGTGGCGTAGCTCACAATTCGATAAACGCAATTCATTTTCTGGATTTGATCACTGATTAGTAAGCCCAAACACCAGGTTTTATTAAGTATTCAACTACAACAGGAAACAATACAGCAAACGATATTTCTAACTAGAATATTCTTTTAACTGCTTCAGAAACTTCAACGGTTTGTTGTAGAAATTTCCAGTACACCACGTTCAAAATAATATACAAAATATTTCTTCTCAATAACACTTAAAACTTTATTCACAAATTAAATATCGCTTTTGTATGTTTCAACTTTACCGTTGCAGGTTTAAAATAAAACTAATTAAAAACTACAAGAGGCCATTTTCTTATATACAATTCTGCAAAATTTCTAGATAATTCAAGGTCACTTTTTAGAATCCTTGAAAAAATATTAGAATATTCGATTATTTTACGTTATGTCGATTTGATTGACAAAATCGTTCAATCTTATTTATTGTTGACTCAAGTTTCACGAAATATGACAACAACGCATTATTTATTTGATTAATTTGTTGTTGTGTTTTGTTGTGATTTGATTTTTCTGGAAGTGACTGTGAAGTGCTAAAATGGTATGGAACACTACTAATAATAAAGTGTAGTGCTGATATTCGGTTTTACACTACTATAAAATGATGTTAAGGGAATGCTTTTCAACACGCTACTTATATTGGAGTTTGTGATGTAACTTAATTGGCACTCCGTTAGGTCAATAGTGATAATATAGTATAGTGGAATCTGCTTAGACTAACGATGTACTGTTGTTATTGTCACATCGATTGTTTTTAACACATTAATACCCACAGGAGTTAGTAGTTTTCTATTGTTCACTTATTGTTCATTCTTAAATTGTTCACTGTTTGATTTCTACTTTTTATTTACTACTCCACTTTTTGACTGAATAATTGTTACTCACTACTCGACTAGAATTCTTATTTCGGTTCGAAAAAGGATGATGTTTGGCCAACCAAACTGGGCATTCAGCCCTAGTAAGCATTCCGTATGACAACCTCATACTGAAAGTAACGCATGTCCACATTCGTATTCCATTTGGACTAGCTAATGCGGACTGCATTAGGTCTAAATTTGTGCTGCCGAAGAATATTTTCTGAATGCAGCAAACAATACTTTGACCAAATCACGGCCTAATAAAAATAAAAAAATCGATGTGATTCAATCATGTTTCTATATTTTTCTCCTGATGAAGTTCCCAAGCGGTCACCCGTTTAAGTTGAAAACCTTCACAGTGTTGCTTAACCTCCTTGTAAGTGATGTTGTAGTCTTAGCCAGTTCTCTATCTCGCCCATAAATATTTCTTATCATTATTGATTATTTCTTTGAGTTTTTATATATTTCTTCGATTTGTATGAACTGTAATTCGCCTAACTTTTAAATTTCTAAAAAATATGATGTACTGTCAAATTCTCAAACACAACTGCTTCTGTTTCTAGCTTGGTACCCAAAACGAAACATTTCCATTCATCACAATAAAGTCAGAAATTCTCAAAATAACTTCATTGTTTTTCAATTGAACTATAGAGTCATTCATTTTTATCGATTGACTATTATACTCATTGGTATTAAAAACTGTTGCTGTAAAATATATCTTTCAAATAAAGGTCCTGAGCCAGTTGCCTAGCAAAGTTTTCAAGAATAAGGGGTGGAATACCGTCGGGGCCAGCAGATTTGTTGATATTGATAGAACATAAGTTTATTATTGGACAACAAGCTGTTGACTTGACCACAGTTGAAGAACGAATGGTTGTTCAATAAATAGTGAGTCCATGGATGCCTCTACACAGAACAACTTGAGAAGACTACCTTCAAAGTCGGATTTCTTAGGAAATTTGAAATATTATGGAGAAGTCTATTCAAATATATATTCAAGCCTATTCGAATACAATACATTGTAAATATTAAATGAACTTATTTTCGACTATTATCATAAATCTTGTATAAGCTTATACATGGAGAGAATTTTTGCACTAGCTATAAATACAAAAAATGACATTCGCGTTTCGAAATATTTCAGTAAAATTATTTCTGTCCAATAGTGAACTTCGACTTCTCGTAAGTAAATTTCATTACTTACGAGACGTGACAGTAAAATAATTACTAACGAGAAGGCAAAATTTATTATTGAATAGAAATATTTTTACTGAAATATTTCAAAACGCGCACTTGTCATTTTTTGTACTTATAGTTATTGCAAAAATTCTCTCTGTGTACAAAAATTTCTAGGTATTTCTTTGTCCTGCCTTAATTCGGCTAATCTGTCAACTGCATTATACGGTTGATATTCGTGATTACAAGTTCAAACCTAGCTTGAGGATCCTACTATTTGACGGTTCCGAGCTTTATGAGGGTTCCGAACGTAAGCCGCATTTGAGTATTTTTTTGACCTGCATAATGACGAGATAGTGCCGCAGTTAACAGGCCTTCCGAGGTTGGGCATATTATTGGTCGTCCAAATGACGAGGTAACTTCGTAATTGTAAGGTTTTCCGAATTTTGGTAATCCTCATTCGGCCCGAAAATATTTTTAGGTCTGTCGAACTACAAATTCTAGTCGGGTAATTACAGATTTGAAATAACTTTTGTAGAAACGATTGGTTTTTAAGAGTTATTTATTTATCTAGAACGAAAAGTGAAAGTTTAAAGTACGAGCTAGTTGTTTACTAGTGAGTACCTTTAAAAACACTTTGCGTTTGAGATAAATACAAAATTTTGTTTCATACTAGAAATTTATTAAAATAAAAAGAAATGAGTTTTAAATTTTGTTCAAAAAGTTGAACTTTAACGTCCTGGGACTTTATAAAATTTTATAAAGTCCTAGGACGTTGAAGTTCAACGTTTCTGATACAAAAAATTGAAACTTCAACTTTTTGTACCATAAATAATCCGAAAAATGTCGTTTTAGATATCAGTATGAAATAAATTAAATTAACGACTCGACTCTCTGACTAACTGAACTTTATTGATCTTTGATTTTAATTTTAAAACGACTGTTTAACTGATTTAGTGTAAAAGACTGACTTTGGTGTTTTGGGAAGTTGCTGTGATAAAACACTTAATTTGATTTACTACAACTGTAATCGTCTGGATTTTTCTGTAATCGTAACAACAGTTATTGTTTCTATAATTTTTTTTTCGAATATTCCAGGAAATAAAACATGGCCATGTCACGACTCTGAATAACTTGGGAAAGGCAAATAAGATACTCACATTTATCCTAGTCCTGCTACGAGGGTCATCATCAGTAATCACACACCATTATGCTGTTCTAGTAGTAACTTTTGCAATACTTGATTAGGTTTTCTACCATTTCTAGTGGTGTTTCGTATTCATCGACAAATCGACGAGGACAACGACAAAAAACGAATTTCCTTTTGTATGATTGCAGACAAATTAAGATATATAAGCTAGTATATATATACTATAGTATAGCTTATATATATAGGTCTGTAGACAAATTATATATAGACAAATTAAGATATATAAGCTAGTATATATATACTATAGTATAGCTTATATATATAGGTCTGTTCCACCTGAGAAATAGATCAATTTTGTGTTTTGGTTAGTCGATACACTCCTAACTCTTTTACTTTCTTCAGGTAGTTTTTTAATACAAACGGTTCAAATTTACAAGCAATGCAGAAAATCAGTGTCATTTCTGATTCAATTAACAAACGTTGATTTAAATAGGAAAGAACTTCGTAGAGTAGACTATAGGAGCGCCATATACTCTCGTAAAGTATTAATAAAATTGAATGGTGTACACAAAGTCCAGAGTTCTGTATCAACATTCAAGCAGTTCTTATCGAACGTTTCTTCCATTAACTTTGACCTTGCCGAAATTGGTGACCCTTCAGCTGTAATTCTAAGGCTCACTTAGTCTACTAAATAAATTAAATGCTTCATAAAAAATAAATATAAATAAGGATTATATATATAACTTGGAGTTGAAAATTGTTAATAAAAAAATCCAAAATTTACTGATCTAAATCAGTGTTTCTCTTCCGGTGTACCGGGTACTGTTTGTGGTCCGAAAAAATGTTTAGTGGTCCGCAAAATTCTTTATATTTATTATCAGTTACAATTTCATTTATCCGAGGGCTTTTTCCTTTCCATAAATGTGCATACTATTTCACGCATTAAAATTTTTTTCTATGATAGCATATTCAAATTCTATTTTATTTTACTTTACTGTTGCATTTCCTAAGCGAGATTAAAACGTTTTACGTTTACGTAAACAAATTTTCACCACAAAATATCGTTCTTACTCGTAAAAGTGAAACTTTTTTATGTCACTCCTTTAGAGTTGATTTTATTATTTTCTTTCATATCATATGCAGAAAAAGAAAATTAGTACTTTTTGTTTATACTTTTATTTATTTTAATAACAAATGAAACACGTCTGATATTATATTTTAATAAAAAGTTGTTTGAAAAATATTATTTTTGTTAAATTATTAAATTTAATAATATACTAATTAATAACAAGCTTGCATAATTTGCCAATTCCTTCAGAAAAATGATCTATTTTTATCAATCATCAAATTTGAAGCTAAAATTAAATGTGTGAGTATAAAAAAAAATTATCCTTCTTGCTACTACAAATATAAATTTATTTTCGTTTTTTTACTATCACAATTGTGTGCGTTATTAGTCTTAATAGAATAAAGTAAATAGCAAAAGCTTACAAAGTCACAAATTTGCGTGAGAATAAAATTCGTTAAACACGAACCCAATAAGATGTTTTATGCTTCCGACAGTTTAACATGTATTAATTTTAATTAAAATATTTTAAAATTCGTTGATAAAACAAGTAAAACGATTAAAAAACAATGAATTTTAATTATTTTTTTTTGGTTTAATTAATTCCAAACAATTAAATTAATTTTATTCAATTTCGATGCTTATTTAATTGTTGGGTATTTTGAAAATAAAGGGAACTGAAAAAAATTACTGCAAAAAGAAACATCAAAGTTCTAATTACTAATACTAATTTAAATTGAGAAATTTATTTAACAATAGAAATTCAATTTAATCGAAGCAGCCTTTCCCTTTTTCAATATTCAAAAGAGGCACATGCGTATTAGTTTAAATTTATTGTTTTTTATATAATCATTGCGAAAATATTTTTTTTATTTTTTTATTTCAGAAAAATTTATTTCAGAGTTCAATACAATCAAATAAATTGTTTCTGTTTATTTTATTCTAATAATACTAATAATACTAATTGTTTTTTTGGCTTCTCAATTCTCATTGGTATTAGTAGTTAGAATTTTAATGTCTTTCATTGTAAATCATTGTATATTTAAAATACCCAACAATTAAAATGGCATCGAAATTGAATAAAATTTATTTAATTGTTTAGAGTTAATAAGAAACTAAAAACAGAAGAAATAAAAGAAAATTAATTGTTTTGGTTTGTTCATTTTACTTGTTTTATCAATGAATTTTTAAATAATTCAATTTAAATTAATACATGTAACTCTGTCGGAAGGATAAAACGTTGTATTGGCTTCGGGTTTATTGAATTTTATTCCCTTGCAAATTTGTAATCTTTTGCTCGAAAAATAAAATAAAGCATTAAACACTTACACAGTAAATTGCTATTACATATTTCGAATTAGAAATAAGAACGATTTTTTTTTATTTTTACTCCTGTATTTTGGGATGTTATATTTTATTTATATCATTCGCTCTGAAAGAACGGCCTATATTAAAATAGTATAGGGAATTGTTTTGAACTCTGTTTACTACATATCAAAATTCGTTCTTTTTTTGGTTTCTTTCAACATATTTCGTTCATCTTAGGGTTTTAAACTACATTATGTATGTAGGTGTGAGATAACTATAACCAAATATAACATGCACTTTCACCCATCTAACATTCAATATTTCCTAACATGAAATATAATAAATTCTTAAAATATACATATTGATCCGTAGCAGAAATCAGTTGAAAAACACTGATTTCAATTTAATATAAATAATTAAATAAAATAAAAAATTTAAAATAATGTTAAATTTAATATATAACTGAATTAATTTTTTAAATATTGTAATTAATTTTAATTATTTATATTTTACTAAATTTTTACTCTTTTGTTATTGCTAACATAATAAAATTTTGCAAAACTAAAACAAGTATTTCAATTTTAATTAAAAAATTATAAATTTAATATTTTAAAATACTTTATTTGTTACCCTGATGTATAATTTTTGATATTTGTCAATGAGTTTATTTGTTAGTCACCACCAACACCAATACACCCATGCCCTTTTAGTGTCTCCACATATCATCCTACCCTAATAATTCATTTTTTGTTGGTTGTATAATTTTTTCAATAAGATATAATATCAAAACAAAAAATTCTGTTAAAATAAAAATCGATCGTTGTGGGTGGCCCCGTTCGCCGGAGTTCAATTTTTCCTTTTTCTCTGTTAACTTAGTTAACTTAACTTTAAAAAAAAACTATTATAATGTCGCCTCTTTATTTTTATAGTAATATTATTTTTTTCCACTTTTTGTATTTATTAATAATAATTGAAAATCTTTTAACGATATGGTAAGATTATTTGGTTCGATTGTATAATTTATTTGTTATTATTTTTATTATTATTATTATTTTATTTAAAAATCGTATTGGTAGCTTTTATGAAAAATCGAAATAAGAAATTTAAATACGAAAAAAAAATTGTTTAATTGAAAGAAGTATTCTTATTTGTTTTTTTTCTTTTTATTGTTATAAAGTGAATGTGGACAATTGTAATGACTTATCTTATATCTAATTGAATTTAAGTTATTTTTTTTATTTTTATATAATTTTTTTTTTGTAAAATTGTATTTTCGTGGCCTTTTTATGTGATTATAGATTTAGATGTTAGGAAATTGTAAAACAATGATATTTTTAGTTTTGTTGTGTTGGGTGTATCAATGAATTGTCGATTTAATGAGACAAGAAGATTATGAAAGAAATTGTTTCTATAGAAAATATATCGAAGAATACGGAAATATTTTGTTTAAGTGATTTTTTTTTTGTAATTGAAAAAGACAATAAATCGATGAAATATTTGCAAATAATTTAGCAATTTTATGAAAAGGAAGTTAAAAACTAAAGTTATTATTCATTTAGGGCCAGTTTCACCATCCTCAGTTAAGTTACAGTTAAGTTAAATTTAAGCTAACTGTCACTTAACTGAAGGAAATGGATATCACCAGTGTCGGTTAGCTAAATATTATGTTAAATTCTCAGAGAACTTGATCTACAAAATATATTTAAGTTAAAATTTAACCAAGAGAAATGCGATATGTCATATTTGGATGAAAAATATGAATGAATAATGATATGAGAAATGTTGAAATAAAAATTAAAATATAAAATAAATAAATTAAACATTTTATTTTATCCTTTTCATAAGTTTGAGATTGCAGAATTTTCTTCTCTTTTATCTTTCAAAATTTGGTTTAGTTATTCAAAACTAATAGCATTTTAATTTATTGTTAAGTTAACCGTTGGTTAATTTAACAAAGAGAATTGTGGTGAATCCGAAACATTTTGTTATCCTCCAGTTAAAGTTAAGTTCTGGTTAAAGTTATATGATTCGTTTATGAAGTTATATGAAGATTCGTTTGATAAATGATAGTAAAATTGAATGTAAATACAGATGATTTAAGATTTTGATAGAAAAAATATGGTTTGTGATTATCTTCTTTAAAGAGAATTTTAAATTAATGATTAAAAAGATTCTTTGTATTTTGTTTGATAATTTTCTATCTTGATTATAAGAATGGGGAACGCGTAAAGGCTTAAAACCACATACAACAGAAACAGAAACAGAATCCCAAACAAATTTTACAGAAACAGAATTTTTTCCTGTCAAATTTGTATGAAATTCGGGTGCTGTTTCTGTTGTATGAGAATGCCCGATCGGCTGAAGGATGATGTTGAATATGAGTGGGAAAAAACTTGACCATTTTTTATTTCCCTGATACTTGGCATATAAGTAGTATGGACAATATAAAAAATACTCCTTATTTTAGAATTCTTTTAAAGTGCATAGTTTGAGCAACATTTATTACATAAAGTTTTTGCTGAAACTCAATACTTTCCTCCTTATTTGCGAGTGAACATATCAATTTTTAAACCCAAAAAAAAAATGCTTTTTCAAATGGTTTTTTACGAATAACTCAGAAAGTAAGGATTTTAGCGAAAAAATTATTATGATTTAAAACTGAGTTTATAAAATACAAAGAAACGGTGGGTTTATGGCATCTGTAGACCCAATACAAACAGAGTAATAGCCTGTTGAAGATTAATTCTTATTTTTCAAACGCCAAAATTGAAAATTTCAACGGGGAATAAACAAAAAACAAGGCATTTAAAATTTAAATATTATGTTAAATATTTATATATTTTTAGATTTCATCCTTGAATATTCTATAGAATAGAATACTTTAGTATTATTAATACATCAATGCCAATATACTTAATCTCATATCTGCAAAACAATGTGAATGGCTTTGAACCATAATTCGCTTATTTTTTAAGCTGTCATGTCCTTAAAAAAACTATTTTGTAAAATTTTTTGGGCCCTCTAATCTCATTTATCAGCTTGGAACTATAAGCTTGGACTTTTTCTTATTGCGTTAGAAGACTGTAAATTTGCGAGATTATAAAGGAAAACGCTATCTAAAAAAGTAGAAGTTGAAATAACATAAACTCAAAAATGATGAGAGCATGGGCGTTTGCGCATTTGTTTCAACAGGTCTGGGGTCTCACCCTATGGACTTGGATAATTTTTTTTAATTTTGGAAAGATTTATGTTTTATCTACGTAAGCAAAAGTTTTTAAATGTGAGCTTGGTCATTTTCATATAGATCAAGAACAACAAAATTTATTAAATTTATAAAACATCTTATTTTTAAGGAACCTCAAACGCCAAAATTGTCATTTTCTAAATAATGATAGAAAAAGGTTTAATTTAAATATTTAATATTTGTTAATTTTAAACATTAAAATTCAGACGGTCGCTATAACGCCTCCTTAGATTATTCGACTTTTAAGAATCTAGCCCAGGTAACAATTTCGCCTAAGTTTTTTAAATTATTCCAACTTAACTTGAGAAAGCATTGTGTAAGACCATATTATTCAAGCTTTACCTAAAAAAAGCTTGTAAAAGACTAGATTCACTAAGTTTCTTATATAATTCCTTAAGTAAAGCTTAATTCAATAATAAATACTTAGGGCATATTCAAGCAACTGTTACTCAAGTATAATACCTTTTATAAGGTTTTATTCACATATAACTTTTAAGGTAGTATTCAAGATGTTTTTACTCAAGAATTCAATCTCTTATATAAACCTTTATTAAAGTACAACTTTTAGAAAGAATCCAAGAAGATTCTTACCCAAGGATAGTTCCTTGTATACGACTTTATTTATGTATAATAATTTTAGTAGTATTCAAGAAAATTGTTACTCAAGTAATATTTCTTATATACGGCTGTTTTCAATGAATATTAAAAGATTTACAACAAATCGATCTGTCAATATTTTTGACAGTTCGTTGTTTAATTCGCGATTATGTGTTTTTTTATTAAATCACTTATCGTGTTTAAAAAGTTAACAAACCCTTAAGAACTTTGACAAACTATTATCGATTAATACAAAAGATTATTTCAAAATGGTAGACATATTTTCGTCAATGGAAATTTGCAATTGCCATTATTCCGCAACCATTTAATCAAACGTTTCTGATGATGGTTTATAAATTGATTGAGATTTACCATTTCTGATGATGGTTCATATAATGATTTGAGTTGGGCAACAAATAAATAAACTGATGATAATTTGTCATACAATTCATTTTTGTATTATATGTATGTAATGGCCATATTGTGCGCAATTCGCTTGGGAAAAAATTATATCAAAACTTGCAACAGATTGCAACTGACTTATGAAAATATAACGTAGAACGTTTATTTAATATGGTCATTTAACATTTATTTATTAATCAGCCAAATTGTGCAACTGAAAGTAATGCCAATCACAGCATACTATACCCCTTACGAAGCTTGAGTAATACTTTTATTCTGTATTGAGTAACGTTTTATTCCTGTCGTGGAAATTGATTTAATGAACGTGCGTAAGGGTAAACGATGAGGAAGAAGGTCTGTGTTCGATTCCTGCCAGGCACGTTTTCATTTATGAATTTTATTTTCCTTTTATTTATTTTATTTTTATTCTTTAATCATTTTTAATCGTACAATTGAATGGAAACACATGCGTGGATATCGTATATGAATACGCAAAATTATTTTCATTTCGAGATTGTCCTCAATCATAACCAATATTATTTTTAACAAAAACCCATATATTCTCATTTTAGGAAAGCATTAGTACACTTTATATGCATTCCTTATCAAAATGTTTGAATAAAAATTAATTCATAGTCGTGGTAGTGGTCCGAAACTTGAAATGTGTACGAATAATTTGTTAAACAATAGTGATTAAGTTTCAATTTTCTTTATGACAGCTGCTGAATAGAGAAGTGGATAGCGTGCGGTCCTGGAGAATCAAAGGTTACGAGTTCGATCCCAGCTACAGGCGTAAAGATGCGAAATGTGTAAAATAAATTGTAATTTCCGATAAAAGATTAACTCCATAGCAGCAATATACAAAAAAAAGGAGTTTAATGCGCCAATTAACCAAAATAACTAAAGGAAACAATCACCAATTTTTTTTCAGTGGCATCGCTTCTTGAATAGCCACCCACTGAGTAATTCTCTTGAGAAAATATTTACTCAAGCACTTTATTCAAATAACATTTTGACAGTATTTGAATAAGCCTTGAATAACAACTGATGTACCACTTTATTCAAACACTTATATAAAACATGTATAAAGCATTATATATGCCTTCTTGAATAAAGAATATTTTTTCATACGCCTTTTCTCCTTGAGTAGAGCTTGTATAAAACTTTTATCATGCATAGTTCAAGAATTTTAAATTTCCCCTTCCATTTTAAATTCCTTTTTTAAAGTTTTACTCAATGATTACCTAGGTTAAATTGTTACCTGGGTAGCCGCTTGATCAGCTCGCGAATTTGTGCAAAAGATTATTTGCTGCAACATACGCAGAAATTTTTTTTGGTGTAGGTCAAAAATTGCTTTTTCAGATAATATTTAAAATGTATTTAAATATATTAAAAATATATAACAATTGAAATAAACAATCGAACGAAAATAAATTAAATGGCTTTATTTATTTTACAACAAATTCGGTCAATAAAGCATATAAAATAAATAACAATAATAAAGAATTTTATTTACTTAATAATTAAATTAAATTCAAATTAATTAAATTAAACACATCATATTAAAAATTATTCATTGATAAAATATTTAAAAATAATAATTTACCATAAACGAGATCATTATCTAAAATTATGATAAAATTATATAGATTTCTAAAATTTTCTAATCAAACAACGAGATAGGATAAAAAAATCCCAGCGGCAGGTATATCCGCTAGAAATAGGTAGATTTCGGGGTCAGACGGTTTTGTGTCCAAATAAAATTAGATAAGTCAGATTAGTTTAAATAAAAAATATAAGTAGAAACAGAATAATTCAAAAAAATTATCGAACCAAATTAAATACATTATCCGAACTAACGCCATCAATACAATTTCGGAACAGTTTTATTTAAGTTGGTTTAAACTACTTTTAATAACATAATAAATCCACCAAAGATCAAATGAACTACGTCACAACTACAATTATACCATCACACATAATTTATAATCAAACATTATCAAACAATTTTATTTCAAAATCATCTTTTGTTGTTGTGTTTTTTGTTCTTATTTAATCTTTTTTCAAACGGTTACTTAGTAAAAAAAATAAAAACAAAAGAGATTTTGATAATTTTTCTATGGTATTAAATGGGTTGATATTTTTCTTGTAAGGGTTGCATTATAATGCTTATAAAAATGGAACCTTTTGGGTTAGAAAGCTGAAATTTTTTGAGGCTATAGTTGAAAAGTATGTTTAAAAGCTAAAATGAATTTAAATAACATAAACTGAAACATGATGAAAGCATTGCCTTTTGCGTTTGTTTTTATTTCAACAGCCGTAGGGTCTCAACCGTTAGACTTAAACTATTATTTTTGAAAATTTTGGAAAGATTTATATTTTAAATACGTGAAAAAAGTTTTCAACTATGAGCTTGGCCATTTCAGCTAGATCAAGGGCAGCAAAGTTTAGTAAATTTTTAAAACAGCTGATTTTTGAGGAACCTGAAACGCCAAAATTGTCATCTGGATAAAAATGATAGAAAAAGGTTCAAATATTCAATATTTTTAAATTTTATTAAAATATTATTATTAAAACGGAAGTTATAGCGCCCTAGATTATTCGACTTTTTAGGCTCTAGCCGCTTAACTGGTACCCGGATATGGCCAGTTCACGAACTTGTCCAAGACATTATTTGCCGAAACATACACAGAAAATTATTTTGGTGTAGGTCGAAAAATGCGACCGTGAGAGTGCCGCTAAATTCCGTTATACCTCATATCGTTATATATATATATATATATATATATATAATTTTTTTTTTTTTTTGTTTTTCCATCTCCGCTTATCACATATAGTCGTTTGGCATCAAAATTTTTCCGAAATTCCGAGATGAAGCCCATTGCAATAGGTAGATTTTTATATGAAATCTACCTAATAACCAGTATAGAACAAAACAAACAAAAATATGCATAGTTAACGGATACTTTAAAAAAATTGATTTTAAATTTTAAACCTTTTTTTTTTTGAGCAAAATAAAAAAGAAATAAAATAAAATTAGATCAAAATATCTGAGGGCGAAAAATAAGAAAGCAAAATTTACTGGCTTTAACTTTAACTGAGGATGGTAAACTGGCTCTTAACCTGTAGAAAACCAAAAAAAGAAAAAAAACAGGTACCTTTAGATTTAGCCATCCTTGAAAATTAAATTTTTTGAAAATAACCAGAGCGATTTTTTGCAAAACCTAATTCAGTATCTTTTTTAATAAAGGAAGCACAATCATTGCCCATTTGATTGCTTGCAATAAAATCATCTAAAAATACCAATTTTTTTCATCACAGGAATCTTTTTATAAAGCCTAACTCCCCTACATTTTAAACAAATAAAAATGGAAACTGGTTCGGGTTCAAATTTCTTATTTGATCTTGGCGTCTTGATGCGATTTTCCATCAGTTATGCAGAAACTGCTTTAGTTTTTTTCAATGCCAATTTAACGATGTACCGGAATTAAGCTACAGGGACCAAATGCTTTTAATTTTAAAAATAAAAGCCAAATACGGTGATATGTTTTTTTCTAAACATAAAGAATATATAAAATTTAATGACGTTTATGTAGTAATTCTGTAATTATTAACATATAAACTAGGTACGGTATTTGCTAAAAGTTTAGTAAAACTAACCTATTTGTGCGAATGTTTATATCGTTTTATACGAATGAAAGTAAACATAATTCAAACTGATAACTTGTCAGAAAATCTAGTCTAAAAGTCAACACCGTCAAATTGCTTCCACAGATATTATTCCAAAACTATGAGGTTGAGTTAAGTAATCAAGAAAATTCATCTTATTTTACTGCCATTAATTGCACAATCTGCATTTTAATAAATTGTTTTCTACAAATGAAAATCAAAGAATAGTTTTGTTTTATTTATATAATCTACTTTTAAACAAAAAAAAGCAAACGAAAAAACCCCTATTTTCCCAATTTTTTTTCATTTTTATATGTATGTTAAATTTTAACTGAGACCAATTGTGATAGTTAAGTTAATTAAGAATTTAACTTGCATGTTAAACTGACCGACACTTGTGAAACCCAATTTCCTCAGTTAAGTGACAGATATGTTAAATTTAACTAACTGAGAGAGAAAAAAAACGAAAATTGCATGCAAAATATTTTTATCATTCAATTTTCTCTCAGTTAAATTTAAGTGCCGGTTAACTAACTGTAACTTTAACTGAGGATGGTGAAACTGGCCCTTAATAAGCTAAAAACTAAGAAAGAATTTAATTTGTTAGTCTATATTGATATGCGAAAAAATACAAATAGTATGCCAAGAAAATAAATATTTTGAAGTAATAAATAATTATTTGTTGTTTGTACGTTGCCATGTAAACAAATTCTCTTAAATTTTGTAGCGTATAACAAAACATTGTATGACGTTTAAAATAATTTGATAGTTTTGGAAAACCATATGAACATTTAATGACTAAAACGTTGCCAAAAATTTGTAAACAAATGTAAAAATCTTTTACTCGCGTAAATTGAATAAGAATTATTTACATTTTGTAGACAAAACTACAGTAAAAATAATTTTATTTAGTTTTTTAGCGTCTCAATAGCGGGCGTTATGAATTCATAATTTGCCCTTGTTTTTATAAATGTGTTTATATATAGCGTATCCTAGACATTATAACAACTTTATATCATTGTGAAGCATAAAGATATGAAACGCACTAAATTTTTAAAAACTCGCAAAAACCTGAAGATTCTATGTACACAAATGAAATTATTTTATATTTGTACTAACAAATTTTTTTTCTTTCCAGGTAAGGATGAGAACCACTGATTGCAACGACTAAATTTGTAAGTAGGCAACATTTTATAAGGATTTTTTAAGCATCTTTTGAGCTTATCGTATATAGAGGTATCGAATAGCATTTGTACAATAGAATCCAAAATAGCGGACTGGGAACTTTTTAAAAATGTCTACAAATACATTTTTGCATAAAACTGATAATATATTATACTATATTATACTATATATACTTTCTACAAAGAAGATAAAATTTTTAAAACATTTGCCATAATATATTTTGGTCATTACAGGGCAAGACAAAAAAAAGGAAAAAGTTTTAGTGACTACATTCATCTGTAGAAGCATACAAATAGCATACAAAGTAAAGTTACAAATAGCATACAAAAAATATGGTTTATTACTAAATGGGTTGTAATCGTTACTAGGGACTGAACACAGCATCGCAAAACTTTTTTTTAACTAAAGTAATAAAATATTACTTTACTACTACTACTAATTATTACTACTTATTAAATAAATTATTTGTCATCAGACTTAATGAAACCAGTTGTTAAGCTATTCAGTTCATCATTTTGTTCTTCTTTATGATTTTTACTGATATAACTTAAAAATCAAACAGATGTTGCTTTTTGAATCTTTTGTAAGAAATGTTTTACACTTCAGGCTACTACAGCTGGTTTCTCACTGTTTCTCACTTTGACATTAACTAACCTGAGTCTTATGCTTTGAAATTGTCTCAAAGCTATCCTACAGTCAATTTATTTATAGTTTCAAACCAAAAAATGTAAAAACAATCTTAATCACTTTGCTTTAAAAATATAATTCAACTTAATGCAATCAAAAATCCAAATTGGCTTAATTAAAAGTATATTAAGAAAACTCTTAATCACTGTTATTATTATTGCTAAAATATATCAAAAATATAGTAACAATCCAATTTTTTTTTTGTTAATTTCATTTCATAAATTATAACAATTTTACTTTAATGTTAAAAAGAAAAAAAAATTAATTTGGACATCATCTTTAAAAATTCTTCAAAACCTAAATTTAAGTGATTTTTTCTCTTGAAATATTTTTATTTCGATGTCGTGGGAGTTTATACATTTATTATAACATCATCATCATAATCTTCCACACCATTTGTTAACATTATCTTTATAAATTTATTGAGATGTATTTCTGTTAAAAAAAATAATAATTTAAGACATGCAATTAAACAAATTGAATGATGTTCGAAGATGTTTTGATCGTTTCGTTTTGAAAGAGTTATAAATTTTGTGTCATTCTTTGGGTTTATCGGAGATTTCTGTAAAACAACCTGTTTCGAAAAATATTAATAATAATTTGCACTGCAATACAAAAATATGGTAATTAAAATAAATCTTATTGTTTTAGTTATATTTGCTTTTTTTTTATTATTATTTTTTTCGAATTAAACGACGACCTTGCACCAGATAACCCATATAAAAATTAAATTCTCATCAAATATTTTACAATTCTTTTGTTCTTTCATCAATTTTATGTTTTGTGTAGTTGTTGTTGTTTTTTTAATGTGTCTGCAAGTGAATTTTTTTTAAGTTAGAAAAAAAATTATAATAGAAAAGAAACACTTTTATTTTCAAAGATTAAGTTTATGTTTTTTTTATTCTATTGTTTTTATAGCGAACAGGAAAAAAATTCATCTACGATATGTAATAAAATTTTCAAGAGGAATTAAGTTAAGTGGTATTTAGTGATGAATTATGAGAAATATTATGAATGTCAGTGTTTGTAGGGTAATTTTTATTTGTTGATGAGGAAGAAGTTGATGGAGAGATAGACTTTGCGAAAATTTGTTATTTATTTATTTACTCGTTTTATTTTGATTGTCTGTTTTATATTTTTACTAGAAAATTTCTAAAAATTTGTTGTGTAACTTTGTCTCCACAACTTCTCAAAATAAACAGAAAACGGATAGAAATAAGCAAACAGCAATCATCCTTCTTGTATTTATTGAGGCAATCATTAAAACTAGCACCAAGGTAACGAAGAAAGCGATTATTAGGATCCACGAGATTATTAAAATAGGTTATTAGTTGTACACAAGCAAATTAAAAACCGTGATAAAATTACAAATGCCAGGCAAGAAAAAACGAGAACTAATTCTAAAGTTTATAAAACTGCAATTAAAAAATTTGTTTTAAAAAGTTCAAAAAAGTGAAGCTGAGACAGTTTTCTCCGAACAGAATGTTTAACGCCAGTTAATGTTTAACGCCAGTTAATGTTTAACGCCAGTTTGAACGGATCCTTAGTACAACTTAAACTGTCAGAGTCTTTAAGTGGTTCAAATCATAATTTGATCATCATTGAAATAACTATAAGGGCTCTTATACAATTTAAAGCGACATTTCATCTTGTATGTAATTATAATGGTGTGTAACTAAGGAAATCATTTAAATTTTTTCAATTCAGAGGTATGGCTTGATTTTTTTCACAGAGAAAACTATATTTTGCTCCTTTACCTTTTTCGGTTTCGAACCTATATCTTATCAGTTCTATGATTCGAATTGCTGTTTCAAATTTTTTTTCAGTGTTACTCTGAAAAATGGTCCATTAACTTTGAACAGTCTAATTTTAAAGTCTTCTGTATGTCCTTTAAGCCATAGATATAACTTGTAGTCCACTAAAAAGAACTAATTTACTGGGATTTTATTTTTAAAAATTCTACATTTTACACACTCAAACCTGTTAATCTTTTTACATATATTTTATATTATTCCCGGTGATAATTTAGGAATAATTTATTACATTTTCTAGAAATATGAGAGTAGAAAAACGATTTCCACAGAAGAGATTTCCACGTCAAACCTCTTAAATCAAAGAGGTGTTAAAATCGATTTCAATTTTTTAAAGGGATAGATTCAAATTGTTTAAGGGCTTCATAACTGCATCTCCTTTTTTATACCAAGTGACTTATGACTAGTTGAATGACAATTTTAGAATTAGTAAAACTGCGCTGAAAAAAAATTGAACTAATGACAACCTCATCTCGAAGTTGGCAGTTTATTATTTATGCAAAGAAAAATTATTTGCAAACAATTTCACAACAGAATGAGGTTTATTTAAAATATAAAGTGTTATATCCAATATAACAGTAGTTAAATAAAGTTAATAACTATTTCATTGGAACAAATTTTCTTTGGCCTTATATCATGAATTTTTCATTTTAAAATTTAAGTATTTGAGATTAATTGAACTATATTTTATTTTCACATATATTTTTCGTGTGATTGTCTCAACTTCATCGTTTTATAATTGCACAGTTGTTAAAGCAATTTCTTAGTTCAATTCGCCATATCTGACCTCACGGTGAGGTTTAGACAAATGCGTTTCGATTGAAAATAGGACATGTTTTTTTCAGTGTGGCTTGTTTGTTTGAGCTAGTCCATCCCCAGCTTTATTACCAATAATGAAAATTCTAAATGTAGCAAAATGATTAAAGAGTGACTACCAATATCTAGACTCTGCAATTATGTAGAATAAAACGGTAAATCTCCTCATACCAAAAAAATTCTAGACGTTGAGCTTTTCAGATTTAGTGGCAATTTAGAAAAAAGTTTTAGATGAATGGATGTTTCGGCTGTATAGTAATTCAAGGACTAGTGAGCGGAAAACGAAACTAAATCATTGTTTTTTGCATACAGCAGCGTTTACTTCCAAATATAATATACAATAATGTAAAACTACGGTGTATACATTAAACCAATAAAGTGATCAAAGCAAAAATAAATTACATTATTTTCAATTTGATTTCAAATTGAAACACCAATAAAGAAAGAATAGACTAATTATGTTAGTGAACAGAGACTTGACAAGATGTTTTGAATGTTCTCAAAACCTAACTTACTATAAATTTATTTGAATCTATTTATGATACAAATGTTTTCAAATAATACATTACATGAACCAATAGAACTACATGAAGCTGCACCGGAGAAAAATTTAAAAACATATACAATAAATGCATGAAATGTGCATTAATTGAACCATTTTTATAAAAGTAATGAAAACAAACACAAAAAACAAACAAGCATTTGAATAATTAATTTTTGTGATTTAAAAAAATTATTGTATTATTTTAATATTTTTTGTTTGTTTTGTTTCTTATTGGTTTACTGATATTTAAATTAATTTTTATTATAAATTTACTTATAAGTAAACCTTTGGATGATACTGCATTGAGTCGAAGTAGATTTTAATATTGAGATTGGCTGCTAGTGGCGTTGAATTTTGCAGGAGATGAAAATGATGATCGAAATGTTGTTGGAGATGTTGTATCCAATATAAGGAGAATTTGTTGTTTAGCACTATTTGATATCCTGATTCACTAAATGTTGCATTGCCCGGCATTTTTCAATATTATCTTCCACAGTTATCGAATCACTTAATTTATTATCTTTTTCTAAAGTATCTTAAATAATGGCAGAATCTGAATATTTGACATCATCAATGGTTTTGTTTTCTCATTATAATTAATTAATGACGTGTCTTGATTTGATTTCCGTAAATTTATTTTATTACATTTTGACTTAACATGTTAACAGTAAAACATTTATTATAATATTTAAAATTTGGAAGAGTGAAAAATAAGATTTAAAACAAATTTATTACACAAACATTTTTTACATTACGAAAATCAAGAATTTTATCAAAACTGTTTGGAAAGAAAACAAAATCCGAATCATAAAAATACATGTTTTTGTTTTTTTCATAAATATTAAGGAAATCATCGCCTGCTAATTTTTTAAAATTTTTAATTGTAATGTTCACCACAACACTCCCCCCCTAGTGCCATCGAAGATGAAACGATATAAATAAAGAAATTAAGTAAAGTTGATGAGGAAAGAAGGAAAGAGTTTTGCTTAAGTAGTTGTAGCGAATAAGAAAAAGTTTGGAGATATTGATTAGAAAACGATACCATTTGGTGGAGAAAAAATTATGGGTCTTACGAATTTGGAGTTCTGCAAAGAAAAAAAAAGAAACGAACAATTATGGAGTTATGGTAACACGAGTGGAGATATAGGTCTGACAGAGCTGAGTTGCCTGAGACCAATATTTGTGGAGATGTGTACCATAGGTTAAAAGGTTCGTTTAAAATACGAGAAGCAGAAAAGTAACGTCGGTGATGCTGAATGTCTGACAGAACAAAGTTGACTGAGACAATACTAGCATGTACAAACGTGAATATTAGTTCATTTTTCGAAAAGTAGCTGTTAAAAGCAAGAATAAGCAGAAATTTAGCGTAAGCAAAGGAGTGCATATGGTAACACAAGTTTGGTAAAGTCTGACAGTACAAAGTTGACTGAGACCAAAGTTTACCTTGGAGACGTGTACCATAGAAAAAGTTAGCTTTGAGAAGAAATATCTGATTAACGACGAAATGTCGTTTTAAATATCCATAAGAACCATATCTGTTCGTCAACAGATAAATGGTTAACGTCAGAAGATGTTCATGTTGTAAAAACATATGGGTAACGTTGGAGATATTCTGTTATGCCGCAATCTGAGGAATTATCTAACCAGTAGTATTTATAAGAGAGTCTACACCCTACTCCAGAACGAGTTCAGGTTCTGTATTGGTAGACTGAAGGAAATGTATGCCTTGGTAGTGAGATTTAACGGTCAACGAACAGTCAAGGATACATTTTCTTCAGTCGCCACACTGTTCTATTTCTTCTCTCCCTTATAAACTCACTACTTGGTAGTCTTCAAGTTTAACATCCGTAACTACATAAAACAGCAACTTAGTTCATCAAAAATGCATTACATAATGAACCAGTATCAAAACCATTAATTAATCGCGTTGCTACAACAACACGTCGTGTTGATTCAGTATCAATTTCTATTAACAAAACTATCAGTCTCACAATTAACATTGCTTAAATTCGTAAACATTCTTCTACTTTGTTTTCATCAAACAAAAAATAAAACTCATGTAGTTGTGGTTGCATTTTTCATTTTTTGTTGATGCTATCAGACACAATCTCATCATCATCTGTTTGATTAAACTGTTAATAAATTGTTGCATTTCGTGGTTATTGTTATTTCGTTTTCTCTATAATCTTTAATAACTGAAAACAAAACCAACACGAATTGTATGTTGTCGATCCTCCTTTCTTTTTTTGTAATTGTTCGACGATCTCATTCTAAAAAAAAAAACGATTAAATTCCTTTGTTTGGGAAAAACAAAACAACCGAAAGAAATATACAAAATTTTTGAATAGTCATCTCCTTCACACCCTTTTGTTTAGATGCTATTTAAATGATATGATTTACATCTAAAATGGTCAGTTATTAATTGATTTTTAATCAATTTTTGTCAATTTGAATTGATTGTGATTCGGGAGTCGCTCTGTGAGTTGTCTTCTTTTAATAAAATAACTAAATTAAGTTCGGGCGGAAAAGAAACAAATTAATTGTGTAAATTGATAAAATTAATTAAGTTATTGGAGCTCTTTAAGAGTCCAAATAATCCCTTCGGGGATTTCAAAAAGAAAAAAAAATGTTTGTGTTGTATTTGTCGAAAAAAAATTACCAAGAATGTCATAGTTTTTTTTTCTGAAAACATGTAGTTTTTTTTATTATAGTTTATTGAGTGAATAAAACAAAATTGTACCGAGTGATATTCTTTTGATTTTTCTTGATTTTGAATGTGAAATATATTAAAACGGAAAATTTTACTTGATGAAGAGAAATTCCAAAATATCTAGTTAAAACAAAAAAATAATAAATCGATACATGTTGTGCTGTAAAAAAATAGTGGTGAAAGTTGAACACCGTTAATTGCAGTGATTCTTCTGTGCATTAAATTCACTATAGATTTCGTGCGAGGTAGTAAGTTGAATTGTTTAGTGAATTGCGAATATGTATGATTCAACTTAACAGCAGTATATATATGTTGAGATAAATGATGTTACATGACGGAGGTTGTTTGTAAAAAAAAAGAGGGGAATGAAGAAATAAAAAAGGGAAAGCGATAAGTGAATGCCCCTGAATAACTGTATTGATAAAGTGCCATTAGAGGGTGTCTGTCAGAGGACGGGGTTCTAGTTATATTTGCACCAGCATTGCGCGTAAGAGTTGGTCTAATACTACGAAGGCTATTACATATACAACTGTATACACTTTATTGAGGATTTCAACATGACGTCAGAACAACACACAACAAATTAAGATAAGTTTATTTTTATCTTTGTTTGAATTTCCTTTTTTTTTTATATTATACTAGATACAAATATATAAATATTCCTTTTAATTCATGTAGTAGATCTAATGATTTATTAAATTAACTTTCATTTGAGATTTTTTCTGGGATGGAGTCCCCATAAATATCGGTTGTTCTAAACGAATCGTACCCTCCGGCATAAAACTATTTGTGGTTTTATCACTACTAATAATTTTATTATAAATACTGGCGCCGAACAAAGACAAATTAAAAAAAAAAACAGAGAATACTGTTATATTTATAAATATATATGCATAAACATTGTTCTAGTTTAATATTTCTTGTTATTCCTGTTTTTGAAACTTTTTGGAACTTATACAAAAATACATTTTTTCGTTATTGCCGTTAATTTTTTTTCTGATTTCGGAAAAATTCTTGAATTGTTGTTATTTTTGGATTGATTTTGCCAAAGTTTAATTAAAAGTTGAATTTTGGAATTTGTTATAGATTTTATAAATATATAAAAATAACAAAATTTGTAAATATAAATTTTATAAATTTCTTTTGAATTTAATAAATATAAAAAGAAAATATGTATACAAGAAAACGTGGTGTACATCATCGACGGGAAGTGCCACAACACTTCCGTACACCGCTTTACAGGAGGGCGAGGCCGTCGCTGCCCAATCAACCCTTCTTCCCGCCGGAAGAAGAAGGAGCGGTAGGTCCGGATCAAGGGATGGATGGACTTCCACCAGCGCGAGGGGAACCATATGTTCCAGGACCGTGGGTGGGACTCGATCCTTCTCTTGAGACTCACTGGACGCCAGCAAGAAGAGAGCTCTTGCGCTTGACGATGGAGGTGGTTGTCAGGGATTCACCAGGTCCAGTGGTTACTGAGCCTGCTGAACCCCTGATGACTGGAGCGCGAAGAAGGATGCTGGCCAAGAGGAAGAAGAATGATGAAAGGAAGAGGGTTGAAAGGAGAGCGATGGCCCAAGCAAGGGATGAATTTGAGAGACTATGGGCAGCAGCCCACCCTGACTCAGATTCGGATTAGGAGTCAGAAGGTTGCTGCCCAGATCCCACCTCCTATGGGTATCTCTAAGAAAGAATCCAAGAAGGCTTAACCTTCTTAACATGTTTCGTTGGTTAAGGGTCGCCTCTGTCTTTTGGCATGCGATCACCAAGCGGATTTTTTTTAAATAATATTGGTAAAATTTCAATTAGTTTTCCTGCCGAGACTGAATGCAGCTTTACCGGTCGAGTGTTTATGCGGAAGAGAAGGGAAGCCTGTCAGTCCTACGGACAGCCAGGATCGCTTCTACAATGCTAAGCACTCCTCCATACAAGTGAAACCGCATCCAGATCTCCACTTTGTTGGGAAGAACCAACGTTCAACCCAACCTCCCTTCACAATTTTAATGGACTTAGCAAACCCATCCAACATCGCGTTTCAATAGAAAAATTCGGTCTTGTACTGAAATCGGATCTGGAGACTGGTACTCTATACTGGTCTGCTCCCAACAAACGATATTAGTCTTAATTATTTTTCTTAACTTTTTCTAGTTTTATATTTTTCTTAGTTTTAAGGATGAATGAACTCAGCATATGATTTTTGTAGATAACAGATATTTAGGCTGAATCTTTAAACAATGCTGAATTCATTTCATCAAGCGGGAGGGTCCTAGAATGTAGATTTTAGGATTTTTAGACCTATTTTTGTTCTAGACCTCACATGTCGTTTCTGGGAAGAGATCGCGAGTTCGATTTTCCACTTCGAATCTTCGTTACAATTCCTTTTAAAAATTTTTTTTGATTATACAGTCAATCGGTGTGGGCTTTGCCCAGGAAAAATCTCTACAATTATAAATACATAAATAAATAAATAATTTACTCTTTTCTAAATAAATAAATATTTTTTCAAATAAATAAATAAATATTTTTGTTATATCTCATAACAAATAAATATATTTTCATATATTATAAATAAATAAATAAATAAATATTTTTGTTATATCTCATAACAAATAAATATATTTTCATATATTATAAATAAATAAATAAATAAATATCTCCTTTTTTTTAAATAAATTAATAAATAAATAAATATTTTAATTTATAAATATTTTTACAAATAAATATTTTCTCACACATATTTTGATAAATAAATATTTTCTATTTTTTCAAAAATAAATATATATACATTTTTTTTTAAAATTCAATAAATAAATAATTAAATAATTAAATAAATGAATATTTTCTCATTTCATAAATAAATAAATAAGTATATATATTTATATATTGAATAAATGAATTAAATAAGCTGAACATCAAGAAAATAAATAATTAAATTTTCTCCTACACATTAAGTAAATCAAGGTGTACAAGTTGCAACAAAATAACTAGATTGTAAGTAAATCAATATTTTTGCAAATAGATATTTAAATAATCATCTTTTTCCTAGGATCTTTAAGATCAATAAATTTTTCCCTGTAAAACGAAGGTCGAAGGAATTGATTATTCAAAGCATTTGTATATTTCTTTCTGCTGTTGTTGGTCGCGTGTTCACGATTTCTAGTCGATTTACAATTTTTTTTATTGCACTTTACAATTTTTTTTTACGGTTGTTGGTTTTATATTTTTTGTGCGGAAAAAAAAAACATTTCAGGGGGTCACAATCATTATCGTCTGTTGTTGGTTTTGTTGAGTTGCAATTTCTTTTATATTTCTTGTCCTTCTTTTCATAAAATCTGACAACAAAAGAAAATGTCAGAGGTGCCGATAGACCATCCGTTTTACGGTCTCGAGTTGTGCGAGTTGTGGGTCGAGTGCTTCCTCCGGGACATCCAATACAACAGCGAAGGTTGGATACAACAGTTAAGTGATGCTGCGAGAGGTGCAACAGCACCAATAATACAAACACACGCAGCTAATACGAAGGAAGAAAGTGAATTGATTCTGGCAGCAGCGCTGTTTTTGGCTCGTGAAGTAAGGGGTTTGGTGGCTCCAGTGCCACCAAACACACTAAAAGGATTGTTGAATCGTATAACCCATTACGTGGACCGAAATAACCGCATAAGAAACATGGAAGAGTTAAAAGATGCTACCGAATACGCAGCCAGGTCATTGTCTGAAACTTTCAGGACCATCACTGCACTGATAATGGGACCAGAAGGAGGGGTCTTAAGAAAAGATGTACCAGCACCTGCAAATCTTGACGAATCATTTCAAGGTGTATTCGCGAGATCAACTCCAAATCATATGGAACCACTAGGTAACCTGATTGATGATATGACGGGCCGTCAACGAAGACAACGTCTTCCACAACCAGCCAACGAGGTACAGCAGGAACAGCTTGGTCCAGCAATACCACTGGAAGAGCTATTCAATGACATCAGAATAGCTCCACCACCATACCGATCGGCTAGGGTCTCAGCAGTACCAGCATACGTACAACCGCATGAAGGGTACCAACCACACAGGTATTTGAGTCAATTCTATACGAATTGGCTCCCCTACTTCTCTGGTGACGGGTCCTCACCCGATGCTCATGAATTCTTTCATTTGGTTGAGGTGGCTGCACGAAGGGATCGGGTGACCTTTGACGATTTAAAGTCAATCGTTCCCCGATATCTCCGTGGAGCCGCTGAAAAACATTACATAAATCTAACATATGAGTATCGAGTGGTGACCTATCCCATATTGAGAGAAGCATTAGTTAATACGTTTGGTACCCTTACAGATGATAAGACGGTTTTGAAAGTACTGCTGAGCCGTAGACAAAAACATAAAGAGAGTGTCTATGACTACATAATTGGTATGAACAACTTAAATAGTAGACTGATCCGGCCTTATAATCCACGAGAATTAATAGAGATAGTTCGAGACGGTTTGTCTGCAGAATTAAGAAGCGTAACAATGATAGCTGAGTTTGCATCACTTGAAGACCTGCGTGTGATGTGCCAAAAATTTGAAAAATTTTGGGCATCATCACCCGTAACGTCAAGGACAGGTGGGCAACCTCTGTTACCACCAACAAGAACAGCTGGTCAATACCGGATCAGTGAAGTCACACCTTCTGATGAAGACGAAACAGGTCCATCTAATTATCAACCAGGTCCATCAAACTACGTTACAGGTCCTTCAAATCATCAAATGGTTCCAGCAAACTACTCAACTTATGTAGATGCCTACAGCGCACCACCAAAAATACTAGCCAGACCAACAAATGCTAATAGGTCAATACTACCACCACCGCCACCTAGAACTGAACATCAAATTTGTAGCCGGTGTAAAGATATTGGTCACACGATATACAACTGTCCTCAAAAGCCGTACTGCTATCGATGTGGTAAGGCTGACACTATCTCTCCACGATGTACTAATTGTCATCCACCGCTTCATTTAAACTCTCGGGCGGGAGTACAGAATTCGCGAGCTGTGCCCCCAAACCCATCTTCGAGTACGCGAGGTCATCTGAGAGATGCGTCAACCACCACCGAAGAAGAAGATCTTTCGCCACCACAGTACCAAAAATAAGTAAATCTGTTCAAACTTCAACACCATTACTGATACGTCAGAGAGAAATATCTCAAAAGCGTATTGAACGCTCGCGCATTTACTTTAGAAAAAGAAAACTTCTCAATAAAGCGTGTGTCTCTTCGATCATTTATCGGGAAAATGATCCTAGACCACACCTTTATATAAACATTTTTAATAAAAAAGTTTATGGACTTCTAGATAGTGGAGCCTCTATCAGTATTCTGGGAAGAAATTCCCTAGAATTATTAAGAAACGCCGGCATAACCTATCACAAAATGTTTTCTGCCATCCGTACAGCAGATGGTACCCGTAATCATATTCTGGGTTATGTAGACGCTTCTATAAATTTCAATGGCTTATCGAAAATTTTTCGTTTTCATGTTGTTCCAAGTTTGCGTGAGGAACTCTACCTGGGCATCGATTTCTGGAGGGAATTTGGTATCACTCCTTCATTTGTCAGTGAATTGACACCGATTGAATCTAATAACAACTTAAATCACGATCTAAACCCTGACCAGCTACAAGAACTGGAGAACGTCAAGGATTCTTTTCCTTCTTTTGAGGTATTAGGTCTCGGTAAAACATCTTTGGTTGAACATGTCATCGATGTAGGGGATAGTGCACCTGTGAAACAGAGGCATTACCCCACATCGCCGGCAGTTCAACAAAAGATTTATGCTGAACTAGACCGGATGCTTCAATTAGGGGTGATCGAAGAGAGTTCTGACAGTTCTTGGTGCTCGCCAGTGGTTTTAATACAAAAATCTTCTGGGAAGAATCGTCTATGTCTGGATTCAAGACGTGTCAACGCACTGACCAAAAAGGATGCTTACCCACTTCCATTAATCGATGGCTTGTTAGGACGTCTAAATAGTACGAGATACATAAGCAGTATTGATCTCAAAGATGCGTTCTGGCAAATTCCTTTGTCAGAAACATCTCGAGACAAAACAGCCTTCACAGTGCCTGGACGACCATTGTACCAATTCAAGGTTATGCCTTTTGGTTTGTGCAATGCTCCCCAAACAATGTGTCGGCTGATGCATAAAGTGATACCTCACAAGTATCATGAAAGTGTCTTCGTCTATTTAGACGACCTACTGGTAGTGTCCTCAACATTCGAGGAACACATGGAACTACTGTCTATAGTCTCTACTCTTTTAACTAATGCAGGTCTAACCATCAATCTGCAGAAAAGTAAGTTCGTGCTGCGAGAAGTAAAGTATTTGGGATTTTTGGTTGGCGAAGGTGGATTGAAAACGGATCCAGAAAAAGTACGAGCTATTGAGGAATATCCAGCTCCAACAACTGTTAAACAGATTCGTCGGTTATTAGGTATGGCAGGGTGGTATCAACGATTTATACCAAACTACGCTAGCGTTGTTTCACCTATTACAGATCTTTTGAAAAAAGGATCTAAACGACTGGTATGGACTGATGGAGCTCAAACCGCCTTTAACAATTTAAAAAATCTTCTGACTGTAGCCCCAGTTTTAATAAATCCTAATTATGAAAAAGAATTCTTTATTAGATGTGATGCAAGCATCACGGGTGTAGGAAGTGTATTGTATCAGCTGGATGATGAAGGCCATGAGTGTCCGATAGCATTCATGTCTAAAAAGTTGAATAAAGCCCAAAGGAATTATTCAGTGTCTGAGCTTGAGTGTCTTGCAGCAATTCTCAGCGTGAAGAAATTCAGAGCCTACGTGGAGGGTCATAAATTTACAATTGTGACCGATCATTCAAGTCTAAAGTGGTTGATGTCACAAAAAGATTTGAGTGGTCGGTTAGCTAGATGGAGTTTAAAGCTTCAACACATGGATTTTTCTATTGTACATAGTAAAGGGACCCAAAACGTAGTACCTGATGCTCTGTCTCGTATACATGACGACACGTCTGAAGAGTTTGCTGAAGCACTCGCTCATACTGACGACACTATTAAATCAGATGATGAATGTTATCGGCACCATGAATACACAAACATGATAGCCAAAGTACAATTGTCTCCTCAGGATTTTCCAATGGTGAAACAATTGGATGGTAAGCTATACATGCGCATAGAACCTAAAGCTGATGCAGTACCTAACGATTTGCCTGTTTGGAAACTTTGGATACCGAAACCTTTAACTACTAAATTGATCAAGGAACATCACGACAACTGTATAGCTGCTCATGGAGGGGTAAAGAAGACCTTGGTGGGTCTTCGGCGTCTCTACTACTGGCCGGGCATGGCATCTCAAGTTCATGACTATGTCGTGTCTTGCGATGTCTGCAAACAATCGAAGGCAACAAATCAGATATTGCGTCCACCAATGCAATCCCGATTTATAACAGATAGACCATGGCAGCGTATATATATTGATTTTTTGGGTCCGTATCCCAGATCAAAATCTGGGAATACTGTTCTTCTGATTGTACTTGATCACTTGTCAAAATTTGTATTAATTAAACCACTCAGAAATGCTACGTCACCTTCTGTGAATACATTTTTGAGAAATGAAGTTTTTCTCACATATGGTGTTCCAGAGTTTCTTCATAGCGACAATGGTAAACAATTTACTAGTAATTCTTTTCAAAAACTGTTGTCAGAATTCAACATTTCTCATATTAAAACTGGAGTCTACAGTCCTCAGAGCAACGCTTCGGAAAGGGTGAATAGGTCAATATTAGCTGCGATCAGATCTTACATTAGAGGTATGCATAATACGTGGGATTCTCATCTGGGAGATATAGCTTTTGCACTACGTTCCGCAGTACATAGCACAACACTTCATTCTCCATACTACGTGTTGTTTGGTCAACACCCTATATCAGATGGCAAGACTTACACAACTCTTCGAACTTTACATAGTCTGGGTGAATCAATAGATATGGACATGGATCACACAGATCAATTAGCAATCGTCAGAGCTCGCATTAAGAAATATATGGACACAGCTTTCGCAAAGTCCCAACAACATTATAATTTACGGACGCGACCTCGTACATTTGAAATACAACAACGAGTCTTGGTACGACAACATCACCTAAGTGATGCAGCAAACAAGTTTTCGGCCAAGCTGGCTCCGAAATTCCTACCAGCCATAATAACAAGCAGGGTTGGTAATGTGTTGTACAAATGTACAAATTTGGATGGTAAGCCCATTGGGACTTTCCATGCCAAAGATATAAGAATTTAAAAATTTTAAATATCGTTAATATAAAACCCTGTTAACTTATTTTGTTATATCGTTAATATACATCCTTGTTAACTTATTTTTCTTGTATTAGTTTTTTTTTATCCTTATCAATTTATTAATTATTATTAATTTTTTTTTATTTACATTGGTATCTTGATTTATTAAAATTTCTCCCCTTGGTTGTTCTAATAAATCATCCACTATGCTTAACATATCAACGTTTTCGTGTTAGATGTGAGCCGCTTAAGACTTTGTCTGCGGTTATCTGACTCTACTTTGTATTAGCTTACCCTCCCCATTCATTTTTTTATTAACTTTCAAAAATTTTTACTATTTTTCTAAATAGCTTTCATCGCTAGCAATAGTAATGTTGTCTCTCATTACCTGAAATTGAATTTTGGTACTTGAGGGCACTGTTCAGTAAGCGTATTAGGTAGTTCTTTTTTTCATTAGTTTTAGTTTTTTTTGGGAAATTTGATGTGCGTAGAAAGAGATTATTAGGCTCATATCTGTCATCAGTTCCACATACAATTACTGAACAGGGCTCTCAAGTATGGAATTTCGGTTGACGGTCATGATGGTCAACATTTGTATTCCTCTTATTGCAATAGAACTTACCTTTAATAAATAACATAATTTCATTCACTAGTATCTGACACTTGATTTATTTGCGCACGCTTACCAACTCTGTGCTAATCCTTGGGTCTTGTTGTCTACTGGAACTCGGCATGTCTCAATTGGGGAACTTTTACAGCGAGACATGACAGTTTACACGATATCATTAATGCAGCTGATCAACAAAACTCTGGCGTTCTACAATCAAGAATTTGGATGCAGTAGATATTAGTCAACATAAATAAAACAATTTTTTTTTTTTTTGAAACATCTATAATTCACAACTCTTTCATAATGGATATACAACGTCAGTAATTCTAAACATCTTTATTTTTCATCATGGTTACTCAACATCTACGATGCGTACTTTCTTTCATCATTTAGCGTCATGCAAAAATTCTAAACATCTGGTTGTCTTGGGAGAGGCACTCGACTCATCAATTCGTATACCTAGTATCGGTAAATAATGGTGATTGCTACATATTTTTCTTTCCTTAATCTTCACAAAAAGCATTTCACTGTTGAATGCTTGTTTGATATCGGTTCAGGAAATTGTCTGTTATGCCGCAATCTGAGGAATTATCTAACCAGTAGTATTTATAAGAGAGTCTACACCCTACTCCAGAACGAGTTCAGGTTCTGTATTGGTAGACTGAAGGAAATGTATGCCTTGGTAGTGAGATTTAACGGTCAACGAACAGTCAAGGATACATTTTCTTCAGTCGCCACACTGTTCTATTTCTTCTCTCCCTTATAAACTCACTACTTGGTAGTCTTCAAGTTTAACATCCGTAACTACATAAAACAGCAACTTAGTTCATCAAAAATGCATTACATAATGAACCAGTATCAAAACCATTAATTAATCGCGTTGCTACAACAACACGTCGTGTTGATTCAGTATCAATTTCTATTAACAAAACTATCAGTCTCACAATTAACATTGCTTAAATTCGTAAACATTCTTCTACTTTGTTTTCATCAAACAAAAAATAAAACTCATGTAGTTGTGGTTGCATTTTTCATTTTTTGTTGATGCTATCAGACACAATCTCATCATCATCTGTTTGATTAAACTGTTAATAAATTGTTGCATTTCGTGGTTATTGTTATTTCGTTTTCTCTATAATCTTTAATAACTGAAAACAAAACCAACACGAATTGTATGTTGTCGATCCTCCTTTCTTTTTTTGTAATTGTTCGACGATCTCATTCTAAAAAAAAAAACGATTAAATTCCTTTGTTTGGGAAAAACAAAACAACCGAAAGAAATATACAAAATTTTTGAATAGTCATCTCCTTCACACCCTTTTGTTTAGATGCTATTTAAATGATATGATTTACATCTAAAATGGTCAGTTATTAATTGATTTTTAATCAATTTTTGTCAATTTGAATTGATTGTGATTCGGGAGTCGCTCTGTGAGTTGTCTTCTTTTAATAAAATAACTAAATTAAGTTCGGGCGGAAAAGAAACAAATTAATTGTGTAAATTGATAAAATTAATTAAGTTATTGGAGCTCTTTAAGAGTCCAAATAATCCCTTCGGGGATTTCAAAAAGAAAAAAAAATGTTTGTGTTGTATTTGTCGAAAAAAAATTACCAAGAATGTCATAGTTTTTTTTTCTGAAAACATGTAGTTTTTTTTATTATAGTTTATTGAGTGAATAAAACAAAATTGTACCGAGTGATATTCTTTTGATTTTTCTTGATTTTGAATGTGAAATATATTAAAACGGAAAATTTTACTTGATGAAGAGAAATTCCAAAATATCTAGTTAAAACAAAAAAATAATAAATCGATACATGTTGTGCTGTAAAAAAATAGTGGTGAAAGTTGAACACCGTTAATTGCAGTGATTCTTCTGTGCATTAAATTCACTATAGATTTCGTGCGAGGTAGTAAGTTGAATTGTTTAGTGAATTGCGAATATGTATGATTCAACTTAACAGCAGTATATATATGTTGAGATAAATGATGTTACATGACGGAGGTTGTTTGTAAAAAAAAAGAGGGGAATGAAGAAATAAAAAAGGGAAAGCGATAAGTGAATGCCCCTGAATAACTGTATTGATAAAGTGCCATTAGAGGGTGTCTGTCAGAGGACGGGGTTCTAGTTATATTTGCACCAGCATTGCGCGTAAGAGTTGGTCTAATACTACGAAGGCTATTACATATACAACTGTATACACTTTATTGAGGATTTCAACATGACGTCAGAACAACACACAACAAATTAAGATAAGTTTATTTTTATCTTTGTTTGAATTTCCTTTTTTTTTTATATTATACTAGATACAAATATATAAATATTCCTTTTAATTCATGTAGTAGATCTAATGATTTATTAAATTAACTTTCATTTGAGATTTTTTCTGGGATGGAGTCCCCATAAATATCGGTTGTTCTAAACGAATCGTACCCTCCGGCATAAAACTATTTGTGGTTTTATCACTACTAATAATTTTATTATAATTCCTTTAAGATCAGATATTTGGAGGTTCTGCTTAATTAGATGGAATCTGATTTTTATATCCATAAGGGCCATATCTGTTTTGTCAACAGATAGATGGTTAACGTTAGAAGATGTTCATGTTATGGTAACATATATGGGTAACGTTAGGGATAGAAATTAAAAATCAGAAAATTCGAAAAGTTTGTTTCGGCCCAAAAGTTAAGGAGAGTAGAGTGGGTCTTACAAAGGAAATATATGTTAAACTTCGGCCCATCATTTCAAAAGAGTGGAGCGGGTCTTACGAAGGAAGGAGATGTTAGACTTCGGCCCATAGTATCGATTTAAAAACAAAAAGAAAATTTTAAAAATTTAATCGCACTACAAGAAGTTGGCATGGCTTCAAAGCCGAAAAATAAAAATTTGGAGAAAAAAAAGAATGTGTCACTAGGAGGATACAAGATTATTGCTAAATAGGATAAATGACTTGCAGGAAGAATATGTGATCACTGTGACTGATATCTACGAGAAGAGTGTTGTGTCGCTGTGAAAAAAAAGAATATTATAATAAAATTAAATTTTTTACAATAAAATGAAGCAAGCACTAATTTAAATTAAGAAGGAGAAAAAAAATTGAATTGAATTATAAAATTGATGCTTCTTACAGTTGACTCCATTGGAAGGTTTGTTCATTGTCGGGGTTACCAGTTTTGTATAATGCTGCATTGAGTGGAAGTAGATTTTAATATTGAGATTGGCTGCTAGTGGCGTTGAATTTTGCAGGAGATGAAAATGATGATCGAAATGTTGTTGGAGATGTTGTATCCAATATAAGGAGAATTTGTTGTTTAGCACTATTTGATATCCTGATTCACTAAATGTTGCATTGCCCGGCATTTTTCAATATTATCTTCCACAGTTATCGAATCACTTAATTTATTATCTTTTTCTAAAGTATCTTAAATAATGGCAGAATCTGAATATTTGACATCATCAATGGTTTTGTTTTCTCATTATAATTAATTAATGACGTGTCTTGATTTGATTTCCATAAATTTATTTTATTACATTTTGACTTAACATGTTAACAGTAAAACATTTATTATAATATTTAAAATTTGGAAGAGTGAAAAATAAGATTTAAAACAAATTTATTACACAAACATTTTTTACATTACGAAAATCAAGAATTTTATCAAAACTGTTTGGAAAGAAAACAAAATCCGAATCATAAAAATACATGTTTTTGTTTTTTTCATAAATATTAAGGAAATCATCGCCTGCTAATTTTTTAAAATTTTTAATTGTAATGTTCGCCACAAACCTATACCTATAATTTAGTAAACTTTACCTATAATTTAGATATTTAAATTAATTTTTATTATACTATTAAGAAAATTATGGAAAATTAAATATATTTTTATATGTAAGTCAAATATTTAAATTTTTTGATTTCTGAGTTGTTTTCTATTTAAATTGTATCATTAAAAAAAATTAGACATCATTTACAACACAATTACATAATCACATACAAAATCATATATCAAATTTTTTTATATTTATACCCCCAAAAGTTGTATGTACATTTTGTTGTGAGTACCGATGTAGTAGCATGGATAGACTCACTCGATGTAAGCATCTAATGTTCAAATGTACTGCCCAATGTTCAAATATTTTTACTTTCTACTTTTTAACTAAAAGACGCACAATCAAATTGATTGTAAGCTCATTTAATGTGCTTTCATGTTTTGTTTTAGGTAGATGTCAAAGAAAAATCTACCTATTTTAAGTTTTATTTTTTAATGTGTCATAAAAACCATACGCTAAATAAATGTGAGTATCTTTTCCGTTCAATACAAAACTTCTGATGGAATCAAAACTAAAAGTACAAAACAATTTAGGCTGAACCGAGACCGTAATGCAAAATGTGCTCAGCTCACTATATGTGAATATTAGTCACATATATTGAGCGTATTAGATAAGGATTGATCTTAGTTTTGTGAAGCCAATATGCTAACATTCTTATAGTTTGGACAATTTTTTCACATCTACTTCAAACACCAATTTTGTGAAACACGAGTCAGATTAGCTGTAGTGGGCAAGTGGATGTATATTTTCTCAATCGGTACAATTCATTGGATGTGGAACATGATTTGTCCTCATTGTAACTTCATGTTGTGAACAAACAAAAACTCAGACAAAAAACAAATTTTGAGTTTTTGAAATTGTCTAGCCCAATTTCGACACAATGAGTTTTATGGGGAACACAAATTGAACATAATAAATTTGACATATTAAAAGAGAATATTTCCTCAAATATGGAAGATGACAGCTGTACAACCTGTTTCAAACCAGCGTAGTCTATTAAATTACACAGACCCATATCAATTATGTCAGTTGTCGTTAAAAATTAAGAAAATACTTTGAATCAATATGAGTAAACAACATGGCATGCTCTTTCCTTTTATATGTAATAACTGTAAAAGTATTTATGCTGGTCCAACGGGACAGAAATTAGGAGCAAAAATAAAACAACACATTAATAGAATCGTAACTTAGACACAAAGCAGACAACATTCAATTAATTTGAATTCAGATTACGAGTTTACTATTGATTACGGCTTAAAGATTGCATGTTGAAATTATTTATAATAACATAATTGTTTGATGAATAAAGCTACTTATGCAGCAACTGTTGGTTATGACTTAAATAAAGCGTTTATTTTTTAGTTAGGTCACGTCCCAACCACAGTTTTTCTAACACTGCTTAAAGACCTTGTAAGTAAATGAGCACAGTTCATTTTAAATCTAGACATATATACTAAAATATTGTCAACGTAATGGAGTCAGTCTTAGTCAAATCCTAGCAATCGACGATAATAATTTAGACTAGTTTAAGAGAACTGGTTGCGCCAACCTTCGTTATCCTCCATAGCCAGTTGGAGCTGACAGTGTCTAGAATTAAAATTTAGTCAGACCACTATTACTCCCCTATCAATTTTGATATCCATTAGTTTCAGTTTCAGGCTACAAAGTTACGAATTATAATCAAATGGAAAAAAATTTCCAAATCCAATTTATAATCAATGAAAATTTCAAAAGCATAATTTAAAATTCTCTTACAATCGAGATTAAGCATCACCAATTTCCCTAAAACTGCACTCTAAACAGTTTTTCCGTGTAGAAAGAACCCTTCCTTTTCTGCCAGTCAACTATGGTATACGAATCTTAATCAATTCTGAACGTTACAATTTTCCGTATAGATGAATTAAAACTATTTAGTAACAAGAATTTTAATGTTTTGATTTACCTGATTAATCCGAATTTGCGGATATGTTTGTCACCAATGAAATGAAACTAGAATGAGAAATGTCATATTTTTTGAAGAATTTAATGCACATCATTGAAACAATTTGCAATGATCAGCTGAAAAATTTTTAATGAAAAATTATTTGATGTTTCGTTAAGAAAATTTGTTTCATTATCTCACACCAATGTTTTTTGTGGCGATACATGGGCAAAAATTTATGAAAGGCCTCGGCATTCTTAAGCTTTCTCCGAGAAAAAAAGGTAAAACTGAAAAGCCTGAGCCGCGTGTAACAAAAACGGCGCCGAAACAGGTACTCTGGGCTCTTAGATCGAGTCGAGCTTGAATTTGAAAACATCTTCTGACAAATTACACTGCAGATCGAATATTTTTTAATCTTTTGAGCAACCGAACAGTATAGAATACTTTGTGCGTTCATTCACTGTGAAATCCTGCAAATTCGATCTACGTTTTCGTAAATTAAATTCACCATGATGAAATTGAAATTTTGACGTTTGGGGCTGAAATATTTGGTTTTGTTTTTCCTAATTTTTTTTTCGTGGAGTAAAATTGTGAAAAAGAAGTATTTAAATTCCACAACTTCGTAAAAAATATTTAAATTCCACCACTGCAGTTAAAATTTACTCAAGTTGAATTGAAGTAGAGTGAATTGAATTTTTTTTAACGGTTTTCAGATTAAATTTCAATTTCAACCGTTTTAAATTATACTTCTTTTGCCTTGCGTATACACTGAGAGAAATCGTATTCTAATATTAAATAAAAGCTATTCTCAAATACAGAACCTCTTAGTTGATGAAAATTTGAATCTGATCTTCTAGATTATAGAATAACTGGTTGAACCTGAGATAAGTTTCCTTAATTTTATCAATATAACCATTTTATAAATTAAGATTAACTTATTCAATTTCACTTAGTTATGAAATACACAATTTAAATCATTTACATTTATTTTAAGAGTTTTTACGATCAATTTAATAACTATATGATTCAAAATAGAATTTCAATAAATCGATGATATTGTTCAACGTTTATTCTCATTTCTAGTAAAATATTTACAATCATTTCTAGAAAAACAATTTCTTGAAAAATTATTTATAATAAAGTTTTGATTTGAGAAAATTACAGTCAATTTTTTTAAGCTTAATTTCTACAACTTATAAGTGATTTAACTCAATCTGACAATTATATTGTATCAAATATTTTAAACATGCAAATAGATTATAAAATAGTTTTAAAGTGAATTTAATTTTAAAATAATTTAAAGCATAATTTTCCAATCAACTTAGGACTTGGTTAAAAATGTCAATAATTTTTGACGAAATTGTCGTTTTTATAAATGATTTAAATTATAAGCAATATTATATATTTAGGCAATATATTACTAATTTTACGCATGAAGGGATCAATTTTTGAAAATTTTAGTATGTGATTTTAATTTTGATCTGTATGTGTGACAACCCTGCCTACTTCAGTCTCCAGTCCTTGACAATGCCAGTACTATATCATTAGCAATGGTGATAACGTAAGGGTGCTGGCTATTGAATATATAATTCAGTCAACGATAGCATCACTATATAAGTCTTAGTTATTGAATACTCCTTAGTATATATTGAGACTACTGTTGATGATAGCATGTTATTGCTGTGTTGCAGAAGCGGACCTTTATATAAATCTAGATCTGAACTTTAATCGTTAAGTGCGTCACATTCTCAAGTGCGTCACATTCTCAAATATAGGATAGAGTCAATATGCATGATTCTTGAATTATTGTATATAATTTTTCAGTCAAGATTATATAAAATCATAAATTCTGCCTAGTTATTCTTCTCTTATGTAAAGTATAATCAAAAATGATTTTACGCCAACAATTTATCGATTTTTTTGTTTCTTATACTCAAATAGAGAATTGAGTGATTTATTCTAAACAATTTTGTTGTGCTGATTTGAGAACAATTTGCATGAGGGTAGACTAAAATAATATATATATAAATATTATGATTAATGCTGTTTTGTTATTTTACTTAACTATACCATTGTCAGGTTCATATCGTGTTGCAATTTACAAGAGTAAAGTATTCGAGTAGTATTCCTAGATAAATAACAAAACTAATTGACAGTCTAATTGTGTTAAAAATATATATTGAAAATTGAACTCAAAATAAATTAAGTGTATTATATTATGAACTTTATTGTGTAAATCGTGAAAAATAGTTCAGTGCTTTGGAAAATTATTTATAGTGAGTATCAATATTATTTACGTTAAAAACCTATAAATTTTAAGAACTGATGGTAAACTTTTTACTACGATCACATATACATAAAAATCAACCACACCTAAAATGCCACAAAGTGAAAATATAATTATTAAATTTCTTGTGAGCTACTGAGTCAGATGACAATGGCCAGGAGAAGTGTAAAAGTACCTTCCTTTTTAGAAACAAACGAACCCACTGATCACCAATCCTACTGATCAAACTTAAAACAAAATAAATTTTAATATTTTTATGTAAATATATTTACAGGTGTTTTATTACAATTCGCCGAATGACCATAATAAGTTTGCATCTGTATTTCTTTTCCACAGATATAGTAATTATGCAAGCCAATTGAAAAGCAAAGAAATATTTTCTGGCCGAAAACATCGCCTTAGCTGATGATTTTCAGGTAAAAATATTTCTCAATTTTATAAAAGAAAATTTGAATCACCTCAATTTTATTTTATTATCATACAGATGGTACGAGTGTTCAAGAAATGAAGCAGCAATTTGGAGTTGTTTATTCAAGACGTGAGTCTTGCAGTCAAAAAACATGGCTCATGAACTATAAACAAAACTGTAGAAATGAAGTGACATGCAACTTTCGGAAAGAAAAAGAAGTCAGTAGAACTGCATTGAATTGACTATTTTTGCTTCTGCGAGTGAATTTTAATTAGTAAGTTAAATAAATTTTCTGTTACATAATTTTGGATTTAACTAGTTTCATTTTTATTAAGGTTGATAATTGACATTGAAACACGAGTATGCTACTCATGCAACAGTGGCCAAAGTTTTTGGAAGGCATCAATGATTAAATACTAAGCATGCCTTTTAGATTAACAAAAACAACATTGCGGAAAACGTAACAGAAGAAACTGTGAGCAAAATTTACTTAATTATAATAATAATTTGTATATCAAATATTTAGACATAAGTAATAATAATTGTCTAAAATTTTCTTTATATCAAATTTATTATATTTTTTATTGAAATACATTTTTAATATTAATCTATATTAACTCAAGTAAAAGAGAATTATATAACTTAGAATTTATATTTTAAAATTATGAAAAATATGAAAATTATTTTAATGAATATGATGTATTATTATTTTGTCTAGGATTAATTTATTTATAAAAATTTATTTACTTATTCAATAATAATAACATATATTGAATGAATATTTTTTGTATCTTTAGAATTATTATTTTATTAAATTGAAATAAATTATTAAAAAATTAAAAAAATTGTCTATTTTAACTTATTTCCAGAAGGGTTGCTTATATATGACATTTACATATTATTCTTAATTCAAGAATAATGGAAAGGTTTTTAACATGCATTGTTGGTCTCAAATAGATTTAAAATATTTTACAAAATGGTTGCTTTTATTCTCAAATGCGGAAATTATATGCACTAATTTTGTCTCAGATTATGAATAATTATACTTAACTCAAGTTTATTTTAGAATGGTTTCGAGCATATATGTCTTTAAGCAACTCAAATGTGCAACATTCATTTCTTAATCGTACTAAAATTATACTCAGCTTTAGAAAAAATTACGCGCTCTAATAAATGTATTCTTATACTTAGAATGCTTTTGAAAACCATATGCTTAAAAAGAGCATATATATCCACAAATCTACTCAAAATTTAAAAAAGGCTAACAATTTTGTTAATGATAAATTTATAATATGCTAGAAATGAGAATCTGTATTTGCTTGAATTATATTTTAAATTCATAACATTAGAATTCCAAAATTTAACAAATTGTCGGCCCTTTATTCTTCATATTAGTATAGTTTGAGAATAGTTATTCTTGGCGCACATTTAAGCAACTTTTATGCATGATTTCATACCTATATCGTATAAGATGAGCAGACTTTTTTTTCAGTGTATTTTGGTTTTAAATTTGTATATAATTTCCACTTTGTTTGACTGAATCTCATTGACGTTGTACACAATGCAATATAATTTAAAACACAATTTTAATTTATACAAACTTTAAGTGATTGTAAAATTCTTGAGCTAATTTCATTAATGAAAATTATTTTAATTTCTACAAACAATTTTATAGTCAGGAAGAGGGACTTCCAATGGGTTCGCCATTAAGTGAATTAGTAGGCGATATATACCTTAACTATTTTGAAGATTAATTTATTCTTTTTAATTTTAATAAATATCAAAATTTGGTTATTTCATATTCAAGGTATGTTGATGACATATTTTTATGATTTAGTGAAACTTTTAAACAAATTGAAATTTTAAAAAACTCTTTGAATAAAATAACAGAATCTTGCTGTTTTGCAATTTACAATTGAAATTGAAAAAGACTTGATGTTAAATTTTTTGGATTTGACAATATCTAGAAACAATAATAATTTTGAGTTTAAAATTTATAGACAACCTCCAACAACTGATATTACAATTAACTCTAGCTCACACTATCTGTTTTCTCAAAAAATGTCTGCTTATAATTCATTTGTAAGAAGATTGCTTACTATTCTAATGAATCATTTAAATTTTCAGAATGAATTAAGCACAATTAAATTTATAGCTATTAAGGATGGATATAATTCAAATATTATTGATAGAATATTAACTCAAAATTCAAAAAAAATAAACAATGACATCTCTATAAATAGAAAAAACTCTAATTCAGATATTAATTATATATCATAAATTAAACCAGTTTATTACCCAACATAATAGTAAAACAATATAAAAAATATAAATTAAAAGTATCTTTCAAAACAATTAACAATCTATATGAAAAATTCACAATTAAAAAAAAACCTAAACTAGAAGAATGCATTGGCATTTATCAAATAGATTGTGATTCCTGTGATAAATTTTGTATTGACTAAACAGGTAGGAAATTCATTAACAGATTTTCAGACTAAAAGAAGAAACATTCTATATATAAAATCGGTTAAGCTCAAACTTCAGTTCGCTGCTTGTTTTTGTTTCCTTCCTATTTTAACATTTCATTCGCCAATATTTGTAAAACCTAATTTTTTTTTTTTTTTTTTAATAAAATGTGATGTGTAGTAGGCACAACAACACATAAAAACCTTTTAAGACCAAGGTCCCACAACAACATGCGTTCTAAGGATGTTAATGGACGCAAATCTGTTTTTTTTTTTGTTTTTTTTTTTTAATTTTTTTTTGTTCAATAATGGATAACTAAACCATAAATCCTATCACATATAAAATATGACATAGGCCAATATTTCGTGATAGGATAGAGAAAATAAAAATAAAATAAGTGATAAAAAGCAAATTTGTTTTAAAAATTTGCAGGAACAAAACTAAAATTGGTTTGCCAATAGTCCAGTTAATGGCATAATCCTTGATTATAGGACGCAGTATATTTTTCAATGATTAAAGCTCAGATATATAGTTATATGAAGGCTCGTTTCTTCGAGCAAGCTACAGCGTTCCAGCATCAAGGAATATTCATTAGCTAACGTTGACTAAATACAGTTCATCCACCAGCACCCCTAAGATATCACCTTGGCTAGTGATATCTCACTGCTATTGCTAGTGGTATGTGATATCTCCGGTTAACTCATATGCCAAAAGCAGGGACTGGAGTACGCGGGGTTGTCACACCCGTGGATCAAAAAATAGAAAAAAATTAACAAATTAATAAAAACTGATCCCTTCATGCGTAGGTGATTGATCTGTTTTCCACAAAACAAAAGTAACTTTTCCTATTTAACAAGTTTTTATCGATATTTTTGTCAAAAAATATTTGAGAAAAACTTCTGGAAGGGAGAATTGAAAATCCATTTAACCTAAATCGTTTCAGATTTTCATGAACGAACTGAAAAGTTCATTCAGAGAAACCAAAAATATGCTTTGAATTTTTTTAGGTTAATTAATTAAAACCTGAACAAATTTTAGTCCCGTGAAATATAATAAATAATAATAGATTGAAATATAATAATAGTTAAGGTGTCCAGAATTTCTGATAGCAAAAGAAGGAAATCGAAGTAAAAAAAACAATTCAAATTAAAAAGAAGGCCTTATGAATTTAACTGAGAGCGGAGGTCTGTAAGAGGAAAAATCCTTTAATAATAGGATGGGTGATAGTCTTATATAGAACATGTTAGATATGTTAGATATCTTTTACAAAATCTCTAAAATTGGTTTAGCATTACCATCTTATACCAATCCTAACAGACAAAAGAAATAAAAAGACATTTTCCATCTCTCTTCCGCATACTTCAATGATTATCCAATTTTTTTATTTATCTAAACCGCACTAATCACCTGATTATATCACAAAATCTTCTAATATTAAATTTCACTTCTCCATTAAAAACAAAACCGAAAAAAATGTTTTTAATGATTTACTGAGGTCACATATCACATATACTATTTTTTTTAATAAGTGAAAACTGAAACTATATATTACGGCAAGTTGAAAAAAAAAGTAAAATTGAGACATAACAAGTGAATTAGATGTTACAATTTCACTGACCAAAAAAAAAATTTTATATGAAGATCAAAAAAAAAATAACAAGCGATCCAGTTCAGTTAAATTATATTAAATAAAAAGAAAAAAAACACCAAAAATTGATATCTCAAATAATTTTTATTATTATTATATTACTACTATTTTTTATTTTAATGTTTTTTTTTGTTGTCAAATTAAATTTTAAATTATAAAAATAACAAAAAAATTAATGTTTTACTTTTACATTCTGTTAAAATTAAAATACCATGTCACTGTCATCATTGCCTGTTTTAGGTTATGTTAGTTTTTTTATGATATCATATATGTTTACGTTATTTAATAAAAGATTTCATTTAACTATATATTTGTTATTTTGTTTTTAACGGTTAATAGTAGAAGTTGCTGAGTTGATTAGCCAAAAACAAAAAGTATGTAATTATAAACAACCGAAAATAGTGGATGCTATGATGTGATGTTAATTCTTTTTTTTTTTTGCTTTTTGGCTTTAAGAGAAAAATTTTGACGAAAAGTTTTGTTGTAAAAGTTTTACAGCTGGTCCAAACAAAGTTTTTAGGTCATCTTTATACAACTTCTACGGTGTTTTCTTTGTGTTACTCATATTGGTTGCGTGAAGTATTTAATTTTGTAAATAAGCAGAATAGGTGATCAAAATGACAGAAGTTTCAATAAAACAACTTGATGTAATCAAATTTTGATTTAATTTTAAACGTATTTAAGCTTGCCATGCAATGTTTGTATAAAATAACACAAGCATTGCCCATCCATTAAATATTGTACATTCAGCATTTGAAATTAATTTTCCAGATTTTTATGTCCGAAATAAAAATAAGAAGAAATATCGTTCGTTCATTTTTCATTGAAAAATATTTTATTAGTAGGGCTATTATTTTGAAAACGTACATTTTTTTGTTGATTTTTAAATTTTTAAATTTTTGATTTTTAAAAAATCTGAAATTTTGATATATTGTTGGCATTGACAAAAGGAAAAAAGTCATTTCTGCTTTTATTTTTTGTGTACTCTGAATCGGAGTTATGCGCGGTTGAATTTTGAGGCTTTTTCACGTAGTTTTTGGTAATGGTGGCAATGTTTTGTGAATAGGTGCCACAAATTTCATCCGACTTACGTAAATTTTTGCAAATAAAAAGGAAAATAATTGAATAATTGAAATAAGTAAGTTTAAAATTAATAACTTTTCTCTTTTCCGCTAGGCGGCGCGTAAAACCTTGGTTTACTTCAAAGCTCATATCTCAAAAAGTAGGCTTTTTTTTTTTTTGTTTTTCACAAATTTTAAAGTAAACATATGCAGCTATAAAATTAAGAAATAAAAAGTCAGCAATTCAATATGGATTTTTTCTTACGATTTTTAAAAGTTTGGTATATGAAAAATTCACATGTGTTTTTTTATTAAGTTAATAATCCTGTACTAAATGTGGATCTAATAAATTAAACATTTCATATTTTAATACCTGCAATAAATTTGAACCATTTTTTAATTTAAGTTAAGTGGTAAAATAAAGGAATTTAATTATTAAAAGGGTGTGTAAAATGTTTATTCATTTTAAAAAATGTCTATTCAGCCCCTTTTTACTAATTAAAATCTCATTAGAGACTCATAATTTTAACATTTAAAATTTCTTATGACGCCCACAAACGGTTTTTGACCAAATTATACTTGCATCCAATCAAAATATATTAAATTGTACCTACCTAATTTTACCTGATTCTACCTATGTCAAAAATATTTCAAGGGTATATATATATATATTGATTGGATTGCCTTATAACCAATTATATTCCAAAATATTTAGAAGACATAACGTTTAGAAAAGATAATAATAGAAAGGCCTTTCAAATTGTGCTGTAACTTGTACGGTCTCAAAAATCATCAGCGGACATCAAAAAATGTGAAACTGGTCACACCAGCAGTTATTCAAAAAGCTACGACCCTAAATTTTACTTTGCGTGATGACCAGTTTATATGTGAAACATGTCGCACTTATATCTATAAACATAAGGTAAATTTAATTATTTTATTAAAATGAATAAAAATTCATATGCAACTAATATTTTCTTTACAACAGCTTTCGTGTTCAGAAACTATCGATAGTGAAATTATTTCTATAAATCAGGATGTTGAAAATGTTCCAACGAACGAAAATATTCAAATACCTCCAGCATCTTTAGATCCATCACCAGTTTCGTTTGATACTATATCTCCACCAGTTCCTGAACTACTTAATGAAATTTTAGAAGATACTAACAATGTTCCTGGCAGGTTAGCCGAATCTCCTATCAAACAAAATCATATTACAACAGGAAGTTATAAAAAAATTGCAAGTGTCACATCGGCAATAAGTCAAAGAATATTTCAAGTAGATTCAGTTAAAGTGTTATCACCAAACGAGGAATGTGAATATACATCATGGCTTATGAACCTTAAAAAAGAGTTTAAAGATGCCAGCTGTAAATCAAAACAAGTGTTTTTGTTGACAACTCCACCACGTAAATTTTGGTCAAATCAACGTATCCAGGATGAATTTAATGCATCAAGACGACTGGTAGAATTCGCCATGGATCTGTTGGAAACAGTAGGTCCTTACAGTTGGCCTCAAAGCAAACAAGTGCACAGTTTGTCACAAAATATAGTAAAACAAATTCAAACATACTTCTTATCAGAGGAAATTAGTAGAACAATGCCTGGCCTTAAAGATGTTGTTACTATTACAGAAGGATCAAAAAAAATTAAGAAATCAAAGCGGTTGGTGTTATGAACCCTCACCGACATCTACGAAATGTTCTTGGAAGAAAACAAAGAACTCAAGGATTCCACTGTTTTTTACCGGATAACACTACACCCGATAAAATAATTGCCAAAATGTTTTCTTTTGCTGATGATCATAAATATTTCAATTCAAAGGCAAAAAAAATATATAAATTAATTTTTTAATGTATTTATTTATAATATTGATTAAATTATAATGTTTATAGGAAAAATATTTTTTTAATGTTTTTTTCTAATGTTAGTGTTGGTGATGTTGAAATTATAACAAAATCTTCGATCATTGGGATCTCCAATTCTTATTCTGAATAAAAACCTGTTTCTCAATCAGAAATACACAAAAAATGGTTCAAATTTATTGCAGGTGTTAAAATATGAAATGTTTAATTTATTAGATCCACATTTAGTACAGGATTATTAACTTAATAAAAAAACACATGTGAATTTTTCATATACCAAACTTTAAAAAATCGTAAGAAAAAATCCATATTGAATTGCTGACTTTTTATTTCTCAATTTCATAGCTGCATATGTTTACTTTAAAATTTGTGAAAAACAAAAAAAAAAGCCTACTTTTTGAGATATGAGCTTTGAAGTAAACCAAGGTTTTACGCGCCGCCTAGCGGAAAAGAGAAAAGTTATTAATTTTAAACTTACTTATTTCAATTATTCAATTATATTCCTTTTTACTTGCAAAAATATACGTAAGTCGGATGAAATTTGTGGCACCTATTCACAAAACATTGCCACCATTACCAAAAACTACGTGAAAAAGCCTCAAAATTCAACCGCGCATAACTCCGATTCAGAGTACACAAAAAATAAAAGCAGAAATCACTTTTTTCCTTTCGTCAATACCAACAAAATATCAAAATTTCAGATTTTTAGAAAATAGTTGTTTTTTTTTCGATGTACGTTTTCAAAATAATAGCCCAGTAAAAGAATTTCTTGTTATCTTTATTAGAAAGGTTGGTAGTCTTTTTGGATATAAAATAAAACGCTTTCAACAGAAAATTACAACCTTTCTTTCCCCGACTATATAAACGAATGAACTAACTAACTAAAGGCGTATTTTATTTGCCAAATTACACTAACAATTTCATGTATCCAAATCCAAATCCAAATCTGACAAAATAGTTGGTTTTGAATAGTCAAAATTGTATTTTAGTTCGCGTACTCAACACGTAATTCGCTACCCATCATTTTTTATTTCTAAAAGTTGTCAGATTTTCAAAATTTTGAAGTTTTGACAATTTGACTTTAGTATTTATTAACAAAAATGTCAGCATAATAAGTATAGGTATAAGGCATGTAAGTTTATTAACACGTAGAACAAACAAATTATAACGATAGTAAAAAATTAAATAAGTAGTTTGCTGATTTTTATATTTTTTATTTACTTTCTGAACAAGCACTACCAACCTCCAGATAATACTTGATATCCAAATCCAATTTTTTAGTTCATTTTAGCTGTGTTTTATTTGCCCAACCGGAATTCATATTGAACTGTCAAAAAAAAGATTTCAAATAAAACGAACCGAGAATTGGATTTGTACACATTTTATTTTCTAAAGGTTGGTAGAATTTGTACAGAAAATATAAAATGTAAATGTCAATAAATCAAATGTAAATATCAAAATCCTGATCCATGAGATTTCGATATGGACTTGCATATTTATTAGCATCAAAACAATCAACAAATGTCAAACACCAAATGCCGAATTAGAAAAAATATAAACAAAACTCCATTTACTGACAACCTATAGATGTAAAAAATTTAAACGGTGCGCAGTTGGTGATGAACACGCGAACTAAACCGCTATTCCAGATTTTCAAAACCAGCAATTTGTGAGTTTTGACATTTTGGAATTGAATACATGTAATTGTTAGTGTAATTTGGCAAATAAAACACGCCTTTTATTTGAAAGCTGCGTTTTGACAGCTCAATGCGGATTCCGATTGGGCAAATAAAATACTACTTAACTAACGCAAACTTTGGGTTTGGGTTTAGTACTCTTTTTAAACTTTCTTCCTTATATGGGATTTTTTGCATTAAATTTCTAGACAATACTTTGTGTGAATTCATAGAATGGGGAACATTTCTATTCTAATTAACATTCTAAGTCACGATTGTATAGTCATTATTGATTGTTTCCAATCAATGTGAAATCAATGGCTGACACTTGGTTAATTTCTTCTTATGTTTCTTAGGATCAACGTAGTTAGCACTTGAATAGGATTGCATATTCACTATTTGTTGTGGTGCCTACTATGAGTAGATTTCAAAAATATACTGTAACCATTTCAAAAACCTGTTAATCCTGTTAATACAAGAAAAATTACCATTCGGATTTTTAATTTTGATCAAATCAAAAAACGAGTAATAATAGTACTTAGATTATGATGCACGGTCCGGATAAGAGTCTTGGCTAGGCACAGGCTAAGCCAAAAAGGACATTTAAAAGAAATTTGAGGGATTTTTCGCGATTTCGGTGTATCTAGAGAATCAAAGCGCTTTAATGTGGTTTGGCGCATTGCATTCGAATACACGAGCAAAATTGATCTCACAGTTCTTAATTTTAAAGTCAATTGCTAGGGCTAAAAGGGGAATTTTAATGATTTTGAGGCTTTGATTATAGCGATGTTGAGAGAACTATGGATAAAACGTATGTATTTCTATGTATTTTAGCGAGCTAAATCTACATAAACGGTATCCCCAAACTAATGCAAGATTGAAATTGAAACTGTTGGCAACACTGATAAATACAATTTGACAGCTGAGAGTTTAAGACTAGTGTTACCGCTGATTCTATCCAATGGACTGTATGAATTTTCGATTTTGTAAGATAAAAACTCGGAACAATTAACTTTATAAAAAACAAATATCCTTTAATTTAATTTCAAAAAATTTATGCTACAACAAAACAATTTGATGTTGTCGTTTCGAGGTGGCACGAGAGAATGAAAAAAGAACGAACGTTACGCAGAGCATGAAAAATACACAACACAAAATGAGATGAGACAGATTTTAATGACGTCATAACAGAAGACGAATAAAGCTAGCGGTAGGTTTTATTTTTAATGCTTTTCGTAACATGACTTTAACAATTTTACACCTAATGAATTCTCATGTTTTAGAACAACTAGTAAAAACGATACAACAACGTGTTTTCATTATTGAACAATCAATAATGAATGAGTTTGGATGATTTGAAGACCTTAAACACACTAATCGTCTAAATACAATCCATTCAATTGTTGAAATGGATGCAGGAGAGTATTAGTGAAAATCCCACAACATCGGTTTGGCGATGTGGACATAAATGGCAAATTTCAAGAAGGTCTTTGCAGCGTTTTATCACAAATTATCTGTATTTCCATGCAACAAGATGGTGCCTCATGCAATACATATTCAATTCATTCATCGAAACGAGTCAATTTTGCGATGCATTTTTTAGCGAAACAGATTGAAACAAAATGTGTTAATCTGGAGACGGGGCCTATGGCTAGTAAACGTTTTCTCACACTGAAGCCGAATACAGCTCTAAAGAAGATCCTGAACCTCATACTTTGCTCCAAATCTAAAAAATATATCCAAATTCTTTCATGATGGGTAAAATGAATGAATACTAAGCTATTTTTATGTCTACATTTCGACTGACAATACTGATATAGTTAATATCGTACACATATACTTAATCAAATACACTTGCATTCAGTTTAACAAAAGAAAGATTTGAATTTTTTTCCTTTTCTTATCTATGGTTTCAACAAATAGCTTCAGCAATTTAGACATAAAATAAGAAATTAAATTTTTCTGGGGATCAACCAATCTTTCATGAATAATGCAGTGTAAAACTGGGATAAAGGGCAGTTTCTCAACAAACATTTCCCCCCGCAAAATTTGGCTCGATCTATGCTTGTTATAAAGGTACTATTAGCATAGTATCCAAGCATCATTATCTCAAAGTTTCTTACCTTTATACTGATAACTGAAACTTTTGATTTTGTGTTATTTGGAACGTTATTACCTTCTTTGTCGTTATCTTATTAAGGTTGGTTGTCGATTTACATTATGACATCATGTTTTTTGAACTAGTATCAGCATTACATTTGGATGTATTTCAGGAGATTACTTATTACAGTTGACACAATATTGTACAAAGTGTAAACTTTTCTGTGGCGATTTCTTTAATGTTATTCATTAAAAAGGAGCAGTTTTTAAATATTCTAGTTCCTATCATATGATTGGTGCAAAAAATCTGAAATGTTATCATTTTTTTGAATTTTTCGAAGACAGGTTTATCGAGAACAAACACAAAGTTAGTGATTAATCTTCAACCAACATTTTAAAAATGCATCCAGTGTCGCTCACAAAAAAATTGGATTAAGAATTTTTTTCTTTATCTGAAATGGAGTAATGCGGTTATAAATTTTTAACCAGTTTTCACTTTATTTTCACCAAGTTTTTTCAAATAATCCTTACCTTTATTGTATAACAATTAACAACATTAGAAAAACCCTTAACATATTTATTGAAATTCACTTGTATTTTATTTACACTATTTTATGTACATGAAACATCATTCTCATAATATTTAATTCTATCACTGATAACAATATCGCTTTCAGTTATATACTCTCTGTCATTCTGCAACGTAAAATGTTTGTGTATTGTTTTAATCAATGTCTTCTTTAACTAATACAAAATATCTTCACAGACATTTAGCACTAAGAAAATAGCAATCGAAAGCAATCATAAAAATACTAACAAGAGACATTTTTTTTAATAATGAACTCAAATTGTTGATTAGAGAAAGAGATAAATACTATAAGAAGTCCGATTACAATACCTTCAAAAATTAAATTCAAAGTAAAATTTGTACAAAATATCGATGTTGATATTAAATGAGACACAGTAGTTCTAAAATATCATTTCAGAAAGTATTTTAAGATTTTCGGACATATTATGATGAAAGATTCAACTCCAAGCCCGGTTACGTCGAGTAATCCAGTTATTTACAAGTGCAAACTAGATAATTTCAATTCAACTCGTAAATACAAAATTTGATGGCTAATGTCTGAATCTGGTTCAAACGGCTACAGAGGTGTTACTGTTGATTAAATTAATGTTTTTGATTGCATTTAGTTTAGTATTTTACTTTATATATTTTTTATTTCATATTTACAAAATCGTTTACGTGACGTTTTTATTGTTTTGAATGTATTTTATTTTTTGTTGTTGTTCAAAATGCATCCTTTCAAAATGTTGCATCACTTTTTTCTTAGAAATATTAAATAAACCATGTTTGATGACGATTACGGAAATGGTGTTAGTTTTGTTATTAAAATTTTGTGTGGTGAACTGAGATTGAATACAAATTTGTTTTGTATTTCGGTGTGATTAGAGTCGTTGCAGTATGTAACATTTTCTGTAAATTCTAGCTTATATATTTTCAAGGCTTACCAAAGAATGCCTTTTTTGTACTTGCATTCCTCATAAAACTCAAAGAATTCAAAAATTGTTACCCTAATTGCAGGTATTTTTTACACAGTCCAGCGTTTTGTTAGAATAACTCAGATTATAAAGCAGAATTTTTCTATATTTAAATGACTCGAAGATCAATCACTGGGGCGTGCACATCGATAAAATCTTAAATACTAAAACATATTAAACCAGCAAAATAAAATATGTCAAATAAAAAATTTGCTAATTTAACATATATACTAGCCTGGTCATAAAAAAAAATTTTTTAGACGTTTCCTAAAACATTCTTTTTGGTCAAAAAATCACGAAGGCATTTTTTTTATTAAAAAAAACACGTGCCGCAAAATCGTCAAAGTTTATTTTTGAATAAAATCGTAAATATCTCTTAATTATGCAGATGTAAAACAAACACATTTTTTAAAGAAATTTAATTCTCTACAAAATCGGTCCCGGCCAGTTTTTCCTAAAACGTACATTTCTGATGATATTTTGAAAAAACTCGAAATTCTTCGTAACTCGTAGAAACAAATGATGAAAAATACTAAAGTGTACTAAAAAGTACTAAAAAGTAATTTGATGGAAAAGTACTAATTTAGTTTTTTCTTTTCATGATTATTTTTTATTCCTTTTATTCCATACCTGAGAATTCATAAAGTCTTTTTCAAAATATCATCAGAAATATTCGTTTTAGGCGAAAACTGACTTGGATTTTTTTTGTAGAAAAATAAATTTCTTACAAAAATACTGAACAGTATTTTTTTTAATTCTGCATATTTCATTAAATATTTAAAAAAAATCTACAATCTTTATCAAAAAATCAACCTCGATTATTTTGCGGCAAGTGTTCGTTTTATTTAAAATAAAAAAATTACTGTCGTTGTTTTTTCAATAAATAAATAAATCTACAATGATTAAATTTATATTAATGAAAATATAATTAAAAACATAATTTTTTCCTATAAATATGCATATTAAATTAAATATCAAAAATCAAAACAAAATGAAAAGCTTTAAAAATTTACAAAATATGAAAAGAATTAAAACAATAAAGAAATATATTAATTTATAATTAAATTATATAAAACACAAGAATTCAAATATGGAGGGGCTGAAATCTCACAGCTCTGAGATATCAAGACTTCGGCCTGGGTTAAAGATTTTGATATAGTTTTCGGCAAAAAACTTTTATGAGGACATGGTTTTTAGTTTTGGACAGCGATGTATATCAAACATAACTCTTTGTTAAAGTACAAGTATTTTTATCTCTGTTTAAAAATTTATTACAAAACTAACACGAAACATCAATACGTTGCCGGAAAATTATAATCAAAATTCCAAAAATATTGTTAAACTAAATAAATCAAACTTTTTTCAGAATTCCAAAAATATTCCAAAAATTAGAATAAAATCAAATATTTAAACTTTTTCTAAACTCCGATAATATTCCAAAAATTCTTAAAAATTTAAACTTTTCCAAAATTTTAAAAATATTGCAAAAATTATTACAAAATCAAAAATTGAAAATTTTTTCAAAATTCCAAAAATTATAATAAAATCAAAAATTTAAAATTTTCAAAATTCTAAAATATTCCAAAAATTTTTACAAAATCAAAATTTAAAACTTCTTCCGAAATTCTAAAAATATTGTAAAAATTATAACAAAATCAAATATACAAACTTTTTCAAAATTCCAAAAATATTTCAAAAACTATAACAAATTCAAAAATTTCCATGTCCAATTTCATTTTCAATTACATTTACGTCATAAAAATAGCTACATTTTTTTTCCAAAAAATTGGCCAAAAAAATAAATGAAATCATTTTTTGACACACTTGACAACATCTTTTTGACAAACTTATAATGCCATAATTCTCTATAATAATAATAAAATTTCATGTCATACAAACTATTAATTTTATTTTTTTCTAAAAAAATTGGGTAAAAAATAAATAAAAACCTTTCTTTTGACACACTTGACAACATTTTTTTTGAGAAACTTATAATGCCATAAGTAATTCTCAATAATAATAATAAAATTAATTTCAAACAAACAATTTTATATTTTCTCAAAAAATTGGGTAAAAAAATAAATAAAAATCTTTTTTTTGACAATAAAAATCATTTTAAACAAACAATTTTATAAGTTTGTCAAAAAAATGTTGTCAAGTGTGTCAAAAGAAAGATTTTTGTTTATGTTTTTACTCAATTTTTTGAAAAAAAAAAAAAATTAATTATGTTTGAAATGAAATTTTATTATTATTATTGAGAATTATGGCATTATAAGTTTGTCAAAAAAATGTTGTCAAGTGTGTCAAAAGAAAGATTTTTATTTATTTTTTACCTAATTTTTTGGAAAAAAAATAAAATTAATAGTTTGTATGACATGAAATTTTATTATTATTATAGAGAATTATGGCATGATAAATTTGTCAAAAAAATAATGTCCAGTATGTCAAAAAATGATTTCATTTATTTTTTTAGCCAATTTTTTGGAAAAAAATGTAGCTGTTTTTATGACGTAAATGTTATTGAAAATGGAGATGGAAATTTTTGAATTTGTTATAGTTTTTGAAATATTTTTGGAATTTTGAAAAAAGTTTGTATATTTGATTTTGTAATAATTTTTATGCAATATTTTTAGAATTTTGGAAAAAGTTTCAATTTTTGATTTTGTAAGAATTTTTGGAATATTTTTAGAATTTTGAAAAATTTAAAATTTTTGATTTTATTATAATTTTTGGAATTTTGAAAAAAATTTCAATTTTTGATTTTGTAAGAATTTTTGCTATATTTTTAGAATTTCGGAAAAAGTTTGAATTTTTAAGAAATTTTGGAATATTATCGGAATTTAGAAAAAGTTTAAATATTTGATTTTATTCTAATTTTTGGAATATTTTTGGAATTTTGAAAAAGTTTGATTTTATTTAATTTAACAATATTTTTGGAATTTTGATTATAATTTTCCGGCAACGTATTGATGTTTCGTGTTAGTTTTGTAATAAATTTTTAAACAGAGATAAAAAATACTTGTACTTTAACAAAGAGTTATGTTTGATATACATCGATGCCCAAAAATAAAAACCATGTCCCCATAAAAGTTTTTTGCCGAAAACTATATCAAAATCCTTAACCCAGACCAAAGTCTTGATATCTCAGAGCTGTGAGATTTCAGCCCCTCCATATTTTTTCAATTACAAACAAGTGATAGAAAAAACAAACTAGATCTTTTTTCTCAATAGTGTTGAATAAAATATGTATGTGAATTATTCCGAACGGCCACTGTTTGATAAGTCACCTCCAATTAAATTACAACATAAAAAATTTAACTACTTCAAATAAATCAAGTAGCTTGTCTTCTAATTCACTTGTCATCAAAGTCAAAACAAACAATGTTTGTGTGAACTACTTTTACAATTGCACATTATAAATTTAATTGTTTTTTAATTTTAAATTTTTTTGACGCTTAGTTTTACTTAAAATTTCATTAAACAATTAAATAAATTAAATCATTTGTATCAGTTTGACATGTTGTACAAAAAAGTAGAGTAAAACAAATAAAAGTGACATACAAAAGTAACAAACAATACAAAATATTCTAAATTATCTTAATTTAGTAATCTTGCATAATACAATAATATTAATGGATGGATATAGACAATTTTACGACTGTCATAACATGTCAAAATTAGTTAAAGTAGATTTGTTTTTAAAAAAATTTATGTTTTTATAAGTTTGAATTTAAATGTTTGTTAAATGAGTCATATCGTCAGATTTAGTATATCTGATTATGGGATTGTTACACGAAAACTTGTGAACCAAGTTTTAAAATTATTTGTTTTGACTTCCTAATATGAGATCAGCTAGAAGGAATACAAACAAACCGGGTGTGATATATTTTCTGCGTGAGAACTTTTTTTGTTTCTGATCAAATCCTAACAGCAGCTCATATTTTCTAACCACGAAAAATAATGTCAGAGAATATATCGATTTCTTCATCATCTTTGGTTAACATGTTTGTTTTTTATTTTAACCAAAATTAAAAAAAAGTTATTATAAAACAAACATTCCCACGGTCAATTGGACAACAGCTCAGGTGATAATCAATCTAAAGCGAAAAATACTTAAAATAAGTTTGTCTGTTAAAATTATAATCATAATAATAATTCATTATTTATCGGATAATTTTTTTCTTTTCTTATATGAGTAATTTATGTTTGATGAATGAATAATGATGAAGATGAACTTGATGAGATTTTGAAAAAAAAATGGATAAGTGTACAAGGAAAAAATGAAACAACAACAAATAAGCTTTTGAAGTGTTAAACGAATTAAAAGAATTTATTGATGTGAGTTTTTCATTATTGTGAGTTTTTTAATATTGTTCGTGAAGATAAAGAAAAAAAACCGCTGATTTGAAATAAATCCATTTTTGAGGTTAGGTTACCAACAAGGCTGTTAGAGAGTAAAACTTACTCCCATTTTTTTACTAAAAAAATAAAATTTCTTTTGTTAAAATGATGGTCTTGCATAAGAATTAAAAATAGATGATTAATGATGATGTATAATGATATTTGTTGAACGAAAATATTGGTTTGAATTAATTTTAAATAATAATAATAATATACTAATAATAAAAATAACAATATATCGCTTTTGTTTGAATTAATTGATTCAATTTTACAATGAAATTAATTTATTATTAATAATAATTAAATTTTGATAGATGATGATGTTTGAAAATCTCTTACTGTGCTAAACCATAATCAATTATGTTTTAAATTTTTTTAGGTCGATTTAAGTATGCAAATTAATTATGCGTTTTCATTCATTTTAGAGTGATATATGATGGATTTCAATTAATTATATTTTATATTGGGCTTAGTTATCATATAAATTAGATCTCATGGTCAATTATGTAATATTTCAATATAAAATGTATGACTTGTGCTAACAAGACAAATATGCATCTTGTCCATAAAAGCAGTTTTGACCCAGATTTCAAATATTTCCTTGGTATACGGAAAATATCAATTGATTATTTTTGGTCAGACCAAACCAGATCTCGGATTGAGTTTGTTTTATTTTTATTAGTATTTAAAATGTTAATTAAATTGTAAAATTTATAATATATAATTAAACTGTTGAGTCAAATCACAAGATGGTTTAATATTTCATGTGAAAATTTTAATTGTTCGTTTTATTTGCGGATATTTTTGAGTAGGGTTTGAGTCATGTTGCTTTATTTAAATTAAACTCAATTTACACAAGGAAATATCTATCTAAGATCAGTTTGTTAACCCAAACACACACAATATCAACGAAACCCCGCTAAAAATTACAAGTTCCTTGAACCAATAAACATTTTATTACTTATAGAATTCATAAAATTAAATATCATAAGAAATCATAAGTCCAATAAAACAATAAAATATTTGAAGACATAATAAAATAAAAAAAGAATAAATATATTTAAATGACATAACATAAAATTTTTTATAAATAAACAAATCGAATCCGATCCAATGCAATTTTTAATAAAACAAATTTTTTATAGCGTTTTAGTGAATTATCGGTAATTATAAAACCATAAAAATTAAAATTACTATCATCTTCAGTTAATATTTTATTTTTACTTATTTACATTTATTGGTAATTTATTTGTTTTTATTGAATAAATTTTTTGTTTTATTTAAATTGTGTGAGTTTTAATTTTATAGATATTGTGTTATATGGTTATTGATATGAATAGTGAGATAAAACATTTTCATTTATTCAATTTTTTTTGTTTGTTTTTTGAGTTATAATTATTATATTAATTACATAATTTCAGAATTATGAACACAATAAAAAAAATAATAAATTATTCACAAATTACCATCTGAAGCAAAATGTTAAGTCGTTTGTTAATTTTATTTATTAGAATCATGATTTCATTAGGTAAATGTTGATGAGTAAGTTGACATGCAAAGGGAAGTAAAAATTAGCAGTTACCACTTATGTTTTGTTATGTTATGTTATGTTATGTTATGTTATGTTATGTTATGTTATGTTATGTTATGTTATGTTATGTTATGTTATGTTATGTTATGTTATGTTATGTTATGTTATGTTATGTTATGTTATGTTATGTTATGTTATGTTATGTTATGTTATGTTATGTTATGTTATGTTATGTTATGTTATGTTATGTTATGTTATGTTATGTTATGTTATGTTATGTTATGTTATGTTATGTTATGTTATGTTATGTTATGTTATGTTATGTTATGTTATGTTATGTTATGTTATGTTATGTTATGTTATGTTATGTTATGTTATGTTATGTTATGTTATGTTATGTTATGTTATGTTATGTTATGTTATGTTATGTTATGTTATGTTATGTTATGTTATGTTATGTTATGTTATGTTATGTTATGTTATGTTATGTTATGTTATGTTATGTTATGTTATGTTATGTTATGTTATGTTATGTTATGTTATGTTATGTTATGTTATGTTATGTTATGTTATGTTATGTTATGTTATGTTATGTTATGTTATGTTATGTTATGTTATGTTATGTTATGTTATGTTATGTTATGTTATGTTATGTTATGTTATGTTATGTTATGTTATGTTATGTTATGTTATGTTATGTTATGTTATGTTATGTTATGTTATGTTATGTTATGTTATGTTATGTTATGTTATGTTATGTTATGTTATGTTATGTTATGTTATGTTATGTTATGTTATGTTATGTTATGTTATGTTATGTTATGTTATGTTATGTTATGTTATGTTATGTTATGTTATGTTATGTTATGTTATGTTATGTTATGTTATGTTATGTTATGTTATGTTATGTTATGTTATGTTATGTTATGTTATGTTATGTTATGTTATGTTATGTTATGTTATGTTATGTTATGTTATGTTATGTTATGTTATGTTATGTTATGTTATGTTATGTTATGTTATGTTATGTTATGTTATGTTATGTTATGTTATGTTATGTTATGTTATGTTATGTTATGTTATGTTATGTTATGTTATGTTATGTTATGTTATGTTATGTTATGTTATGTTATGTTATGTTATGTTATGTTATGTTATGTTATGTTATGTTATGTTATGTTATGTTATGTTATGTTATGTTATGTTATGTTATGTTATGTTATGTTATGTTATGTTATGTTATGTTATGTTATGTTATGTTATGTTATGTTATGTTATGTTATGTTATGTTATGTTATGTTATGTTATGTTATGTTATGTTATGTTATGTTATGTTATGTTATGTTATGTTATGTTATGTTATGTTATGTTATGTTATGTTATGTTATGTTATGTTATGTTATGTTATGTTATGTTATGTTATGTTATGTTATGTTATGTTATGTTATGTTATGTTATGTTATGTTATGTTATGTTATGTTATGTTATGTTATGTTATGTTATGTTATGTTATGTTATGTTATGTTATGTTATGTTATGTTATGTTATGTTATGTTATGTTATGTTATGTTATGTTATGTTATGTTATGTTATGTTATGTTATGTTATGTTATGTTATGTTATGTTATGTTATGCTATGTTATGTTATGTTATGTTATGTTATGTTATGTTATGTTATGTTATGTTATGTTATATTCTGTTATGTTATGTTATGTTATGTTATGTTATGTTATGTTATGTTATGTTATGTTATGTTATGTTATGTTATGTTATGTTATGTTATGTTATGTTATGTTATGTTATGTTATGTTATGTTATGTTATGTTATGTTATGTTATGTTATGTTATGTTATGTTATGTTATGTTATGTTATGTTATGTTATGTTATGTTATGTTATGTTATGTTATGTTATGTTATGTTATGTTATGTTATGTTATGTTATGTTATGTTATGTTATGTTATGATATGTTACACTTATGTTATGTTATGTAAGTGTTTCCTTACCTCTCCATTCTCCAAAAAATTTCTATTAAGTTGAAAATGTAAACGCAATTGATGTATTTTCAGATTCGGATTTCAAAGAATGAATATATAAAATGAATATATTCATCTATTGAAAATGAAATTAAAAGAAGGCAGATAAATTATTTACTTTGATAAAATTGATGAAAAATTTTCTCGATATGGTGAGCTAAATCTGTCTTTTTAAAAGAATTTTGAAACACATCAGTTGACACAGTCTAAAACAATACAAAATCCTTGGATTTCTAAATGTTAAATCTACCTCTGAAGAGTAATGTTGGTTCTTACTAATTAATAAAAAGTAAAATAACTGTCCATCGAGCCGGATGTGCAATTCCACTTGTTCAATAATTATTCAATTTAAGCAAAGTATTTAATAATAATATTGTAAAACATTTTTCAATGCTGACCATGTTAATTAGCTTCATAAAAAATCTAAACAAAAATAAAATTCGTATAGTTTATAAAAAAATTATCGTATTTGGTCCTTCGAGCCGGATCTGCGGATCTGTATTTTCAAAAAAAAAGTTAATCTTCAATCCAACTCTATCAAACAACCTTCACATTATAAGCAAATAAGCAGAATTATACTAATTTTTACTAATGCTCCATTCAAACTGAGTCACTTATCATTTGAGAACTCCCAAAAGCTCAATATGCTCACATTATTATATTTTAAATTGAATTAATATAAAAAGTTATGAAGTATATATAAAGTTTTAAGGGAAATTGATATTCGAGCTTCAAAATATGACTATAAAAACTAAGGAATTTCACTACAACCAAAGATTACATTTGTGCTCCAATAATATCATCACACTGATTTATTATCGGATAGGACAGAATACTTGTTGTAACTCTAACTAGGACACTAGCCTTAAATTTTACTATAAGGGTTCATACTTGAGCACTTAGAGCACTGCAAAATAATTGCAGATATTAGGAAATTTTCATTACTGGTTGCGAAAATTTCTTTAAATTACTTTATCACAGAAATTGTTTTAAACTCTATTAAATGCGAAGACATATTGTGAATGTTATAAGTTAATGATACATTGCTAGACATCTATCAAGAATATATTTATTGCTAATTTAAATTTTATTTTATTTTTTTAATTTTTCATAAATTTTTTGTTTTATTTAAACTGTGTGAAATTTAAATTTACAGTTATTGTGTTATATGATGGTTGATATCAATAGTAAAATAAAATATTTACATGCTACAATTTTTTATTTGAATTATAATTATTCACATAATTATTATATTAATTGCATAATTTCAAAATTATAAACATAATAAATTAACAGAAAAATAATATAATAAAGTATTCAAAGATTAACATCTGAAGCAAAAAGTTTAAGTCATAAGTTAATTTTATTTATTAGAATGATGATTTGATTAGATAAATGTTGGTAAGTAAAGTGGTTGGCATGTGAAAGGAAGTTTAAGTTTACCGTTAACACTTTTGTGTTGTATAAGTTGTGAACAACAGAGTTCATGAGATTGGCTACATTTTGGGTTTATTTTCAGCGCCAAAAAGCTGCTATAACTCACCAAACTTCAAAAACAGAAGGAATAGTCATGCACATTTAAACTAACACTTTCCTTTTTATCACAAATCTGGAGCAGAAAATAATTTTTTTTTTATCCTTTTCTTCAGTTCTAAAACCATAAACGATGACAACAACTGTTTTAATCAATTTCAGTTTTTTTCTAAGACCTTACATTCTTCCCTATTTTTAAAAAAAATCGATATAACGTCATTTCGAAAGTTTATAGGTCTAAAGATTTGTTAAGCCTAGAACGTATGCCAATGGATAAAAAAACTTACTAAAATTCAGAATATATTATTCCATTTAAACATAAAATAAAAGAAGGCAAACAGACTTTTTAGTTTAATGAAATTAATGGAAACATTTTCTAGGGCTTCTCACTATTTAGATGAATTTTGAAACATCTGTTGGGGTACACAATTAGAAAAACACTAGTTTCATAGTAAAAATAGCTAATATTGCTTCGTTATTGATCTATATTAATTACTGTATCTGTATGTAAAAACTACAATCGGTTTTCTTTATATATATCGAATCATACAAATTTAAAAAAGTTTTTGATATTGTTGGTCCTTCGAGCCCGATGTATCATTCCACTACTTCCATAATTATTTAATTTAATTAAATTATTTAATAATGACATCGTTAATAAATTTGTAGAATTATTCAAGATAAGCAATAAAAATGAGGCAACTCTTCCTGTCTAGAATCAATTACTAGCATCAGATAGAGAGTGGTTGTTAGTAACCGCATTAAATTTCTCAATGCATCACATGTTGCCTTCTCAAATCATTTCAAAGATAACCAATATGATTTGCTACATAAATGAAATTATGGACAAAAAAGAAAAATAAAGTTTTAAAAAAACCTACTTTATTTGGTCCTTCGAGCCGGATCAGGAAATCTATATTTTCTAAAATAACTACTGTTCAATCCGAGTCATCCGCCTTATCGTTATCATTTTTCACATATTACTAAGTCCCAAACGATGCTGAGCCATGAACCATGCGAAACATTGTTTATTTAAAAAAATTTAATATCTCTTCTTGCTTATCAGAAACCAAAAAGCCATCTATCGCCAAACTACCAAGTTTATGTCTTCTTTTCGTATTAGCTGTTAGCTTAAATTCAGTTTCACATCCAGTAAAAAATATTATCTTCTGTCTCCAAACTTTTGATTTTGGGTCAGGCTAATCCAAAGTCTAATCCTATGGTTTATCCTAAGTCTTTTCAAGATTTTCAAAGAGCATTTAGTTCCGTGTAATAAATGAAAAAATTGAGGGTTCGTCATTTTAAATGTTCAAGTCTTTTGTTTTATTCTGGAAAAGCAGTTGAAACAAAATATATGCCAATAGACAAACAACAAACAAATAAGTAAAAGTAATTTTGTCGTGTTAGCACTTGGCTGTTAAGAATAACTTTATAATTTATGCAACCATAAAAATATTTATCTTCGTACGTTAAAATTGACAATGATCTAGTTGAATGTTATGAATCTCTAATAACAAGTAAATAATTGTCTTAAACTAGCTACATAACAACTTAATTATTTTAATCAATGATCTCAAAATTACCCTACCCTACTTAGGTGCTCAAACCGTATATAATTGTATTGTGAATTATGAATTCAAATATAAATATCATCATAAAGTTTAATTGAAAATCAATGTATAATAATAATTATAATAATAAAATTAATTTATCATTCAAAATTTAATTATTATTTTCTGCTACAATGATTAATTGAATCATTAAAATATCCTTGATACTTTTGATTTAATATACAAAAAAAAACTGTAATTATTTATAGGGTAAGGTAAAAGTAATACTAAAAGTTATAAAACAAGTTGAAAATTTTTCAACCAGATTACTAGTATCTAGATAAAAATATAATTGACATATATCTCATGTCAACATTAATTTTTATTAAAAATTACATCTACATGGACCAAAAAAATCAAAATTACATATCACATAAAGCATAAAACACAATCTTCTGCAACAAGAACAAATACCAAAACAAACCAGTTTATTTTTTTGTTGTTTCATGATCTTCTAAAACAAACAAAATCTAATTTTGGGTTTCTGCTCTCGCACATCAAAAAATTCATATAGTAATTAATTTTAGATACAATAGTTCTTCTAACCAAAATACCTTCAAAATGATTTATTTCAATTCATATCATAGTAAGTAGAAGAGAAAAAAACGTATCAATCATCATAGATGGATTAAGAAATTAACCGCCCTCAGGCACTTTATCTAAAATGAAATTGAATATGTAAAAGTTAACTTAACAAAGCAAAACAAAAAATTGAAAAAGAAAAGCAGAATAAAATTATGCCGTCCTCAAGCATATCAATCCCGCCCCTTAAACAAAAAATAAAACTATAATGCTAAAATGCTTAAAGGTATTTAATTTAGTGTTTTGGATTCATATCGAGATTCGATTTAAAATTTTGAGGCTGGAAGAGTTATTAAAAGCATTGCATCTCATGATTGATTTTAACTTTAACAGTATTTCGTTATTTAATTTTTCAAAATTAATTGATTCAAAAGGAAGGTGTGTGAAAATGTGTAGCAACACTTACCTTCATAAAAAGAACAGTTCAACGATTACCAATCTAAAAAAAAATTTTAAAAAATATTCCAAACTTATATTCATCTCAATAGTTTATCTTTCACGTAATGTATTTGACATAAAACAAAACCTACTTCTGCATTTCGGTAGTTTTAAAATTTATGATATATAACGACGACAAAACATATTTTGTTTACATTTAATCTTAAAAACCATTAATCTAATTTTAAAACATTTAGTTTTTAATATAATGAAATACCAAAACGTGATTTTATTTTATAAGAAAATTTTTTTAGTTTTTCGTTTTTGATGATTCCTCAGTGATAAAATATGATGGACATGCATATCTTAAATTCAAATATTCAATTTCGAAATGCAGAGAAACATTTTTTTATCGAATGGAATTTAGTTGAAATGCACTAACCAAAATTGTTCAATTTTACTACATATTTGTGTTCAAGGAATTTCAATTATAATTTTTATTGATGAATTGACTTTAAAGATTAAACATTTAACAAAACTATCATTTTTTAATATAAAATTATTTTAGTTCATTTTCAATTTCAAGTTTTTGTAAATCGTGGCAGTGGTGTGTAAATAATAAATAAATTTGTTAGAATTACACAAATTGTATTCCTAATAATTGTGTAATATTACATATAAAGCTTTTGCTAAATTCATGTTCGCATGTAAGGATAATTATTTGGTTAGTAATTTTAATTTACAAATTTTTTTGTAAATATTTAGCATACAAAGTTTTTTGTAAAATCTACAAATTTGCGCAAAACCGTCAGTTAAAGAATAAGCACAAAGTGAAAATTTAATATATTTTTTTGTTAAAATTTAACGAAAATTGCAGAATTCATTAAATATTTCTATCAAATTTTGTAAAATTTACTGCTAAAGATGTAAGTTATAGCCCTAAATATATTCAGTCCTTTTTATGAAAAAGTTCTTATACACAGTAACACATGATTACTGCTCAAATGTCATAGAATAACTGCTACGATTTTTATAGCTTGATATGATATTGTGAAAACATGATATAATAATTCGTGCTTAAAAATTGATGAAAGATTGTCATCTTCATATCTCATAATTTTCATGCGTCTTTCTTGGCTATATCAGCTGATGTAATTTTTTGTCCATCTAATTATGGAAGACATTCTGTTTTCGATATGTCCATTTTCATTGTTAATTCATTATAATAGTTATATACTCTGTAGGCCAACTGCGTGCTGTTGTTTAAAGTAAAAAAAAACAACACATACAATAGTAATCAAAATAGAAAAGGTCACTTAAGTAGTTCTCTTTGAAAGAGAGAAAAAACTAAAGTATGTGATAATAATAGCTACATATAATTATAGGCTCACGATCACAGCTCCCGTTAGTCCTTCGAGCCGGCTTCAGACATAAAAAAGCATAAGCTTATTTAGTATTTTGGGATTACAACAATAAAACACAGCAAACCACCGTTTGCCACAATGCTGGTCCAATATCAAACTCTACTCAAATATAATCAAAAGTCAGTTAAAATAATTAAAAAATACTTAGAAGGTCCAAGACACAAATCTATATTTTGTAATCTGACACTTTGCTAGTAACAAAAACAATTAAAAAACTGTATTGACCGGTCCATAAAATGACCCTGGATCACAATTAACATTCCGATTATTTCAGTTTCCTCTATCAACATTCATAGTTTATGGAAAGAAGACAACCGTAAAGGCATTATGTTTGCTCACTAAATAGGAATTTCAAAATATTTAGATATTTGATGGTATATACGTTCAACAAGATGGAGATCGGTAAGCCATGTGAGGTGAAAGTTTTTAATGTTAAGGAGAAGATCATTTAAAAAACACATGAAACTTGTCGTGTTGTTTTAATACATGTCAAATAATCGGTATAAAAATTTAAAGTTATCTATTAGTTAATATGTGCTCTATTAACAGTTGGAAGAAGAAAATGAAGTAATTGAAATGAAGTTCCGTGAATAATAGCAACAAAGAAAATTTAAATAGAGATCAAATAATAATTTGATCCTATAATATTCAATGATGAAAAAGCATAAAATAAAAAAAATTATTTGACAAGCCTTCATTAAACATAAACTAAACACTAAAAACTAATTTATGACAACTAATTGTTCGCTAAATTAAATTCACACATTTCTTCTACCATTCACACATTTCTTCTACGTCATTTTTAGTCAAATTTAGTAAAATTTAAAATAGTAAAATTTACATCAAATTGCATTAAGAATTAAATCAATTATAGTTTTAGTCCAGTCAATAAGCATTTTCCCGTATAATCCTTACAAGTAGCACCGATTTGCACAAAAATTTGGAGTTAGGTTATACTTGCCCTTTACTTCGAAGTTGATCCTGTGCCGGTGAGTGCTTTTACCCTAGGGGCGAATGCACCCCTTCTTTCGAGTGAAAAATATTACATTAAAAATAAGTATGCGAATAGATTAATTAACTAATTTTAAGCAACTTTTGTCCCAGAAATATTTTTCTGAAAGTCGACACTTTGCGACTTATTCGCGAGTGAAAATGTCAATTTTTCATATAAAAAAACCACGTTTTCAAACAGTAGCTTATAAAAAGTTAAGTTCATATTCGCCAAACGCAAAAATTGAAAATTTCGACGTGAATAAACAAAAAACAGAACATTTTTAGGGAAATTTGATATAATATTATTTAAAGTGTATTAAAATTATTTATTTTTTTTTTTCTTAAAATTAAATAAAAATGTCTTACACCTAGAAAATTAGTAGAGATTCTTAATTAACAATGTTCATAAATGAGAAAAATCAAAAAACTAAAATAATCTGTGGAGAGATTTTTAAATAAATCTACATTGAACATTTTTGCGCACGAAGTACGATATTTCAAAAATGCTGGCATCATTGTTTTACTTATAAATAGAAAAAAACACAATAATTTTGTATTAAATGTTTATATTAACCGTTTATAATAAATTTTGTAATTATTAGTAGTTTATTAATTGTTAATTATTGTCTATTAATCATAATTTAAAAAACAAAAATAATGTAAACTTAAATTGACTTTAGCGACACAAGCACTGTGAAAATAAAACTACCAAAACAAAACCCGTTTAACCTTGTGTCGCAGAGCGAATTATCTATCAATTGTTTGGTATCTAAAAACTGCACTTATTGTTATGCCAAGAAAGATGAGCTTAGCAGCTGTGGCGAATTGAGATCCCCCGAAAATGTTTCATCGTATATTATACAACATGGCTGACTGAAGGAAAAGGTTCAAAAAACAAAGCGAAAGATTATTTCAACTGCATTCATCCACCGCTAATTACAACTGTTGGAGGCAAAACATTCCTAGACATTATTCCATAGACAGAATTACACCTTATGCTTGGTGTTGTTAACACTGTTTTCGCGCATATGTTGAAAGAGTGTGAAAATGAGTCGCTGTCATGGGCAAAAGCTTGTCACGTTCAGCGTGAACTCAGACGAGGATGTTCTGGGTTTAAAGGAAATGCATGCAAAACACTTTTGGATAAAGTAGACCTTCTGCACCAGTTTGAAAATCTAGCGATACCTAAGTATGTTAAAGTATTTGACGACTTCCAAAAAGTAGTTTCTGCATGCTTCGGAAATAATCTTGACCAAAATTACAAAGCATGTATAGAAGCTTTCAAAAAGAGCTACATGGACTTAGTTGTCAGCGATACACCAAAGGTTCATGCAGTTTTTTTTTTCACATAGAACAGTTCTGTGAAAAAAAACAGTGAATGATTAGCGGGGAATTGAGGAGCAGGCAGATGAAAAATTTAATTTGATTTTTATGTTTTTAGGGTTCTGTATTTATACGGAACACTACTGGTGAGTCTACGATGTGTTTTTGTGTTAAAATCGGTTACCTCATAAACTATAAATCCTATGGACCTGAGATTTAAGATGCGGTTAACACTAACCTGTCTTCTGAAGATGACAGATACTAAAAAATTAAGTTGTTTCCGTTTATTTTACGGGGCTGCGAAGTAAGATCTTTAAGGAATTACTTTTTTACCGAGTCAAGTAGGGTATTATATGGAAGGACTTGGATTCAGTATCCCTTAAATGTGTGTTTTAGAATTGTTTACTACACAGTTTTTTGAATAAAATTGAATAATAGCGTTTTTTCATGTTTTTATACGAAGCTATTTAATAAAAAACAGTGGTAACTTTTGAACGAAAAATATAGCGAAGTACAAAATTCTCATAATCGTATTTATTAAGGGGGTGGGAATGAGAAGGGGGGAAAACACTATTTAAAACCCAGCCATGTGAGATACAATATGAACGAGCATTTAATTCAAGAAATATTGTAACTATTTTTAGAATTTTGCAGTGCACAGTTTTTGAATTATTGTCAAACAAGTGCAACAAAAAGTAGGTTGGTTGAAACCCCTTGGGTTTCGAGCTTAATTGACAGAAAAATTTGAAAAAATTCACAGAGAAAGGAAGTTTGATAAATTCTGAACGAAAACTATACCGAAGTATCACATAATTATTTTTCTGTATTTTGAGGGGGTGAGATTGAGGAAGAGTGAAAAAAATTGTTTTTGATCCTAACGAGTGTGGATGGCGTGTCATAGAAAAGAGCACTTAATTTAAAAAATATTGTAAGTTTTTTAGAATTTTGCTGAGCATTATCGGTGAATTATCGTCAATTATTATTGAATTGTTATTTGAATTAATAATGTATATTTTCCAAGTTAAACCATTTACAAGTTGGTGTAATTGCATCTCTCCTTACTTACCCTAAGCTGCTTTTGCTAATATTTAACGAGATTTGTGATGAGACTCTTTAACATTTTGTGTATAATTGACATTGCTATTGAATTTTACGAGGAAAAAATCATTTTTATGCGCCTATGGTATGGTGATATAAAAAATCTACAACACAACTTTATTTAAATTATTTTTGTCAGTTTGTTATTCTAGGATTCACGGAACCATAGAAAAGTTTTTAGTTAGATTTCATATAAAAATTTACTTATTGCAATGTGCCTCATCTTGGAATTTCGAAAAAATTTTGGTGCCAAACGACTATATATGATAAGCGGAGACGGAAAAACGAAATATATATATATATATATATATATATATATATATATATATATATATATATATATATATATATATATATATATATATATATATATATATATATATATATATATATATATATATATATATATATATATATATATATATATATATATATATATATATATATATGAGCAATTTCACGAAGATGCAACAACGTTTTTACTTGACCCCTTTTAATTTTGATTATTTTTTGTATATAGATAGTCTTTGATAAATAAAAAATACTAGTTCTCTTAGAATTTTTTTTTTCGACCAGGGGTTTTCACAGGGTGCCCCTCAATTTTTGTTATTTTGTGATGTGAGTGCATTTTGACGAGCGATTGTAGAAAAACTACTCAATCGATTTTCATAAATGATATGTCGTTGAATAGGTTTTTAAAAATGTACACTGTTAATTTTTTGAAATAATTTTTAACGGTGTAACATAAGAAAAAAATGGTGTAATTGAAAAAAAGATGGCATAGCCTTTTTTTTTTTTTTTTTTAAAACTAAATTGAAGCTTATTTTATGTCTAGCAACTTGTGAAAGTTTAGGACTAGCTTGATTTTTTTGTTTTAGAGATAAAATTCGTTGTGCATATGACTGTCGGGAATCAGTTTTTTTTGTTCTGAAGGAAAATTATAAAAATGGCGATTTTTAGATTCAGATTTTTTTTTTATGTTAAATATCAAATATTTTATTATTAAATGAACTTTTTAAAAAGCAATTTCAGTCAAGTTCAGCAAAATTTTGACTCGACCCTTTTTAATTTGGTTTATTTTTAGTTTATAGATAGCCTTTGATAAATGAAAAATACGGCTTCAAGTAGAATTTTTTTAAATATAGACCAAAATAAACCAAATTAAAAAGGGTCGAGTCAAAATGTCGCAAAATTTTGCTGAACTTGACTGAAATTGCTTTTTAAAAAGTTCATTTAATAATAAAATATTTGGTATTCAACATAAAAATTAAAATCTGAATCTAAAAATCGCCATTTTTATAATTTTCCTTCAGAACAAAAAAACTGATTCCCGACAGTCATATGCACAACGAATTTTATCTCTAAAACAAAAAATGAAGCTAGTCCTAAACTTTCACAAGTTGTTAGATATAAAATAAGCTTCAATTTGGTTTAAAAAAAAAAAAAAAAAGGCTATGCCATCTTTTTTTCAATTACACCATTTTTTTCTTATGTTACTTCGTTAAAAATTATTTCAAAAAATTAACAGTGTACATTTTTAAAAACTTTGTTCTAATACCTATTCAACGACATATCATTTATGAAAATCGATTGAGTAGTTTTTCTACAATCGCTCGTCAAAATGCAACGCAAACGCAACTCACATCACAAAATAACAAAAATTGAGGGCACCCTGTGAAGACCCCTGGTCGAAAAAAAAAATTCTAAGAGAACTTGTATTTTTTATTTATCAAAGACTATCTATAAACAAAAACTAATCAAAATTAAAAAGGGTCAAGTCAAAACGTTGTTGAATCTTCGTGAAATTGGTCATATATATATATATATATATATATATATATATATATATATATATATATATATATATATATATATATATATATATATATATATATATATATATATATATATATATATATATATATATATATATATATATATATATATATATATATATATATATATATATATATATATATTATATATATTATATTTTGAGGTAAAAAAATGTAGCTGGTATTTTTATATTTTTATTAAAGGGGTTGTTTTTATAAGGGTTGAAACTTATAAATAAATTATGCTAAAATGAAAACAGTAAATCTTAATTTATTATCACTATATGATTAAATTAGTCCAAATTGCTGAATAAATAACATTTTCCAACATTATTTTTAATGATATTTTCTCAAGGAGGTGGCTTTTAGGGTTCAAAAATGTTTAATAAATCATAAATTATGTCCCTTAATGACAAATAACTTCCATTTAACTTATTGAAAAAATGATTTCAATCGATCACAAGCTTTAATCTACCATTCTAAAATTATTTTCGGTTAGGGGTTGTTTTGGCCCCTAAAAAAATTAAGCACCCACCGGCACTTGGTCAACTTTAAAGTAGAGAGAACGAAGAGCTTAAATCCAAATTTTTGTTCAAATCGGTGTTGCTTGTACGAATTATACAGTTTTGCCGTATTTTATGTTCATTGACTGGACTGTTTTGATTTCATGTAAATTTACTTTAGATAAGTCGGTGAATTCAGCTTAAATTGCTTTTGACCATACTTAAAACGATAAAGTTAGGTAACACAATTCACAACAATTAATTTGATAGTGTAAAGATTAAATATTGATGTGGATCAATTTACAAGTATGAGAATCGCTCCATTTCAATATGTAATCTTGACAACTATCAAATTAATTATTATGAATTGTGTTACCTAACTTTATCGTTTAAGGTATGGTCAAAAGAAATTTAATCCGAATTCACCGACTTATCTAAAAAAAATCCATTTTCTCCTAAAGTAAATTTACATGAAATCAAAACTATAATTCATTGCAATGCAATTAAAACATAAAAACCCAATAACAAAAATGTATAACTTGTCATATTCTGTATTCTGTAATTAACAACATCCCCTTTTACTCATTGTATCATATCCATAAATTTTATGTTTTGTCTTTTTTTAATTAAATTACAAAATATAAACATAATTACAATGAAAATAATTTATAATTTTTATTTAATTTTAAGTTACCGAAATAAATTTATAAAAACAATTTTTTTTTTAAGTTTACTGTTTAATTATCATTAATTTAAATCGATTTTTAGACGTATACAAAAAAAGAGATATCTGTATTTATTTTTTTATAAAATGAATAATAAGGGTGGGATGATATTTTTGTAGCCTGTAACATAGCTCTCTAGTTCACTGTCCAAATTCATGGTGATGCTTTCATCAGTTTTGAAAAAATTGAGGTGGAAGTGAAAAGAGATTTTTGATTTTTGAAAGGCAAAATTTCAGCCCAAACCCTTTTAAAACTAAAGACTAAAAGAAAATATAATTTATATGAAATTATAGCGCTTAAAAATACCTACAAAATGTTTTTCTGCAGTACTTGATAGCTTAAAAACTAAGGCAGTTATGGGTAAAAACTCATCACATATTTTTGCAGAAATGAGAATTCATAGAATTGATGCATCGGTGAATACATATTATATCTATATTAGGAGTACGATATACTACTGTGATCAAAAAGTAAGGTGGATTTTGAATTTAAACTTCGCGGGATCGAAAAAAATTTAAAATTTTTTTTCCCATGGTAGCACTTTTTCTGACATCTCTATCAAAATTGGAGGTAATTATCTTTATTGGTTTAACAGTGACGCTCGTTCTTGTAAACAACCAAAAATGTTTTTTTCGGTTTTTGCGATGTGTGATTTTGTTGAGGGATCATTTTGCCGAAAACTCAACCAATTTCGTCCCAAAACCGCCGTATTTGTCTGATTTGGCACCATGTGACTTCTGGGGGGTATAGATGAAAAATTTAATTAGATTTTTATGTTTTTAGGGTTCCGTATTTATACGGAACACTACTGGTGAGTCTACGATGTGTTTTTGTGTTAAAATCGGTTACCTCATGAACTATAAATCCTATGGACCTGAAAATTTAAAATGCGTTTAACACTAACCTGTCTTCTGAAGATGACAGATACAAAAAAATTAAGCTGTTTCCGTTTATTTTACGGGGCTGCGAAGTAAGACCTTTAAGGAAGTACTTTTTTTTACCGAGTCAAGTAGGGTATTATATGGAAGGACTTGGATTCAGTATCCCTTAAATGTGTGTTTTAGAATTGTTTACTACACAGTTTTTTGAATAAAATTGAATAATAGCGTTTTTTCATGTTTTTATACGAAGCTATTTAATAAAAAACAGTGGTAACTTTTGAACGAAAAATATACCGAAGTATAAGATTCTCATAATCGTATTTATTAAGGGGGTGGGAATGAGAAGGGAGGAAAACACAATTTATGACCCCGCCATGTGAGATACAATATGAACGAGCACTTAATTCAAGAAACATTGTATCTATTTTTAGAATTTTGCAGTGCACAGTTTTTGAATTATTGTCAAACAAGTGCAACAAAAAGTTGGTTGGTTGAAACCCCTTGGCTTTCGAGCTTAATTGACAGAAAAATTTGAAAAAATTCACAGAGAAAGGAAGTTTGATAAATTCTGAACGAAAACTATACCGAAGTATCACATAATTATTTTTCTGTATTTTGAGGGGGTGAGATTGAGGAAGAGTGAAAAAAATCGTTTTTGATCCTAACGAGTGTGGCGTGTCATAGAAAAGAGCACTAAATTTAAAAAATATTGTAAGTTTTTTAGAATTTTGCTGAGCATTATCGGTGAATTATCGTCAATTATTATTGAATTGTTATTTGAATTAATAATGTATATTTTCCAACTTAAACCATTTACAAGTTGGTGTAATTGCATCTCTCCTTACTTACCCTAAGCTGCTTTTGCTAATATTTAACGAGATTTGTGATGAGATTCTTTAACATTTTGTGTATAATTGACATTGCTATTGAATTTTACGAGGAAAAAATCATTTTTATGCGCCTATGGTATGGTGATATAAAAAGTCTACAACACAACTTTATTTAAACTATTTTTGTCAGTTTGTTATTCTAGGATTCACGGAACCATAGGAGAGTTTTTAGTTAGATTTCATATAAAAATTTACTTATTGCAATGTGCCTCATCTTGGAATTTCGAAAAAATGTTGGTGCCAAACGACTATATATGATAAGCGGAGACGGAAAAACGATATATATATATATATATATATATATATATATA